>JAIXMQ010000015.1:0-610775 GCA_025716855.1 Pilaira anomala | reverse complement strand
GTAGGAGCGTTTCTGTTTGACTTGAGCGCGTTTGATATTTCTATAGCTGTACCATGGATTACTGGAAGGTGATTATTCAGATAGGCGACCCATTCTTCAGTGACGTAAGCGGGGTTGATCATTTAGATTCGGTAATAAGGGAAGTTTAGCTTTGACACCAAATAGAACCTCGAAAGGAGAGAACCCCGTTACTTTCTTGTCTGGCTGTGTTATATGCGAAGGTGACAAATGGAAGATGTTCATCCCAGGATGCTGGATCTTGTTCTGCACAAATAGCTAAAGTAGTTTTGATTGTTCGGTTCATACGTTCTACTAGACCATCGTTTGTGGTGCTTCAACTGATGTAAGGGAGCGTTTAATACCAAGACGTTTACATACTTGAGACATGGCTGAGAGATATAATTACTTCCGTTGTCGGTAATCAAGCGCTCGGGTAGATGTAATTTCAACACAATTTCATAGAGAAGGACTTGTATGATATGGTCAGTATCGAGAGTGGGAACAGCTGCTGTAACAACCCATTTGGAGAGATATTCCATAAAGACAATTAAATATATTTTTGCTACCTTTCTTGCTAGGAAAGAGTAGCGATGTCAGAAGCCCAGATTTCACCAATACGAGACGGTAAGATCGGTTGTAACGGGCATTGGTAGAATCAGTGCGAACTTTAGCTCTTTGACAACCTTCACAATAACGAACCCAGTTTTCAACATCTTCTTGCATGTGAGACCACCACCCAAATTGTCTGGCCTTTTCCAATGTACGTTTAACGCCAAAGTGTCCAGCCATAGAGTCATCATGGGATTTAGTTAAAATCATGGGTAAGAGTGATCTAGGAATAACAACTGAAATATTTGAAATATTATTATGAATGCTGACTTTCCCTACTAAATTATTTTTCCAGACAAATGGATGTTTCAATCCCCCCTTCAAAAGAACTCTGATGTCAGGATCAACTAATTGGAGCTTGTGGAGTTCAGCAGCAGTAGGTACTGGAGCAAGTAGTTCTTGAGCATTTTGTTGGGAACGGCGGCTAAGGGCATCAGCATCTTGATTAAGACATCCTTTTTTGTGAACAATGGTAAACCGATAGGACTGAAGAGCCATGATCCAACGTGCAATACGACCTTTAGGAGTTTTCGTAGTAAGAATGGCTTTTAGGGCAGCATGATCCGTGTATACTGTCAATTCAGCACCAAAGATGTAAGCGTGGAAGTGGTCCAAAGCCCAAACAATGGAAAGACATTCTTTTTCAGTTACGCTATAGTTTATTTGTGAAACAGAGAGGGTTTTGCTGGCAAATGCGACGGGTCGTCCATCTTGAACAAGAACAGCCCCCAGACCAAAATTGCTGGCATCGCAATGTAAATCAAAAGGTCGTCGAGGATCAGGATACGCCAAGGTAGGCAGAGTCATCATAGTAGTTTTGAGCGTCTCAAAAGCAGCAGCAGCCTCGGAAGACCAATTGAAAGGAACATCTTTCTGAAGCAGAGAGTATAACGGTTTAGCAACTGAAGAAAGATCCTTAATAAACTTGTGATAGAAGACGCAAAACCCAAGAAATCGCATGAGGGCCTTTTGAGACGTTGGGGTTGGCCAGGTCTTGATCACCTCAACTTTTATTGGATTCGAACGAATACCATTATGGCTAAGTAGAAAACCCAAGAATTGCACTTCTGGTTGAAAGAACTGACACTTCTTTAATGATATCTTCAGGTTAAATTCATCCAACCGTCGAAGAACAACTGTGATAGTATCAAGATGATCTTGTGCTGTTTCATTAAAGCAGATAATATCGTCGATGTACACCATAGCATTTTTAATACCTTTTAATACTGTATGCATATACCGCATGAAATGGCTGGGTCCATTGGTCACACCAAAAGGAAGACATAAGAAGTGATATAGAGAACCATTAGCCGTGAAAGCAGTCTTCTTCGCGTCCAATTCATGCATAGGGAGTTGCCAATAACCTGACTTTAGATCAATGGTAGAGAAGAAGCGAGAACCTTGTAAGCGATCGATCAAGTCATCAATTCGGGGCAGAGGATACTTGTCTTTTACGGTAATTTGATTTAACTTGCGGTAATCTATGCAAAAACGAAATGACCCATCCGGTTTCTTGACCAAGACTACGTTCGAGCACCAATCACTAGTACTATTTACAATCACCTTAGCAGCAAGCATCTTGTTTACTTCAGTTTGGATAATGTCTTCTTCAAATTGTGATCTACGATAACCCCGTGAAACAACTGGTAATTCATCACCGGTGTCGATACGATAATGAAACGGTGCATTAGTGATAGTTTGATATTCTGAATGTACGATCAAATTGGGGAAAGTTGTTTCTATCAAAGATGGAATATCTGGTAGGCTTCCAACTTCTTGTACTTGATTATTTTGACATTGACTAATTTGTCTAGTTTTAGGGTGAATAATGATATCAGCTTCAGTCATCCAGTCCATACCTAGGATGATACCTTCGTTTTGGTGTTGCACCACGTATACATAAGCAGTAGTGACAAAATTATTATCAAATTGGAGGTGTAAAATAGCTTTCTTGTCACTGGTTTGCGTTGATTTATTACCATAGGTGATGACACAGGGAGTACTCTGTAACTGTTCCAGCTGTAATTGCTGAGCTTTTTGAGCAGAGATGGTACTTAAAGTGGAACCTGTATCTACAAGAATTGACACTGGTTGTTGCCGTTGGGTTTCAACTGCTGCAACTGTGAACCGCAGTGGATTTGGGATAGCAACTAGCTTCGCCTGTTGGTTGTTTAGAAAGTGTGAAAAAATATTGCTTTCCAATCCGTTATCATCATTGCCGTAATACTCATCCTCTTCGCTATCACTACTATCAACCTTATTGTGGGCAGAGTAAACCACACCTTCACCAGCACCATTAACACCACCAGCATCGCCATCACCACGAGTACCACCACCAGTATCGCCACCAACACCAGAATTATCAAAACCAGGAGATCCACCAGAACCACGAGAGTCACCAGCACCACGAGAGTCACCAGCACCACGAGAGTCACCAGCACCACCAGAATTACCCGAACCACCAGACTGAAAGTTTTGGATATGCCTATTGTTATTCATCTTGACAAAACAATCCTTACGAATATGTCCAGGCTTGTGGCAACGGTAACAAGTACGTGTCTCTGGTTTGGAATTTGAAGACGTACGGTCTGTGGAGCGCCGGTTGTTATTATCAAAACGTCGTCGTTGGAAGTTTTGTTCTTGGTAAACATGAGGAGGTGTCTCACTGACACGACTGGAACCTTGTAACTTGTCCATCTGTTGTAAGCGAGTTTCCAACCGAGTGCAAATGCGTAGAGCGTCTTCAAGGTCAGCTGGGTCATGGTGAGCAAAGGCTTCAGCAATCCGAAGAGGTAACTTTTCAAACAAGTAATCCAACTGTAAGTTGATAGGATACACATTGGCGCGGTGCAATAAAGAGGTTAACTCCGTTCCAAAATCATGCATAGACAAAGACCCTTTCGTAAATTCTTTTAATGATTTCAGGGCAGCTTCGGAGGACGTGAGACCACAAGCAAACTTGCGCAAAAAGGCTACACTGAATTCTTGCCACGACTGTTGAGTCGGTTTAGGTAAAGCTACAAACCAGGTGAACGCAGACCCATCCAACCGTAAGGCAACATCTTGCATACGGACCTCCTCCGTACACTTAGCAGAGTTACAATACCAATCATATTTAGCTAGCCAGTTACGAGCATATTCAGTATCACCAGTATTCTTAGGATCGAACTGGGGAATACGAGCACGTAACATCACATTATGTTGGGAAACACCACCGTCGCCCAACCCAGAAGAAGACACCGTCTTCTTAGTACCACCATTCAAGTCCAAGGATTGTATACAACGAAGAACCTCTCGTTGGATAGCTGCAGTATCAGCTTGTAAATACGAAGGAGTAAGGGAATTGACCCCTTGAATCACTTGAATAAAATTATCAGAAAGACCTAGTTGCTGACAATCAGCGAGAGATGGCCATGCATAATCGAGTACGAAGACCTTCAGAGAAGACGGGAAACGAACAGCAAGAGAATTCAACTCTGAACGGACCCATTGAGTTTCTGGTTCCACCATGGATTCAAGTAACGCATTCTCTGTCAACAATTGATTAATAGCAGCCTCCGTTTCTTGGATGGTAGGAGTAAACATAGCTTGTTGAGCAGGGGACATGGTGGGGAACAGCGTAAGATATAAAGTCAATCTCTCTTGTAATTGACCAACCTGGTCAGCACGAGCAGCCTTACCAGTAGTAACATACCCAACCAGTTCAAAATACTTATCTTTAACATGTTGAAAATACGCACGAAAACTATCATCATCTGGAACAGATATGGCATCCCCTTCCTCAGACATAGAAGTCGGTGCAGGATCATTAGGTACAGCAGGTCGGCTTAATAAGGCGGGAGATACCCCAGAGAGACCAAGACCTACAACGGTAGCAGGAGTGGAGGGTACTTGGAACGAGAGACCTTGTTGCATAGACGGAGAACTAGCACCAGCGATAACATTAGCATCGGGAACAGGTAAGTGGTTTGACATGATTAAAAAAAAATGGGATGATTGAGCTTCTCCACCAATGTAACGGCTGTGACTTGTATCAGAACGGATTTATAAAAAATAAAAAATAAAGAACCAAAAATAAAAAGAGTACTTTTTATTTTTCTTATTTAAAACTTGAATAATCTTTTTATTGAATAAAACTTTGGGGATATTTATACTAAATGGATTTCGGATATAATATATGAATAGAGATATTTCGTACATAAAGGAAGGAGGAAAGTAGAAACAGATGACACGATATGTATGCAGACATAAAGTAATTAACGGGCATAAGAATATTGAAGGAAGAAGAGCAAGCCCGGAAAAGGAAAAAGAAACACAGACGTGACTTACCAAACGTCACATCATCCCCCCTCCTACTGGAGAGTGTCGAGCCGGTCAGTTTGTTTGAACCAAGGACGAAGATGTCTTGCATTAGCAGTTGTAGCATAATGAGCTGGGTCGCCGATTTTTAATAACTTGAACGAGGTACCTTCTTTGTTGTTAAGACCTAGAATTGTGTATGGGCCTAACCACCTTTGTTTAGGAAAGCCAGATTTTAATAGATTTTTTCTTGCTACTAGGTCTCCAGCAACATAATCGTATTTGACACCAGTTCCTTTGTTGTAGGAGCGTTTCTGTTTGACTTGAGCGCGTTTGATATTTTCTATAGCTGTACCATGGATTACTGGAAGGTGATTATTCAGATAGGCGACCCATTCTTCAGTGACGTAAGCGGGTTGATCATTTAGATTCGGTAATAAGGGAAGTTTAGCTTTGACACCAAATAGAACCTCGAAAGGAGAGAACCCGGTACTTTCTTGTCTGGCTGTGTTATATGCGAAGGTGACAAATGGAAGATGTTCATCCCAGGATGCTGGATCTTGTTCTGCACAAATAGCTAAAGTAGTTTTGATTGTTCGGTTCATACGTTCTACTAGACCATCGGTTTGTGGTGCTTCAACTGATGTAAGGGAGCGTTTAATACCAAGACGTTTACATACTTGAGACATGGCCTGAGAGATATAATTACTTCCGTTGTCGGTAATCAAGCGCTCGGGTAGATGTAATTTCAACACAATTTCATAGAGAAGGACTTGTATGATATGGTCAGTATCGAGAGTGGGAACAGCTGCTGTAACAACCCATTTGGAGAGATATTCCATAAAGACAATTAAATACTTGTTACCTTTCTTGCTAGGAACCAGAGTAGCGATGTCAGAAGCCCAGATTTCACCAATACGAGACGGTAAGATCGGTTGTAACGGGGCATTGGTAGAATCAGTGCGAACTTTAGCTCTTTGACAACCTTCACAATAACGAACCCAGTTTTCAACATCTTCTTGCATGTGAGACCACCACCCAAATTGTCTGGCCTTTTCCAATGTACGTTTAACGCCAAAGTGTCCAGCCATAGAGTCATCATGGGATTTAGTTAAAATCATGGGTAAGAGTGATCTAGGAATAACAACTGAAATATTTGAAATATTATTATGAATGCTGACTTTCCCTACTAAATTATTTTTCCAGACAAATGGATGTTTCAATCCCCCCTTCAAAAGAACTCTGATGTCAGGATCAACTAATTGGAGCTTGTGGAGTTCAGCAGCAGTAGGTACTGGAGCAAGTAGTTCTTGAGCATTTTGTTGGGAACGGCGGCTAAGGGCATCAGCATCTTGATTAAGACATCCTTTTTTGTGAACAATGGTAAACCGATAGGACTGAAGAGCCATGATCCAACGTGCAATACGACCTTTAGGAGTTTTCGTAGTAAGAATGGCTTTTAGGGCAGCATGATCCGTGTATACTGTCAATTCAGCACCAAAGATGTAAGCGTGGAAGTGGTCCAAAGCCCAAACAATGGAAAGACATTCTTTTTCAGTTACGCTATAGTTTATTTGTGAAACAGAGAGGGTTTTGCTGGCAAATGCGACGGGTCGTCCATCTTGAACAAGAACAGCCCCCAGACCAAAATTGCTGGCATCGCAATGTAAATCAAAAGGTCGTCGAGGATCAGGATACGCCAAGGTAGGCAGAGTCATCATAGTAGTTTTGAGCGTCTCAAAAGCAGCAGCAGCCTCGGAAGACCAATTGAAAGGAACATCTTTCTGAAGCAGAGAGTATAACGGTTTAGCAACTGAAGAAAGATCCTTAATAAACTTGTGATAGAAGACGCAAAACCCAAGAAATCGCATGAGGGCCTTTTGAGACGTTGGGGTTGGCCAGGTCTTGATCACCTCAACTTTTATTGGATTCGAACGAATACCATTATGGCTAAGTAGAAAACCCAAGAATTGCACTTCTGGTTGAAAGAACTGACACTTCTTTAATGATATCTTCAGGTTAAATTCATCCAACCGTCGAAGAACAACTGTGATAGTATCAAGATGATCTTGTGCTGTTTCATTAAAGCAGATAATATCGTCGATGTACACCATAGCATTTTTAATACCTTTTAATACTGTATGCATATACCGCATGAAATGGCTGGGTCCATTGGTCACACCAAAAGGAAGACATAAGAAGTGATATAGAGAACCATTAGCCGTGAAAGCAGTCTTCTTCGCGTCCAATTCATGCATAGGGAGTTGCCAATAACCTGACTTTAGATCAATGGTAGAGAAGAAGCGAGAACCTTGTAAGCGATCGATCAAGTCATCAATTCGGGGCAGAGGATACTTGTCTTTTACGGTAATTTGATTTAACTTGCGGTAATCTATGCAAAAACGAAATGACCCATCCGGTTTCTTGACCAAGACTACGTTCGAGCACCAATCACTAGTACTATTTACAATCACCTTAGCAGCAAGCATCTTGTTTACTTCAGTTTGGATAATGTCTTCTTCAAATTGTGATCTACGATAACCCCGTGAAACAACTGGTAATTCATCACCGGTGTCGATACGATAATGAAACGGTGCATTAGTGATAGTTTGATATTCTGAATGTACGATCAAATTGGGGAAAGTTGTTTCTATCAAAGATGGAATATCTGGTAGGCTTCCAACTTCTTGTACTTGATTATTTTGACATTGACTAATTTGTCTAGTTTTAGGGTGAATAATGATATCAGCTTCAGTCATCCAGTCCATACCTAGGATGATACCTTCGTTTTGGTGTTGCACCACGTATACATAAGCAGTAGTGACAAAATTATTATCAAATTGGAGGTGTAAAATAGCTTTCTTGTCACTGGTTTGCGTTGATTTATTACCATAGGTGATGACACAGGGAGTACTCTGTAACTGTTCCAGCTGTAATTGCTGAGCTTTTTGAGCAGAGATGGTACTTAAAGTGGAACCTGTATCTACAAGAATTGACACTGGTTGTTGCCGTTGGGTTTCAACTGCTGCAACTGTGAACCGCAGTGGATTTGGGATAGCAACTAGCTTCGCCTGTTGGTTGTTTAGAAAGTGTGAAAAAATATTGCTTTCCAATCCGTTATCATCATTGCCGTAATACTCATCCTCTTCGCTATCACTACTATCAACCTTATTGTGGGCAGAGTAAACCACACCTTCACCAGCACCATTAACACCACCAGCATCGCCATCACCACGAGTACCACCACCAGTATCGCCACCAACACCAGAATTATCAAAACCAGGAGATCCACCAGAACCACGAGAGTCACCAGCACCACGAGAGTCACCAGCACCACGAGAGTCACCAGCACCACCAGAATTACCCGAACCACCAGACTGAAAGTTTTGGATATGCCTATTGTTATTCATCTTGACAAAACAATCCTTACGAATATGTCCAGGCTTGTGGCAACGGTAACAAGTACGTGTCTCTGGTTTGGAATTTGAAGACGTACGGTCTGTGGAGCGCCGGTTGTTATTATCAAAACGTCGTCGTTGGAAGTTTTGTTCTTGGTAAACATGAGGAGGTGTCTCACTGACACGACTGGAACCTTGTAACTTGTCCATCTGTTGTAAGCGAGTTTCCAACCGAGTGCAAATGCGTAGAGCGTCTTCAAGGTCAGCTGGGTCATGGTGAGCAAAGGCTTCAGCAATCCGAAGAGGTAACTTTTCAAACAAGTAATCCAACTGTAAGTTGATAGGATACACATTGGCGCGGTGCAATAAAGAGGTTAACTCCGTTCCAAAATCATGCATAGACAAAGACCCTTTCGTAAATTCTTTTAATGATTTCAGGGCAGCTTCGGAGGACGTGAGACCACAAGCAAACTTGCGCAAAAAGGCTACACTGAATTCTTGCCACGACTGTTGAGTCGGTTTAGGTAAAGCTACAAACCAGGTGAACGCAGACCCATCCAACCGTAAGGCAACATCTTGCATACGGACCTCCTCCGTACACTTAGCAGAGTTACAATACCAATCATATTTAGCTAGCCAGTTACGAGCATATTCAGTATCACCAGTATTCTTAGGATCGAACTGGGGAATACGAGCACGTAACATCACATTATGTTGGGAAACACCACCGTCGCCCAACCCAGAAGAAGACACCGTCTTCTTAGTACCACCATTCAAGTCCAAGGATTGTATACAACGAAGAACCTCTCGTTGGATAGCTGCAGTATCAGCTTGTAAATACGAAGGAGTAAGGGAATTGACCCCTTGAATCACTTGAATAAAATTATCAGAAAGACCTAGTTGCTGACAATCAGCGAGAGATGGCCATGCATAATCGAGTACGAAGACCTTCAGAGAAGACGGGAAACGAACAGCAAGAGAATTCAACTCTGAACGGACCCATTGAGTTTCTGGTTCCACCATGGATTCAAGTAACGCATTCTCTGTCAACAATTGATTAATAGCAGCCTCCGTTTCTTGGATGGTAGGAGTAAACATAGCTTGTTGAGCAGGGACATGGTGGGGAACAGCGTAAGATATAAAGTCAATCTCTCTTGTAATTGACCAACCTGGTCAGCACGAGCAGCCTTACCAGTAGTAACATACCCAACCAGTTCAAAATACTTATCTTTAACATGTTGAAAATACGCACGAAAACTATCATCATCTGGAACAGATATGGCATCCCCTTCCTCAGACATAGAAGTCGGTGCAGGATCATTAGGTACAGCAGGTCGGCTTAATAAGGCGGGAGATACCCCAGAGAGACCAAGACCTACAACGGTAGCAGGAGTGGAGGGTACTTGGAACGAGAGACCTTGTTGCATAGACGGAGAACTAGCACCAGCGATAACATTAGCATCGGGAACAGGTAAGTGGTTTGACATGATTAAAAAAAAATGGGATGATTGAGCTTCTCCACCAATGTAACGGCTGTGACTTGTATCAGAACGGATTTATAAAAAATAAAAAATAAAGAACCAAAAATAAAAAGAGTACTTTTTATTTTTCTTATTTAAAACTTGAATAATCTTTTTATTGAATAAAACTTTGGGGATATTTATACTAAATGGATTTCGGATATAATATATGAATAGAGATATTTCGTACATAAAGGAAGGAGGAAAGTAGAAACAGATGACACGATATGTATGCAGACATAAAGTAATTAACGGGCATAAGAATATTGAAGGAAGAAGAGCAAGCCCGGAAAAGGAAAAAGAAACACAGACGTGACTTACCAAACGTCACATCATCCCCCCTCCTACTGGAGAGTGTCGAGCCGGTCAGTTTGTTTGAACCAAGGACGAAGATGTCTTGCATTAGCAGTTGTAGCATAATGAGCTGGGTCGCCGATTTTTAATAACTTGAACGAGGTACCTTCTTTGTTGTTAAGACCTAGAATTGTGTATGGGCCTAACCACCTTTGTTTAGGAAAGCCAGATTTTAATAGATTTTTTCTTGCTACTAGGTCTCCAGCAACATAATCGTATTTGACACCAGTTCCTTTGTTGTAGGAGCGTTTCTGTTTGACTTGAGCGCGTTTGATATTTTCTATAGCTGTACCATGGATTACTGGAAGGTGATTATTCAGATAGGCGACCCATTCTTCAGTGACGTAAGCGGGTTGATCATTTAGATTCGGTAATAAGGGAAGTTTAGCTTTGACACCAAATAGAACCTCGAAAGGAGAGAACCCGGTACTTTCTTGTCTGGCTGTGTTATATGCGAAGGTGACAAATGGAAGATGTTCATCCCAGGATGCTGGATCTTGTTCTGCACAAATAGCTAAAGTAGTTTTGATTGTTCGGTTCATACGTTCTACTAGACCATCGGTTTGTGGTGCTTCAACTGATGTAAGGGAGCGTTTAATACCAAGACGTTTACATACTTGAGACATGGCCTGAGAGATATAATTACTTCCGTTGTCGGTAATCAAGCGCTCGGGTAGATGTAATTTCAACACAATTTCATAGAGAAGGACTTGTATGATATGGTCAGTATCGAGAGTGGGAACAGCTGCTGTAACAACCCATTTGGAGAGATATTCCATAAAGACAATTAAATACTTGTTACCTTTCTTGCTAGGAACCAGAGTAGCGATGTCAGAAGCCCAGATTTCACCAATACGAGACGGTAAGATCGGTTGTAACGGGGCATTGGTAGAATCAGTGCGAACTTTAGCTCTTTGACAACCTTCACAATAACGAACCCAGTTTTCAACATCTTCTTGCATGTGAGACCACCACCCAAATTGTCTGGCCTTTTCCAATGTACGTTTAACGCCAAAGTGTCCAGCCATAGAGTCATCATGGGATTTAGTTAAAATCATGGGTAAGAGTGATCTAGGAATAACAACTGAAATATTTGAAATATTATTATGAATGCTGACTTTCCCTACTAAATTATTTTTCCAGACAAATGGATGTTTCAATCCCCCCTTCAAAAGAACTCTGATGTCAGGATCAACTAATTGGAGCTTGTGGAGTTCAGCAGCAGTAGGTACTGGAGCAAGTAGTTCTTGAGCATTTTGTTGGGAACGGCGGCTAAGGGCATCAGCATCTTGATTAAGACATCCTTTTTTGTGAACAATGGTAAACCGATAGGACTGAAGAGCCATGATCCAACGTGCAATACGACCTTTAGGAGTTTTCGTAGTAAGAATGGCTTTTAGGGCAGCATGATCCGTGTATACTGTCAATTCAGCACCAAAGATGTAAGCGTGGAAGTGGTCCAAAGCCCAAACAATGGAAAGACATTCTTTTTCAGTTACGCTATAGTTTATTTGTGAAACAGAGAGGGTTTTGCTGGCAAATGCGACGGGTCGTCCATCTTGAACAAGAACAGCCCCCAGACCAAAATTGCTGGCATCGCAATGTAAATCAAAAGGTCGTCGAGGATCAGGATACGCCAAGGTAGGCAGAGTCATCATAGTAGTTTTGAGCGTCTCAAAAGCAGCAGCAGCCTCGGAAGACCAATTGAAAGGAACATCTTTCTGAAGCAGAGAGTATAACGGTTTAGCAACTGAAGAAAGATCCTTAATAAACTTGTGATAGAAGACGCAAAACCCAAGAAATCGCATGAGGGCCTTTTGAGACGTTGGGGTTGGCCAGGTCTTGATCACCTCAACTTTTATTGGATTCGAACGAATACCATTATGGCTAAGTAGAAAACCCAAGAATTGCACTTCTGGTTGAAAGAACTGACACTTCTTTAATGATATCTTCAGGTTAAATTCATCCAACCGTCGAAGAACAACTGTGATAGTATCAAGATGATCTTGTGCTGTTTCATTAAAGCAGATAATATCGTCGATGTACACCATAGCATTTTTAATACCTTTTAATACTGTATGCATATACCGCATGAAATGGCTGGGTCCATTGGTCACACCAAAAGGAAGACATAAGAAGTGATATAGAGAACCATTAGCCGTGAAAGCAGTCTTCTTCGCGTCCAATTCATGCATAGGGAGTTGCCAATAACCTGACTTTAGATCAATGGTAGAGAAGAAGCGAGAACCTTGTAAGCGATCGATCAAGTCATCAATTCGGGGCAGAGGATACTTGTCTTTTACGGTAATTTGATTTAACTTGCGGTAATCTATGCAAAAACGAAATGACCCATCCGGTTTCTTGACCAAGACTACGTTCGAGCACCAATCACTAGTACTATTTACAATCACCTTAGCAGCAAGCATCTTGTTTACTTCAGTTTGGATAATGTCTTCTTCAAATTGTGATCTACGATAACCCCGTGAAACAACTGGTAATTCATCACCGGTGTCGATACGATAATGAAACGGTGCATTAGTGATAGTTTGATATTCTGAATGTACGATCAAATTGGGGAAAGTTGTTTCTATCAAAGATGGAATATCTGGTAGGCTTCCAACTTCTTGTACTTGATTATTTTGACATTGACTAATTTGTCTAGTTTTAGGGTGAATAATGATATCAGCTTCAGTCATCCAGTCCATACCTAGGATGATACCTTCGTTTTGGTGTTGCACCACGTATACATAAGCAGTAGTGACAAAATTATTATCAAATTGGAGGTGTAAAATAGCTTTCTTGTCACTGGTTTGCGTTGATTTATTACCATAGGTGATGACACAGGGAGTACTCTGTAACTGTTCCAGCTGTAATTGCTGAGCTTTTTGAGCAGAGATGGTACTTAAAGTGGAACCTGTATCTACAAGAATTGACACTGGTTGTTGCCGTTGGGTTTCAACTGCTGCAACTGTGAACCGCAGTGGATTTGGGATAGCAACTAGCTTCGCCTGTTGGTTGTTTAGAAAGTGTGAAAAAATATTGCTTTCCAATCCGTTATCATCATTGCCGTAATACTCATCCTCTTCGCTATCACTACTATCAACCTTATTGTGGGCAGAGTAAACCACACCTTCACCAGCACCATTAACACCACCAGCATCGCCATCACCACGAGTACCACCACCAGTATCGCCACCAACACCAGAATTATCAAAACCAGGAGATCCACCAGAACCACGAGAGTCACCAGCACCACGAGAGTCACCAGCACCACGAGAGTCACCAGCACCACCAGAATTACCCGAACCACCAGACTGAAAGTTTTGGATATGCCTATTGTTATTCATCTTGACAAAACAATCCTTACGAATATGTCCAGGCTTGTGGCAACGGTAACAAGTACGTGTCTCTGGTTTGGAATTTGAAGACGTACGGTCTGTGGAGCGCCGGTTGTTATTATCAAAACGTCGTCGTTGGAAGTTTTGTTCTTGGTAAACATGAGGAGGTGTCTCACTGACACGACTGGAACCTTGTAACTTGTCCATCTGTTGTAAGCGAGTTTCCAACCGAGTGCAAATGCGTAGAGCGTCTTCAAGGTCAGCTGGGTCATGGTGAGCAAAGGCTTCAGCAATCCGAAGAGGTAACTTTTCAAACAAGTAATCCAACTGTAAGTTGATAGGATACACATTGGCGCGGTGCAATAAAGAGGTTAACTCCGTTCCAAAATCATGCATAGACAAAGACCCTTTCGTAAATTCTTTTAATGATTTCAGGGCAGCTTCGGAGGACGTGAGACCACAAGCAAACTTGCGCAAAAAGGCTACACTGAATTCTTGCCACGACTGTTGAGTCGGTTTAGGTAAAGCTACAAACCAGGTGAACGCAGACCCATCCAACCGTAAGGCAACATCTTGCATACGGACCTCCTCCGTACACTTAGCAGAGTTACAATACCAATCATATTTAGCTAGCCAGTTACGAGCATATTCAGTATCACCAGTATTCTTAGGATCGAACTGGGGAATACGAGCACGTAACATCACATTATGTTGGGAAACACCACCGTCGCCCAACCCAGAAGAAGACACCGTCTTCTTAGTACCACCATTCAAGTCCAAGGATTGTATACAACGAAGAACCTCTCGTTGGATAGCTGCAGTATCAGCTTGTAAATACGAAGGAGTAAGGGAATTGACCCCTTGAATCACTTGAATAAAATTATCAGAAAGACCTAGTTGCTGACAATCAGCGAGAGATGGCCATGCATAATCGAGTACGAAGACCTTCAGAGAAGACGGGAAACGAACAGCAAGAGAATTCAACTCTGAACGGACCCATTGAGTTTCTGGTTCCACCATGGATTCAAGTAACGCATTCTCTGTCAACAATTGATTAATAGCAGCCTCCGTTTCTTGGATGGTAGGAGTAAACATAGCTTGTTGAGCAGGGGACATGGTGGGGAACAGCGTAAGATATAAAGTCAATCTCTCTTGTAATTGACCAACCTGGTCAGCACGAGCAGCCTTACCAGTAGTAACATACCCAACCAGTTCAAAATACTTATCTTTAACATGTTGAAAATACGCACGAAAACTATCATCATCTGGAACAGATATGGCATCCCCTTCCTCAGACATAGAAGTCGGTGCAGGATCATTAGGTACAGCAGGTCGGCTTAATAAGGCGGGAGATACCCCAGAGAGACCAAGACCTACAACGGTAGCAGGAGTGGAGGGTACTTGGAACGAGAGACCTTGTTGCATAGACGGAGAACTAGCACCAGCGATAACATTAGCATCGGGAACAGGTAAGTGGTTTGACATGATTAAAAAAAAATGGGATGATTGAGCTTCTCCACCAATGTAACGGCTGTGACTTGTATCAGAACGGATTTATAAAAAATAAAAAATAAAGAACCAAAAATAAAAAGAGTACTTTTTATTTTTCTTATTTAAAACTTGAATAATCTTTTTATTGAATAAAACTTTGGGGATATTTATACTAAATGGATTTCGGATATAATATATGAATAGAGATATTTCGTACATAAAGGAAGGAGGAAAGTAGAAACAGATGACACGATATGTATGCAGACATAAAGTAATTAACGGGCATAAGAATATTGAAGGAAGAAGAGCAAGCCCGGAAAAGGAAAAAGAAACACAGACGTGACTTACCAAACGTCACAATCTCGCAGTCACATTTGAGGAAATTTGAATTCCGTAAGTCTTTTCTCAAGGTGGGTCTTTTCGTACTTATTGTTTTTATAAACTACCATATTCAACAGCTTTTTGACTATAATAACCCACTTCTGTCTCTTTAGTAGCGATCAAGTTTCGAACTTAAATAGAGAATAAAAGGCTTGTTTTTATTTAAGTAATATATGTTTTTAGGTTTTTTAATGGGTCCGGAGTGTCATCTGATACTGTTCGTTCGACAAATAAAGCTAAAATCATCTTGAATACTGATTATTGTCGATCTCATCCACAGAAAAGCACAGGGGAGTCCTACAGTAAATACCCGACGCGGCGACCTCATCACAAAGGGCACTTTGTTTATTTTTTCAATTTTTTTTTGAAGTGTTTTATTTATTTTTTCAATGTACTTTTTTTCGTGTTTTTATTTTTTTTTCTTTATATATCTAAATAATTTATTTACTCACCTTTGCTTGGCAGGAAACTAGTTAGGGAACAATATCTTTTCAAGAGATCTTGTGTTCCTTACAATTTTCAAATGGAATTCTTCTATTTCTTCCATGTTTTCATAGCAAAGAGTATCCATTTTTCTTTTAATCATGTTCTGTGTTCGGGATTGGAGTAGCTGGTTACATGATTAGCGAGCGCTTTTAAAGGCGACTTCCATAACCCTACAAACCAGAAACATGTGTTTGCAAAGTATCATGTTATTGACAGGGCATGTACATGATACCACACAGTTATCTACAACTTTTACAACATAAATATTACTACTACTCGCCTGGAAAGACTTGCAAAGAAATTCCTACATTACACATTTAATTAATAATGCGTCAAAGCATCAAACAATACATATTATTACCTGTTCATTGGCCTTCGTAATCATAGAGATAGCCACCTGCTTCTCAATTGCATCTGCAATATTTCTTTCTTTTTCAAATAATGAAAGCTTTGTTGGTTGAATACCTAACTTATTTGGACATGATCCCTTCTGTAATCAAGTACGAGGTTGTCACTTAGCATGTAAATAAGCCTATCAATACGATAGTTTCTAGAGAGACCTAAATAAAAAATTTTCAACTTATTATGGTAAGATTCTATCAAATTGCTAGTATGGAATGAAGCATCCTAGTGAAAAAAAAAAAAAAATTAGTGTCTGATTAATTATAGGGAAGTTCACTCTTTACCTCTCTATAAACCTTTGACCATAAATCTTTCTTAGGCATCCATTGATCCATAAAATAGAATAAAAAATTATATAAGAGATTTCAAACCTATCTTTAAACGCATTAAAGTAACCTACAAAATCCACTTCGTTTCCAGCATACATCATAGCATTTAATAATGACCTTGCAGATTCACGTAGCAATTGTAGCCCTGCTACATCATACTTGATCGTGAGCTTATAGACAAAATTAGTAAATTGCAATATAAAAATATATCTAACCACTTACTACATCTCTCTTAATATGGGTCTCCCATGCTCTTTTGATGTGCCAATGGCAAAGTAAATCATCTACATAAGCACCAAATGCTTCACGGATTGCAGCTATCTCAGTAGCACTACAATCGATTATGATGCTATTTACAGCCAAGTCAGAGATGCAACGTTTGACCCATAATAACCATCGGCAAAAGAATTGTTGACTTTTTAGCATCAGTGAGAAAAAAACAAGCGGGTACACCTTTTCTGGTAACAGGGCTAATAACGACAATTGTAAAGAGGTAAGCATGTTTTTACTATCTAAAGATTACACGTTTATGTGTATAATTAATACACCATTCAGTTGCACTAGAGAGAATTAACCAGAAATGTAGTTTAATATAACGCGTAAAAAAGAGAGAAAAAAAAAAGATACATAACCTACGATCATTTGCCAAGAAGACATCCAGTGATTCAAAAATGGAGCACCTTCTCCAGGATACTGAATATATTCAGCCATGTATCTTTTTTCCTCACAAATATATTTCATCCAAAGCTCTACGCTTCTGATAACATCTGTATGCTTGCGAGGAAGTTTGGTACAATGTGCAGCAATGGCATTCTGAACAATTTTATATGTAATTAACATAGAAAACGAAAAAACATTCGTAGGTTCAATCTAAAATTACAATATAATAGTTAAAACAAGCCATTTAGAGTGAAAACGTACTTACATCATACAAGTTATCTTCTTTCAAACGAAGTGCGTTTTTGATTGATTTCCAATCCATGTGATGATCTTCCACTCAATGAATAATCTCAGGATCCTTTCTTTCGTTTAAAGCTTCAGAGATTTTGCTAGGATCGTGATTAATATGCTTCCAGGTATAAATCACTTCAACCATTTTATTGACAAGCATCTTTTTAACAATACGAGCCGTACAACCACACTTGATAGAAGCTTTATTGACGCGTCTTTTTTTGGTCAAAGTGGTTTCAGATCGAACTACAACGGCTGCAGTATCTTGAGTATTAACATTCTTAGGCTTACCGCTGTGGGTACAAATATGTAAACACAATATTAGTTACAACGTTTAATCCAAAAAGATGTTCATTGTCATCTTGATGGTGTCCTTTTTCAACCAGTTACAATGGGTCTTAGGGTTTTCGTTGAGCCGTAATTCGTACTGTTCTCGCTTTCAAAAGAAAAAAAATCATAGAGGCATCCCGGTCAGTGTAAGGAGGAACAATGAAGCCTTCGAAGTTGCTATTAATATCAAACGTATTCATTTTTTATTCCAATAATTTTGATAAGGGCAAGGTAGCTAAAAAAAAAAAAAAAAAAAGAAAAAAAATCACTTTCTTTCCTTATCTTTTTCTTTTCAAACTTTTTTTTATACACACATGCTTTCTTTCCTTTATCTTTTTTTTTAAAACATTCTTCCCCACACCCTTTTTTATACACACACTCTCCTTCCCTTTTTTTTCTCTTAAAACCTTCTCCCCCTCCCTTTTTTTTACATACATATTCACACACACTTTCTTTCCTCTTTGTCATTTGCGTGTACGCTGAGCATGCCCATTCTGGTGATTCAGGGTGCCGCGATGCTGAAGGTGCGTGCCCCAAAACTTGGGCCTTAGCTTTAATCGCTCGTGAGGTTTAGATCCGACTCAACTTGTTTGAGTCCCTAGGGTAATCCCTGGGAGAGGAACTTAGCGAATACGGTTTTAGCGGGTAACATCACTCCCATCAGTTACGTTGATAAGGTTAAACTAATCGCGGTGTGGATTAGCTTTGGCTTTTACGTCTGTACATCCTACTTTCGTAGGATGGTCTTGGCCAAGTAATCGGTCGTCCCTCTTTTCGTTGGTGGTTATGTTCTGAAGTGATTTTCAGACTATATTAGCCGAATTAACCAAGTACTGGAGATCAGTTCACTCGTATTCTTGATGTTGACAATAGAGAAAACTTTGCCCATCCTAGTAAGTATGTGGGTAGGTTAGGTTTATGGCCACGTACGGCCCTAGACGGTGGTTTCTTTCTCGAAAAGATTGGAGCTGCATTGAGATGGACCTCCCCGTTGGTCAGCTCTGGAAACTCTTCCTTCATTGGAAATAAGCTAACGCATCTTTCTTTCTTTATGTTTTGTAAATTAAATAAAAATCATTTATTAAAATATATAAAAAGTTTTTTTTCTTTTTTACACTGTTGTCTTCTAATAATGTTTTGATGACTTTTAATTGTTTTTAACTTTAAATAAACTGTATTGATAAATGTGTACATAAAATGACAACGGGTACAAATTTAATTTTGAAATAGTAATGAAATAAAAGTTTTATTAAATATAAAAAAAGGCAATTTGTTTATACAGGCTTCTTTGCCATAAAGAAATTCTTAACATAACTACAGTCTTTGAGTTATCGAACCAAGAATTGGAAGCAGCAGAAATACAGATGTAATGATCTCCTGATTCACTAGATGTAAAAGAGAAGCGACCAGAGGAATCACCCTTATTATCTACAATACGATATCCTTGAGGAAGTTCCTAAATCATATTTTCTCATTTAAAAACATGAAAAAAAAAGTAATATAATATATTTATTACCTCAACAGTAATTTCAATCTTCAAGTCCTTGTTTTCAACCCAAACGTTTGAGCAGCAGAAAATTGTTCAAAAGAATAAACAACTGTTTATAATATGAATTTTAAAAGACAAAATCAATTTATTTTTATTTTTTATGAGTTCAATTATATTGAAACTAAACAGTGAAATCATTTTCTCTATTAAAAAAAAAAAAAAAAAAAAAAAAAAAAAAAAAAAAAAAAAAAAAAAAAAAAAAAAAAAAACTCTACTATGTCTTTTGAAGAAAATATAGGTGTCCAAAAATCATTCTCACCGTCAGTACTAGTATTCAGTTTTTACAAAAACAAAAAAAAAATACTTATTTTATGTATCAGTTGTATTATGTCACTTACTGGGCTACTATGAAACAAGTATCTCTCACATAAAATTGATGTGCAAGAAGTGACTAATAAGGTTATTGTGTCCCAGCCAGTGGCTAAAAAAGAAGCACTTACTGGTTCCAGCTCTAGTACTAAAGAGAATACATTCGGTGAAGAAGAAGCTGATGAAGCGGAATCCTTTAAAAAGTATCAACAGAAAATGAAAGACTGTATAAAGAAAAAAAAAGCAATGTAGTAAGTATAGTAACATTTTTATGTACACATAATCTTGTAACTAGACCAATAATAATAAGTTTTATCCCAGAAATTTTATTGAAGTATGTCCAGCTTCTCTTTTTTTTTTTTACATGCCTAGAACGACCACAGGTTATTTAGATTAAAGAGTAGGCATCACACAATATACAAGCATGAAATAAATATCTAACTTTTTTTTAGTAATACGTTTTATCTTTTTTTGAGCCAAATGTCCCCCCCCCCAAAAAAAAAAGCAAAGAATGGCTGATGGAGGAATAGTTCTCAAAAACAAAGATACTCCTTTCATGCTAATAGAAGCCAAAAAGACAAGGTGAATTGATAAAACTTGCATTATCACTGTCAAGCCATGACTTGTTGTCCGAAATATCAGCTTACGTAGATACATTACGGCCCAGCTTAACATAAATATCAAGTGTACGTACACTATCATATAATAAATATTGTACACTACTATATAATAAATATCGCACATCATTTTGCTTCAGTCATTATTTTGTTGTTGTCATGAGGCTACCCGCTCGTTATTCCAGTATAATCAACGGTGTACGGTGTTGGCTATCACGATCTCCATATTACACTACTTTACCCCTCTATTTTCTTCTCATTAGACTGGAGCACTGTAGAAACAGAACTTATTATTATTTTACCTTAACATAAACATAAAGGTTGTATTATTTTCAAACTAATGCTGCGATTACAGTCTTCGGTTACATTGACAGTTTAATTGAGCTCCATGGGTGAATTTAAAAGTAGGTAAAGAGCAACAGTGGAAATATTATTACCCTATATTATGTATACAAAGATGATATCTTTCAATTAACGAGTGTGTAGACACAGCTACAACATTACTTTTGATTTGTGGTCTTATGTAAGCGTATTATCAACAAGGTATCTTTGTAGGATTACCCCTCTTTTTTTATATATATACATATAGCCAAAGATAGAAAAATAAAGAACATCATGTAGTACATATTATTTGCCACCTTTTCTTTTTCATATATCTTATGTAGTATAAAGTGAAATGAGTTGAATGTGCTTCTACAGTTAGTTTTAGTTATTGTTTCATAAATATATAATTTTTTTTTATCTAGTTGGGCCCGTTTGTTGACTGAATGTTTGATAATTGGTTCAGGTCAAATAAGTAACTATCATTAAAACTTTTATTATCCTGTGTTTTACAGGAAGCTCTTTTCGTATTATCATTCTTTCTTTGTTAGTATAAATATTCAGAGAAAGAAAAAGTATGATAATAAAATAATATCTTTAATAATTATAAGACCTGATCATCATTCTTTTGCTTTTGGTACTTCACTTTTGATCTTCATTAGATTTTTTAGCAACTTTAGGTTGATTAATGCGACCTCCAATCTACTGCTTTCCAAACCCAAGCTTTGACTAAATATCTGGAAGAGCTACGTTAAAGGTTACAAGTACAATAGCAATTCGCTTCCTCACACAATTTAACCGGTACAGACATAGATTTGGATTATGACCCCAAGATCAATTGCTTCTGATATCATCTCTGCTGAGCAACTGCAACAAGCTCTATCTGGTAAAAGCAAGAAATTTTTCGATCATTATTTGACGAACTTAATCTGCACAAACGTACACCTTCACCTCGAATTTTGCCGTAATTCACAAAAGTGAACCAAATAAAGCTATTCTAGCAGCTGGTTGTAGATCACACCTCCAACAAAACAATTGTTTTCTTAATAATAATTAGCAACTAAGCCAAAAGGTTAAAAGACTTGATTCTCCTAATATTGAGCAAACTTCATAAAAATTTTTAGAGTCGAATAATCATCAAACTTTTGAAACAATCTATGTCCAACTTCTAATAGTTATTCACACTAACTTCAATCATCATTCTCTAACTTCACAATTAATTTTCAAGACCACTTTTTACCATTTTATTCCTGAATTTTTTTCGAAATTACTTACAAATACAGTATGTTAATTTAGTAAACGTAGAGTTTTTTGAAAGTCTAAAAAAAGATAAAGATTATGTACTTATACTGAAATAAAAGAGGAAAAAGAGTCTGGGTCTTTGACAGTCTTTGGATCTGAAGTGATACACATGTAAACTAATGAGTCAATAAGTTATACTTTTGTGGAAAGGCAAGGTAGTTATGGCTTTCCATATTAATTCCTTTTTTTAAAAATTTATCTCAATATTTTTATAAATAAAGTCGTCCTGCATAGACAGTTTTGTTTTCGTATTTATAGATTATGTATTTCTGATGTTGTATTTATTCCGTTGGTGTCTTTTTAAGGATTTTAGGTCTACCCATTTGGGCAGAGTCTTTGAAAATAATTTAATATTCATAATAATAAAACTTTAGGTGCCGGTGATAAACTACGAAACAGAATATTTTCTTCTTTTCCAAAGTCAATGAGATTTAAGTAATAGCAGTTTGGACACAATGATATGTAGGGATTACAAGAGCAAGATATCTCTATGTATTATGAAGATATGACAAGTTTTTATTATAATATTTAGTTTATAACCCTGTGATTTACCTATATTATATAACTAGAGATTACAAAATGTGGCTCGTCGTATATACCAATAAATTTGATAAAATGTGGTTTGTCGTATTTATAAATAAATTTGAGAAAAGTTCATTCAGGAATAAAATCGGTAAATACAAACCTATATGATAACGAAAAACAAATATCTGTGGGGAATATAATAAACTTCACGAAGAAGTATAAAAGAAATAAAAAGTATGACTTTTGGTAGTCAGTATCGTCAATGAACACTTAGGGAGATAATTTTTAGTGTTTTAATGAAATAGAAAGATTAAATTTCACAATGGAGGTATTAGAAAGAGATAACAATAAAACCAAAGATTGAATATTAGTAGGAAGCTTATTAAAGTAGAAGGCTGATTAGATATTTTTTTGGGATAGTAATTATAGGAAAAAAAGTTTGGTTTATCCATCTTATCTTATTTTAAGAGTTTTTTTTTTTATTTTTTTATTATTTCTTGCAACAAAATGGTCACAACATGTTTTAGAATACGAATGTCATTTCTGTAGACGAGTATTCGCACGAGCCTATTCATTAAGAAGACATACAAAAATTGGGAAGGTATTGTTACTTCATTCATTTTTATTTCCCTTTTATTTTAATTGCTTGCCGTTTATCTTAGGCTATTTATTTCCTCCTAAAACAGCTAGAAATCGTGGTTCTAGATGGTGAGAATAAATAGCATACATACATCATTCACTGCTTTTCTTTTTAAGTAATAACTTTGTTTTGTATTATTCCTTTATTAGATTAAGGTTTATCGCAAGTAACTCAACCTTAATAGCAAGAGTAAGCATAACGCATATTTAGCATGTTTAAACTGTAAACCAGTCTATTATTTTACATTTAGCACGACACTGTTGTAAAACCCTGCGTCGGTTGCGCATAATTCTACCCGCACCATAAAAGCACTCATACGACATCTTCCAAGCCATCTTAGCTTTATACAGGTATGTGTACATATAAGATTGCTTGACCTGTTATTAAAACAATTTTCCGGTATTTGTTGTAGGAAGAGGTCATAATATGGATGATATGTTCTAAAGAAGAAAAAGCTAGTAGTAATAATGGTGAAGGAGGAAATGATAATAATGATGGTGAAGACCCAATAATTATTTCAGATGATAATGGTGAAGGCCCAATAGTTATTTCGGATGATGATTATGAAGATAATAATCGTCATCATACAACATATAATATTTATGGAAATATCTATAACTATTTTTTTATTTTTTTTCTAACTAGTAGAGAGCTTATCCGTAGTGCTGCTACACCTCTTAAACCAATTTTTTTTTCTTATAAATACTGCCACCAAAAAAATATAATAAATACTTTCCACAATCAGGTTTTTACTTAAAATAAGTTTACTAGTATTCACTCTTCGGTTTTATTGTTATCCTTTTCTAATTCCTTCATTGTTTATTTTTTTTTTTTTTTTTTTTTTTTGTATTTAATTACATAATCGCTAAAGTTATCTATTTGAGGATTCTTCATTATTGATACTACTGCTAATGGTCTTAGCTTTTATTTCTTTGTGAAGTTTATTATATTTTCGGTCTTGTTCATATTGATATTTATCCTTTGTGTAATCATAACTCTGACGATACTACTTTCTTAAAGATAAGTCGCAAAATACCATCTTTTTCATAAATAAAACATACCTAATAATCTTTATAAGTTGAGAACTACATAGTCTCGTGCTTACATTTTTCAGAACTTCTTTATTATTTTTTTCTATATCTTACACTTAATAACTATCCCCCAAACTTTACACTAAGTTTATACTAGATGTATCAATGTATGCACTTAATTTACGTTTTAAATAATAATTGATGTGTAAACTATTGGTAAAAAAATTCGTTCAAATTAAAAAATAGAAACACAGAATAAAAAGAAGGGAAATTAGTAACAAAAATAGTTTTAATAAAGAACCAACTTGCGTTTAATTGAAAATACAAGAAAAGAAAAAGGATGATATTAATACACAAAGGATTAGATTAACAATTTTTTTATAAATAAACAAGTTATACTTATAGCCTAAATGCATCTCGTTGGGGAGATCAGTGATAACTATTCGGGAAGGTTTATTGTTACTTTTACCGTTATTGCTGTTGAACAGCGATAGACTTAATAGAGCCAACTGCTAGGGAAGAGCAAATGTCATGAGAGCTAAAGTCAATCCCCCCAAAAAAAAGGTTTTTTTCTTTGCTACAATGAATTTTTTGAGCCAATCAAATCATCGGAAAAGGGGGAAAAGTGGCAAAAATCAGCCATTCCCGACCTTGGGATTTTTTCAAGATTCAGAAATATCCATACATCTTTACATTAAAAAGGTTTTAAAGATTAGCTTTTTACCAATACATGTAGAATTTGACGCTCTTTTTAATGATGCAAAAAGCAAAGTAAAATAGTGACAAATATTTATAGGTATTATGAAAAAACGATATACAGTCTTTGTTAGAGCAAGTATATTTTCTACATAAAAAATAATAATTCTAAATCAATAGAAAGATGCGCCTTCAAATTCTGCATCGATTGTATATTATATAGTAAAATAGAATAGGTGAAATAAAAGACTTTGATTTGAAAAGAAAGAAATTTGGACCCAAATCTCAATTTTTAGGTCCAAAAACAGGAAAAAAACCAAATCAGGATACAGACGTATTTTGTTAGACAATGTTATATTCCAAAGATGTAAAATTTAAAAACTAAGATTTCTATGCATTTAGATTTATTATCTTGTATATAAAAAATATACATGTCCTAATAGAAGCTGTGCTTTCTCGCAATGACTATTAAACTTTATAATTATGCTACTTTGATTTTTACATCATTCGAAAGAGCGTCAAATTCTACCTTAGACATCAATAAAAAGCTAAACTTTAAAACCATTTAAATACAAAGATATATCTGCATTTCTGATTTTTATTTTTTTTTAAGCTGTGAAAAAAATTCCATTTTTTAGAAAAATTTGCTAGTCCCCCCCTATGGATTTTTTCAAAAATCAGAAAGGTAGATGTATCTTTACATTAAAATGGGTTTGACGCTTGTTCTTTTAACGGTAAATACAAAATTTTGCACTCTTTCGAATGATGTAAAAATCAAAATAAAATAACTACAAATATTAATGGTTATTGTGATAAAACGGTTTACAGTTTTTGTTAGGGCAAGTATATTTTCTGCTTCCAATGATATAAATCAAATCATATAGAAAGATGCGCCTTCAAATTCTGCACTTTCTGTATATCATATTGTTTATTGAAATAGCTGATTTAGAGGGACGTTACTTTGACAAGAAGGTATTTTTTGTCAAAATTTTGATTTCTGGGACCGAAAAACGAGGTGTATGTAGACCATGCTACATGCACTCTCCATTTGTAGTGCATGTAAGGAAAACAGTTTTTGTTAGAGAAAGTATATTTTTTACATATAAAAAAATATATCTTTGTATACAATCATCTGTCCATCTAAATATACAATTTTTTGGATATAGTATTGTATAATAGAATAGTTAATATTGAATGACTTTACTTTGACATGAAAGATTTCCAGGGCTTAATTTTGGAGTGTGTATAGTCCATTATTGGGGTGTTTATAGGGCATGAACTTTTTACCATTCTTTTTTTTTTTTTTTTTTTTTTGTAAGAATGACCATACTTGAGATCTTTATACATACTTTTCGATTATATTAATTATCTTAAAATATATAAAAAAAGAACCTATTGATAAGATATAGTTCAAAGAAAAAAAAGTTTTCATCTATTATAATCTTATTCAAATATTTGCCAGAGGATTGCTTCGTAATTAGATTCCGGATGCCTTTTTTTTCATGATATTTTTTTTTATCTTAGTTCTGCTTGATTGAGTTGATTGTATAAGAAATGATTATATACAAATATGTATCTATTCTAAAGTCTCATTTGCAGACCCAATTCTTTACTATGTTTCCTGACAATAATCAAAGCATCTTGTTTAATTGCGCAATTAAGTATACAAATTGGGAAAGATACGAAACAAAACAAACCTAACTTAAATAAAAAATGTATACATGTATCTTATTTTATAAACATACACAAAAAAAAAGATCTTTCAAAGTATCATTATCGTTTGACATTACAGCAATGTGTCTATGTATGTATATATAATTTTTTAAAAAAAGAATCCACACCATGTTTAACATAAAAAAAAAAAATCTTGCTTTATCAAGAAGCTTTTTGTTTCTTGGTTACACAATATGTACTTCACAAATTCAGCAAGTTTTTTTTTTTATATATAAACACTCGGAACACAATCCCGTTGCTAAAGTAAGAATTAATGTCAAGTTTCTATTTTATTAAAATAAATATATAGATACATGTGCCACAATTTATTACAACACTTAAAATCAGAAAAATGTTTTCACAGGATTATACGTCAAATATGTATGCACGTCAAATTTAAAGTGGTACGTAAAAAAAAAAAGTATATGTTCTCGAATGAACCAACTCAAATTTATTTTTTAACAACTTTAAACAGTCTATTTTAGATGGATTCGTTTTTTGTTGATGCAGCTTAATCTGATTAATAAGAAAAATTGCATGATTATTCTTTTTGATTGGTGGTTTACGAAATCATGATTGCCTTTTTTTTAGTTAAAAAAAAACAAAGATGTCGTTTTAGGTAACTAGACCGTAAATAAAAACCAGAAAAAAAAAGAAAAGAGTCAAGTAAAGCTGCAAACATCTAACGAATATAATACAAAAAGCGTTCATATATGTATGTATCTTTTTCATATTAATACGTATTAATGCATATGGTTGTGAGAAAAGAAATAGTATTTTTTTTTTTCACATCTTTCTGATGTTTTATTTTTACTAAGATTACTTGTGGCTTTTTGTTTATATTAATCAAATTTAGAGAAAAAAAGTTTTTTTCATGAGAATCAAGTATTTAAAGCAAAAAAAAAAAAGTACTTTTTCTCCTTTCTTTCTCACTTCAATAACAAAGGCAAGTAATCACTATTCTTATTTTGAAAAAAAAATAGTAGCATTTTACTCACTAAAAAAAGGCTTCATAGAACGGTGTATTTTATTACCCCCGCGGGTAGGCGTAGTCTAGAAACATGTACCACAGGCTACGTACTCTGACCCCGAGTAATCCTGTTAGGTAGTAACGGTGTGATGCCTCCTTTGGCTAGAAGAAAAGCTAATCTGCGTTTAGTTGATACGAAGCTGGGGAGCTGAATAACGCGGAGGTCAAGGGAGTTCGCAGACGAGCACACTATCGCAGGCACGGGCTCATTTTGTTTTCTTTTTTCTCTTTTCGCTCTCCTTTTTTTTTATTTTTTTGAGTAGTGGGCTTCAAAAAACAAAACAAAAGAAGGTAGAAGAGGACAGATAGATACTTACCTTCGCGTGGTTGTCCTTGTTAATCTCTTGTAAAAAGGGAGAACTGAACAGTATCTTTTTTTTTCTTTTAGTTATAAACTTTTTTTAAATAAATAAAATACTTTTTTTAAAACCCAAGAGTGTATCTATTTTTGTGATAAAATACATAATTGTAGTATGTATTCATTTGTTTGTAGTATGACCCATGAGATAAAATAAAAAAGAACAACCCTTTATCACTATGTACATACGACTACTTTATGAAAAAGTTGTTGCATGTTCAGTGTATATTCGATACATGAATTAAAAACGTATATGGGGAAAGCTTAAAAAGTTTTTTTTTCTTTTTTTATTCAAGAACGTATTTTGAAAAATATGCTTTTTCTTTTTGTACAGACATAAACATCATACTTTAGAAAAGATGAATCATATGAAATAGCTCAGTTTCTAAAAAAAAGAGTTGAAGGTCTATAAAGTGTATTTTTTTTTTATTCATAGCATAATATGCGTCCGTTGTGTTTATCAAGAGAATAAATGAGACGAACATCACAACAAGAATACCAAAATTACCAATACGTGCCAAATCATTCTTTGTGTTTTGATGAAGAACATCATACTTGCTAAATAAAATTATCTGCTACAGCTGACTTTTTATCACCATCATTACCTTGAAGGATCAAGATATCATCAGAAACAACCATATGGTGTAAGGAAGAAAAAAAAAGGCGAGCAGTAATTGTTTGACGAGGTTCTTGACAGGTAATGAAAACTCGACTAGAAATATATGATGATTAAAGATTACCAGTTTTTTCTTCTACTTGGTTAAGATGATGCTGTTTACCCGATAATACTATGCGTTATAAAGAAACGTATGTATATGTAGACTTGATGCATTACAAACCCTGTGGACGCCCCGTTTTTTTACCCCTAAACTGAAAAAAAAATCGAGATATGGACAAAATTCTCTTGTCAAATTAAAGTCATCCTATATCAATTATTCTAATATACAGTATGATATAAAGTCGATGTAGAATTTAAAGATGCATTTTTTCATGTATTTGGATTCATAACTTTAGATATGAAAAATATACTTGCCCTAACAAAAACCGTAATTTGACTTTCTCACAATAATCATTAATCTTTATAATTACTCTACTTTGATTTTTACACCATTCGAAAGGGCGTCAAATTTTATATTAGAAACCATTCAATAGCTTTGCTCTAAAATTCTTATAATCCCAACATATATCCACATTTTAAACTCTTGAAAAGATCCAAGGTCGGGACTAGCTGATTTTTGCCTAAAATAAACTTGATTGGCTGAAATATTTTCCCGCTATTACAAAAAAAAATCTTTGCTATATATGTACATACATGGTATCTTCTTTTTTTTCATTAAACAGATACCAATAAAGGTCAGATAGCACGTAGAACAGACTAAGGACTCTGCTACTATTCCAATGGTAGGTTCAAAAGGGCTCGTTTTAGCTGGGTGATTTGAGGGAAAAATGGATTTGCGATGGAATTTCCCGTATTAGGAAATCGATGTGAGTGAAGTTTAATGGCTCTCAAAGAGAAAGACTTTGCTTTGAATAATAACAAACCCTTAAAGAAGTACTCTTTTAGAAA
This sequence comes from Pilaira anomala, assembly GCA_025716855.1. NCBI lineage: Eukaryota > Fungi > Mucoromycota > Mucoromycetes > Mucorales > Mucoraceae > Pilaira > Pilaira anomala. The sequence continues at coordinate 581,229 of JAIXMQ010000015.1, read as the reverse complement.
TCTTTAATTTACTTGTATTACATAGAAACCAAGAGTGTGCTGAACATTTATTATGACAAACCGAATACTGAAACAATGTAATATAACTTCAGTTCTTATTTCGTTTGATATATATGAGCAACGTTTTTTTTTTTTTCGAAATACGTCAAGAAACACTTTTATTTTTCTCCCTATTACCCAGAGAGAGGAATCATATTATTCAAACTTAGGAATGGACCAAATATCATGTGACAAACCATCGTAGAAAGTCGCAAGCGATCACTCATATTTTTCCAATGGGGTTTTCGAAAGAAGATAGTAACTATTTATTTCAGTAACTTGAAAGATTCCTGTAATATAGTTGATGCCCCGAGTAATTATTTAATTTGTTTATCAGAAACCAAATACGACATGTTGGGTTTTACAAAATGTCTTTTTTTGTATAATTTGGAGAAAACCTACTTTTGTAAAAGAGGTACACATATTTTCTTAAACCCTTTATCTCCATGTCAACTTCTCGTATATATATATATGTTCATCTTTTTCTAAATTATAACAAAAAATATAGAAATTGAGCGCATAGAATCCACCAAATGCGGTCTTCAAACGTGGCTTCTCTTAAAATTTCGGTACATGTAGAGTTATTGATGCATAACTAACGTATTTAGGAAAAATTAACAGAAGATTATTTCATATTTTTAATTTTATCCTTAACATAACATCTCTTTTTCACCTTAGAAAAGATGTAGCTGCCCCACATAAAGTCACTTTAAAGACCAACGTGCAACGTTATAACTACGTTTGAAGTTTTTATCTATTGCTATTCTATTCATAATGTTGATCAATTGAGAAAAAAAAATAGATCTTTTTCGTAACTAAATCTGCGATTTAAAGTTTTAACTGGCTGTGGTACCTCATCATCATGACTGTTTAAAATTTCTTATCGGGATCTATAAAAGCTTCATCTAATGAAAATCCATTTTCGTCCTGCTCGTTTTTCTTTCCTTATCTTTATAAACAATGTCTGAACCCGTTCAAAAGCGTAAATATTTTACCAAACAAAAATAATATACGGAAACTTTTTTTTTTATCATTTCTTTATTGACGATTTTTTGTTTCATACAGCTCTTCCTTTCGGTTTCCAGTTCTTGGCTGGTGCCATCGCTGGTGTATCTGAAATCTTGGTCATGTATCCTTTGGATGGTAAGACACTTTCGAGACTAAAAAGAATAGAGAGAGAGTTATTAAATGTGTGATATCTAGTTGTCAAGACCAGAGCTCAATTAAGTACCGGTGCTAGTACTGGTATTGTTGAAACTCTCAAGAATATGGTTAAACATGAAGGGTAAAGAGAAATAAGATTACCCCACTTTTTTGCCTGACTTTTTTTTTTTTTAATTTTTTTAATTTTTTTTTTGTGTGACTCATAGTACTGCATCCCTCTATCGTGGTATTGCTGCTCCTATCATGGTTGAAGCTCCTAAGCGTGCTACCAAGTTTGCAGCCAACGAACAATATACCACCCTTTACAAGAAATTATTCGGTTTCGAAAAAGTAACTCAATCTTTATCTGTCATGACTGGTGTCAGTGCTGGTATCACTGAAGCTTTCTTGATTGTTCCTTTTGAGTTAGTCAAGGTCAGAATGCAAGATAAAGCTAATGTAAGTAAATTTTGAGTTATGTGATATGCAGAGATTATTATTTATTTATATAAATTTTATATATATAATATAGCTTGGTAAATATAATGGTACTGCAGATACTTTCAAAAAGATTATTGCTGCTGAAGGTTCATTGGCTTTATTCAATGGTTTGGAAGCTACTATGTGGCGTCATGGTGTTTGGAATGGTGCTTACTTTGGTTTAATCTATAAGGTTAAGGATTTATTGCCCAAGTCCAAGGTAAGCTTATTTTTTTTTTAATTGTTTTTTTTTGGGGGGTAACTAAATATTTATATATATTTGGTTAGGATGCTAATGAGCAACGTATGATTAACTTTGCTGCTGGTACTGCTGGTGGTATTGTTGCTACTGCTTGTAACACACCTTTTGATGTTGTAAAGACTCGTATCCAAAGTTATAACGGTGTCGGTCTTAAGAAATATAACTGGGCTGTTCCTTCTTTGGTTACTGTCGCTAAGGAAGAAGGTATTGCTTCATTATATAGAGGTTTCACTCCCAAGGTTTTAAGATTGGGTCCTGGGTAAGTTGCAAAAGATTTTATTTTTTAGACGAAAAAAAAAAAACTAACTTTTTATTATTATTAATGTGTATAGTGGTGGTATCCTTTTAGTCGTCTTTGAAGCTGTTTCTGGTTTCATTAGAAAGAACATCTTGAAGGAAGAGTAAAAAAAAAAATTAAAAAGAAAATAATTAGAATGATATCCTCTTTTTTTTATCCTTATTATAAAGGAACTGGATTTTATAGATGACATGTATACATTTTTTTTTTAGAGTTGACAATAAAAAAAAACAAAACAAAAAAGAGTAAAAAGAAACGAGATATTTTTATGTAATACGTTTTTGAAAGGAAGTTCTAAAGAAGCCTTTAAATCTACCCATAAACCTTGTTTTAATAATTCTTTTTTCGTCATGATGATGTGTAACTTCCATTGGAGTTACTTGTGTTTTCTTTCTAAATAACCGCATAAAGAATTTAGAAGTTTTTAGTAAAGTTTTCCTCTCCACAGATGAGTTTGAAACTATAGTATGGCTGCTGGGTTTAATAGGTTCTTTTGTTTCAAGTAAAGTAGACATGGATAGAGAAGATTCCTCAGAGAATACACCTACTTTTTTTCTATTAGAAAAATTGGTCAATCTGCTACTTAATGTTAATTGAGAAGAAGTCAAGAAAGAGCATCTTGTCATTGTAGGTGGCATAAGCCATGGATGCATCAAACAATCTTTAGCCGTAATACGTTCACTAGCGTCTTTACATAGAAGTCTCTGTATTAAGTCGGAGGCATCCCTTGTGACGTAAGATGGAATGGTGTACTGACCACGACTAATCTTTTGAAACAATTGAGGCATTTCATCTCCTTGAAAAGGTAAAGAACCTGTCAACATAGCATATAGAATTACACCACAGCTCCATAAATCAACTGGAGGACCTCGATAAGGAGTGGCAGTAACCATTTCTGGTGCTGCATAAAATGGACTGCCGCAATATGTATTTAATACTTCATGTTGCTCTCTCACTACATTACCAAAGCCAAAGTCGCAAATTTTAATACTTTGTGTCTTGTCAATTAATACTATAATATAAATTAGTTTATATTACAATAAAGATGTACCTCAAATACCAGTACCATTTTCAGGCTTCAAATCTCTATGAACAATGTTATTCTACACGTATATATAAAATAAAAGAATGAATAAAATGTTTGATTAATGTTAAACTTGAGTTTGACATACATCATGAATATATTCTACAGCTTCTATTAATTCTCGGAACCATCTACGAGCAGTTGGCTCGGCTAAACCTCTTGATTTTTTAATTTTATCAAAGAGTTCTCCACCGTCAACGTATTCCATGACAACATAAATGTATTCGTTTTCAGTTAAAACATCATGTACTTGTACGATATTCTTGTGCAGTAATCCATTAGCAAATGTTTCGCAAATAATTTGTTCTCTTTGGGCATGTTGTTTCTGATCACCAGATTTAAACATCTTTTTATCAACTACTTTAACAGCATACTATAAAAGGGAAATGTGTCAATGCTTGTTGATTTATAGAAATGTCACATATCATGTTGTACCTGTTCCCCTGATTTTCTGTCTTCGGCTAAATATACTTTACCAAAATTACCTTTGCCTAATGTGTATAGTTTCTCATAACGAGACTCAAATATACCTGTATATCGCGGTTTTACCTATTGGTTACTTATTAGCATGAATTTCAAGAAGACTGAACGGTAAATAAACTTACCTCGTTCAAGCGACTCATAATGTTTGTATAAAAAGAAAGAATGAACACAATAAAAAAAAAATTTAAAACGCAAAAAAATTATACAAGAAAATAATTCGGAAAATATAGCTTTGTTATTTGGACTTTATCAAAATTTGCTAAAGAATTTGCTTATTATTATGAGCTTTTACGATATGCCGAAAAACTGTATATTGTTATCATCAACTTTTAGCATTGTAAACAGGTAGTAATTGGCTGAGATTTGGAGGGATAGTTACTTTTTTTTCAAATCAACTTTTTCAAAGAATGCCTTAAAAAAATCTTTTTTTTTTTTTACTTATTTATTTTCGAACACTTTTATATGTCTGATTCAGCTCCAGAACTCACCACAACTTCTGCTGCTTTAAAGCGAAGAAACAATACTGAAACTAATTACAATGAAACTTATTTTCCATTGCCACCGACCATTTACCCACAAGGAACACCAATCACTGCGTAAGTAGCAAAACGACTTATTAAAAAAATACGAAACAAGAAAGGCTAATATTGTTCTTAGAAAACGATCGAGAAAAACGTATTCCGACTTGTCTGATGAAAGAGCATTTCTTTTGAAATTAAAACAAGAATGGGAAGGACAATTGAGCGATATACAGGTAAAGATCTATATATTAGTAATATGCAAGTTATAACTCAAGTTTATATATCTGTTTTTAGATTGACAGTCAATTTTTAAAAAAAATGAAAGATGTGTCAAAAGCAGAAATTGGAGATACTAAGCCTTTATTCGCGAAAGAGGAAAAAGAACCAACACCTCCTCTACAATTATCACGAGAAGTATCACCAGCTCCTGATTTATCTCCATCTCCATCTCCATCTCCAGCTCCAGCTCCAGCTCCTGAAACAAATACATCAGATTTATCTGCCTTGAGAAAATTGAGAGAAGTTTATCCAGATACTGAAACCGAAGTGGAAGAAGAAGACGACGACTATTATAATGACGATGACGAGGAAGAAGATGAAGAGAGGGCAAGAATAGCATTAAATCTTATGTTACAAGAATTTGGAGATGTCCTTTAAACAACCTGATTTATGAAGATATCACTATTAGTTGCTTTTTTTTTTTTTTTTTTTTTATAAAATATAAGCATATTTAATCCATTGATTTTTTTTTTTTAAATACTTTATTTAAAGCAACCTGTGTATTATATTTTTAAATAAAAATGATCTGAAAAAAAAAAAAGCTTCTTAAAGATTAAAAAAAAAAGCATAATTTATTGCTGGCTAGGTCTTAAAACTCAAGGCCATCAACTCAAAGAGCTTTCCAAAGCGATAGTTGGTTATCTCCAATGAGAAGAAGACTCCATCGTCTGTCTTTCTTCTCATGACTTTCTTCTGGAGCACACTGTCGCTAAGGTTAATACCCTTTTCTTCTTCCTAGAATTAATAGCCGGAAAAGCAAAATAAGCTGAGACTAAGACATATCAAAAAACTCACTTTCTGATTGTGTTGTGCATTTAGCTGCTATTCATGTAGCTATCTACTTTTTGGCTCTCTTATTTATTCACTAGTTTAGTCATTAACTCATTTTACGTACATACAATAAAAATGAGTCCGGAATAAACAGGACGTCTGAAATTAAAGTTGTACAAAAAAAAAAAGAAGTATAAAGTCTATATACCGTGAGAGTAAATACCTTATTTTATTTTTTTGCTTATTCATATATAATCAAATGGCTTGTGTTCGTTCTCTCTCAAGTCGTCTTTCTCGTTTTGCATTGTTTGAATGTACTGCTGATTTATCTCATTTAAGTAGCCATGAACACGTTGCTTTAAAGAAGTTAGTCAAGGCAGGAAAATACTTGGACCAACTCTACTTGAGACAAGCTTGGTCTGGTAATGAAGCACTTTATAAAAAATTACAAGCTGAAGGAAATACAGAGTTATGCACTTTATTTGAAATTTATAAAGGTCCTTGGGTAAAGTAACATAATAAAAAAATAGGAAATAAAAAGCTGATTTTTTTTAATGTATACAGGCTCTTGAAGATGATAATGTCCCTTTCATTGATGGCGTACCTGAACGCCCTGAAGGAGGTAACTTTTATCCTGAAGGCATGAAAAAATCAGAATTTGAAGCTTGGGTATCTACATTATCCAAGGAAGAAGCTGAAAAGGCCAAGAGTTACTATACAGTGATTGAAAAGAATGAGCAAGGTGAATTTCAATCTATTCCTTATTCCGAAGCCTATGCTGATTTATTACAACCTGCTGCTAAATATATTCGTGAGGCTGCACAAGAATTGAAACAAGTAGAGATTGGCGGTGAGGGTACTCGTATTGATGAGTTTTTATCTTCTCGTGCTGATTCTTTTGAATCCAATGAATATTTGGAATCCGAATTAAACTGGCTTCGTCTTGGAAAATCCAACAAGTTGGAAATTACTGTTGGTCCTTATGAGCAATATACGGATGCCATGTTTTCTATCAAGAGTGCATATGAATTCTATATTCATGTACGCGATGATCATTCTTCCAAGTTGTTGGAGAAGTTCTCTGATCTTCAATATGTAGAAGACACATTACCTATTCCTGAAAAGTACCGAAATGATAAGTTGATAGCTGCTCCTATTGTTGTAGTTAACCAATTGTACGCTTCTGGTGATGTTGGTGTAAGTTTATAATACTCAAATATAGCTATATATCCAGCAAATAATTAATATTATCTGATAGGTTCCTATGACAGCAGCTTATAATCTTCCCAACGATGAAGAAGCTATTAAAAAGGGTGGATCTAAGCTTGTTTTGATCAAAAATGTCCAAGAAGGCAAATTTGAGAAAGTTTTAAAGCCTATCGCTTCTCAAGTTTTAGCTCATGATCAATTAGAACATTTGACAAGGGATGCCTTTACTACACATGTCTTGCTTCATGAAGTATGTCATAGTAATGGTCCTCACCATACTTTGGATGGTCACACGGTTCGTTCTAAACTTCAGGAATATCATTCTGCACTTGAAGAAGCTAAGGCTGACATTACTGCCTTATTTGCTGCTGATTTAATGGTAGACCGTGGCACAATTGATAATGTCACTCAAAAGGAGTTCTGGGTTACTTTTTTGGCTTCTGCTTTTAGATCCATTCGTTTTGGTATTCAAGAAGCTCATGGATTAGGCCAAGCCATTCAATTGAATTATTTAGTTGAAAAGGGTGGATTCCAATGTGATGAAAAGACTCGCTTATTCAGTGTTGACTTTGAAAAGATTCGTTCGGCTGTTTCTGATTTAACTCATGATATCTTGATTCTTCAAGGCGATGGTGATAAAAAGGCAGTAGATGATTTTGTTAATAAGTATGGTTCTCTTCATCAAGATACAAAGGATGCTTTGGCACGTATTGATAACGCTGGTATTCCTGTTGATATTCGTCCCATTTATCCTCTTGATAATTAAGCACAGATGCATATTGTACTATGAATAAACATATTTTTTATATACTTTATAGACTATGAGGATGACTTCAATTCTTTTTAGAAACTGAGCTTTTTCATATGATTCGTCTCTTCTAAAGTATGATGTTTATGTCTGTACAAAAAGAAAAACATATTTTTTAAAATACGTTCTCGAATAAAAAAAACCTTTTAAGTTTTCTCCATATACGTGTTTAATTCATATATCAAATACATTGAACATGAGACGACTTTTTCAGTAAGTAGTCGTATGTACATAGTGATGAAGGATTGCTATTTTTTTTTATTTTACCTCATGGGTCATACTACAAACAAATGAATACTACAATTATGTATTTTATCACAAAAATAGATACACTCTTGTGTTTTGACAAAAAAAAAAGATACTTGTTTTAAGCTGATGAAGCACGTACTTAAATATCATCATAACTATAATAACAAAGATATAGTAAAAGACACATTAAATTCAAGAGACATAATAATAGTATTATTATTAAGAAGTATTTTATATTTAAAAAAGAATTTTATTTATTTAAAAAAGTTTACAAAAGAAAAAAGATACTGTTCAGTTCTCCCTTTTTCAAGAGATTAACAAGGACCACCATGCGAAGGTAAGTATCTATCTTTTCTCTTCTATCTTTTTCTTATGTTTTTTGACCCACTGCTCAAAAAAAGAAACCAAGAAAAGGAGAGCGAAATGAGAAAAAAAACAAAGAGCCCGTGCCTGCAAAAAAGAAAATAGATATTACGGCCTACTTTTGCATGATTTTAAGAAATGATTCACGACCTTCGAGGTGTATATTTCTCGATATCACTATGTACCATTGTCTTCAAAATCCAATCTCATGGTCTTTAAGAAAATCGATAACCATTTAATAGTGATCAAATGTCTTTTACCGATATATTTATTCGTTTTTTTTTTAAGTTAGAACTGTGCATACATTGATTCAATTGTACCAAAAAAAAAGGACACATCTTACAGGCTAAAATTCCACGCTACTCAACATTAAAAGTGGTGTATATGGTGAATATCTAAACTGTTACAAGAGGATCAATGTCATGTAGTAACTTCAAACATGCAGTGGCGTTGAAGTGACTGATAATCCTTTTTTAACACAAATTGTAGTGCCGATAAAAAATGACACTTTACTTCGAAAAAAAAGGTGAATTCGTTTTGACATTAGTAGAACGATTTTAGAACAGAATGGAATATCAAAAAACAGTTATTAAGAAATACGCCAAAGTATCTACTTCAAAAAAGACCTCTGAAACAAAATATTGGAAACGATTCAAGGTAACTTTGAATTATCAAAATAAAAAGATCGATCGTGAATACTAAAAAAAAAAACTTTTTTTTTATTATTTCAGTCACCCATTGTTATTAAAGAGTTTGGAAGTGTTTCCTCTATTTTCTTTTCACCTGTTGCACCATACGATTTTGCAGTTACTTCTTCAACACGTGTACAAATTTATTCTTCTAAAACACATCAACCTAAAAAGACTATTTCTCGATTCAAAGATATTGCTTATTCCGGTAGCTTTCGTCAAGATGGTAAACTTATTGTTGCAGGTGATGCTACAGGTCTTGTTCAAATGTTCGACGGTGGCTCTCGTGCGATTTTAAGATCCTTTAAAGGTCATGCTTTGTAAGTGTGTGCTTTATATATAATAGATTAAGAAAGAAAATACTAAATATTCAAGTTGTTTAGACCTACACAAGTTACACAATTCTCTATCAACAAATCGAATATTTTATCAGGATCAGATGATAAGACTGTACGTATTTGGGATATTCCATCTGGCGATAGTGTAAATGTATTTGAAGAACATGAAGATTATGTTAGAGCAGGTGTTGTTAGTTTAGATAATCCCAACTTATTTGTTAGTGGATCATATGATCAAACAGTTAAATTATGGGATATGAGACAAAATACGAGTGTGATGACAATGAATCATGGTGCACCTGTCGAATCACTTTTAATTTATCCTAATGGTGGTGCTATTATTTCTTCAGGTGGACCAGTTATTAAAGTATGGGATTTATTAAGTGGTGGAAGATGTATGCATACATTGGGTAATCATCAAAAGACAGTAACAAGTATGTGCTTTGATGGATCTGCATCACGATTGGTGACTGGTTCATTAGATCAACATGTAAAGATTTATGATGTTCAAGATTATAAGGTAGTACACAGTGTCAAATATCCTGCACCTATTTTGAGTGTTGGACTTAGTCCTGATGATACACATCTTGCTGCTGGTATGGCTAATGGTTTATTATCTATTCGTCAACGTCAAATCAAATCATCCGAGAAAGCTGCTAAGAAACAAAAGCAAGATTATATTCGTGGTGGTACTTACAAGTACTTTATGCGTGGTCAATCAAATACAGCTGCAAAAGACGATTTTGTTGTGGAACGTACAAAGAGACAAAGATTGACTAAATATGATCAATTTATGAAGGTTTTCCAGTATGCTAATGCATTAGATGAAGTATTAAAATTAAGTATTCAAACACCTGTTGTTGTTGCTGCTGTACTTCAAGAATTAATTCATCGTGATGGCCTTAAACAAGCTATTACAGGTCGTGATGATGTTTCACTGGAACCTCTTATGCGTTTCTTGATTAGAAATATTCATCATCCTAGATTTACAAACTTGTTGGTCGATGTATCAGAAGCTGTCATTGGTGAGTGAATTTTATAGAGATCTACATGAAATTTTACTAACATCATTTCTTCCAGATTGTTATACGCGTGTATTTGGTCAATCTCCTCTTATCGATGACCTTTTATCTCGTTTAACTACTAAAGTTAAGCAAGAAATTAAACTTCAAAAGGACCTTATTGAGACAATGGCTACTTTAGATATGCTGTTTACAAAGTCTGGTTCAGCAATTGTTAATAAATAAAATATATGTTTACCTGTTTAGTCATTTTTTTATTTCATGTGAAAAATCCCCTTTGCGGACATCTAATAAGTAAAATGAGAAAATAAAAAAAGCTACAAATTTTCTCTTCTTTCTCTTTTTTCTCTCTCTTTTTTCTTCTTTATTATACTTATTATTTATAAATAAAAAAAGGATGTCCAAGTATCAATACGAAACTGTTAAAGTCGAATTAACCCAAGATGGTATTGCCCATGTTCAACTTAATAGACCCAAGAAATTAAACGCTTTTAATGATCAGTAAGTGAATTGATTCATGGGTGTTGTGAAATACAAAAGATTTATTAATTTATTATTGCAAAACAGACTTGTTAAAGACGTTAGAACTGCCTTCCAAGATATTGATACTGATTTCGAAATTCTTGCTGTCGTTGTCTCTGGTAACGGTCGTATGTTTACTGCTGGTTTAGACTGTAATTATTGTTCCCTTTTTTTTTTAATTATTTGAAAGGAAAGTTTGTGTAATAACTTTTTTTTTTTAATTTTAAGTGACCGAAACATCTCTCCAAAAAGCATCTTCTGGAGACCCAGCAAGAGATACATATAGAATGCGTAACCATATCAAAGAATTCCAAGACGCGTTCACTGCTATTGAGTCATGTTCTAAGCCTGTCATTGCTGCTATCCACAACGCCTGTTTCGGTGCAGGTGTTGATTTAGTTACAGCATGTGACATCCGTTACTGCGATAAAAGTTCATTCTTTTGTGTCAAGGAAGTTGATGTTGGTCTTGCTGCTGATGTTGGTTCCTTGCAACGTCTTCCCAAAATTATTGGTAACAACAGTTTAGTTCGTGAACTCTGTTTAACTGGTCGCAAGTAAGTGCAATTTATAAAACAAAATTAATTTGTATCTTAAACCCCTTTTTTTTATATAGCATGTTTGCAAAGGAAGCTTTGGAATGTGGTTTCGTTAATAAAGTCGTTGAGGACAAGGAAGCTGTCTTGGGTAATATAAACTAATGAATTAAAACAACATAGTTACTCATATGTACCCTTATAGCTGAAGCATTCAAGACTGCTCATCTTATTGCCAGTAAATCTCCCGTCGCTGTCTTGGGCACAAAGTAAGGAAAAATTTCGTTATTCAATTTGATTTATCTGTTCTGATATTTTGCATTTTAGACATTTGTTGAATTACTCTCGTGATCATTCTGTCGCCGAAGGTTTAGCCTACACTGTAACATGGAATTCCGCTATGTTGAACACTGAGGTTTGATTGTTTCCCATCTGATTAAACTTAATTTTTGTCTGATATATATTTTTTTCTATTAGGATATTCCTCTCTCTATCGAAGCTTTTGTTACCAAGAAGCCTGCTAAATATTCCAAGCTCTAAGCACGCCCTTTTTTTTTTTTTTTTTTGATAATGAACACTTCTTCATGAATCGATTTATAAAATGACTATTTAAATAAACGTTTTCTCAACCTGTTTTATATGTATCCATGATAAATGTTATGCCTCTTTTTTTTTGTAATTCTAAGAACGAAAAGATCAAAAACAATATTTTGTTCTTACAGCATTGGGTAAACTAAATTGATAAATGAACTCTATAAAAACCTTAAGCAATAAAGAGTTGCATGTGCTAATATGTAACAGAATATTTTTTTTCGTGTTTTCTTGTTTTTTAACTTGTAGATCGGGAATAGAAATTTCCAAATCTTCTTTGAAGTGCGTTACCTCCCCTAAAGCTGGCGAATAAAAACCTCAAAAGGCAATTTCTATATCACATATTTGCTGTCACGAGCATATTTCACGATTTATAGATCCGGGAAAATTGGTTCAGGCCGTTCCTAATTAAGTAATGGCTGAACCATATCTCGCAAAAGAGATTGCTGCAAAAATCGATTAATTGTCGTTTCTATATTTTCAATTTGATTTTATTTGTTTTTAGAGTAGTTGCCGGGATTAAATGAAATTATACTAAATACTTTGCTTCGTTTTTACCTGGGAGCGAAATAAAATTTTAAGCTATATTTATGCTTGCTTAAAACTCTTGTTGCTGGCATTGATTACATATGTCAGAGTAAAGAAATTATACAAATTGAAATGAGATATATTCGAGATATGTAATAAAATTAGCAGACCCTTTGAGAAAAAGAAAAGATTTTTCGATAGTTTTTATGCATAGCAAGCGATTTTTTGATTTCGGATCTTTTATAATTAGTCACTATAAACAGATAACAATTAAACATCACCTTCCTGGATTTCCTAATACTAGAAACTCCATCATCCACCCATTTTTTCCCTCAAAATCATGTTTTTTTTAACGATAAAATAAGCCCTTTTAAAACTATTGTTGCCTTATAATAGTAAAACCTTTACGCTATATTATATATTTTACTGACTTTAATTAGTCTTTTAATAAAGGAAAACGAGGTATTGTAGACATGATTTTTTTGTTGTAGCGAAAAAAAAATTGAGCCAATCAAATCATCGGAAAACTAAAGAAAAACTACATTTTTAGCCAAAATTTATCCATACCCGACCTTTGGATTTTTTTTAAAATTAGAAATGTATATGTATCTTTACATGGAAATGCTATTAAAGCTTGGCTTTTTAAGGATATATGTAGAATTTTTTGCTCTTTCCAATGATGTAAAAATCAAATTAAAATAGTAATAGATATTTATAGGTATTACGACAAAACGATATACAGTTTTTGCTAGGCAAGTATATTTTTTACAAATAAAATAATAATTCTAAATTAATAGAAAGATGTGCCTTTAAATTATGCATCGATTGTATATTATATTGTATAATAGAATAGGTAAAATAAAAGACTTTAATTTGAAAAGAAAGAAATTTAGACCCAAATCTCAATTTTTAGGTCCAAAAACAGGAAAAAAACCAAATCAGGATACAGACATATTTTGTTAGACAATGTTATATTCCAAAATGTAGAATTTGAAAACTAAGATTTCTATGCATTTAGTTTATTATCTTGTATATAAAAAATATACATGTCCTAATAGAAGCTGTGCTTTCTCGCAATGACTATTAAACTATGTTATTATGTTACTTTGATTTTTGCATCATTCGAAAGAGCGTAAAATTCTACCTTAGACATCAATAAAAGCTAAACTTTAAAACCATTTAAATACAAAGATATATCTACATTTCTAATTTTTATTTTTTTTTAAGCTGTGAAAAAAATTCCATTTTTTAGAAAAATTTGCTAGTCCCCCCCTATGGATTTTTTCAAAAATCAGAAAGGTAGATATATCTTTACATTAAAAGGTTTCACGCTTGCTCTTTTAACGGTAAATACAAATTTTGCACTCTTTCGAATGATGTAAAAATCAAAATAAAATAATTACAAATATTAATGGTTATTGTGAGAAAACGATTAAGTTTTTGTTAGGGCAAGTATATTTTCTGTTTCCAATAATATAAATCAAATATATAGAAAGATGCGCCTTCAAATTCTGCACTTTCTGTATATCATATTGTTTAATGAAATAGTTGATTTAGAGGGACTTCTACTTTGACAAGAAGGTATTTTTTGTCAAAATTTTGATTTCTGGGCTGAAAAACGAGGTGTATATAGACCATGCTACATGCACTCTCCATTTGTAGTGCATGTAAGGAAAACAGTTTTTGTTAGAGAAAGTATATTTTTTACATATAAAAAAATATATCTTTTATATAATCATCTGCCCATCTAAATTTAAAATTTTTGGATATAGTATTGTATAATAGAATAGTTAATATTGAAGGACTTTACTTTGACATGAAAATTTTCCAGGGCTTAAATATGTGGTGTGTATAGATATTAAAGTAGTGTGTGTAGTTTATATGAGGCGCGCTTATTTTAGGGTAAAACAAACGGGGTGTCACATAGGCTTTAAGCAGAGTGAAAACGTTACACCCTATGAAAAACTAGACACTACACCCTATGGACGCCCCGTTTTTTACCCCTAAAATGGGAAAAAAATCGAGATATGGACAAAATTTTCTTTCTTGTCAAATTAAAGTCATCTTAAATCAATTATTCTAATATACAATATGATATACAATCGATGCAGAATTTAAAGCGCATTTTTTATATATTTGGATTCATACTTTAGATATGAAAATATACCTGCCCTAACAAAAACCGTAATTCGACTTTTTCATAGTAATATAAATCTTTGTAATTACTTTACTTTTCGTTTTACACCATTCAAAAGAGCGTCAAATTCTGTATTAGAAACGTTTAAAAAGATATAGTCTAAGTCTCACTAATGCCAAGATGTATCCACATTTCTGATTTTTGAAAAAATCCCAAGGTCGGGAATGGCTGATTTTTGCCTAAAAATACACTTTTCCTTCCTTTTTAGACGATTTGATTGGCTACGAGGTTTTCTCTGTTAAGAGTAAAAAACTTGGCTACAGTCTTTTTCTCTAACAAATCACTCGACAATATTGAAAAGTTTACATGATGTATAAAGCCATAAGCAGAGACTCAATCCGTAAAGTCTTGTTGACCTTATATACTCTAAATTGTTATTTATATTCTTATTAAAGCTTTGCTTGCACTGTAAGTTAATATTCCAGACAAGACAAACATAGTTACATACTCTTTCAAGCTGAAAAATTAAAAATGCTTTTTTTTTCACATATAACTAACTACTTTTTTTTTTATAATTATAATAAACTTCTTTATTACAAAAGATTGAATCTAGATAGATACTAGGCTATTGATATTATATGTATTTAAGTAAGGCCATTGGATATTTCGTTTTTTTTTTTTTTAAAAAAAAAACAAATAAATAAATAATCATATTACATGGTAGTATAATAATAATTTTTCTCTTTAAATTGTATCTATTGCTTAATCTGAAAATATAATCCCGGATAATTACATGTATAAGTATATAGAAATAGATATAAGTGCATATGGAAAGTGAAGTGTCATACGTTACAGATTGCAAAAAAAAATTTTTTTTGGCGTATTTGTACTCACATAAAAGCTATCAAAAAAAAAAAAAAAGACAAATATGTACACAAAAATCAATCAAAAAACATCATCCACTCTATCAGTGTGAGAAGCCGAGTCGCCGATAATGGGTCTAGACAACTTGTGTTGTGGTAATATATTCAATAAATAAATAAAGACGGAAAAACATATGACAAAAGAAAATTTTTTTGAGCTTGTCCTAAAATAAGAAAAGAGCTAGACTAAAATGTAGGTTTATCTCCTTTTTTCTCTAATCCTATTGGCTTTCAAAACAATATCTTATGAATATTTTCGTTTTGTTTATTTGAAGTTTCCGGAAGTAGAAAAAAAAAATTTACCTCCTTCTTTTTTTTTTAATAGTAATCACTGTTTATATCATGATATAGTTATCATGAAAGAATTCCGAGGAAAAAATATGAATATTGATTACTTCATAACAAGCTCTTTTATCAGAATTACCATATCAATCAAAAAAAATTTTTTTTTTTTTTTTTTTTTTTTTTGCATGAAAAGTGTAACAGTCAAAGATATGCTCTATGGATTTTACTATATAAGCATTTACTTTTTTCTTTTCCTTTTCCTTTTTTTTTCTCTCTCTCCATAACAGTTTAATTAAGATGCTTCCCTTGCTCTGCTACATCATCTCAGCAATTAGCTTTGTTTTTCGTAAGTACATCCGCAATGACTATATATTTCATGTAAGTTGATACTCATTTTTTTTTATATTTATATAGCCCCTGCTTCTTTCCTCTTTGAGGATTATAAGGTTGCTCATTGCAACTTTGTTCCCAAGATTGACGCTGTACCAGCATGGGTACAAGAAGCCTCTTCCGAGGTTTGTAAGGCTCCCTCAACGATAGCTTTGTTCAAAGAAGCATCCACCCCGGACGTTTGTTGGAAAAAAGAGCAACCAAAAGCTCTTTTTGTTCTTAAGGATCCCTCAAAAGAAATCTTTGTTTTAAACAAGCCTGTCTTTCCCGTCCCTCCTGTTTGTCCCGTCTCTCATGGCACTTGCAAACCCATCCTGGTGATGGGTTTGTTGATAAATGAACCTGTCTGTCCTCTTTCCGCCTCTCCCTTTTGTCCTCTTCCTGCCTCCCCTACCTTCAAGCTCGGGCTCATCCCAACAGGTGAGCCTTTTACTCTGGCAGTAAAAGGTTCGTTCCATAACCTGTTGGTTGTCTCAAAAAAATTGCTTTGGGACAGCGGTTATCTTTATAACCGTTGTTCTTTAACAATTTTTGTAATACTCTTGTATCTCACTTTTGTGAGACCAAGAGTAAGCAGACATAAAACGCGATGTAGATATTCCGTTTGTTAAAATAAAAATAAAAAAATTTTCTAAAAAAATTATTTGGTGTCATAAAAAAGTCTTTTATATCTTTGGCAGTTGTTTAGTTTCTTCAGATGACTAAAAATATATTATAAATTAGTCTTTAACAGATGCCTTTTTCAATATCGAGTAAAGATACAGTACAAAAAAAAAAAAAAAAAAAAAAAAAAAAATAGTATGAGACATAAGCGGAGAAGATTTATAATAAGAGAAATTCCATCATCCATCCACTTTCTTTTCTCCCAAAAAAAATAACAATAAAACAATCATATCTTGTATCAAAAGAAGTTCATTATATAAATAATGAAACATATTCTTTTTAACACAACACAAGGCTTCATAAAAATTGTTTGGTAAGTAGTAACTAAATAACATGTATCTTAAAAAAAAAGGAATGGTAAATAGATCATAATGAAAGGTAGAATTAAACATCACCCATTATGCATAATTTCCTAATACTAACAATCCATTTGTTTTCCCCAAAACATCCAGTTTTTTTTTAAAGAAAAAACGAGCACTTATAGTTATAAAACTACTACCGTATACGGTAGCAAATATCTTACACTACATTACATGTTTAATAATTTTTCTGATAAAGAAAAAGGTGGTATTGTAGACATGATTATTTTGTTATAGCAAAAAACCTTTGAGCCAATCAAATCATCGGAAAGGGGGGGAAAAGTGTATTTTTAGGCAAAAATCAGCCATTCCCGACCTTGGGATTTTTTCAAAATTCAGAAATGTGGATATATCTTGATATTGAAAAGGTTTTAAAGCTTGGCTTTTTAACGATATATGTAGAATTTGACGCTCTTTTTAATGATGTAAAAAGCAAAGTAAAATAATAACAAATATTAATCGGTATTATGAAAAAACGATATACAGTTTTTGTTAGGACAGGTATATTTTCTACATAAAAAATAGTAATTCTAAATCAATACAGTGCATCTATTCTTAAATCGAAAATTTTTAGCCCTAGCAATTTTTTTTTATAAAATTCTAAATTTACTACCGAAAAAAGTAAGTTAGTCATTTAGAATAAACATAGACCTTTTATATTAAACCTGTTAAAGAAATGTATGAAAACAGAAATTTAATTTTGATAAAAAAAAATTTCTAAATAAGTTGATAAAATATCGACTTAATAGCAGGGCTGACTCGAAAATGTCCGTCTATTTTGGCACCCAAAAATCATATAAGAGCAGTAACAGCCAATAACATTACAGTTTGTGGTTATACCGATTTTTAAACTGTTACAAGAAGAAGCTTCAAAAATTGACATCGACAAAATTGGGATCGAAGAAGTTTTCCAAACCTTAAAATCACATGATTAACTTTTTTTGAGTCAATAAAAATAATTTACTCACATTATTTGAGTTCATACAAAATATTTAAATGTGTTTTATTGGTTTAAACTATCAAAAGATGTGAAAATTTTCTAAATGAGTAACTTTTTTACATAAAAACTGAGTTTAAACCGAAAAACTGTGAATGTCCGTTTTTTAAAAAAATACGATTTAAGAATAGATGCACTGTAGAAAGATGCGCCTTTAAATTATGCATTGATTGTATATTATATTGTATAATTGAATAGATGAAATAAAAGACTTTAATTTGAAAAGAAAGAAATTTGGACCTAAATCTCAATTTTTAGGTCCAAAAACAGGAAAAAAACCAAATCAGGATACAGACGTATTTTGTTAGACAATGTTATATTCCAAAAATGTAGAATTTGAAAACTAAAATTTCTATGCATTTAGATTTATTATCTTGTATATAAAATATATACATGCCCTAATAGAAGCTGTGCTTTCTCGCAATGACTATTAAACTTTCTAATTATGTTACTTTTATTATTACACCATTCGAAAGAGCGTCAAATTCTACCTTAGACATCAATAAAAAGCTAAACTTTAAAACCATTTAAATACAAAGATATATCTGCATTTCTAATTTTATTTTTTTTCAAGCTGTGAAAAAAATTCCATTTTTTAGAAAAATTTGCTAGTCCCCCCCTATGGATTTTTTCAAAATTCAGAAATATCCATACATCTTTAGATTAAAAAGGTTTTAAAGCTTGGCCTTTTAATGACACATGTAGAATTTTGCGCTCTTTCTAATGATGTAAAAATCAAAGCTAAGTAATAATAATTATTTATGTTTATTGTCAGAAAACGAAATAAAGTTTTTATTAGGGCAAGTATATTTTCTGTTTCTGATAATATAAATCGAATTATTTAGAAAGATGCGCCTTTAAATTCTGCACTTTCTGTATATCATACTGTTTAATAAAATAGTTGATATAGAGGGATTCTACTTTGACAAGAAGGTATTTTTTGTCAAAATTTGGATTTCTGGGACCGAAAAAACGAGGTGTGTGTAGACCATGCTACATGCACTCTCCATTTGTAGTGCATGTAAGGAAAACAGTTTTTGTTAGAGAAAGTATATTTTTTACATATAAAAAACTACATCTTTATATACAATCATCTGCCCATATAAATTTAAAATTTTCTGGATATAGTATTGTATAATAAAATAGTTAATATTGAAGGACTTTACTTTGACATGAAAGATTTCCAGGGCTTAATTTTGGAGTGTGTGTAGTCTATTATTGGGGTGTTTATAGGGCATGAACTTTTTACTATTTTTTTTTTTTTTTTTTTTTTTTGTGAGAATGACCATACTTGAGATCTTAATACATACTTTTCGATTAAATTAGTTATCTTAAAATAGAAAAAAGAAGCTATTGATAGAATATAGTTCAAAGAAAAAAAAGTCTTCATCTATTATAATCTTATTCAAATATTTGCCAGAGGATTGCTTCTTAATTATATTCCGGATGCCTTCTTTTTCATGATATTTTTTTTATCTTAGTTCTGCTTGATTGAGTTGATTGTATAAGAAATGGTTATACACAAATATGTATTTCTTCTAAAGTCTCATTTGCAGACCCAATTCTTTACTATGTCTCCTGACAATAATCAAAGCATCTTGTTTAATTGCGCAATTAAGTATATAATTTGGGAAAGATACGAAACAAAACAAACCTAACTTAAATAAAAAATGTATACATGTATCTTATTTTATAAACATACACAAAAAAAAAGATCTTTCAAAGTATCATCATTTGATATTACAACAATGTATCTATGTACATATAATTTTAAAAAAAAAGAATCCACACCATGTTTAACATAGAAAAAAAAATTCATGCTTTATCAACAAGAAGCTTTTTGTTTCTTAGTTACACAATATGTACTTCACAAATTCAGCAACTTTTTTTTTTCATATAAACACTCGGAACACAATCCCGTTGCTAAAGTAAGAATTAATGTCAAGTTTCTATTTTATTAAAATAAATATATAGATACATGTGCCACAATTTATTACAACACTTGAAATCAGACAAATGCTTTCACAGTAATACGTCAAATATGTATGCACGTCAAATTTAAAGTGGTACGTAAAAAAAAAGTATATGTTCTTGAATGAACCAACTCAAATTTACTTATATTCTAACAACTTTAAACAGTCTATTTTAGATGAATTCGCTTTTTTGTTGATGCAGCATAATCTGATTAATAAGAAAAATTGCATGATTATTCTTTTTGATTGGTGGTTTACGAAATCATGATTGCCTTTTTTCCAGTTAAAAAAAAATAATGATGTCGTTTTTAGGTAACTAGACAGTAAATAAAAACCAGAAAAAAAAAGAAAAGAGTCAAGTAAAGCTGCAAACATCTAACGAATATAATACAAAAAGCATTCATATATGTGTGTATCTTTTTCATATTAATACGCATTAATGCATATGGTTGTGAGAAAAGAAATAGTATTTTTTTTTTCACATCTTTCTGATGTTTTATTTTTACAAAGATTACTTGTGGCTTTTTGTTTATATTAATCAAATTTAGAGATTTTTTTTTTTTTTCATGAGAATCAAGTATTTAAAGCCAAAAAAAAAAAAAAAGTACTTTTTCTCCTTTCTTTCTCACTTCAATAACAAAGGCAAGTAATCACTATTCTTATTTTGAAAAAAAATAGTAGCATTTTACTCACTAAAAAAAGGCTTCATAGAACGGTGTATTTTATTACCCCCCGCGGGTAGGCGTAGTCTAGAAACATGTACCACAGGCTACGTACTCTGACCCCGAGTAATCCTGTTAGGTAGTAACGGTGTGATGCCTCCTTTGGCTAGAAGAAAAGCTAATCTGCGTTTAGTTGATACGAAGCTGGGGAGCTGAATAACGCGGAGGTCAAGGGAGTTCGCAGACGAGCACACTATCGCAGGCACGGGCTCATTTTGTTTTCTTTTTTCTCTTTTCGCTCTCCTTTTTTTTTATTTTTTTGAGAAGTGGGCTTCAAAAAACAAAACAAAAGAAGGTAGAAGAGGACAGATAGATACTTACCTTCGCGTGGTTGTCCTTGTTAATCTCTTGTATAAAGGGAGAACTGAACAGTATCTTTTTTTTTCTTTTAGTTATAAACTTTTTTTAAATAAATAAAATAATTTTTTAAATAAATAAAATACTTTTTTAAAACTCAAGAGTGTATCTATTTTTGTGATAAAATACATAATTCTGTAGTATTCATCTGTTTGTAGTATGACCCATGAGGCAATAAATTAGGCATAGGCACATACTTCCAAATTATTTTTATGTAGTTTTGTGTTGCGTTATAGAGAAGATGCTCGACTATTTATACAGACCTTCTTTTTAAACAAGATATGGTTGTTTTACTGTTTTTTTTATGAAAAAATATAAAGTAGATGTGCAATGGCTCATGTAATTTATTCTTGAAGATATCAAGTTAAGATTGTGTGAGCTCTGAACTTTGTGTTGTCAATAACGAATAATTAACAGGAATTATGTTAAATATAAATAGACTAGGTAAACATCAAATATACATAGTAAAAAACTAATTGTAACTTCGTTTTTTTTACAATTCACTCGTCTTGACAAAAGAGAATAAAGAGCAAGCCACGCTACAGTCACGACCAAGTGCATTAACGGACAAGATGTTATAATACATGCAGGAGGTAAGGTGAGTACAAACTAATAAATTAAACTTAATTTTATAATGCTGTTTGCTATTTGAAATTTTAAGCAATCCTGTTTAAGCATAAATTGATATCTAACAAACTCTACAATCGATATATAGATGAGCGGATAATAAAATCTTGATAAAACGGCTCTGCATACATAGTTCTTTTACTTGGCAACAGTTAAGTTTATGCTCCCAATTCAAAAAGATTTGTATGAGAACTTATGGGGGTATAGATTGACAAAATAACTTTCAAGTTTTTTAACTAATTAATCAAGATCTTTCATCAAAAGTTTGACTCAGGCGAAACATAAAAAGTACAAATAAAATGACATCACGAATGCGTTCGCTGAGAGCGAAAAACAACAAATACTTACACACAAACTTCAAAGCAAAAAAAAAAAAAAAAAAAAAAGGAAAAACCTTCTCTCTTTTATTTTGTCAAATTTTATCAATAAGAGATAAGAGAGATATATAAAAATGTCACAGACGGTAGAAAGTGCAGAGAGTGCACGTGTTACACCTGCCCAACTCAAGACGTTTTTAACAGAAGCACCTTTAATGTACAAGAGTCGAATTCCACGCAATTCACAAAAACATATCTTGACGCATTGTTATCGTGCATTATGGAGCAATGATCTCGCTATGCTTCAAAAGTATTTTTTTAAAGAAGCAGGAAAAGAAGATAACCTTACTGAACTTCTTGAAAAATATCAGTTGTTTGGAACAAAAGACGATACGAGTTCAGCTGCGACGCCAGAAAATTTGGAAAGTCAAAGAGGCAAACAGTGTGGTCATTTATTTAAGAAGGGAGAAAGTGTTTATCGTTGCAAGTAAGCGCACTAATTTTTACTTAAAATAGACGTGGGGATATTTGATATTGATATATATACTTAATTTAGAAACTGCGGTTTAGATGATACATGTGTAATGTGCTCTAAATGTTTTCATGCAACAAATCATGATGGTCATGATATAAAGATTTGGATTAGTAAAGGAGCTGGAGGATGCTGTGATTGTGGTGATCCAGAAGCATGGAAGATTCCACTTGAATGTAAAATTCATTCAGCTCGTTCCGATATACCCAATTCATCTGATAGTAGTGTATCCAACGAAAACGCATTAGATCCTATTTCATCTATCCCAGATAGTTTGATGAACTCAATTCGAGATACAATGGTTGTTGTGATCAATTATATTTTAGAGACATTTGCTACTTCTTTAGAGGACGTTGTTTCTTCTCCTGCTGAAATCAGTACTGTACAAGATATTCAAAAGGATTGTGTAGATTCTCATGAAGCACTTGGATTACCTGTGAATTTAGAAGGTCAAAAGTATTCTTGTATACTTTGGAATGACGAAAAACATTCATTTAATGTCGTGATTCGGATCGTACAAGAAGCGATTGGATGTACAAAGGAAGAAGCAAGTTATGCAGCTGAATGTGTTGATCTTTATGGTCGTTTTGTGATCAAGGAATCAGACAATATTGAGGATTTGATTGAGATTGCTAAAACCATTACATCTATTCAATTAGCTGTCTCCATTAGTTCTTCTCAAAAGACCGTAAGAGAAGAAATTGCGGGTCTTTTGTTGGACTGGCTTAAGGATTTAACTGGAAGTCAATACAAGTTCTTTAATCAAATAGAAGGTGGAAACAATATTATCCGTGATATGATTTGTCAAGTCTTGGCGGGAGAATGGAGTTTAAGTCCCGGTCTTGCTTCTTTAAGTACGCGTGCTAGACGAGGTAGAATGCCAGATAGTGAAATCGATGATCAAGGATCAGATGTAGATTCTGACGATGGCGGTATGATATTTGATGGTGATGGTGAAGGTCTTGATATGGATGAAATCGATCAAGATATGCTTTTAGACGAAGATGGTGTTGATGAATTCTTTAATGTAATTTCAGTTGATACAGATAGTGAAGGTCATACTGCTGACGAGTATGAAGATGCTACTAGTGAGTATGGAAATGCTCATAGTGAAGGTCACACTGCTGAAGAGTATGAAATGTCGGAGAGTGAAGATGACGCGCATCGTCATCATCAACATCATCAACAAGAAACTGAACCTGAAGTGACAGACATGGAAACAGATTCCGGAAACTTACAAGAAACCGCAGAATCATCTTCTCAACAAGAAGCTCATAGTGGTACTAGAAGAAGAGAAGGACGTGCGAATTCGACTACACCGGCATCTTCTTCAGCTCATCAAGCCGAAATTGTAAAGAGAAGAAGATTGTCAAATTCACCTCAACCCAAATCAGGAGGAGGAGGAGGAGGAAAGGCTCATAAAGTCCGTGATATCTTGGATATGGATTGGAGCTTGGATGAATGGCTTGAATATTGCGAGAAATTAGAGTTGGAAGAAAGGGAGATTGCAGAGAAATTTAGTATTCCTTATACGGGTAAAAACAAGAATGATCTCTCGGCCACCCGTCGAAGTGATTTTAATTTAAAAATGGATTTCAAGCGTAAACTTCGATTAGATTATCTCTTGCAATTCGATTTACGTCTTTGGAAGACAGCGCGTATCTGTATGAAGGACTTATTGATTGGCACGTTTATTTCAAATTTTGAATATCGACCTGTTCTCGGTATCCGATATGCTCGTAATTATCCTGAATTGATTGATGCGTTCTTTTTCAAGGATAGAGAGATTGAACATTCGATTACGACCTTATCCGTTCAATTATTAACTGTACCTACAGTTGCTTACTTGCTCGTGAACGATTATCGATTCTTTGGTATTGTTTGTTCGATCCTGAAGAACTTCTTTTTAACGGATGAAATTCATATGGTGCTGCCAGAAGATATGAAAGAGTATGCGGGATCTCAAGTAGATTGTAATTCAAAGGCAATTAAACGACATCGATATGCGTACACACTTTATGATTTACGATATGTTATGAATGCAGAACTTGTTAAATTAGAAATCTCAAAGAACCCTATTCATCTTCGTCAATTCATTGATACATTGTATCAGTTCCAAGGCATGGATCCTACTCGACGCCAATTAGTGACACATGTAGAGTATGAATCACAATCTTGGGTGCCTGCATTCAACTTGACACTTCAAACATCTAAAATATTTCGATTATTTGCAGAATGTTTTGATCCAACCAGCTCTTCACCCGAAACACCTATTCCAGATGCATCACGTAACTTGTGTCGTGCAATTTATCGTGTGTTAAAAGCGATCAATGATTGGGATCCACATCTTGCACCAAGAAAGGACTTGCCTCAAGGATTTACAGATGACAGAATTATTGTGAAAGGATTGGCTCATCAAACGTATCATCAAGTCAGTACACCTAATGCAGGCACGTTTGAAATTGTTGATTATGATATTACACAGAATCCAGTTTCAGTACATCTTCCTTTC
Organism: Pilaira anomala; assembly: GCA_025716855.1. NCBI lineage: Eukaryota > Fungi > Mucoromycota > Mucoromycetes > Mucorales > Mucoraceae > Pilaira > Pilaira anomala. The sequence continues at coordinate 556,221 of JAIXMQ010000015.1, read as the reverse complement.
CATTGGTTATTATCTGAATTATTTGAAAATGTCTCACTCTTGCATGAATGTGTTTTGAATGAATTAGGTTGGTTAGGCGGGTTCAAGCAAATGGTGAATGATGCTTTACCTAGTAAGGAACATGATATGTTTTTGACAGTGATTGATTTTCCTATCAGAACCATGGCTTTACTTGCTCAAGTTGGATGTGGTGTTTGGGTTAGAAATGGTTCACAAATTCGTAATATGGTAAAATAAGATTTTTTTTATTTTTTTTTATTTTTTTTTACTTATCTCTTTTTTTTTTTTTTTTAGTGCTTAACTTATAAAGACGTCAATGTACGTGAAAATACTTTGGATTGTGATATTTATCTTTTACAAGTGGGATTCACAGTATGTGATAGCGACCAGATCCTATTAACATTAATTGATCGATTCCAACTTGCAGATTGGTTCCGAGGCAAACCAGGAAAGAAATCAATCTACGATGCAAAGCAAAAGACCCATATGGTAGAAGAATTCTTGAACTTATTAATTATTATGGCCACAGAACATGCTTATGCGTCTGGTCACTCTATGGAACAACGTGTACGTCAATTCATTATTCAATACCTTGGTATCAAGAGTATGTCCTACTCTGAACTCTTGAAACACATTCCTGAACACTACAATGAAGATGAATCGTTTGAGACTCAATTGAATTTAGTGGCGAACTTTAAAGCACCGGATGGATTCAGCGATAAAGGATTATATGAGATTAAACCCGAGTATATTGATGATATCAACCCTTATTTCTGGCATTATACACGTAATCAACGTGAAGAAGCACATTTGGTGATGAAGAAACGATGGAATCAAGTACACCCAGATAAGGTTGTGAGTGATAAAGAAGAGTTCTTGGTGGTGCCTAAATCGGATCGTATTGGGGTTGGACCATTTAGACACTTGGGTAAGTTCTTGCATTCACATACGTTATGTCAAATTATTGTGTACTGTTTATGTGATTCGAAATGGCATAAGGAGTCCAAGAGTGATACTATATTGGATGAAGTACTTTATTTGGGTATGTTGGCAGTGACGGATCAAAATAGTGCTGCTAGTGAATTAGCCGCGATGGATGTCAAGGGTAAATACCGAGCTGATATCGTGATGGATGAATCGAATACAAAGAACTTTATTGAGCATGCGGTGACAGATCAATATCCTATTCAAGTGAATGAGATTGAAATGACACGATCTACTTTATTAAAGGTGCTTTTGAATTGCTTGAATGATACTGAATTAGAACATATTCATAAACGCCTTGGGTTTATTGTGGATAAGATCGAACAACATGGGCCTGAAAGTGCAAGAGAAATCATCGAGGATTGGAAAGAGTTGAAAGCAAGAGAAGTCAAACGTGATGCGAGCGGTGGAGCAGGAAATGAAGGGTTATCTGAATACGAACGTAAAAAGGCAGCTGCTAAAGCACGTCAAGCAGCTATCATGTCTCAATTTGCAAACGCCCAATCTAAATTCATGGAGAAACACTCTGACCTTTACAAGACAGAAGAAGAGGATGAAGATATCACTGAAACATATGAAGAGACAACGACGGCAAATAAGAATGATTCTGGTTCTAATGAAGATGAAATTGAGATTGTTCGTAAATGTCATTTCCCAGCTGATACGTGTATTGTATGTCAAGAAGAGTTGGATAATACAAAGTTGTTTGGTACTTTGGGTTTAATTCAACTTGCGAATACGCAAAGATATGCGGTGATGGATGATAAGGAAGTGTTGGCAGATATCTTGGAATCAAGTAATCATGTACATCCTTGGGAACCAAGAGAAGAAACGGCACCTCCATTCACTGGATTTCCTACCGAGGCGCATAAGTCTGGTTTGGATATCTCTTCCTGTGGTCATTTAATGCATTCGGAATGTTTTGATACCTATCAACGTTCAGTTGATAATCAAATCCTAGGTGAATTGAGTCGACTTTTCCCGTTATCGATTGCACCCAAGAGTCGATTCCTTTGTCCATTATGTAAAGCATTAGGTAACGTCTTGGTACCGGTTGTTTGGAAAGGTAAAAAAGAAGTGTATCCTGGTGTGATGGCACCTTCAACAGCTTATAAAGATTTCAGCAAGACAGTCAAAGATTTTATCTCGAATGTAGAAAAGAAGATTGATCTTGGTACATTTAATGAAGAATTACCATTTACGAGCAATAATCCAGATTTAGTGATCACGGATGAAAAGAATCTCAAGTTACTTTACAATAAATTCATGAAGGTCGTGCATACAACACTTGGACATGATATTACTTCTGCAGATGCGTCCTTGAATTTGTATCACTCGATTCAGGAATTACAAGATATGTATTCGGATACGATTGCAGATTTTGAAATTGCACAAAGAGGAGTAGAAGGTACACGAGCAAGAGATTTGATGGCGGAACATACGGGTACTTTTATCGATGATGTGTCAAGTACTTCACAATTGTTGTTGAAAATTCTGGGTATGACGAATTTATTGATTCCTAAATTGATGGATTCTCCTTGGCAAACGGATGAACCTGGGGTGAATGATAAATTAGCATTGAAGGTCATGAATCAGTTTATGCCTGGTAATGCATGTGAATCATCTATCTGTATCAAGACCCGAACAATTCCTTTATTAGCGGATGATCCATTTAGAGTGTTTGTTCGATTAAGTTTCTGTGTGACGGAAGATCCAGCGATTGAACCTCATCATTTCTTACGATCTCTCTATCTTGCAGAAATTACCAAGATTGTGATTAAAATTGTGGATAGTGTGAATAAAAACGACACGCTCTTGAAAGATCCCAAGATTAGTAAGCTCTTGGAGACTCTCAATGGAAATCAACAACAGTTGGTAGGTACCGAAGGAATTCAACAATTTACAACCTATGTTCTTGGACTCTTGAAGGTATCTCAAGCATCGATTGATGAATTCTTTAAGGTAGTTCAACCTGGTGCACTTGTAGCACTTGTACGTTTATTTGTATTACCTTTCCTTCGTAAATCACTCTTGTTTATGATTGTACGTCATGGATTTATTCCTCAAACACCTACTGATGAATTGATGGAAGATAAGAGTGAATTTAATAACCTTTTAGAGATCTTGAGATTACCATCATTGGAATCGACATTTGAATTAGAAACTTTTGAACAAGAATTAATTCATGGATGGTGTATCGATTATGTCAATCGTGTTGAAAATCAAGAAGTTCTTCCTTTGATTACTACAAGTGCTGTTACAGAAGGTGGAAGTTTGTTTGAGAATATCAAACTTAATTTACCTACGAAACTTAAATTGGTGGTCTTACCGTATCGTTTAGATCAGTTATTGGATGAAAGCTCAAAGCGACCTTGTAAGAAGTGTAAGACAGTGCCTGAACATTCAGCTATTTGTTTGATTTGTGGTACGTTTGTTTGCGCACATCGATTCTGTTGTACAGAAGGAAGTAGAGGTGAATGTAATACGCATATGAGAACGTAAGTTGTTATGGATAGTATGTACTACTTTTTATATATACTAAATTGCATATACATATACTTTTTTTTTTTTTTTTTTTTTTTTTTTTTTTTTTTTGTAGTTGTGGTGGTGAAATTGGTATTTATATCATGGTTGAAGATTGTTTCCTTTTATTTTTACACGATAATGGCGGAAATATTATGAGTGCACCTTATCTCGATAGTCATGGAGAAGCAGATATTTACTTGAAGCGTGGTGCACCTCAATTCCTTAATGCAAAAAGATATGAACAAATCAGACAGATGTGGTTAAATCAATCTATACCTTCTTTTGTAAGAAGAAAGATGGAGTCTACTTATACTGGAACTATTTGGGAAACTTTTTAAAAAAAAAAAAGTAAAACAAAAAATAGATATTGTACAGCACACATAAAAAAAAAATGAATGAATTGAATAAAATCTCTATTTTTTTTTTTTTTTTAATATCATCTAGTTAGAAGCCTAATAAAAAAAAAATAGTTTAAGTATGTTGTTTAGGTAGTATATAGGATTCAGGTTTTATGTTACTTACAGCATTTACAGTCAAAAGGACATTCAGGTGTATCTAAACCATGACCGATATTTAAATCCTTTACATCATAAAGAGGATATCCATCATCGGTAGTACGATCTAGATATAAAAAAAAAGTGTCAAAAAAAAAAAAATCAAGAAATCAAATAGATGACTTTTAAACTTACTTGTCTTTTTAATGCCTCGAGAATCCCCAAAATCTTCATCTACAGTAGGTGGAGGAGCAGAACGTTTTGCAGGAGACTTTGAGTTTTTGACAGCAGCCAATTCAGCAAAGACAACTTCCTCTACCTTTTTCACTTGTTCTTCAGTTAATTCCTCTTGCTCCTCTTCTTCTTCTTGTTCTAAAGGTTCTTCAATGGTTTGCTTTGATTTTTTAGCAGCCTTTCTCTTTGCACTCTTTGATAAGACAGGTTCTTTAAATTTCTTTGATTTTTCAGGTGTTGTTGTTTCATCATCCTCCTTGATTGTCTTTGTGTTGAAGATATCATCAATTTCAGAAGCGTCCGAGATTTTTTTGTTACTAAAGATATCATCGATTTCGTTTGTACTGGCTATGACGTTCTTTCCTTTACGAGGTGTGTTGGGTTTTTTGATACCGGCGTCTTTGACGGCAACGGTCTTTTCCTTTTTTGTGGTAGTGGGTTTTTTTTCTATTGAAAAAAAAATTTAGAGAGAATTCCTTTGGGTTGGTTGATAGAGTTTCTTACCTGTTGATTTCTTTCCCATAGTGATATATAGTTTCTTTTATGCACAAGAAAAAAAAAAGAGAGAGAAACAGAGAGAGAGAAAAAAAATTAGAGGGGAAGAAAAGAAGGAAAAAAGGTCACGATTTTAATAAGTCACAGCAGCAGAAGAAGGGAATGAATTGAAGAAAACCAGAACAAAACCATCTTTCTTTTTTTTTTTTTTAATTTATTATTATTATGGAAGTGAAACAAGGGTTTGAATATTTCAAGTTATTAGAAGAACAATTTTGGAAAAAACTAGATGAGGGTACGATCCAACATATCACATTTCATGGACAATTAAAAGCAGAGGATATGTTGCTTTATGGAGAATTTGGGTTTGCGTTAATTGGACTGAAACCGAGTGTACTGGTTGAGTTTCGAGATGAAAAGATCAACCGACTGTACCTGGAAACCGTGATTGAGCCAGCTTTATTTGCATTAAAAGAAAGGAAATTAAAATATCAAGTGATAAAAGATATCCAGACACCTGAATCGGATTTGAATGGATCTGTGTTGATTTATTCTACTACATGTTCAATCAATGAATTGGCAATTGTGTTGAAAGGAGAAGAAAAGTTTATTGAGGAAGAAATGATGGCAGTGATACTAGGATATCCAGGTAATTTACCAAAGTCTCAAGAAGAGATAGCTACGATGAAATCCGTCATTTATTTTCATAATTTGCCAAATGAAGAATTGGTTGCTTTGACTTCTTTTGCTATTCAAGAAAGTGAAAAGGAAAAGACTTTGGATCATTTTAAAGAACATTTTAAAGCATGTAAAGTGATATTAGGTATTGATTTAAAACTGTTAATGCAATAAATGTTTACATCATAAAATAAGCTTTTTTGTTCCCGGACTTTGAACATAGCTTGCCCGGGATTTTTTTACTATTTTTTTTTTTTTTTTGATTGAAATTACAGAGTGGAAATAGCGAGTGTGAAAAACCTCCTCTTTTATTGAAATGGTGAGTTTGGCTATAAGATGATGTACACATATAAAGACGAAAAGCATAAGAGAACAATGAGGAAAAGAAATAAACATGACACACACATACACACACACTATATATAGATGGATTCGAACGTTTTGGATGGATTGATGGATTTGATGGATATTTTAAAAAAAAAAAATATTATTTTTTGATTCAATTCAACATTTCAATTCAATTAATATAAACATGCTTCATTGGTCGATTATGCTTTTTTCCTTCTTTATATGCGTAGTAGCTACATATGAACAAATAGATATTAAACTATAAATTTTTTATTAAAAAATAGCCTACCAGACTTCATCACAACAGAAAGAAGCGTGGACACGTCTCAGCCGGTCACGGTCGTGTTGGAAAGCACAGAAAGCATCCTGGTGGTCGTGGTCTTGCTGGTGGTCAACATCATCACCGTATTAACATGGATAAATACCATCCTGGTTACTTTGGTAAGGTCGGTATGCGTCAATTCCATTTGAAGAACAATGTCAACTGGCGTCCTATTGTCAACTTGGACAAGATCTGGACTCTTGCTGGTGAAGGTGTTCGTGAGAAGTACAAGAACACCGAGAAGGTTCCTGTTATCGATACCCTCCAAAAGGGTTACGGTAAGGTCTTGGCTAAGGGTACTATTTCTCAACCCGTCATTGTTCGTGCCCGTTTCGTCTCTGCTCTTGCTGAGAAGAAGATCAAGGCTGCCGGTGGTGGTATGTATTTTAATTATTTTATACGGGGGGTTTTTTTTTTCTTATATACTAACTACTATTTTTTTTTTGATGAATCTTTTAGTTGTCGAGCTCATTGCTTAATTTATTTTATTTAAACTTCTATTATAATAAAATAATTCCCCCCCAATAAACTCTGTTTTTGTATTATCAATTCATTTTTATTACTTTTGTACTTATGTCATGTCTTTTTTTTTTTTAGCATAATTTTGTTTTTTTTGACAAGAGCAAATTAACCTTTTTTATACATGGACTGTTTTTCTTTTTCGAATTTTATAGATTGACCCTTCTTTATTACTCATGTAATCAAATACTTAGTATCCATAAAACGTAAATAAAAGAGAAGGGAACTAAATTACTTTGTATATTCTGTTAAGGTAATAAAGATAATTAATAGGAGATAGAGGTACCCTCACCACAGTGGTATGATGATTTTAGAGTAATCGCGCTGATTTAGAAGGATAATAATCCTTCTGTCTTTCCTTCAAGAAAAAGCATCATGTCTCTCATTTCATTCGCCCGTTGCTCTTTGATTTTAAATTTTTATTGTAAATGAAATAATCCACATTAAATATCAGTAGTATTGTTAGAACATTTGGCGAGATTTGAAATATACTGGGAGTGTCTTCAATTGAAGGTAACCTTCATAGTTTATCAGATTCAAACTGATGAACACTAAAATAATGTTTGATACGCGAAAGAGTTGGAAAAAATGGCAGCAAGTATTTATTGGCTAAAGTCCTTAAGAAAAGTTTTTTTTTTAATAAAAAAAAACATATGCAACTACCACTATATTACAGTAGCAAAGCTCCTGTGCTTATACTTCGTGTTTATTGACCTCAATTAAGTTTTTTTGATAAAGAAAAAGGCCAATTTTTTTTTTTGCTACTGCGGAAAGAAATATTAGCCAATCAAATCGTCTAAAAAGGAGGGAAAAGTATACTTTTGGGCAAAAATCGCCCAGTGCCTATCTCTGGATTTTTGCAAAAAGTATCTCTTTCCACACCCCACAAAGGCTTGTAGACGCCTCTTTTTTTTTTAAGCCTATAATGGATCTCTTGTCAAAAAGTAAAGTCCCTTGATAGATGAACTATTTTACCGTATAATATGATATGTAAACGATGCAGAATTTAAATACATATTTATATTTATTATTATTATTATTATTATTATATATATACCACGCAAAATGTCAGCAGCCTTGGAAAATGGTTGAAGTCGGCAAAGGTACTCTTAACAGACTCTCCGATGAAAAGAATTTACCTCAGTACAGGACAAAAAGTACAAGTAAGAAACCTGTATGTATTAAAGGATGAATACTTAGGTATTAAGTTTAACTTCAATTTGTAGAAAGCAAGCATTTTAATTATCGGGTTTTACTATAGACAATACTTTAAAAAATGTAGTTTCTTATCTTGAAGAGTACCAAGAGTACATCAAAAGTTTAAAGAAGGAGAATTACAGTGTAAGGGAATCTAAAGAAGGAAAAGAGACAGAAGACACTCATGTCAAATTACTGCAACTGATGTGTAATTGTTTGAGAAACAGATCGCTTGTTGATTGTTGTGTGTTCGTTTCATGCTCCTGTAATGCAAGTGACACATTACATTCAAGAGACAAGAGCCAAGTAAAAGTACTCGAGGATGGCAATACTCGAGGTACAATGCATCATAAATTTTTTTTAACCAATCAGACTATTTTAAATTTTGTACGATTTTAGTACAAAATTGGTCTGAACACCCCCCCCCCAATATGTAACTGTCAAATTCCTATACAGATTCGTTTTTTTTCTATCCCTTTAATTTCTTTCATGTAAAGTAAAACGAAGGCAACTCTTACTGTTATGTTTTTAATCGCTCAAGGTCATACATTTGATCTTTATAGTTATTTGCTCTTTCTTTTTTTTTTTATTGTAGCAACTAAAGTCTTCTTAGGTAATTTAAAAATTTACTTTTATAGGTAAGTGATTCGTAATTACTGTCGCTTTCTGCGACATGTTTCTGCGTCTCTTTTGCTGTAAAGCTATTCTGCTGCTACGGATGTTTCTGTTCTAAATTAAAGCCTTATTTTAGAGGCTCTTCAGTAGCTGTTTCAGTAGAAATATTGAAACCAATAAAAATCAGATTATTTTATTTTGCATTCACCCCCCCCCCCAATTTCCAAATTTAAAAAAGCCCAATCCCCCCATTGTAACCCTTATTGTCATATAAGGAAAGTATCTAAGACAAACGTTAAAAAAAAAAATCTTTGGGTGTGGTATTAGAAAAACAGAGCTAAAATATTATTAGTACAAAAAATGAAAAGGTATAAATACGCTAAATTTAGTTGAAGTAAATAACGTTTTGTTTATTATTGTGTTAAAAAGGAGATGCGTGATTTGTGAAACAGAGTAATTTAAAAGATTGGATTTTTATTAAATTGTAAAAAAGAGAGTTTTTATGTAAAAAAAAAAAACTCCTGAAAGAGTTCAATTCTACTTTTTTTTGTGTTAAATGCATTCATTATGCTTCTATAAAAAAAAAAAAAAAAAAATACTTTACAAATTCCAAATAAAAAAGAGCCTCTTAAAAAGGTCCTTTTTAGAAAACAGTCTAATAATATTTATGTTGTCTTTATTAAACCGAGAATTTCCTTATAATTCCCTTTCATTTGATGATCTTTTTTTTTTTTTTTTGATAAAAAGTTCCTTGTTTATAATTATTTTTTAATGAACCATAAAGTTGGTAAATGACGTGTCGAATATAATCCATATAAGAAAAAATAGGAGAGAGAAAGGAGTAACCAGAGGGTTAGTTAGGATCTTTAAAAGCTCTATTATAGTTTCGATCGATACATTACTAAAAAAGAAAGTAAGAGAGAGAGAGAGAGAGAGAGAGAGATCTTCAGTTAAATATACAATCTGACAAAACAAAATAACTTTTCTTATTAAATTATCTATTTACAATAATCATATCAGGTACAATAATGCATATATAGCTCTTTTTTTTTTTTTTAAACATGCATATAGGTTTTACGTAGGATTTGCACTCAACACCTAATTTTGAAAAAATAGTATCAGGTGATAGCATAGATGGGCTGATATACGTACTGTACTCTGCACCAAAAGAAGAAGACGGGATCAGGTATGTAAGAGAGAGAGAAAGAAAGTGAAAGAAAAAAATGACAGAATTTATCTCAAAGTGATGAAATCATTATGGTTGATTGGTTTACAACGATAAAGAAAGACGCACACCCAATGCTCGGATTACAGATAGAAATTGTTAATAAGTGGTGGTTATTCATTGTGTGACAATTGTAAAAAAAAAAAAAAAGTGCATATTATTGTGATCGGAGCAAATAATAAATGATTACGCACTTTGCATATTAGTAGTCGTATTATAATGATAATTGGAATTTAAGAAGTAATTGTTATGTACAAGTGGCAACATATAACAGAGAGAGAGAGAGAGAGAGAGTAATCATAACTACATGTGTAGGTGCATAAGGGAGAGTCATGTGTAATTATACAAGTACCGCTCTCTCTCTCTCTCTCCACGAATCCTAAATGGTATTACGCAGCAGATATAAATGACAAAGAATGAAGGGGAATATAATAAAAAGTTGTATTGTGTGTATATATATATATATATTTATTTATTTATTTTTAATTAATTGTATAAAAGAATCTATTTAGACTTTACTTGCAACACAACGTTCACTTAATAACTTTATACTGTTTCTTTCATGAGCAGCTTGTCTACAACTCATCAAGTTTTCACAAGCATGAGCTTCAGGTAAACGATGACGAGCACAGAACTTGTGTTGACAATATCTACAATCACCAATAATTTTTACAATTTTATCAGTACAATTTGGAAATGGACATCTGGTCTTCTTTTTTGGCTTTAATTGTTGTTGTTGTTGTTGTTGTGGTTGATTATTACTAGTAGTAGTAGTAGTACTACTACTATTATTATTATTATCAGCTGAACTACCACCACGAAGACGTAATACTAAATGTAAAGTAGACTCCTTTTGGATATTATAGTCTGATAAAGAACGACCATCTTCTAATTGTTTACCAGCGAAAATTAAACGTTGTTGATCTGGTGGAATCCCTTCTTTATCTTGAATCTTTTGTTTAACGTTATCAATTGAATCAGAGGATTCGACTTCTAAAGTGATTGTTTTTCCAGTGAGGGTTTTGACAAAGATTTGCATACCACCTCTTAATCTTAAAACCAGATGTAAAGTAGATTCCTTTTGAATATTATAATCCGATAAAGAACGACCGTCTTCTAATTGTTTACCAGCGAAAATCAAACGTTGTTGGTCTGGTGGAATACCTTCCTTGTCTTGAATCTTTTGCTTGACGTTTTCAATAGAATCAGATGATTCGACTTCTAATGTAATAGTCTTTCCAGTGAGTGTCTTGACAAAGATTTGCATAGTAAATAGTGTGAATATAAAATAGCAAGAAAAAAAAAAAAAAAGCAGAAAATAAAAATGCGAAAAATTCAAAAAAATCTTGTTCTTTTTATAACAAAAAATCATGATGTTATTCATCATGTGCTATAACCAATTAAATTCAATTATTTCGAAACATTACTTAATCAGGACTAAAGCTGGAACACACCAGAAATTTTTATTTATAATCTTTCTTCTCATTTGTAACTTTTTTTGACTCCAATAAAAAACCTTTTTGACAATCGGGTTGATTACTTTCCGTGTACTTCCTCATTTTTTTTTAAAAAAAAAAAAACTGATTCCGAGAGACGGATAAATACTTTTTTCTTTCTTTCTTCTCTCCTTTTATATTTATTACTTACTATAAAAAAAAAAGGGGGTTGGGGTTGGGGTTGATCAATAGAAAACTGGTTTTTTTTTTTTTGTTAAAAACGGTACTCTATGATTTTAAATATAATTGGTTAATTCATATTGAGCAAATCACGCTTTTTTTTAATAAGCTGCTTCAGCCAAATAGGTATTTGTCACAGTACGTTGCTAGTAGTACCTTATAGTTATCAATTTGAAACAAATTGCTGATTTTCGTATCTATCTACAATACCAAATCATGCAAAAAAATAAAAAAAAAGAAGGCTTTTAGTCAGCCATTATTATTATTTATTTTTTTTTCTTCAAGTGGGGCTGACATTGAATATGTACGTTTTTCTTTTTTCTATCATTCTTGATGAGATTATTAGTATATTATTTAATAGCTTAAAGAAAAAAAAAATCAGTGACGTGAATGGAATTTTTGTTGTGGAGTGATATCATTCAACATCACACTAGTTATTTAAAAAAAAAAAAAAAAAATTCCATCATTTTTTTGGCTCGTTACCAATGATAACCGGAAATTTCAATCGTCACATATAACAGAAAGCACATTTTCCTCGTGCATAAACGCTAGTCTCGTAACAATATGGTGTCGATCAAACACTCTAATATATTAAAAAAAAATATATATCTCTACCTGTCAAAAATAAGTGTCCGTTTATTCTTTGGTCATATTTGTAACCAAAGGACTACGGCTAATTTGTAATTGTGTGATACACCATGAGTTGAGCCTTACTGAGTGCCTCATAGTGAATTCTTGGTGCGCGTGCCACAATTAAATTACAGGTAACTTTTTTTTTTTTTTTTTTTTCACAGTTCATGTATTTTATTAATACTAAAATTCCAAAATTAATTGATTTTTGTTAAGGTACAAATGAATCGCACTGATATCTGCACATTGAATAACAAATGAAATCAAAGAATGCGTTCTTTGTAACTCATTATAGACTTCTTCAGTACATGTTTCAAACTTGCCATCGTTGCCAAGAAACCAACAACTCGTCGTACTATCATCACGTATCTTTTTCAAGTTTAAGCCAACTTGAAATTGATCACATCGTCGTCTACGGGATTCATAGAAATCAATGCGGTTGAACTCGGTATCTGGCATATGAATGCATACGGTATAAGGAAAATCTTCATCATCATCCATAAAAAACAACATGCTGTCTCTTATCGTCAATGTAGCGATGCGATACGTATGAAAGGATAGGCTTTCAAGTAGATCAGGGCCAATCAAAGATCTTTCAAGCGTCAGATTACGAAGTGCAAATCTTTTCTGTAGCTTCAATCGAGTAGCAGCAGTAGTAGTAGTACCAAAAGTATCTAAAGGTGTATTGAGGATGTGAAGGGACTCTAGATGAGGGTATCGATGAAAAATATGATATAAGTTTGCTTCATTGTTTGAGATGTATGCGCCAGCTTTCATCATCTCAGGCTGCATACCCATGTTCATTCGAATACTTTTGAGTTGAATCAGGCGGCTGTAGGTTCCCATGATGAGACCCATCTGCGGGAAAATAATTTGTCTTTTCGAGTTGTGAATCACTTGAAGATTTAAGTTTATTTCGGTTGTTGAAAGTTTCAAGTAAGTAGGGCCCTTGATTCTTCTGTCATATGTATATGTTATATCGAGGTGCTGATGAATGCTGCTGCTATTGTTGTGAATTCCTTGAAGGTGTATCATCACATCATCCACATCTTCTATAGGAATATAGGATACATTGACACTTTTCATTTTCAATAAAAAAGAAAGAAAGCGAAGTGCATCGTTCGTTGATAGTTTATCTAAGAGTGGTGAATCAGGATTACGCAGCAGTTTGAAATTGAGATCCACTGTATCAAGGTTGGGAAAGATCTTCATCATATATTCAGGGAGCTGCTTATCAAACACTATACCTCTAATACAGAACTTTCTAACATTTGGACAGATATCATGAATATGAGAGCTTTCATCTAGTGTAGGAATGATTTGGTTTTCACCTTGAGCAAAAGTTTTATAAGCTATATCAACCCACTTGACAGACGAACACCTTTGAATTTGCTGGTGAATTGTATAAACATTACTTGTTTGGTGAAGTATAAAATACAATGTATTCAAATTTATAAAATGCTCTAGTTTTTTTTCACCAGGTTCAATCAGTTCCAATTGACTGCAATAGATAGTCAACTCGCGTAATGTTTCTTTTATACTATAAGCAGCTATATTATATTCTGGTATTTGATGGTACGCATGTTGTGGTCTTGTCATGAATTCCAGATTTGGAAAAAAACCTTTTGATTTTTGAGTCTGAATGCAATTCCAAAGTCCTATGCATGTTGCAAAGTTTGTGTAAAGGCCTTTCAGATCTGGACAGAAACAAACTATTTTTGAAATCAAATCGAATATATCTATATCGTAGGACTCATCTCTTCGAAAGATGAAAGAGATGTTTTCAATGGAAAGGCCTAATAATTGGTTCTGAGTGATCAAGGTATCAACAAATGAGCGCAGTTGTAAAAGATTGGCGAGCTCTAGGCTTGTGTAAAGATTGGATTGGGCTAAACGAGTCCAGTTCTTGCAAGTCAATTGGCATTGTGCCAAGTCTTTTGATGCAATATAGAGATGTCTCCTAGGAACACTTGGTATTGATTTCTTTTCTTCTAGGTGTTTGAAAATTACTTGTAGAATTTCTGTTGGGAGTTGATTCCAGGAAGCCATATTCTTATTTCTTGAAAAAAAAAAAAAGGGAATATGGAAAAGAAACAATATTTGGTGGGTTTCGAAATCTTTTTTTTTTTCAAGCCCTCCTCTCTTTTTAAGAGTTCCTGATATTTGGTTACTGCGGCTATTGCTTCTAAACAATAAATTTGTGATACATAAATTTACCAAGCCTCACGAAGTGTGTGTGTATATGTGTGGCATCATTGGATTACTAAACTAGCACTCAGGAAAGTTTTAGGTATTCTTTTCTTGATCCGTTTATGTTGTATAACAGCTTTTTTTTTTCTTCTTTACTTGCGTTTCCTGAATCTCATTTTTAACTTTCTGAATATGTTGTTCTAATGGCACGTTAGACTAGAGCTTTTTAGAGTAAGAGACAGGATCTTCCAATGTTAAAAACTTGACGCCACAGATCGCTTTTTTCTTGAGAGCAATTAAAAATGTAACCATTTCGATTTCCTAAGATGGGAAACTTCCATTTTTTCCCCTATAACACTCAGTTTTTTTTTTTACCGTTGCATTATGATAGCAAAGACCCTACACTACGCTACGTGTTGATTGACCTTCATTCGTCTTTCTGATAAAGAAGAAGGAGGTACAACAGGCAAGGGTTTTTTTTTTTTTTTTGATACAGCGGAAAATAATTTCAGCCAATCAACTCCTCTAAAAAAGGCAAAAAAGTATATTTTTGGGCAAAAATCAGCCAGTCCCCCCCTTGGTATTTTTTCAAAAATTAGAATTGTAGATATATCTTGGCATTGAAAAGGTTTTAAAACTTAGCTTCTTAAACGTATATGTAAAATTTTACGCTCTTTTCAATGATGCAAAAATCAAAGTAAAATAGAAACAAATATTTATAGGTATTATGAAGAAACGATATACAATTTTTGTTAGGGCAAGTATATTTTCTACATAAAAAATAATAATTCTAAATCAATAGAAAGATGCGCCTTCAAATTCTGCATCGATTGTGTATTATATTGTAGAATAGAATAGGTGAAATAAAAGACTTTAATTTGAAAAGAAAGAAATTTGGACCCAAATCTCAATTTTTAGGTCCAAAAACAGGAAAAAAACCAAATCAGGATACAGACATATTTTGTTAGACAATGTTATATTCCAAAGATGTAGAATTTAAAAACTAAGATTTCTATGCATTTAGATTTATTATCTTGTATATAAAAAATATACATGTCCTAATAGAAGCTGTGCTTTTTCGCAATGACTATTAAACTTTATAATTATGTTACTTTTATTTTTACATCATTCGAAAGAGCGTCAAATTCTACCTTAGACATCAATAAAAAGCTAAACTTTAAAACCATTTAAATACAAAGATATATCTGCATTTCTAATTTTTATTTTTTTTTAAGCTGTGAAAAAAATTCCATTTTTTAGAAAAATTTGCTAGTCCCCCCCTATGGATTTTTTCAAAAATCAGAAAGGTAGATATATCTTTACATTAAAAAGGATTTAACGCTTGGTCTTTTAACGGTAAATACAGAATTTTGCACTCTTTCTAATGATGTAAAAATCAAAATAAAATAATTACAAATATTAATGGTTATTATGAAAAAACGGTTTACAGTTTTTGTTAGGGCAAGTATATTTTCTGTTTCCAATGATATAAATCAAATTATATAGAAAGATGCGCCTTCAAATTCTGCACTTTCTGTATATCATATTGTTTATTGAAATAGCTGATTTAGAGGGATGTTACTTTGACAAGAAGGTATTTTTTGTCAAAATTTTGATTTCTGGGACCGAAAAACGAGGTGTATATAGACCATGCTACATGCACTCTCCATTTGTAGTGCATGTAAGGAAAACAGTTTTTGTTAGAGAAAGTATATTTTTTACATATAAAAAAATATATCTTTGTATACAATCATCTGTCCATCTAAATTTACAATTTTTTGGATATAGTATTGTATAATAGAATAGTTAATATTAAAGGACTTTACTTTGACATGAAAGATTTCCAGGGCTTAATTTTGGAGTGTGTATAGTCTATTATTGGGGTGTTTATAGGGCATGAACTTTTTACCATTCTTTTTTTTTTTTGTGAGAATGACCATACTTGAGATCTTTACACATACTTTTCGATTAAATTAGTTATCTTAAAATATATAAAAAAAGAACCTATTGATAGGATATAGTTCAAAGAAAAAAAAGTTTTCATCTATTATAATCTTATTCAAATATTTGCCAGAGGATTGCTTCTTAATTAGATTCCGGATGCCTTTTTTTTCATGATATTTTTTTTATCTTAGTTCTGCTTGATTGAGTTGATTGTATAAGAAATGGTTATACACAAATATGTATTTCTTCTAAAGTCTCATTTGCAGACCCAATTCTTTACTATGTCTCCTGACAATAATCAAAGCATCTTGTTTAATTGCGCAATTAAGTATATAATTTGGGAAAGATACGAAACAAAACAAACCTAACTTAAATAAAAAATGTATACATGTATCTTATTTTATAAACATACACAAAAAAAAAAAGATCTTTCAAAGTATCATCATTTGATATTACAACAATGTATCTATGTACATATAATTTTAAAAAAAAAGAATCCACACCATGTTTAACATAGAAAAAAAATTCATGCTTTATCAACAAGAAGCTTTTTGTTTCTTAGTTACACAATATGTACTTCACAAATTCAGCAACTTTTTTTTTTCATATAAACACTCGGAACACAATCCCGTTGCTAAAGTAAGAATTAATGTCAAGTTTCTATTTTATTAAAATAAATATATAGATACATGTGCCACAATTTATTACAACACTTGAAATCAGACAAATGCTTTCACAGTAATACGTCAAATATGTATGCACGTCAAATTTAAAGTGGTACGTAAAAAAAAAGTATATGTTCTTGAATGAACCAACTCAAATTTACTTATATTCTAACAACTTTAAACAGTCTATTTTAGATGAATTCGCTTTTTTGTTGATGCAGCATAATCTGATTAATAAGAAAAATTGCATGATTATTCTTTTTGATTGGTGGTTTACGAAATCATGATTGCCTTTTTTCTTTTTCGTTTTTTTAACCCTTTTTAGATAGAACGTAAATAAAAACCTGGTTTTTTTTTTTTTTACTAAAGAAAAAAAAGAAAAGAGTCAAGTAAAGCTGTAAACATCTAAAGAATATAAATCCAAAACGCATTCATGTGTGTATGTATCTTTTTCATATTGATACGCATTAATGCATATGGTTGTGAGGAAAAAAAATGATATAGTATTTTTTTTCACATCTTGCTTATGTCATTTTTGCAGAGATTACTTGTGGCTTTTTGTTTATATTAGTCAAATTGCTTTAGAGAAAAAAAATTCATGAGAATCGTATATTTAAAGCGAAAAAAAAACAAAGTCCTTTTTCTCCTTTCTTTCAGTTTTTTTTTCTAAAGCTCTCGCTTCAATAACAAAGGCAAGTAATCACTATTCTTATATTGAAAAAAAAAAAAATAGTAGCATTTTACTCACTAAAAAAAGCTTCATAGAACGGTGTATTTTGATTGCCCCCCGCGGGTAGGCGCAGTCTAGAAATGCTGTACCACAGGCTGCGTATTACTTGACCCCGAGTAATCCTGTTGGTAGTAGGTGTGTGATGCCTCCTTTGGCTAGAAGAAAAGCTAATCCGCGTTTCGGTTATACGCAGCTGGGGAGCTTAATAACGCGGAGGTCAAGGATTCGCATACGATCACGCTATCGCAGGCACGGGCTCTTTGTTTTTTTTTCTCTTTTCGCTCTCCTTTTTTTTTTTTTTTCGAGTAGTGGGCCAAAAAACTAAAAAAAGGTAGAAGAGGACAGATAGATACTTACCTTCGCGTGGTTGTCCTTGTTAATCTCTTGTAAAAAGGGAGAACTGAACAGTATCTTTTTTTTTCTTTTATAAACTTTTTTTAAATAAATAAAAAATTATCTATTTTTGTGATAAAATATATAATTGTAGAATATATTTTTGTAGTATGACCATGAGATAAAATAAAAAATAACAACCCTTTATCACTATGTACATACGACTACTTTCTGAAAAAGTTGTTGCATGTTCAATGTATATTCGATACATGAATTAAATAGGTATATGGGGAAAGCTTAAAAAGTTTTTTTTTTTTTTTATTCGAGAACGTATTTTGAAAAATATGTTTTTTCTTTTTGTACAGACATAAACATCATACTTTAGAAAAGATGAATCATATGAAAAAGCTCAGTTTCTAAAAAAAGAGTTGAAGGTCTATAAAGTGTATTTTTTTTTATTCATAGCATAATATGCGTCTGTTGTGTTTATCAAGAGGATAAATGAGACGAACATCACAACAAGAATACCAACATTACCAATACGTGCCAAATCATTCTTTGTGTTTTGATGAAGAACATCATACTTGCTAAATAAAATTATCTGCTACAGCTGACTTTTTATCACCACCATTATACCTTGAAGGATCAAGATATCATCAGAAACAACCATATGGTGTAAAGAAGAAAAAAAAAAGGCGAGCAGTAATTGTTTGACGAGGTTCTTGACGGGTAATGAAAACTCGACTAGAAATATATGATGATAAAGATTACCAGTTTTTTTTTCTACTTGGTTAAGATGATGCTGTTTACCCGATAATACTATGCGTTATAAAGAAACGTATGTATATGTAGACTTGATGCATTACGAACCCTGTGGACGCCCCGTTTTTTTATCCCTAAATGAAAAGAAAAATAGAGATATGGACGAACATTTCTTTCTTGTCAAATAATGCCATCTTAAATCAATCATTTTAATATACAATATGATATGCAGTCGATACAGAATTTAAAGACGCATTTTACCATATATTTGGATTTATAAGTTTAGATACAAAAAATATACTTCCCTAACAAAAACCGTAATTTGACTTTCTTGCAACCATCATTACTCATTATAATTACTTTGCTTTAATTTTTACATCATTCAAAAGAGCGTCAAATTCTATATTAGAAACTATTCAATAGCTTTGTTCTAAAAGTTTTATAATCCCAAGATTCACTAGTTATGTACATTGCTATAATTGTTAATTTTCTTTATCCTTTAGGACATGCCATTTTGCTTAAGCAAAAATAAAGCAGCCATATCAGTTTAACTGACTATACAATTGCATTAAAGCTTTTGGTGGTCCATATGCCAAGGTAATATAATTCTTGATATAGTTAAATCTGCCTCTTTCACTTTTAATTTATGGTGAAAAAAAATTCTTTTAAAGGAAGAGACCTTTTGATACTACCATTCTATTACAACAGTAAAGCTTTACGCTACACTACCTGTGTTTACTGGCCTTAATTAGTCTTTTTGATAAAGAAAAACGAGGTATTGTAGACATGATTTTCTTTGTTACAGCGAAAAAAAATTTGAGCCAATCAAATCATCAGAAAAGGGGGAAAAAGTGTATTTTTAGGCAAAAATAAGCCAGTCCCCCCCTATGGATTTTTTCAAGATTCAGAAATATCCATACATCTTTACGTTAAAAAGGTTTTAAAGCTTAGCTTTTTACCAATACATGTAGAATTTGACGCTCTTTTTAATGATGCAAAAAGCAAAGTAAAATAGTAACAAATGTTTATAGGTATTATGAAAAAACGATATACAGTTTTTGTTAGGGCAAGTATATTTTCTACATAAAAAATAATAATTCTAAATCAATAGAAAGATGCGCCTTTAAATTCTGCATCGATTGTATATTATATAGTAAAATAGAATAGGTGAAATAAAAGACTTTAATTTGAAAAGAAAGAAATTTGGACCCAAATCTCAATTTTTAGGTCCAAAAACAGGAAAAAAACCAAATCAGGATACAGACGTATTTTGTTAGACAATGTTATATTCCAAAGATGTAGAATTTAAAAACTAAGATTTCTATGCATTTAGATTTATTATCTTGTATATAAAAAATATACATGTCCTAATAGAAGCTGTGCTTTCTCGCAATGACTATTAAACTTTATAATTATACTACTTTGATTTTTACACCATTCGAAAGAGCGTCAAATTCTACCTTAGACATCAATAAAAAGCTAAACTTTAAAACCATTTAAATACAAAGATATATCTACATTTCTAATTTTTATTTTTTTTAAGCTGTGAAAAAAATTCCATTTTTTAGAAAAATTTGCTAGTCCCCCCCTATGGATTTTTTCAAAATTCAGAAATATCCATACATCTTTAGATTAAAAAGGTTTTAAAGTTTGGCCTTTTAATGACACATGTAGAATTTTGCGCTCTTTCTAATGATGTAAAAATCAAAGCCAAGTAATAATAATAATTTATGTTTACTGTCAGAAAACGAAATAAAGTTTTTATTAGGGCAAGTATATTTCCTGTTTCTAATAATATAAATCGAATGATTTAGAAAGATGCGCATTCAAATTCTGCACTTTCTGTATATCATATTGTTTAATGAAATAGTTGATTTAGAGGAACGTTACTTTGACAAGAAGGTATTTTTTGTCAAAATTTTGATTTCTGGGACCGAAAAACGAGGTGTATATAGACCATGCTACATGCACTCTCCATTTGTAGTGCATGTAAGGAAAACAGTTTTTGTTAGAAAAAGTATATTTTTTACATATAAAAAAATACATCTTTATATACAATCACCTGCCCATATAAATTTGGAATTTTCTGGATATAGTATTGTATAATAAAATAGTTAATATTGAAGGACTTTACTTTGACATGAAAGGTTTTCTGGGCTTAAATATGTGGTGTGTGTAGTTTATATGAGGCGCGCTTATTAGCTTGTTTTTGCCTAAAAATATATTTTTTTCCCTCCTTTTCCGATGATTTGATTGGCTCAAAAAAAAATTTCGCTACAACAAAAAAAATCATGTCTACAATGCCCCGTTCTTCTTTATCGAAAAGACTAATTAAGGCCAGTAAACACATATAATGTAGCGTAGGGGTTTACTGTTGTAGTAGAATGGTATTATCAAAAGGTCTCTTTCTTTAATTTTTTTTTCTACCATAAATTAAAAGTGAGAGAGGCAAGTTTAGGGAGTCCATTGGATCAAACACTCGTGCTTGCAACCAGTTATCGTAAACTCTAAAAGTTGGGGATTTATTTTTATCATCTAACTGTGGTTTTGCTTGATTGATCAAATTCATTTACTTTTCAAAAATATTCCAATCTTTGTCCTCTTTGAGTTTCTTGGCCCATTCTGTGCCGTTCGCTCGTTTATGCCGCCTGCTAAGTGCCCGGATTTAGCCACACTGAACACTTTGATTCGGTTGTAATACACAAACAAGAGTTTTTGTTCGTTAGAATATTTGTGGTAGACTTTTGTCTGATTTTTAACTATGTTTATAATATCCTTCATATCAGTATCAGAATTATTTAAATCGTGTTTTGATGACGGTTCTCCCTTCTCCTGTTTCTTGCAGTAATCTCTAATATGAGTTAGAGTTCTTAGATGAGAGGGAGTAACTTCTTCGCTCCGGTTCGTAGTATTATTTCCTGACCGTCTTCCCTTGACCGCCCTTATAAAAAAAAAGTGAAAAAAAGGTTCCCTTGCAAATATCCTTGTCTTGTTTCAAAATAAGTGTCCCAAATTTTTTGGCTATTAACATGCCTTAAGTAAACCAAATACATGATTAAATTTTTTCACTAATTTATTTCACAAAGTCTTTTAATTTTTTTAAAAAAAATCAGGAAGAGGATGTAATTTATAGTTAAAAGGAACTTGTTCCCTAAAATGAAAGATAAGTTTATTAATTTAAGTAGGTAGTGTACACCACTTTCTATCTTTTTGAATGCAGCCCGTACGAACCACTCCCCAAAGAGTTTCACAACGAAATGTACCTGTTTGGAGCGCTTTACACTGCAATCTTTTACCATTTCTTCTTCCTGTATCACAGGCTATTATTAACAATATCTGCATTAACTACCGTTCCGCTCTAATTAAAAATTACAAAGTCCAAAACTTAAATGAAATATGAAACTTATCTTTGAATCTATTCCTGCTGGCGATACAACCTTTGAATATTAGCATTTTGAGTCAAGTAAAAGTATGTAAATACTCAACATAGCAGAATTACCCTATAAATCAAACTTTTATGAACTTTGAATAAGCCAAACAAGTTATAGCAACATTTAAAGAGATTTTAGCTCTCTTGGATTATAAATAATCCTTTTGCTTGTTTATATTTCTTCATTAAATTGGTCATAACATTGAGAAAAAGCTCAAGCTAAGGATTTAAAAATGATTTATTACTCTGACTAAGCCGAACATAATTGACCATCATCCTTTTTAGTACATTTTCCGCGATCACTTTCCCAAACATAAAAAACACGACTGGGATTTTTAGAGTGTGCCCTACAGATCAATCTTTTACCATTTCCACTAACATCACAGACTCTATAATCATTTTTTATTGCTTCTGGGTAACATTTACCATTAATATAGACACTTCCACCAAATCTAGAGCTCCATTCATCTGTAGAATAACATTGTCCAGCACCATAGACGCATTTTATAGCTAGTGTTGAGATACAGAGAACTTTTAATATGGTAATGCTGACCATAATGGGAGGGTTAGGAAAAATTAATTTGTTTGATTCATATCTCTAATCAACCAATTATTTATACTTTTCATGATTTCATAATTTCATAACCAACGTTATCTCTATGCAGATATTCTATTATTATATTAGTACTGATATGCATTATGAACTCCTTATTTACATTGGGTGAGTGTAATAAAGAATATATATGATACTTAAATATGTATAAAAAGAAAATAATACATGAAAAAATAAAATAAAGGATGTAACTACGGAGTCATTTCTAAAAAAAAAAAAAAAATTGGGCTGACTACACCTCTACCAACAAAAACAAAATATATATATATATATGTATATATCTACTTCTAAAACAGTACTATTGATAGATCTATAGTTAATTTATTAAACCTGAAAGATCCAGTGAAGTCAGATTAATTTTTCGTTTATGTAAATAAACAACTCTGGAAACAAGATAAGTTCGTTTTAACTAGAAGTAGAAATCTCTGTCGAGCACATCTGGACAAAAAAAAAGGCAATATTTGCAACTTAGGGAGAAAATAATAGACCTCTTGCCTATCATATTTACCCCTAAATAAACCGGCCATACATAACTTTATTATAAGGAATACTATTAAAGAGTTTTAGCTAATCAAACAATAAACGTGTACCTAGTACGTAAAGAAAAAGAAAAATTGTTAGTTGTATGTCATTACTATTAGCTGTATCTATCTAACTACAATGTCAAAAAAAAAAAAAATTAAAAAAAAAACTCTCTGTCGTAAGTAACTAACGACATTAATAGCTTAATATCGATCTTATTATACTATCAAAAAGCTATGAGAAAAGCTTAACTCTTTCTAGATTAAAAAACCTTAATTGTATCAGAAATACAGGTGCACCTTTATACATATTTTGGAATGCCACCATTTTTATTTAGTTATAATTTTTTTTAAAAAAAATCAGAACATTGTGTAAAGAGGTTATATGTAAGTCTAAGATGAACATCACTGATCTTTTTATTTATTTTTTTTTTAACACAAATTGCTCAAATATATACTTTACCAAAGCGTGGGTTATAATTTGATGCACATTTTAATCTTTTTCCTTTATTGCAAACTAAATAAGCGTATTTTTGTTGGTCTAAATTACATTTACCACCTAAGGATACGGTACCACCAAATCTTGAATTCCATTCAGTTGTAATATAGCATTGTACAGCGCCGTAAACTTAATTTAAAAAATACTGTAGTTAGAGAGAGAAGCAAAGTTTTTATTACAGTAACACGTTGACCATTAGGTTTTTTAAAGATTTGCGAATTACATCAATTTTTTTATATTGATATTTATACATTTATGTTCTATTAGTTATCAAGCCAATCCAACTTTTTTGGTTGAGAATAATTCTTACCTATCAAAAATCGCCTGCAGAGGAATAAAATAATATCTAAAAAGAGCAAAAAATAAAGAAAAAATTACGACATGATAAAGGTTAAAGAAGAGATATATATCCTTTAGCTTCTCATATTACTTTTTTTTTGTAACTCTGCACATTATTAGCTTTCACAAAAAGATAGAAATTTGAGCACCTAAACGTACTTTTCATCTACATAATTATGTAGATCTATATTCTAGAACATACTCGATTTAAGAATACAAAAAATAGCTTGATAAATAAAGTCTTAACTACACCACAGACTTATTTTTGAGTAACCAACCATATTTTAGTCAGTGGTTTTTAACATATTACAGCGGACAATATTCGTTGATTTTCTGGTGAGCTGTACACACTTCAGTTTTTTATTGTTATTTTAAAACGCACTGCTATACACTCTTTGGCAAATTACAAGTTATTTATTAAAGCATATACTTCTATTACCTACTGTATATATGACTGAACTAAGATTTCATTCCAGTTTGGTATATAATTTTTATACATAAACAGTATTCATGAATAACATCGAGAAAAGCAACTTAGCTAATGGGGCAACCATTTAAAGAGATAATTATTCTATTGACCTATGATAAAATAACTATCATACATGATCTTTATGTTATCACTAAGCATCTACAAATTAAAAAATATGTATACTATGGGTTAAGAGGGCTTGAAGCAATTGAATTCCAAAAAATTACTGGACCTCAGTGGAAATCCAAAGTTTATACCATAAATGTAAAAGCAGTTTACGATGATTACTAATAGTTCTTCAATTTCAATTGCATATTATAAAAGGGCTGATCCCGTCCACTCTTTAAAAGCTAGCTCAATTATGCTGTGTGAAAGTGTCCTCCGAACTTTTTTTAAGCTTTATTATACCATTGAAAATGAAATCTAGTTGTGTTAGTAATATTGATGAATTCGACGCACAAATCCAGAGAGTTATCGAGGCTGGTAACCCTGTTGTCCATGGTTTTTGGTACTGATGAACCCGAGACTTTTGATTCTTGGTGCCCTGATTGTGTCATTACCAACTCTATTGACCGCAAAGCTATTCAAGTCAAGAACTATATCCTTGTAGAAGCTGCTGCTGGCGGACGTAGTGAGCGGAAAGAGAACGCTGCTAATCATTACCGTGTTTTTTATAATGTTCCTGCTATTCCCACTCTTTTCAAGTGATTTTCTGCAAGTCATATTTTTGTTTATTTTAATTTATTATAGCTAATAGTTCCATATTTTTAACTTTTTTGCTGTTGTTGCTGTTGCCCTGAACGATCTGCTGGTCCTGGTAATTATTTCAGTAGAAGATGATTGTGCTGACTACAATAAGCTTATCAAATTTGTGGAAAGCTAAAAAAAAAAACAGATTTGATTCATAACTATGGCAATCGTTTATAATTTATTGAGGGGAAAATGTTATACGTAAATTTGAGTGTTTTTTCAATTAAAAAGAGATATGTTTATTTTCTATTGAGTTCAATTAACATTTTACTACAAGTAGTTACATTTCAGTGTGTTCAATTATTGTATCTCTAAATGTCTGAATATAGTAAACGCTTGTGTAATTAAAGAGGTGGTCTCACCACTGTATGTCTTTTAACCCGACCTGGAAAATGTCAAATACACAACTGAAATGTTAGAGGCGGATTTTAAATAGCATGTGAGTTTTTTTTTTTTCTTTCTTCTTCTCTTTTTTTCAAATAAACCAATACCAAAATATTTATAATGGAATTAAACCCCTTGCTGAATCCTATTTATACTGATTCTACGCTTCTCTTAAAAGAATTACATGAAGAGGAACCAAGTGACGACGAGGACCGTTTTTGGCTTGAATTCAAGGTTTTATATCTGTATAAAAAAAAAAAAATGTGTGTATACTAACAAATAAATAAATTTACTCCTGTATTTACCAAGTCCTCAAAAAATTACGACGATCAGAATGAAGAACATGTATCAACGACAAAAACAAATACAGCACCATTAGGACAAGTAACAAACGAACCAAAAATACAATTTACGACACCAGTCAAGACCGAACCAAAAACATTCACATTGACACAACTAAAGACAGACTTAAAACCAGAAATTAGTAAAGAAATAACGACGGATTTAGAGTCAACATTGAAACAAGAACGATTCATCAGTGGCAATATCTATCGTAGCATACGATCAAATCAACCGAAACGATATATTGACGATTACAATGTAAGTACAGACAATAAAAAATGAAAAAAAAGGGAGAAAGGACACATATTAATTTATTTAATACAGAACTCTTCCTCTGAATATATTCAGTAAATATATAGAAAATGTACATAATTATATGATTTGTTACTTACTACTTTTATTAGTCAACAGAAAAAGGGTAAATTTTCTGATAGCCCTACTAGCGGCTACCATAGTCCATTGGTTTTTGATCACAGTGCATCCTATTCGAGTAGTTATCACAGCAGTTCATATCAGACATCTCCTTTTAATGGATTAAGTAGCTCCACAGCCGTTGATAATTATAGTTCACCAGAGTATTTCTCACGTACATCAATGGATCGAAGCAATAGCAACCATCATAATATAAAAGAAGAAAAGTGTGAATCTTTTACGGGTTATAAACCGCCTTCGAATGGGATACCTAACACGCCTCGCTCTGGTGATATTGTGCTAGTAAGTATCCTGTTTTTTGTTAACGTTTATGTTTTTACTTACATATTATGTTAGGTCAATAAACTGGAATACAGAATTATAATGCCAATAGGTGAAGGTGGATCAGGGAAAGTTTTTCTAGCTCTTTCATTAAAATATACGGATATTTTTGCATTAAAATGGGTTTCAATAAGAGACGACCAAGATAAACAAAATGTGAAAAACGAAATCGAACTTATGCATGCGTTAAGAAAAAGTCCATACATCATCAATCTATGTGATTCAGAAATTACACCCAGAGTTGCCTGCATGATTTTAGAATATGGTAGTACAACTTTTGCCGAATTAATTGAAGCTCAAACCAGACAAAAATGGGATATTACTTTCTTTAAGTACTATTGGAAACAGGTATGTAGATTATATATGTTTGTACAAATACATTTTAACAAAAAAAAAATGTATAGATGCTGAATGCTGTGAGTGTAACGCATGACCATTGTATTGTCCACGCAGATCTGAAGCCAGCTAATTTTGTGGTAGTCAAAGGACGCCTTAAATTAATTGATTTTGGTATTGCAGATAGAATACCTGATAACACAGCTCGAATTGGAAGAGAGAATCAAGTAAGTATTTTATCATCATCATTCATCATTATAGTTCATTAACTGATGTATATAGGTCGGTACAGCGAATTTCATGGCACCCGAAGCTCTTATGGGATTAGGAACGCGTTTCGGAACACAATATAAACAAGGAAGACCGAGTGATGTCTGGTCTTTGGGATGCATTCTATACCAAATGATTTTTTCTAAACCGCCCTTTGGTCACATCCCAGCAGCCGGTAGAATAAATGCCATTACAGATCCTAAACATGCCATCCTTTTCCCCTTGAACGTAAAATATGGTAATGAAACAATACAAATTCCTGATGAGCTCCGACGTTTATTAAAGCTGTGCTTAAACAGAGACCCAGATAGGCGTCCAACAGTTGATGAACTATTAGGTGATTCTTTCACCAATATTTGATTTATCACATCTATATATTAGCTTCCAATACTAAACATTTTCATCACCTTTTTTTCCCCCCCTTTCCTTATTTTGCTGTTACCATAGAAAAAAAGGGCCTTTATCATACTTTTTACATAATAAATACAAACATTTACACACATTTATTTATTATATTAGTTGGTCTTTTTAGCAGGACGTTCAAACTTCATAGCTTTATAATCACCGTTATAAGGAAGTGCAATCTTCATAATTTCAGTAAAGACGTTCCAATCCAAAACCTTGGTCAAAAGAATCTTCATAACAACAGTGATAGGTCCTTGATCAGATACAACAACCTTACCCGCATTACGAACAATAGTATCGGCAATAATACTGGGAGGAGAAGAGAATTTTTGGGCGGAGGTAAGGGCAGACATTTTACCGGCATTACTGTAAAAGTTGGAATCGATAGGAGAAGGATGCTATATGAAAAAGATAGATGCTTAGACTTTTAATTTCATTTATATATGTCTATTACTTACAACTACTAAAACATCAATCTTGGCCTCAGATAATTCAGCAGCAATGGAAGCAGCAAAGGTAGTCAAGAAAATCTTGCTAGAAGCTAGAAAAAAAAAATGGGAAGAACCAATGAATAACAAACCATATAAGAAAAAAAAAACCACCCTTCTCCCGTCTCTACTTACAATATAAAGCGGACATAGGGTTAGGAATGAAACCAGCAGAAGAAGAAGTAAAAGTGATCAAACCACGTAACTTCTTGTTCAACATTTCATCAGCAAAATAATGGGTCAAAGTCAAGGAAGCAGTAACATTGGTATGGAAATTAGCCATCTCACGCTTAAGAGGAACATCAGCATAGCCACCAGGGGTAATATAACCAGCGTTGTTACACAAAATTTGGACATCAATATCTTTCGTGACCTCTTTGACAGCATTTAAATAAGTATCGCCAGAGGCTTCGGATAAATCACAACCAACAAAACGGAATTGACAAGATGGGTATTCCTTGACAATGATATCTTTGAAGCTGGTTAAGGTAGCATCCTCAAGTGCAACTACAACTACGTTAAGACCTTGATCTGCAAATTTACGAACAATAGCTGCTCCAATACCGGAAGAACCACCAGTAACAAGTGCCCTAAAAACAATAACGCGTATATTAAGATTTTTGTCTGAATAAAAAAAAAAAATTACCGAGATATCCTTTACCATGTGGCGTTATATTTAGCCTTCAAGTTTTGTTCAGGACAACCATAGGCACCGTAAAGAACAAGGGCGAGGTAAGGAACCACAGCCAACACACCAATCCAAAAAAAAACTGCATAAAATTTCGACTCTTTTATTAAAAAAAAAAACTATGGGATTAAATAGAACGTTTGTTTGACTATACCAGAAGTAATGAAGTCCATTTCGAAAAAAGAGATGAAGAGAGAAATAAACTTTTTTTTTTTTTTTTTTTTTTTCGAAAAAACGTAAAATTGAGACCAGTTTTTTTTTTTAGTCCAATGAAAATAGTATTTTTTCAGTAACTGTTTATTTTCTTCAAATTCAGATATTTTTATAACCATTACCCGTAAATAATTAAATTAAATACATGAGTGATCCTATACATACAACGGGTCTACGTTTATCTAGCTCTTCCATTTAAAATAACTTGTAAAAAAAAAAGGTAATTATTTTACTTAAGAGGGGTAAGTAACACAAGTAATTAAAGAGGAAAAGATCATGTATCTCTCACCAATGAGCTGCCGAAATAAAGTGGTTACTAACAGGTAAGGTCCTGTATTACAGTCGTGATTGGGTTCAGTGGCAGATTTTTAATTATTATTCAAAATGGCAATTCTCAAATTCCAATTGGCAGTTTGGGAACGCCCTAAATGAATCTTTATTTAAATACTTACGAAGAGAATTTTATAAAGTGTTTTGAATACAATTTAAATTATTTTCAGGGACACAATTAAAGGCTTGGGCTAATCTTGAACAAAATAAAACAGCAAGCGCCATTTGGTTTTAACCAATTGGTTGAGTCGTAAGCAATTGAATCACTATGGCGCCACCAAATTAATTTGTCAAACTTTTGATTCCACAATTTTTTTTTTAATTAAAAAAATTAGCAGCGTTATATATACCGAATGAATTAATGCAAAAAAAAAAAGGTTATATGTAACCATGCGTGAAAGCAGATCCCACTGCAAAAGAAAGTGTATGGTGCCATGATTTGTTTACATACTGATGTTATTTCAAGAACAGGCTTCAAGTTAAATAGCATTTTAACACTTGAGCTCCAAAAAAAAAAAAAAGAAAACGGATCTATTACTAATTAACTATGATCTATATTAGTTAAATCCGTTCTTGTGTGTACCTGTCAGTTACCTTCAATAAGGCTTACCTCTTTCCAAATAATTATTTATAAGTTATTCATGAAAGGATCATGTTTAGTTACATGCTTAAAATTCATTTCTAATTCTCTTTATTCGATCTTGCCAAACTAGTTATATTCCTTATATACATATATATCTGAAAAACTAATTCGTCACCTTTTTTTTTCTTTTGAAATCACTATTTGTTTATTAAAGTTTTAAAAAGAAATTGTAAACTGAGAAAATGGAATTTACTATGTGACAGATTCTTTTCCTTTCTATCTAAAACTACAAATAAATAAATAAAGGACATTAAGGATGTAAACACCTTTCAACAAAAACTTTTAAGGGATTAAAAATCCGGAAGAGAACAAAAAAGAAATCGGCGACCACTGTATAATCGTGATTTCAAACGTTT
This sequence comes from Pilaira anomala, assembly GCA_025716855.1. Lineage (NCBI taxonomy): Eukaryota > Fungi > Mucoromycota > Mucoromycetes > Mucorales > Mucoraceae > Pilaira > Pilaira anomala. The sequence goes on along the minus strand of JAIXMQ010000015.1, from coordinate 525,825 downwards.
AAGCGATTGACACAGGATTGACTTGGTTGCACAAAATATCGAGTCAAAAATTATTGATTTGCGGTGATAGCAAATGCTTCTTTTTCATAAACAATCGATCATTATTATTAAATGGTTAGGATCTGGTTTCTTTGAGGACAACTATTTTTCATTATTAGTTGATTGTAATTTAAATCTAGTGATAGGTACAGAGCTGCTTTACGTATCGGTAAGCGTATATAAAGAGATAAAATGCCTTTCTGACGTTATATAATCGGAAGAGAGAGAGGGACGAGATGGATAGAACATCACATAGGTCGGTGAGAATTATACCTGTTCGCAATCGCAAGCATATATACATTTTTAGTAGCCTTCAAAAGCCAAGTTATGAATTATCTTTCCATTATTATAAATATAGATCATTAATAAAAGACCCGTCAAAATGAAATATGTCGGAATCCACGATAAATAGACTCTTTTGTTTATCCGTTTTCTTCTCTCTCGCTCTATTTATTTTTGAGAACCGGTCAATTGGTTTAGAGATGCCAAAGTTTAACAACTAATAACAAATATAAAACGTATTATTATTTGTCACTTTAAAGGAACTGCTACTAAAGTAGTACTCTTATTTTTAAGCGAAATTTTTTTTTCTCCTATTAAAGTTAACAAGCTTTTTTAATCGAATAACAATTTAGAACTAGAGGAAGTGTAAAGGTACCAATAAATGGTTGAAGTTCAGTATGCTGCTATTTACGGACCATTAAAAAAAAATAACTTCTTTTTACAGAGTTAACCAAGTATTTTGTTTGTTAAAAAAAGAAAAAATTACAAACAAGGTGTGTGAGAGTGTACAAGTATGTTACCAATTGGAAGTTTCTCTTATCGTTACATTAAACTTCTTTATCATGTCCTGCTTTTTTTTTTTTTTTTTTTTTTTTTTTTTAAAAAAAAAAAGATCTTGTTCTAACAATGATTGGAGGGGTAAAAAAAAAGGAAAGAAAAGCTTATATGTACAATTTTATTTTATAATAAGAGATGAATAGAGAGAGAAAAAAAAAAGCTAGTTAAAGATGGGTATTTTAGATAAGATGATTTTTTTTTTTTATATACTTTCGTTTATAGCTATATATATATAAATGTAATGTTTTTTTTTTACAAGCCCATATCTTTCAATTCATTAATCATTACAGAAGTTTCTTCATCCATCAAATGTTTTTGTAAAGCTTTCTTTAACTTTTCAGCTTGATCCGCTATACTATGACTTGTAACTCTTACAGGTTGTTGTTGTTGATGGTGGTGTTGCCATGGAAGGGTAGATTGAAAAGTATAGGATCTCTTTAGGTTTCTTTTACAGATACCCCTACCTTGAGGTTGATTCAGTGTTCTACGTAATAACTTGTCTAAACTTTGAGCATGACCTAACTGATCTCCTCTGTTGTTAGTTGGTTCTTGTTGTTGTTGAACTAAACAGGCCTCTAAAGACGAACTTAACTTTTTCGCAAATAAAAGGTCCAACATGGAAGTATCTTGTGGAGAAGGTGGTGGTGCATGAGGTTGTAACATTTTGAAATCATAATCTTCTTCTTCACTAGAACAATCGGACGCTCGACAACTTTCTAAACTAGTTTCTTCATTATTTATTTTCATTTGATTAGGATAAAGATCTTCCATGACAAAGGGTGATCCATATTCAAATAAAGGATCTTCGTTCATATGTAAGAGCTCATCAGAGTATTCTGAATCAAGTAAAACAGTCGTCATTAGAATATAAAATTAAAGAAAGAGATAAAGAGAGAGAAAGAGAGAGAAAGAGAGAAAGAGAGAAGAAAGTTTTTTTTTAAAAAATGAAAAAAGGAAAAAATGAAAAAAAAGGAAAGGTTCAAAAAAAAACCCTATTTAGTTTGAATAAGTGATACCCACGTGATTTTAATATATGTACAATAAACCATAAACAAATATACCCAATCATTTACAGATAATGGGGTAAAGGAAAGATGATAAAGTTGCTTGTTTGAGAAGGAGAAACTCTAACCAAGCGAGACAATAGTTTCTCCTTAATTTATTAAATAACAAGCGAAAAAAAATAAATGAACAAACTCTTTTGTTTCCCGGGTAATACATGACAGTTTTCTATGCAGTTCAACGTCCTTATTTAAATCTTTTTGAAGTTTATTTTTGATAAGCTATACAGAGATCAAAGAAAAGCAGGAAGTTATTCTATAGTTATAAATATAATTTTTCATAGTTAAAAATAAATATATCTGTATCAATCATATATACGTCTTTTTTGGTTTCATTTCATTTCACAAAGACAGATGCATATAAATTCCAGCTGAAACTCTTAAGCATGACATACATATGCAATTGACAACATTCGGCCATATTTGATATGTATATATTTATATGGAAAAAGCCTTTGTTACATAACCTTTTTTTTTTTTTTTTTTTTTTGATGGCTTACAATCACGTGTAATAAACTATAATATAATATTTTTTATTTGACCTCGTTCTTTTCCTCTTTAGAATATTGAAGATTTTCATAATGTCTAACCCATATGATATTGACGTAAGACCTTCTGCACAAGAAGCTGTCAAAAGACTTTCTTCTGGTTTTAGTTTATCAGAGAGTTCAAATTATGCAATGTCTCCCAAAGATGATAAATCGCTAAAGATTGCCACTTTTTCTTTACAAGGTTATTTGAAGGTATATATATATACACAAAACTGTCAAAAAAAAAAAAAAAATTACAGTGAACTAAAACCAGTATAAACAGGAAAAAGAGTTTGCTACTGAATTTTTAGAAAGAGGCGGTTTAGAATCTTTATGCGATATTATAAAAAACTCGACTGGAAATACTTTAGGCTATGCTTTAAATTCTTTTTTATCTTTAATGGAGCATAATTCAGGTTGGGAACATTTGGATGATGACATTGTAGCAAGAATAGCCAATGTCGTTGTCAATGAACAACTTGCCACGATTGCTCGACCTGCTATTGCTATCCTGTTAAAGTTAGTATGTGCCAACCCTGCCAATACATCCGAATCAAACACAATTACAAATTATGGATACCCAACCATACACAAAGCAATGGAAAAGGAACCTACTTTAATTACTGTATTAATCGATCGATTGATCAGTCAAGAGTATTTGCTATCTACAACCAGTTTAGCTCTTCTCACTGCCATGTTAAAATATGTAACAGACGAATATAGATCCATCTTATCAAGTGCTTACGATAATTCCAATTTAAGAAGAAATGTTTTGGTAATGTAAAATATATATATATGTATATTGTAAGTTTTTTTCTTTTCATTATTATACTGAATATATTATAGAGATTAATGAATAACCATCCTTCCGACGAATTAAAAGTAATGATATTAGAATATCAAACTGTTTTTATTCAAAATATAAATATGCGCCATGGAACTGCTGTATCAATGCATAATCCTAGACACATAAATATGCTAGAGGATATTTGGGATGCCGCTAAGGTGGATCAGCAAATTGACATACCAAATGGAAAAAAATGGAGAAAAATTGGATTTAGTGTAAAGTTATTTTTCAAAGTAATTACTGGGATTCATCACTCATCATCGTTTTTTATATAGTCTGAAGTACCTCAACGTGAATTCGGTAGAACAGGTGTATTTGGTCTTGAAGAAATGCATTTATTTGTTATTAAAAATAAGGACCTGTTTGCCAAGGTATATACTGTCCTATATAATTATATTTTGTTTAAAAAAAAATTAAATTCATTCATTTTAAATTATGTTTATAGCTTATATCAGAACAAATACATAGACCAGAAGGTAAACGATGTCCATTTGCAAAAGCAAGCATTGAAGTAACTGATCTACTATGCAATCTATGGAATATAACATCTACTAGTAAGTTTTTTTTTCTTCTTTTTTCTTTAAAAAAAAACAACTAAAATCTAAATAATACACAGATACAATTACTGAATTTCAACCACTCATACTCAGTTTCAACCATGTTCATTCAACCACCTTACAAACATACTTTCGAATCTTTCACGATATGGAAGCGACCACGTTTGATTTCTCTAAAGTATCTGCACTCGTTCGAAGTCAACTAAGATCCGTATTCGCCTCCACAAAAGATTTATCTGAATTCGATCGAAGTATGTTTCAAACACCTTACCAGATCATTCGAGACCGTCGATTAAAAGAACTCGAATGGGCTGATGATTTACTAGGAAGAGACGCTATCAGTAACTTACGTACAAGGTTATCCAAGCAATCTTACGAGTTTTTAAAAAAGCAAAGAATCAGTTGTTTACTAGAAGGGGCTTGGTTTCCTTGCCCCTTATCAAATCAAAGGATGTCCGGCATGGTCAACAGCAGTAGTAACAATAACAACAGTAACAATAACAGTACTCTCTTATCTTCTCCTACCTCAAGCAATATCAGTACAAGCGGTATGATGTCGCCTACCTCAATCACTGCTACTTCAGGTAAGAGATGGCGATACTATAAACTCAGTCGATCCAAAAAAGCCATCATGTATGGTGACTTTTCCGAAAAGATTGCACCCGTCTTGAAGAGTTATGAAACACTACCGAATCGAATCGACCTTAGTTCCGTCAGTGAGATCAAATCCATTCGAAAAGTAACCACCACCACCACCACAACAACAACAACAACAACCAATCTAAATAACAATGCTTCTGCTTTAGCCAACAATAACAACATCAACATCACATCCAGTAACAACAATACCAGTAATCTCAGTATTTCTCAAGAATTTAATTCGGGTACAAGTGTAAGCAGTAGTAGTGGTCATCATAATTTAGCTTTTGCACTCTATAACGATAAACACATACCAGTAGCCGAGTTCTATTGTGCTACAGCCACTCAAGCTGCAGAATGGAAAGATGGATTTAGTATGCTTTTAGATAAAAGATTCACAAGTAAAGAAACGGCTGAAATCTTTCATACTTTGACTGAAGTAGGTGTCAAAGTCAAGTTGTTGCAGATTGCTGGTGATAGAGTGGAAATACCACATGGCGTGATCGAAGTGCCGCCTGTTCCTTCTGGATTGGGATCTGGCTTCTTTTACGATACAGTAGACGCATAAGTTGATTATTTAACACACATAACCTTGTAAAATAAAAAAAATAAAAAAAGGCTCATCTTGTGTAAGAAAAAAAAAACTCTTTATATATGTATATATTTATGTGTGTGTGTGTGTGTGTGTGTGTGTGTGTGTGTGTGTGTGTGTGTGTGTGTGTGTAAGATGCATATATAAATAAATATATACCCTTTTTTTTTAATCTTCAGACTTGGGAGTCTTAGGCTTCATGACTCTCTTTCTCTTCTTGACAGAACCAGGTGCAATAGGTTTAGCTTGTTCCATTAAAGCTGCATCTTCCTTTAACATGGCAAGCCATTGATTCGTCAAAGCATCCAAATCACGTCTCCAAAAAGTCTTTGGCTCAGTGCTCTTGACATCCTCTAATTGAGCATGCTTTTCATTCTTTTTCTTGATCAATTCCTTCACCTTTTGTTCAGTGAATCCACGTACATTGATAGTGAATAAGTACTCATATCCGTTATCTCCTTCGTTCTTATCTTTGTCATCTTCTACAATCAATGCGCTCTTCTTCTTGAGAGGGAACATGGGTTGTAAACCATGTTTCTTCATATCGGCAATAACTAATTCTTCTTTACGGTTGACATAGATCAATTTTCCATCAATCACAAGTTGAATGAACTTGGCTTTGTTGTCAAGACGAGCGTATTCATCTGTCAATGTAGCAATCATGTGTTCCTACACAATAAAAAAAAAAAGAAGCTTAAATAAGCATCTAGATTTTATATAATCGGTTAGCTTTTTTTTTTAAATATATACCTTTCTTTGTCTATAATAATCTAATCTTAATTCATAAAATTCAATCAAGATTTGTTCAGCCGAAGTATATTTCTTGATCTTTCCATCTTTATCGAAACAAACAAAGTTAGTTGTATTAATGTTTGAAGTCAACTTGAGTGTTTTATGTAACCCAAGATTTTCAGCCTTGGTTAAATTAGCTTGATCCAATTCAATCGTGATTTCAACAGCCATATCAGTCGAATTATTTGTGAAATCAATGATATTAATTTCTGGCTTCTTGTCTCTAGGATCACGCATAATATCCAATGTCTCTTTAAAGGTATCGGTCCAAAGACGAATAGGTAATTCTGTAATCTTGATTTGACTATCGTCTGTGACTTCAACAATACCATTCGAGATGAACTTACTACGATCACCAGTAGGTGCAATTTCACCCTTATAACCACGATACCAAGGTACTAAAGGTTTAACCTCTTGACCATCCATTAACAGTTTCAAGTTTTCAACAAGGTCCATAGGATTATAATTAGGAATACTTGTACTCCAACCAGTACCAATACCATCTGCACCGTTTACCAAGACCATAGGAATAATAGGGATAAACCAGTTAGGTTCAATTAGCTTATTTTCTTCAATCAAGAGATCCAAGATATCATCATCATCAGGGTGATAAATAGTTCTAGCGATCTTTGAAGCTTTCGTGAAAAGATAACGAGGACTAGCAGCTGATTTACCACCATCATGTCGAGTACCGAATTGACCACAAGGAACCAAGAGGTTAATATTGTTACTTCCAACATAATCTTGTGCCATATTGATAATGGTGGCTGCAATACCAGCTTCACCGTGATGATATTGTGTTTTACCTGCAACATAAGTAGCTAATTGAGCAACCTTGATTTCCGAATTCGAAGCTCGGTTGACGGTACCATAAAAGACTTTACGTTGACCTGGTTTAAATCCATCCACTACAGAAGGAATAGAACGAATATTATCTGCCATACTGAACAACATTAATTCTCTGTTGACAAAGTCACTAATCTTGATCTTGCTCACATTATGATCAATAAAGATTCCTGGTTCATAAGTAGCTAACCATTCTTTACGATCAGCAGCACGTTTCTTGTTAAATGCCATGTCCACTAATTGACGTTCCTCAGCTGATGCAACTTCGAATTCTTTCTTGTGTGTAGGGAGATCACTAAAGTATCTTCTGGCATCTGCTTTATCAGAAGTACCCAAACCCTTGAAATATTTTGGCTCCCATTCACTATTTTGATTATTTTCCAATGCCCAAGTTTCGTACTCTGGAATCGTAAAAAAAGTGACTTCACGCTTGTTTCTCTTATGTCTACAACGAATAATGGGTGTGATAAACTCTAAAAGGAACCCAGGAATATCCAATAAAGAGGGGAACATACTATCTATAAAGTTGATCAAGAGACCCTTGATATGCGAACCATCATGATCTTGATCTGTCATGATCATCAACTTGCCATAACGAAGTTCATTTGCATTTGTGTACGTTTTACCATGCTTTAAACCAAGAATAGCCTTGACATTGGTGATTTCTGCATTATTCATAATTTGTACGTTGGTTGCATCACGTACATTTAACAATTTACCACGCAATGGGAAAACACCAAATCTATCACGACCTACAACAGAGAGACCGGATAAGACAAGCGCTTTAGCGGAATCACCTTCGGTCAAGATCAAGGTACAATCTTTATTATGTGGACGTACACCAGCTAAATTAGCGTCTTCCAATTTAGGAATGTTGAGTCTACGAGCCATCGTTGCAGAACTATCTGCCTTGGTCATTTGTTCATCTTCCTTAAACTTGACCCATTTCACAATATTGTCAACGATACCAGATTTTGAGATCAAGTTCAAGAACTTGTCACTCACTTTATAGGTGGATCCAAACTTGCTACTACGCAATGTCATGTTTTCCTTGGTTTGAGAATCAAAAGCTGGGTTTTCAATTTGACAATTAATAAAGAGAGCCATATGATTCTTGATTTGAAAGGGACGGATGTTCTTATTGTTTGTCTTTTTTTGAACATCAGGTAATAAAGCCTTTACGATTTGATCAGCAACGTAATTGACATGTGTTCCACCTTTTGCAGTACAGATACTATTGACGAAACTGACTTGATTGAACTGTCCATCACTGACAGCGAAATTGACTTGCCAACGATCGTTCTTCTCAGGATCCGAAATGATTGGTTTCTTTCCTTCTGCGTTACGGATCTCCATCGACTTTGTATATAATTCACAGTACTTGTTGAAACCCTTGACAGGGATTTTGGTACCATTCAATTTAACATTGATACCTTCTACACAACCAGCTAAATCATATACACGTTTCTTGATCAAAGCTTCAAAGTCTTCATCCATCTCGGTCATACCAAATTTAGCAAGATCGGGTTTAAATGAAATACGCGTGAATTCAGCTCCTCTTGCGTTCTGAGTGATCTTGGGCTTACCAGTAATACTCATGTTCTTCTTGAACGTTTGGCTGTACTTGAGTTTACGTTCTTTATCACCTGTCTCCACAATGAATTCAGTACTAAAGATATTACAGAGTTTAGCTCCGTATCCGTTACGACCACCGGTTACTTTCTTTTCATCGTCATTGTAGTTGGAGGATGTTAAGAGATGACCAAAGATGAGTTCAGGTACATAACAGTTTTCTTCCTTGTGTTCTGTAATTGGGATACCACGACCATTGTTCTCGATTGAAATGAAGTTTCCTGGGCGATCAATAAAGACACTGATCATATCCATAGAAGGATCACGTACCTAATATATATATATTATCAGTATTTGATGTTTATATCTTTTTTTTTATTTATTATTACCTTGTTGTCAGCAGCATTCACCAAGATTTCATCTACAATCTTATATAAACCAGGTACATACTTAATCTTCTTACGTTTAATCATATCATCATTAGAATCAAAAATCCACATTTCTTGTTCTTCTGCTTCAATAGACCCAATATAAGTATCAGGACGAAGTAAGATATGTTCAAGTTGAGTCTTCTTTTGATAGATTTCTTCTACTGTTTTATCTTTTTCTGAGCTGGCGATACTCTTGGGTGTTGAACTGGTTGTATCACTTTTATCAGTAGAATCTGCATCAAGCATGATGATATCGTCATGATCACTTTCGTTCACATCCACCACTTGCTTTTGTGTGGTCTTTTTAACGGCTGCTTTGGGTTTAGGTGAATTCATAAAGTCTGCAATAGACCCCGATTTCTTTACGGCTTTTTTAGGTATCGTCTTTTTTTCTGTTACTTTCTTCTCTGTAACCTTCTTTGCGGCTGCTGGTTTGGTTACTCTCTTAAGAGGTGTTTTTTTTGTAGAGGCTGTACCGTCACTAAGTTTTGCTTTCTATCGTTAAAGGTCAGCATTTTTTTTTTTTTTTTTCTGTTTTGTTTATGTTTAATTATTTACCTTGCTACTAAGTGGTACGTAGTCATCAGATTCAGAACCAGAGTCTTGAAAGTCGTCTTCAGAGGCACTCTTTTGGAAATCGTCTTCAGAATCAGAACTCATTTTTTAAAAAAAAAAAAAGGTGGAATAAAGAAAAAGAGAGAGAAAAAAAAAGGGAGTTTTTTTTTTTTTTTTCTTATTCAGTTTTTCGTGTTTACAGTGAATTGCGTTTGAAAATGGAAATAAAAATAGAGAAACTTTTTTTAACCAATAGAAATTTTTATTAAGCAGTAGAAACTTTTATTTAAGCAATAGAAATTTTTTTCAACCAATAGAAAGTTTTATTGGAGCAATAGAAATTTTTATTGAGCAATAGTTTTTTTTTAGCAATAATGGGTAAGCAAATGGTTAAGCTGGGAAAGTGATGATAGTTACACAATTTTTTTGGTGATTTTGGTGTTTTTTGGTGTTTTTTTTTGGTGTTTTTGGTGTTTTGGTGTTTTTTGGTGTTTTTTTTTATTGAGTTTTTCCCTATTTCTTTGATTTAGTTGTAATTCGTCTTCAATTCTATTTCATTTCATTTCATTCTGCTTTCCATGTCAATGTCGTTGGAAACACAAAATTCAATGCCCCAACTGGTTGCTATAATAATCAACACATGTTTTGTTTGCTCAAAAACCTACAGCAGCACCGTACAAAAATTACAGGATCATCTTTTGAACCACCACCAAATCAAAGCGAAAAAACGACCAAAGGATAGCAGTGTGTTTGCATTGTACAGAGCGACGATGATCATCAGCAGATTGAAAAACACTTTTGGCTGCCCTTTATGCTTTGAACAACATTTCAAGGAGTTGAAACAATTAGAAAATCATTTTCGTAAACATCATTCTGAATGCATGCCTCAACTACCAACGCAACAAAACAAATGAAACTGAAGAGTCACAGCCAGAAGTAGATAATAGTGATAACGAATCTCAAGCATACAGAAACCGAAATGCGTCTGATAAATATGTTATAAACGTAATAATTTGTTGAAAATCTTAAAAATAAGATAAGGTTTTTATTGATGAGAAAAAAGAGGTGTTGTTTTTATATTCAAATAAAAGGGTGGGAAAAGAGTCTACTCTTTTCACATAAGATTGACAGTCTTGATTCATAATAATTTATATGTTACACGTATGACCTGGTCAAGACGAGTTGTATTGCATGAAAGTTCAGAAAGGGTTTGTGATACCGGGATATTAATCATTCGTGAGAAATCAAAGAGAATTAAATAATAATATCACATCATCCATGTTCTGTGAATCAATTGAGTTTTTACAGAAAACATCCACTCGTAAAAGATCTTTTTTACAAATCGCAAAGTGGTTGGAATTTGGCTGAGCAGCTGGCTTCGGCTCACCAAAAACCAAGATTGTATCTCCACCTAACACCTTGTAGTCTTGTTATGGCGATGTCTGGTCTCCAGTTTAACGAACTTTGGTTCTTTTTTGTTGATTCGTATAAAAAGGGATCAACAAAACGGGAACAAAGCTCCAATTCCTTTACTTCTTCTTGAATTGATACTCTAGGCAATTTCTTCACCAACGCCGCAATCGCTTTGAAAATTTTGAGCTCTTTTTCACCAGCTTCCAATGTCAACAAGTTAATCACAGCCGTTTCCCTTGATATCGTTCTCGAGATCACATCTTGCAATGTCTTTACCGCTTTCTTCGTTACCAAATCAACGTCCATTGTTGGCTTTCTTCAAACCATACTTTAATATAACCAATTGTTGAGTTATTACTTTGTTGCTCGTCAAAAAATGGTAATAAGTCAGCTGGGTATCGATTGGGCGCTAAGAGTAAGATTGAAGTTGAGGCCATGTCACAATGAATATGGTCCTCAAGAGAGAGTTTCCATTTGTGAGTCAAAATTGACTGCTGAAAGTTATAAAATGCAGCTGAGACATCAAAACGATCAATAACGAGACGATCATCGGCGGATGGAAGAACAAAAGAGAGACATGATGGGCTCATTAATTCTGCTTTTTCGAATCCAAGCTTGAACTTTCCGACGCCGATATATACCAGCTATATATCTTTATCATTGATTACTATTTAATAGGTGGTTCCACCGGGGTTACAAATTGTTGAAAGAACCATAACATTTTATGTTATGGTTTTACCTGCCACTGGCATCTACGGAATGGGTGCTGGGTAGAAGAGTAGTAAAATTACGGATGAATTTTTCTCCAACTAGCCGTTAAACCACCAAAATACTTACCAGTTTTTTTTTTAAGTATAACACTTGTTTTTTTTAAAGAGAAAACAAGTATAATACTTGTTCTTTTTTTTACTTTGGACAAGAAAGAAAAAAGGATCATTTTCTATTTGAGATTTATTAGGCAAAATGAATCATTTATTTTTTGATAAAATTATTAGACTTACAATTGATAACAATATGTAGTTTTATACAGGTCTTTTTTTTTTTTTCTTGGAACAATCTCTTCTCTAGATAAGGAGTGTGGCAAAAGAAGAGATTAAAAATGGAGCGGTAAGGAAGGAATATATGTAAAAAGAAGAAAGTGAAAGAAAAGAACAAAAAAAAAAGATGATTTATAATGAAACCAAAAAAAAAAAAGGCGTATGAGAAAAAAAAATCTGCCTGTATGCCATGTGAAAAAAAAAATTGATGTAATGGTATATTTCATGCAAAACTTATAAAAAAAACCTTATTCACGTGACGATGTGTCTGGTTATACTTTTTATAAATCCAGATGAAAGTCATCCGTGATTTTACTACCATGTTTTTCTTTGAACCCACTTTCATCCACGAAAATGCATCTTTTTTTTTTTGTAAAAGTTTTCTTCATTCATTGCATCGATATCTTCAATAAATTGTCTACGTTGTCCAAGCGTATCATCAGAATTTCTGTTTACAAACCTTGCTTGTGTACGAGTCAAAGTAAACTCAAGCTTTTCAGTAATAATGTGACGGTATACAGTGGACTCGTTAATTGTTAAGCCTTGAAAAGTCTCACAAAGGGATTCTGTAGCATCTTTCACAATACAAGTTGGATGCTTTTCAATAAATGCATGTAAATATTGTGAATGTTCCCTCTGTCAATTTCACGTGATTTCCTTTACGTTTAACTTTAGAGGCTGGTAAGATTGTTCCACCATTTTTTTTTTCATTGATCTTATGAACTTATAAGCAGCTTTTAATCCAATGCCAGCAATTCACTGTAAACACGAAAAACTGAATATGAAAAAAAAAAAAAATTGGTACCAAGAAGCGATCTCAAACAGTCACGATAAATGATGCCATTAAGGAACTAAAAGTTTTTTCGTGATCAGGTTATATGTTTAGCTATTGAATAGAATGAAATAAAAGTTTTCCCTTTTTTGATAATAGTGAATTAAATTATAATAACTCATTCCATCTCTCTTTTTCGGTATTGAAATACACGTGGCGTATTTATATACTAACCTATTAAACCTTATTAAACTTCTCTCAGGGCCCTCTTTTCTACCGAGATATATAATATAGATCTATATATATATATATATATATACCTAAGGGTATGTGCTTAAAGGCATATCCAATAGCGACGCGGTGAATTATCAATTGCTGTTTTATTTTGCTCAGGATTCACGGAGCCACATAATATCATTTGCAGAACATAGATCACTCTCAGCACACAATACTAATTTTGAAGGCTACACAAGGATATTATTCTATATGTGTAACATCAGTTACTTTATTCCGTAAATACTTGTACACACCATGCATTTAAAAAAGAAGCATCAAAAAAAAGTTTATTTAGGAAATTATTATAATAAAGAAAAATTAGTTGTAAAAAAAGAAAGCATAAATAAATTGGATCATAAAATAAAATAAAAAGTGGGAAAAAAATAGAAATATAAAAAAAAAAAAAGATTACATATAAAACATAGAATTATCTAAAAAGGTATGTATCATTGAAATTATCTTCAATAAATATTAAAATATACAAAAAAAAAAGAGGTAAAAAATTTTTTTTTTCTTGTTATGATGAAACTCTTGCAATTGTATAAGAATAGGAACCATAGAGTACAACCATTTCCGATGTATCTACATAGACTGGTCCACGAAAAGATTGTGAGTTAATCCATGTTGCTTGATCGCTTCTCCATAACGTTTCAATTAGCTTTTGTGTCGCTTCATCAAATGAGACCCAAGCGGATCCAGAAGCGTATACCCATCCTGATGCCATTTTTTTTTTTGTGAAAGTGATAGTGAAAGAAGTAATAGAGAAGTGGTAATAGATTGAAGTACTAAAGAAGTAGTAAAGAAGTGAAAAAAGTCAAATCCTGTTTCTATATTTATACCATTTTTTTTTTTATTGCCCTACTCAGGTACACTTTTTTTGGCGTCATTCCGGTCGCGTAGCAACCAAGATAACAATAGTAAGAAGATCATATTTTACAAACTGCGCAATTCTGTGATACATAGCAACCATTCGAATTTCACTCTATTTTACAGAGTGATGGATTCTTGTGTACAAACCCAGATAAGTCAGTTGCTATATACAGTCTTTTTTTTTTTTAAAGCACAGGTCTATTGGAAGCAGAAAACAATTTTTTTGCGTTGCTATGGTGATCAGGAACAATATATATATATATATTTTTTCCCCCCTTTACACAGTCTAAATAATAAACCTGAGTAAAGGCCACTTTCCATAAACGACCAAAAAAATAATTAATAATACATTGTATTAATAATCATTCAATAACGCTAAGCATGACATATACGATTATATGTATGCCGCCGAAAAAAAAAACGAATTATGTTTTCTAGACTTTTCCAAGCCTTTTTTTTTTTTTTGTCTTGGTCATGATGTAGTTAGAGTTGACTGCGCAAAAAAAAAACCACTAGTTAATATATTTTTATTGGTTGATAATTCCACTCACCAGACAAAAAAAAAAATGTTATCTAACAGATTCAACCTTTTATACTTATGCGTCATATATATAAAATCTAAGCCAACTACAAGAACAAAAAAGGATATATAACAATGAACGACGCAGTAAATCTGTTGACTCAATATATACAATGTATTAAAAGAAGAAGAAAAGAACCTCCTATCTCTCAATTCATTTTTTTTTATATAAAAAGTTATAAACATTGTGAATTGTATATATAAGATACGTGCTTTCTTTTGGTGTAATTGAAAAGGTTGGTTTCCCTCTCTTTGTCATCTAATATTTCCCCGCAAAACATGTCATTTGACTTATAAATGGGGGGAGGGGAGGTTTGCTTACTTTGTGTACACACATACACAATAAATGAAACAGATGTGATCGGAACGGGAGGGAGATGCCACGTATTTTTAGAGTCTCACACTTGGTATTTCTCGGATAAATCTTGAAAAATTACGTTTGAAAGGTTATGATATTGACTCATAACATAAAAAATAAAATAAAACGTGGCGATAACAGGTAAACTTTTTTTATTTATACATATACTTAGATTATATATACGGCGACTTATATATATACATTTAAAAAAAAAGTATAACACTGAAAGTGCAAGATAAATGTTTAACCAAATCATAATTTGTATTAAATAAGTAGTAATGTATGAGAGGCTTCGAACGTTGTAATATAAAGTAGTGTACTTTTTTGTATTGTAGAATTTTTATATAAACCAAATATATGTGCTTCAAAACTCGTATAATATTTAATTATATATATATACAAGCCCTCTCTACCCCTCTTTTTATTCTACACTTATTATTTGTGCTTCTCATAATAAGATGCATGTTAATCCCTAAACTGTATTCCAAAAATGTAATGATCAGCAAATAATTAGACAGTACACATTCACTCTGGATAAAGATTTTCTAAAAAAAAAAAAGTTGCATCTTTATTTGTAATTCAAGAAAAATATGTATCATTGGCCATGCAAAAAAAAATTTATTTGATTTCTTTTTAATTCTCTCTCTCTCTCTCTCTCTCTCTCTCTCTCTCCTCAATGACAACAACAGCCATTACATCACAATACTTCAATGATTAATTATATATCACGAGTTATTTTTTTTTTAAAAAAAATCTATTTATTTCGGTATATATATAAATCCAAAAGTCATTGTTTCATGGCTGAGCAATAATGACTTGAATAGTATAAATACAATTTTTTTTAACGAATACAGTAAAATAAATTTCTTGATCATTACAAGAGTTAATATATCAGCAGATCAAAAACAAAAAAAAATTCAATAATTCATTCGTCATTTATTAAATTTATATATTATTTATTCGGGTGCCTGGTTCCTCAAGAAGAGAGTGACGCTTCAACTTCCGCATTTTTCGTTATTAGTTGTTGTTGTACTACGAAAAAAAAAACAAACTTTATAGGAGAGGGAAAGAAAGAAAAAAAAAAAGTAACATATACCTTTGATGAATATTTAAGAGGTTATAGTCCCCCTCAGCCTCCCCCCCCCCCCCTCCCTCCCTTATCCTTCAAAATACATCTATAAAGATAATTTACGAGCCTTAAAATAACGATCTCTTATATATAACTAATTTATACATCACGAGAAAACTTTAGTGTTGTACTAAAATAAATTAACCAGTAATTTGATTTGATAGGTAGATCCAATAAACTTTCAGGTACACACACACAAAAGTTTTTTTTTTTCCAGGAAAAAAAAAAGGGTCAAATAAAACAAATTATACAGTGGTTTTTTGCTTTTTTAATAAAAAAAAGTTTGGGTCACCACAATATTCTGAAACCTTCTTACACATAAATCTCTTTGTTGTTTGCATAGTATGTGTGTTTACTATTATTTCAAATTGCACATTATATTTTGTTATTTAGTTGGGTTTAGTATCACAGTTGACAAAGGACGTAGATATACCCAGCTTTGACATGTATACGTTTTCTATATCTGTAATAAGCGAGTTGGGTTTTCTTTAACATTTGTTTGTCCAAGATATAATAAGCTTATTTTGTACATGTCATTTAAAAAAAAATTTTTTTTAGCCTTCTCTTTGTATATTATTGCCCTGTCTTGACAGCCATTATCATAAAGCACCAGGTGATTAGAATCATACTTAAAAGATAATCATGTTCTGTACTATGGAAAAAAAAAAATGAGATAACACCAAAAAATTGAAAATGAGGACTTCAAATTAACTGGTGTCACCTAAAAAAAAAATGATATTTTCAAAAAAAAACACTGTAATAATCCCAAGTTTATTCCAAATGTCATGATGATGATATCATGTCATGATTTTTTTTTTTTTTTTACAATGGTATAATATAAATATACAATATTTTGCTTAAATATATCATACGTCATTTTATTAAAAAGGGTGCATATAAACTAATTATACATATATAACGCCAAAATAAATTATCAATGGGGAGAGAAGGTTGTCCAATATAAAATGACTTCACCCCGCAAAAAAAAAGTCTTGACACACACACACACACACACACATACACAAATAACAAATATATGAGTTTTAAATGAAGCCTTCCTAAAAATGTGTTGGTATACATGTATAAATTGTCGTATCATTTTGAATAGAAAAAAAGAAAAATAGTGACAGATGATGTTGACATGACAGATGATGAAACAACTGAATAAAAATGTGAATGATTATCAAGTAAAAAAAAAAAAAAAAAAAAAATCTGATAAATATATATGGTAAGTGAGTCATACAGTATCAGAACCAAAGGGGAATTTTTTTTTTGTAGACAATGTAAAAAAAGGAGAAAACATAAAGGTCTAAATTATGTTGTAATATAAAAAAACACTGGTTTTTTTTTTCTTAGGAGCAATTAAACCCTAGAGACGCACTATTTTTTTTTTTTTTTGCACAAAATGCATATTATAATTATTTGGTAACTTAAAAAAAACAGTCAGATGTGTAATTTTTCTTTTTTTAAAAAAAGGGGGGGGGGGAGTACAGTTGGGGGATCACACACACATTCAATGCATTACACACATATACAGTTATTTTTTTATTTTAAAAAAAAAGATATAAAAACCCTAATTTTTTTCAAAGTTTTCTTTTTTCTTTTCTTTTTTTTTTTTACTCTGTATACCAATTTTTTTTAAAAAATAAATAAATATGTTTCCTTCAATTATGATCTGCCCTGCTACTTGTGAATTATGTGGACAATGGATGCCTGGACATAGTGTATGTGTAAAAATTTATTAGTATTCTATAATTGTTACTTATATATATATTTTAGAACGATTGTCCTCGAAGTGGAGTTCATCCATCACAATGGACTTTAAAAGAACAAGAAAGTGTTGATATCACTGATGAAGAAGAGACTTTTCTCATTACAACTCGTTATTGGTCACCAACACGAAACATGACTCTTTTATTAGAGGATTAAAAAAAAAAAAAGACACACACTATTAAGAAACAACAACAACCACAAAAAAAAAAAGCATATATATATATATCCAACTGTAATAATTTTTCTCATTCACTCACAAACAAAACAAACACATTCATTTTTTTATTATTCTATATACCTTCTTTTTTTTTTTCTTTTTATATATAAATGCTACAAGTTATTTATTTTTTTTTTTTTAAAAAAAAAACAAAAAAAAAAATAAAAAATTCACACGTATTTGACAGAAGTTGATTTTTGATTTTTAAAGATTTCAGCCCGCATAATATCATCTAAATCACTTAATGCAACTCTTGCTTGATATCGAGTTAAATCATCTGAATCGGTTTCTTCAATGTATCTTAGTGTACGATAGGTTCTTTTTAGACTTTCGGCTGGATACTCATATAAAGTTTGAGCAGCTAAACCTCTAAAAAGAGATAAAATTAACACCGTGGCAGCTTTAAACAACAAGAGAGAGAGAGAGAGAGATTAATATGTGTGTGTGTGTGTGTGAAATAAATAAAAACTTTAATTTTTTGAGTTACCTCTTCGGACTTCAGGTGCTTTTTCAATTTCTAGAATATTCAAAACCCAATTGATCAATTCATTCATTTGTGTTGAAAGTGCAACTGGACATGTTTGACACGCCATACTTAATAAAGATAATGCAGATACACGAAGATTTGTATCTTCTTCGCGTCTACCCAAAACAATTTCCAAAGGTTTGATTAATGTATTCACTAAAGTATACATAAAAAGTGAATAATAATAATAATAAATGTCTGTATTTTTTTTTTTACCATATTTTCCTAAAGCAGTACCACATCGTTGAATTGTTTGTAATAAAGCTTCACCAATTCTCAATCGATTATCTAACTTTTGTTGACTATCACAATAAATATCACCCAGTTTCTTAATAATTTGATTTCCATAAGCATCGGTTAAAGCAGATAAGCCCTTTACTGCATTTAAATAAATATAACTATCTTCATCCTGTACTAAACGAACAAAGATATCCAATACTTGATTTAATCCTTCTCCAGTCGACACGAGTGGATCTTTTGCCAATACCATTTCTTTCAACATACCCATCCCATGCGCTCGGATAGGTAACAAGTCATCCTGTAATGACTTCATGGCCTCACGGTATTTTTCCTTCGATGCCTCAATCGATGCAGAAGGTTGATGCTTCGTATTCGACATGGTTTGTGCAGAAAGGTAAGATTGCATGGCCAATAAGACTTCATTCACGGATTCTGAAACAAGTTCAAATGGATGTCTTTCTAATGTCTTGAGTGGTTCCATAGAAGATTGTAATAATTTTACTGCTTGATCACTTAACTCTTCATTTTCTTTTTTTTTTTATATATATGTATATATAAGATGAGTGATACCATGACATTAAATAATAATAATAATAATAATAAATCTTATTTTACCATGCATCACTGCTCGAAGTAAATTAATAGCTAATATTAAAGACTCAAAATCATCTTCCATTGAAAACTGTTCATCATGCGATTCTTCTAATTCTTCTTGATCTACAATCCGTGTAATATCTACCTTTTTACTATCCTTCTTTTTGGGTTTTTCCTTTGGCTTTAACAATCTATCCACGTGATCATTGATAATGTTGATAGCAAACGAAAGAATTTGTGTAGGCTTACCAAGAATAGTAGGACCCAGGGTATCCAACATACCCATAATTAAGTGTAAAATTAATAGAATTCTAATTTTAAAATTATAAACATATATGAATTATCATCATCCCCCCTCCTCCTCCTCAAAATTATATAATATTAACTTACACTTTTGGATCTGTACGATTGGATTGTAATGAAGAATATTCATTTAATAAAAAGACAAAAAAATCACCACATAAATCATCATTTTCCATTGACTGAAGAAACGCGACCAAAATACCTGCATGAATAGGTAATTCATTCCCTGCCAACACCTTGGGCGATCTATTATATATAAAATCAATACAAAAAAAGTTAAAAAGTTACACACTATTCATACTCACTTTCTTAATCGTAACACAACACCACCTGAGGGCCCAGGCGCAAAATAAGCTACACGAGCTCCACTTAAATCTTTTGGATTCAACAAGATCCTTTTTAACTCTCGAATCGCATCAGTTGTAGTGGTGATACGAAAATAAGTTGACAGTAAATCCAAAACTGTCTCCTTCAGACCCGATTTAGAATGAACCGTAAATTGATACAAGTGATACAAACAAGGAATCGATGACGATAAAAACGTTTGAATCACTACAGGTGAAGGTTCTCCTCCAATCATCACTTGATGTAAAGTATCTAATAATCGCATTAATTCCTCTTCATTTAACCAGACTGTATCCATCGTGTTCTCTTCTGAACTGGCATCGTAACTTTCTCTCTCATCCCATGCACTCAAAAGTGGCCCGACGATCTTGTCGACAAGATACGTTTTGGCAAGTGTAGGATGTTTACCGATCATTTGACTCATGATAAATGTCACGGCTTGACTCGTAGGTGATTGTCTAGGTTCCTTTTGAAGTAAAGTAAGTAATTGAGGTGTGATAATTGCATAATAACTTTCTACAGATGTCATTTGTTGTGGTACAGATAAAATCAATTTCGATATACTTTCCAATTGAGCCAATTGCACTTGAAAATGATAAGAGTTGTTAAAAAGGATAATAACACATATATTTTGACGAGCTTACATTGATCCACATGTCCAATCGTAAATTCTAATACGATCGAAACACCATTTGGTTTCAACAAGATACGCGATAAAAACCTTCCACACATTGTTCTAAGCCAATTCGGTACAGGATGTAAACTGGAAGAAGTACTTAATAAAGACATCAAGGATTCCATGGCTCTTGAAAGATCTGAACGATCAAATAACCACATAAACATCCGTGCACATTTATCTCTTTCTTCTTTTGATAATCCGAGTTTCTTGACAGTGTGACGCGCAAACATATTTCCAGGCGTTAATGGGATGGTCTGATCTCTTGTGACGTGTTGTTGTTGCTGTTGCTGCTGCTGCTGCTCTGGTGGTGGTGCTTCTTCTCGTTCTGGTTTTTGAAAGGCAGCCATCGGTGCATAAGCCAGTTGTAATAAGGATGCATACAGGTCAGGTAAATGACGCGACATCAAGATGGAGGCGACGGTTGTATAACTTTTACTTTCAGGTACTTTTTCACTTTGTGAGATGATATCCACTAGCGGTGTAGTTAATTTAAATAATTTGTTTAAACTTTCTAAAGAGACTGTATGATCTTTTTCTGTTTCTTCTTTTGACAGTAATTCTACAAATTTTTTTTTTAATTAAAAATCAATATCATTTCAAGCTTTTTTTTCTTTTCTTCTTGTTTTACCGTGGTTGGTATAACCAGATTTCACTCTCTTTGATAAAGGAACGCCAACACCTGGTAAAAAACAAGGATAAAATCCCCAAGAGATAATGACTTGTAAAAGTGTATGAATTAACCTAAAATCTCTTACGCCTAAATAATCTTTATCTGTCTCATTTACTAAATAAATAAAAAAAAGAGTTATTTGACAGTTTTTTGTGTTTATTTTTTAAAAGCATTTTTTTTTTCTTTACCTCCTGAGGCACACACTTGTAATAAACTATTTTGTATATTTATCAATACTTTTAAACACTGCTCTACAAACGCTTGACGAGGATCATTAAATTCAATACCGAGATAACCAAGTCGTGACACAAGCGTTTCTTCAATAGATCCTTTTTTTTTTTTTTTTTAAATGAGTTTATTATTTATTACTCAATGAGTGAAATATAAAAAAAAAAAAACCTTCTTCCTTAAGCTCCACTTTTTCTCCAACAAGTTTATGTGCTTCAGTCAAGTATTCTCTTAACAATGCCTTTTCTTCTTCATGTTTTGACATTTCCATAAATAAAAAAAAAAACTTCCTGCTTTAAAAAAAAAACAAAAAAAAACCCCCCTCCTCAGAAAATCCAATTTAATAAAAATAAAAAAATGTGACTTTTATAGATTGAATTTGTCATGCATTTTTTTAAAAAGAGATATAATGAACGGTTGCCCCCTCCTCCTCTCGATCATGATTCATGCTTCCTTCTAAGTTTACTTGAGTGGCTTTGTTTAAATACATGTTATAACAGTAGAATACATAGTAACCTGTAAATTGATCTTATGACAGTGACGAAGCTTCCCGGACTTGGACGAATGAATCTATATGTACCTATTTGTCTGAAAAAAAAGGGGGAGGAGGGAGGAGGGGGAGTGTTCATCGAAAGAGCTTTTAAAATATAATTGGGCATGTAGTGCTCGCTCAGTTATTTTTATATATCACTGACGAACGACAGTTGAGTTATCTCACGTCATTTACATTATGCAACATACTTCTCTCTGTCAAAGACTTTTAATTCCTAAATCTGGCTCCATTCGTAGTACAATATTCATTGTTCAATAGAAACACTAAATAGAGATTGTCATAAATAGTAAAGCTAACAAGTATGGGCTTCTCAGAAAAAAAACTTTACAAGTTATCATATGAGCAAGAGAGAGAGAGAGAGAGAGAGATCTTATAGGCTCTCCCATGTCAGTTTCTCTTGTGAGCATTTTTTATTTATTTATTTATTTATTTAAGCGAAAATTAAATGGGTCCTCCAAATGCATCTACAGGAGTACTACTACCCACTTGATAACAGAGGACTTGAAAGTCTTCTACTGAAGTACCTCGAAAAGTAATAGCTCCACCAGCATCACATTTTGCATAATATTTATAATCTTCGGATCTCACTCCAGCATGATTGAAGTTGAACTTAAATAAGAAAAAAAAAGCATGTGCGGCGGGTATTGTTATTACTTAAAGTGACATTTTTACTATAAAAAAAAAAGAGAGAAGGGTATCAACTTACCATAAAAGCTAGGATCGCATTGATATCTCCTATAGGATTACAACTTCTATCAGAAAAATGACAGCATTCCTTTTCCCCATAGTTGATTGTTTTTGTAAATGATGAGCTGTATTTATATTTGTAGGTAAGAAAAATAAGATAGAACAGAAAAGAACCTTATAAATTATCCTTTTTTTTTTTACCTTGGGGATGGCGTTGGTACGTAAACATTGATGCTAATATTTGTTGAAAAGTAATTGTATACACAAAAGGCTTGTGTGGTATTGAAAAAGAAAGATAATAGTGTAGTAGCTATTAAAAGTTTTTTAGTCATTTTTATTTTTTTTTAAAAAAAAAGGCAGAGAGAGAGAAAAAAAAAATACTAAAAAGCCTTTTTTATCGGCAGAAATACATTTCTTTATGCTGCTCTATGTCCTATCGAAGACCTTGGAAAATCCGTAGTACAACCACCTCCCTCTCCTCCCCCCCCCCCCTCCCATTTTAAAATGAATTCTTTCTTTGTGTACTTATCAATCACACACAAAAGATATAATGTATATATTTTATGAAACACGACGGTGAGAGTATAATTCAATCTCATACTAAAACCGTCCTGTCAGTTACAGCATGAGCTTCTGACAAGAAGCGACTTTAATATTACTTCTCTTGAAAAGTCTCGCATTTTGTCCATGACTCTGATTCTATATGTTTTTAACAGCCAGTTCATTCACCCTCATGAATAAATAGTGTACGTATAAGTATGTATAATGTGTATAAACGTGCTATTTGGAAAAAAAAGAGGATATCCACACATTATGTACACAAACATCACGTAGCGACAACATTTTTTTTATTAGGTCTACGCTATCTTTTTTTTTAAAAAAAAACGCTGCTTTATTCATATTTTTTTTTAAAATATAGATATAATAGACTAATGGGCCAAGTAGGAAAGTGATAGGTCTACTTTTGATATGTCCGTAATGGATAAAGTTTTATTTCTGTATTGACCCGAGGGACCATAACAAGTAGCCGTAAGAGAATGATAGTCATGTCCACCTAATTCTAGAGCTCCTCCAGCATAACATGAGGCAAGGTATATACCGGAATTTTTAATATTTATTCCTTTAAAGCCAATCTGAACCTATATATATATGTATAAAATACTGAGTTAACTACGACAGACATATTTATTTTTTACTTTCATAAAAAAAAAATGACTTACATGAAAATGCACTGGACTATCTGGAGTTCTAGATTTATTACAATCGCTGTTACTCCAGTGACAACATTCTCCTTGACCACTTTCAATTTCTTTTTGAAAATTTGTGCTGATGTTGTCCAAACCAGCTTGATACACTCTGATACGGGTGTTCTCACCATCCATGCGGTTATAGACACAAAAAGCTTCATAGGTGTGTGTCCAAAGTGTTAGGATAACTACTGCAATCAATAAAATTTTTTCAAAAGACCAAAACATAGCAAATAAGTGTAGAAAATGAAAAAAAAAACAATGATCATTTAAAAAAAAAAAACTACTGTTATTTATACTTTGAGTTTAAATTAATGGCTTCATGTAGACATAATAGTAACTTGAGTGTAATAACAACAGTTCTTTTTTCGTCTCTATATATATTCTACTACTAACTTGACTGTAACAACAACAGTTTCCCCCCCCCCCCCCCGTCTTTAGTTATAAATTGGTAGCGATAAGTTTTAAAAGGGGGTTTTATTTAGAGCAGTAATAAGCCATTTTTTTTAGTTTTTTTTTTATTAACTAATCTTAAATCATTTGTTTTTTGTCTTTGAACGGAATTTTACTCCAATATAGTTAGTTACCATTAATTCCTAATAAAAGTTTACAATGAACCACATTTTTCCATTTTATTTCAGAGTGTTTCTCGAGTTTATTTGGAATATATATATACATATTATACATATTATACATATAAATCTTTCAATATCATTCACTAGTTATGTATGTACATTGCTATAATTGTTAATTTTCTTTATCCTTGAGGACATGCCATTTTGCTTAAGCAAAAATAAAGCAGCCACATCAGTTTAACTAACTACATATACAATTGCATTAAAACTTTTGGTGGTCAATATGCCAAGGTAATAGTTATAATTCTTGATATAGTTAAATCTGCCTCTTTCACTTTTAATTTATGGTGAAAAAAATTTTTTAAAGGAAGAGACCTTTTGATACTACCATTCTATTACGACAGTAAAGCCCTACGCTACACTACCTGTGTTTACTGGCCTTAATTAGTCTTTTTGATAAAGAAAAACGAGGTATTGTAGACATGATTTTTTTTGTTGTAGCGAAAAGATTTTTGAGCCAATCAAATCATCGGAAAAGGAGGAAAAAGTGTATTTTTTGGTAAAAATAAGCCAGTCCCCCCCTATGGATTTTTTCAAGATTCAGAAATATCCATACATCTTTACGTTAAAAAGGTTTTAAAGCTTAGATTTTTACCAATACATGTAGAATTTGACGCTCTTTTTAATGATGCAAAAAGCAAAGTAAAATAGTAACAAATGTTTATAGGTATTATGAAAAAACGATATACAGTTTTTGTTAGGGCAAGTATATTTTCTACATACAAAATAATAATTCTAAATCAATAGAAAGATGCGCCTTCAAATTCTGCATTGATTGTATATTATATAGTGAAATAGAATAGGTGAAATAAAAGACTTTAATTTGAAAAGAAAGAAATTTGGACCCAAATCTCAATTTTTAGGTCCAAAAACAGGAAAAAAACCAAATCAGGATACAGACGTATTTTGTTAGACAATGTTATATTCCAAAGATGTAGAATTTAAAAACTAAGATTTCTATGCATTTAGATTTATTATCTTGTATATAAAAAATATACATGTCCTAATAGAAGCTGTGCTTTCTCGCAATGACTATTAAACTTTATAATTATACTACTTTGATTTTTACATCATTCGAAAGAGCGTCAAATTCTACCTTAGACATCAATAAAAAGCTAAACTTTAAAGCCATTTAAATACAAAGATATATCTACATTTCTAATTTTTATTTTTTTTAAGCTGTGAAAAAAATTCCATTTTTTAGAAAAATTTGCTAGTCCCCCCCTATGGATTTTTTCAAAATTCAGAAATATCCATACATCTTTAGATTAAAAAGGTTTTAAAGTTTGGCCTTTTAATGACACATGTAGAATTTTGCGCTCTTTCTAATGATGTAAAAATCAAAGCCAAGTAATAATAATAATTTATGTTTACTGTCAGAAAACGAAATAAAGTTTTTATTAGGGCAAGTATATTTCCTGTTTCTAATAATATAAATCGAATGATTTAGAAAGATGCGCATTCAAATTCTGCACTTTCTGTATATCATATTGTTTAATGAAATAGTTGATTTAGAGGAACGTTACTTTGACAAGAAGGTATTTTTTGTCAAAATTTTGATTTCTGGGACCGAAAAACGAGGTGTATATAGACCATGCTACATGCACTCTCCATTTGTAGTGCATGTAAGGAAAACAGTTTTTGTTAGAAAAAGTATATTTTTTACATATAAAAAAATACATATTTATATACAATCATCTGCCCATATAAATTTAGAATTTTCTGGATATAGTATTGCATAATAAAATAGTTAATATTGAAGGACTTTACTTTGACATGAAAGGTTTTCTGGGCTTAAATATGTGGTGTGTGTAGCTTATATGAGGCGCGCTCATTAGTCACCACAGTGAAAATTTTTTTGAGCCAATCAAATCATCGAAAAAAGGGGAAAAAGTGAATTTTTAGGTAAAAATCAGCAGGTCCCGACCTTTGGATTTTTTCAAGTGTTTTAAATGTGGATATATCTCGGGATTATAAGAATTTTAGAGCAAAGATATTGAATGGTTTCTAATATAAAATTTGACGCTCTTTTGAATGGTGTAAAAATCAAAGTAGAGTAATTATAAAGATTAATGTTTATTGTGAAAAAGTCAAATTACGGTTTTTGTTAGGGCAGGTATATTTTTCATATCTAAAGTTATGAATCCAAATACATGAAAAAATGCGTCTTTAAATTCTGCATCGACTGTATATAATGTTGTATATTAGAATAGTTGATTTAGGATGACTTTAATTTGACAAGAAAGAAAATTTTGTCCATATCTCGATTTTTATTTCCATTTTAGGGGTAAAAAATGGGGCGTCCATAGGGTGTTGTAGTGTATGTAGTCTACTTTCATAGGGTGTGTAACGTTTCACACTGCTTAAATTCCTATATACACCCCGTTTGTTTTTTTCCTTTAAAAATGTAAAGATATTGACAAAATTTTCTTTCTTGTCAAATTAAAGTCATCTTAAATCAAGTATTCTAATATACAATGTGATATACAGTCGATGCAGAATTTGATGGCACATCTGTCTATGGATTTAAAATGATATGTCTAGAAGCATAAAATATACTTGCCCTAAGCAAAGACTGTAAATTCGACTTTCTTAAAAATACAATAATAGCTATTAATCTTTATAATTACTTTACTTTGATTTTTACTTCATTCAAAATAGCCTCAAATTTTATACTAGAAACTATTCAATAGCTTTCCTCTAAAAGCTTTATAATACCAACATATATTATCCACATTTATGTAAACATTCAAAAAAATCAAAAAAGCTCGGGAAACAGTTTTTGCTAGAGAAAGTATATTTTTTATATATAAAAAAATATATCTTTGTATGAAGATATCTGCCCATCTAAAGTTAAAATTTTCTGGATATAATATTGTATAATATAATGGTTAGTATTGAAGGAATTTACTTTGACATGAAAGATTTCTAGGGCTTTAAATTTAAGCTGTGTTTAGTTAATTTAGAGTAACAAAGAAAAAAAACTTTTTTTTTGGGATTGATTGAAAGTTTACAAGGCTTTAGCTCTCATGACATTTGCTCTTCCCTAACAATTGGCTCTGTTAAGTTTATAGCTGTTCAACAACAATAACAGTAACAAGAACAATAAACCTTCCCGAACAGTTATCACTGATTTGTTCCCCCGACAGGGAGTGTTTAGGCTATACAGTAACATATAACTTGTTTATTTATAAAAAAAATTGTTAATCTAATCCTTTGTGCATTAATATCACCCTTTTTCTTTTCTTGTATCTTCAATTAAACGCAAGGTAGTTCTTTTATTCAAGCTATTTTTATTACTAGTTTTCATTTTTTTATTCTGTATTTTTATTCTGTATAGTTATTATTCTCGACAACTACTCGACGATATCCCATTTATTTTACTATTACTCTATAGAGAGAGTTATTCATAATTATTTACTGTTCCTTCATCATCTAGTTATTTACAATAAATTAAAATATCTAAAATAAATTTTCATTGAGTCACACAATTGGTAAAATGATTTCGATTTTCTTTATATCATGAATCCAATCGATATATAAATGCTATTAAAAAGAAGCGTCTATCTACTATTGCTGAAGTTTATGCTCACAAATGCTATGTATTCACATTCTTTCTGACATATTCTTTCCTTCATCAGGTCTCTCTCTCTTTTTTTTTTTTTTTTTTAGTTACACTACACATAAAACTGATAACATCCAACAGATGAGTGTGTTTTGGTGAATGCTTAGGTCTTATTTTTTTTTTTTTTTTATAATTTACAAAGATCCTTTTTTATTTTTTTAAATATTACCGCGTTATATAAGAAGTTTTCTATTTAATATTATGGTTTTAGTAAGGGAGTAGACGTGGAATGTGATTATATGATTTTTTCATTTTTTGAGTATTCCTATATGAAGTTTTTTTTTTTTTTTTTTTTTTTTTTTTTTTTTATGTACAATCTATATTTTCGTTAAATTTGATTTTTTTTTTTTTCAGATGGCCTCTTTTTCTTCTAATTCAGTTTTTTTTTTTTTTAAGCACGACTTTTCGTATTATTCTTCTTTCTTGATTTATTGGCTGTAGTAGTTGAAGAGGAAGACTTGTTGTTGTTGTTGTTGTTGTTGTTACTTCTTTGTCTTCTACTTCTATTACTGCCTTTTGCACTTGAAGAAGCACTCACACTGGCACTTGGAATAGGTGAAGTAGGAGCCGATTTTTGTTTGAGGGTAGGTGGTGGGGTTGCAATTTTAACAATTTCAGCCAAAGTTTTCTTTTTGGGTTCTTCTATACTCATTTGTTGTTGTTGTTGTTTTTTGGTAGTAGACCATCGACGTAATCTTTGAGGTTCTTCCGAACTATTTCCTTCGCCTGGACTAGGTGTAGATGTCGACATACTGATGGTAGGCCAATCCATGCCACTTGATTGACGTCGGTGATTGAGTGTTCTTCTATTATTATTATCATGCTGATGATGATGATGATGATGTGGACGACTACTTGAGTGATAGTTGTTTGTCGTCTTTCGTCTATTTGGACCTGAATTCTTTTTGGATGTCTTTCCTTCATTGGGTTTCGATAGAGTAGGTGGAGGAGGCTGTTGTTTTCTGTGATATCTTGCGAATATTTTATCGACGGATTGATCTGTTCCATGATTGGCGCTAATGTTAAGCATGGAGAGTAAAGTGGAAGGAACGGGAGGTAAAGGATGACTTCCATGCCTTGTATTACGTACCCTCAAAATTGTATCCAATGCCTGTGGAGAACTAAAGCGAGGATTAAATGATGCATGAGAAGGTTTAGAGATAGGTGGGGCGCGATAAGTGTAAGAAGTTGAATGCGTTGGATAAGAAGAAGTATCTGTATCTGGTAAGATGGGAGAAGGATAAGAACATATGCCATCTACCATACTTCTTCTACGATCATATGGATGGGGTGGCGGTGTTGTTGTTGTTGTTGTTGTATTTGAAGTGAGCGAAGAAGAATAATCGGAATAAGGATAAATTGGTAAAAAGAAGGAGGAAGTACGATTTTCTGCAGGTAATCTTAATGTTAATGTATTGCTACTGTTGCTATAAAGGGGTATTTCAGTAGTTGTTGAACTTAAAGAGATGGGTCGATAAGGTGTACAGATGGTTTCCAGGTCCTCTCCGGCTATTAACATTTCTAAAAACCTTTGAAATTCACATCTTAATCCTTGTACAGATGCGATATCAGCAGAATTTCCTAAATTTCGACTGGAATTGAATGGTTCTTCTACACATAAACTCATCTTATTTCTACCGGTATCCCAGCCTTTCTCTGATTTTGAGAGGTATCTTCCTTGTCGTACTGAAACAATTTGCGTATGATAATCGAATTCAACAGCAAATCTACGAATAAATGCATATAATAAACCACCTAAACTCTCTTGATTTGATGACCCAAATCCTTTCAGCTTTTCCACATTATCGAAAAAATATGCTTCGTCTTTGTTTTCATTTTCGATTTTGTGAAGTACTGGAAGAATAGGTGGTTGTCTTTGTTGTAAAAAGTTGATAATCATACATGTCCAAGTATAAGAAGATAATGTACCTCCATTAGCTACAAAAAATATGTATATATATATATATATAGATATCAGATACTTTAATTGAAATTTTGTTATATATATATTTTTTTTTAAAAAAAACCACACTTTACCAGCATCATTTAGTAACCTTTGCTTTGTCCAATGTTTTATAATCATAATTAATGGTCTTACCCGACAATCAAGTGTAACATAAGCTTTAATCATTTTTGTATTTTGAAGTGCTAATGTATTATTCACATTGATGTCACACGAAAGTTGTCTAAACAATTAAAATAAATAACAAAGATCTGATAAAAAATCTAATATATCACTTACAGTTCAGGATCAAATAAACGCACAATTGGAACTTTTGCTCGAGGTACACAAACAACATGTTGCATACCGGCTAAAAAAAACAAGTTGATTTAGATATATATAGAGTTGAGTCGTTACGTAGATATATGTCATCTTACATTTCCTAAATAGTTTAGCTAGCGTTTTAACGTTACGTAGGCCATTCCATGGTGTAGTAATACATAAATCGACATCAGATGAACCAGTACCTAAATCGTTTACTGAAGAGCTTAAAAAAAAAAAAATTGTGAAGGTGTTAATTCGAAATTTTCCCTCATTTTTAATCAATTTATCACTAACCCAAACACATGTGCTTTAATATCATGATCTGGCCATTCGGTATTCATTAACTTATCCATTAATTTTACAAATTTGATACGTCTATCGTTACTTTCTTTTCTCGGTAAAAGATCCTATATTTTTTTTTGACAGGTAGTCAGTATAATAGATGAAATAGTAATAATTAAATTATTTACTTGATAGAGTTTTATCATGTCTATTGAAACATTATCTTCTTGTTGAGGTTCAAGAACGTAAGGGGTAAAACTATCCGACTCTTTAGGTGCAAGCTCACTCGATTGAGATGGTGTGTTACTCAGTTCTTGTCCAAGTTCTTGTTGAACCATGTCTGGTTTGTCAGCCTCGATGGTTGGTTTATGGTTGGATGCCTGCATCCTCTTTATACAATTTTTTTTTTTTTTCTGTATTGGTTTATATTATAGGTGTTTGTGGTTTATATTTAATATCTTAGTTTTCCCTTCTTTTTATTTATTAAATTTTCTTCCTTTTATGAAAAGGTAAAGAGGAAAAAGAAAAAAAAAAAAACTTCAAGTCTAAAGTTTAAATAGAGTGTTGAAAAAGAGTTATTTCTGTTTGTCTTTATTTATTTTTTTTCTTCTTCGGTTACTTGTCACTACTAGAAGTCACAAAAAAAAAATTGATGTTTTTGGCCCTGAAGTTGAAGGGAAAAACTCCGTTGTCTTTGTTACTCATAGCGGTTAAGCCGCCAAAAAAAAAAAAAAAGTATATTTTATAACTTATGATATGCATAAGTAATCAATGAATATCTTTATTTAAGAAAGAGGGTGAAATGGAATTGGAATGGGGATAAATATATATATATAAATATATGAATTTAAACAGAAAAAGAAGGAATGTAGTCATGTAAATAAAATAGATAAAAAGTTGGGCATGTGTGTGACATAAAAAAAAAAAATTAGCTTTGTAAGGTGTGCATAAATATAAAAAAAAAAAAAAATTAACATAAATAGAAGGTATACATATAATTTGCGGGCTGTTAGTTACAAATAATCATAATTCATTTCACTATCCGATTCATCAGTATTTTTATTATGAATCTCTTCTTCCTCTTCTTGCCTTCTTTTAAGATGACCAATACTACTTTTCCTTCCAAGTTCATCCGATAAAAGTTTTTCAATCGTAGCATCTCTTTCTTCCAAAGTTTGTTTAAGTGAAGCAATATATTCATAAGCATATTGAAGTAAAAGTACTTTTGATAAAGGTTTCATTGCACTCGCATCTACATTAGATGAAGCCTCCTCTATTTCTTCATCCGTTGTTGAGTTACCCCTTTGTTTGTTATTATTATTATTGTTTTTCTCTAGCTCTTGTGCTTTGATCACTTGTGACATCAATTTCTTTTGTCGCTTCACGTAACCATCTTCTACTTCACAACGGAGTCGATCAAACCATTCCTTTAAAGAATCACGTCGCTTTTGCTCTGCTGCCTTATGAGCCGTTCTTCTTATTTCTAATCCACTTTTGATTTGAGTTGAAAATGCGATACCCAGGGCAGCACCTTTACCTTCCATCAAGTTTTGGTAATTGGATCGTGTAGCTAATATATGTTCTGCATCTTCCACTGAATGAACGGATTGGGTATTAGGCATCATACTACTTGGTAGCGGTTGTAATCCTGGATTTAAGGTAGGACTGATCAGTAAAGGCTTTAGTGCCCTAGGAGAGGCATGGACACCATTTGAGATTTTAGTATCGGATGATTCTCTTCTTTGTTTTTTAGGAAAGCGAGAGGAATTTGGTTTTTCTTTCAAGGCAGAGTTACGAGCGTTATTTGTATGAATGGATGAGGGTGGGGGTGTATTTTGATGAGGTGTAGGTGTCATCATGGGAGAAATGATCATGGTCTCATGCACTGGGGTGGTTGTTGTGGTCATATTGGGGGATTGAAAAATATGATTTTTATTTGTTGGAATCATACTGTTATAGTTGGTAGTAGAAGGAGTAGAACCAGCAGAAGAAGTTGACTTTGAATAAACTTGTTGAGTTCTACCACTGGAAGAAAACAGAAGTTTCGAAGTTTGGTTTGTATTTGATTTCATATTCATTAAAGAGGCAGGTGTAGCAGGTTCCATACGTGAAGGAGACTTATTTGGAGAATTGATTTTTTTATGTTGAATTAACATGTGATCATTATGTTGTTGTTGTTGTTGTTGAAGACCTTTTTAATAATAATAATAAAAAATTAGAATAATTTTAACAGAAACCTTTTTTTTTTCTTGCAGAATATGTTTTACCATTTGTGTTCAATAAAGAAGAATGAGAATTATTAGGGGAGTTTGATTCAGAAGAGAATAAACTTCTTTTGTAACCATGGTCATCATTCAATTGATGGCTATGATGTAGTTGAGACTTTTGAAGCTCAGAAAGCTTTTGAGTGATCAGCATTTTAGCATGTTCTAGTTGCTCATATTGTTCACATATTTGATTGGCTGACATGTTGTTATACGATTCCCCGGTAGAATCGCGATTACTGTCAGTAACGACTGAAGATACTAACTGATCCTGAAAAGAAGTTCGAGACGATGATTGATTTCGATTGTGTCTATCAATCTGGGGCAAAATGGCAGGTGATGATAGCGGAGAAAAGTCTATTTCGTTATTACCATTATTATAGTTTATAGCTTGTTGTTGATAATGATTCTTTTGATAACTAAATGAAGGTGTCATAGCTGGTGATATAAGAGGCGTAAGAATATCCTAAAAAGTAGGATAAAAATGTAATATGTTTTTTTTACAATCAATATTTTTTTTTAATACATACTTTTATCATTATTGTTTTTTCTGCTACTACTTTTATTATTATATACCTCTTGTTCAAAATATTCATTTTGTTGTTGTTGTTGATTATTAGAAGTTAATTTGTAATGCGGCGATGACATAATCTGATTTGATTGTGTACTAGCACCAGTTGTAGAAGTACAATTGGTTTTATAGCTATTGAATGAATTCCCATGTGGCGATGCATTCAGTTGATCTGATTGAAATAATAAGTCAATATCTCCATTTAATTGACTGTATGCATTATGATTGCTAGATTGCTGCGATTGGGAATATTGCACTTGTTGTTGCTGTTGTTGACCAGAGAGGTTTCTTAGCATATCCATATCATTAATTACATCAACTAATTGAAAAGTTGATAGATCCATCCTACGCACTTGACAACAGGATCAGAATTAAAAAAAAAAAGAAAAATAAAAAAATAAAGAAGGGATATTAAATTTTTTGTAATAATAAAAAAAAAAAAAAAAAAAATTAAAAAAAAAAGGGCAGCAAATCTCTTGACATTCATCTTGGGCTGAGGAGTAAAAATATAAGAGATATACACAGGTAAGGTATATATTGATTTCCTAGTCAAATCAATTGGCTTCTGGTTGAAACGTGGGTCCTATTTTCTGCAATAAGCGGTTTAACATTGTGGCACGGGAATGTAAAGTGCGTGCACAACAGTCACACGTTGCAACAAATGAATTGCCCATAGTGAACCTGTGTTGAATAAGAATATATGATTGGCCAAACTCTATTAAAATGATGTTATACATAATGTTGATCCGGATCCATCATTCCATTTTCTTTCAAAATAACATTTAACATTTATCAATTCCTTCCTGTTCTTCTTTTTATCCAAACTTTTTCAGATTGAGAGCATATATTCGGACCTTATTTAGAGAGGAAAAAAAGTTATTTATCTGTAGCACAAAACGATTGGTAATAGCTTTTTCAGTTGGGCTATTCGTCGCATGTTAAACTAAACAGTGTAAAACGCGGTACAACATAACGTGTGCTGACCTGAAATCCAGAATTGAGTTTCAATGGGTCTGCATCTGACAATTAGAAAAATACTTTAGCAAAAAAAAAAAAAAAAAAGATCCAGTAATGGTTAAATTGCCCAAAAGAATCAGACTAATTTGACCTAGTGTTTGAATTGACCTTTTTTTTTTTGTTATTTCACTTACAGTCGTTCCAACGCGAAAAGGCGGTTTTTTTAGCCGGAACAGACTTTTATATCTTGGATATCTCTCTTTAAAATCAAATCAGTTTTCATTGTATTACAACAAGCGAATACAATGGTATTTACGGGAAAGATATGTGCACCCTATTTGCACACCACATTTTTTCGCGTACCCTTTTTTTTTCACACGCCAAACGCGTTTTTTTTTAGTGTCATTATAAATCACTCTTTTTTCTTTCTTTTTTTCGTTCTTTTTTTATACATATATATATATATTCTAAATGAATCTTCCTCGCCGTTACCCTCTTAATTTCTTCTTTAATTACATATGTCTCTATTCAATTAACTAGTTGATTATAATATAAACTGAATAGAGTGAGTAGGCCATTTTTAAATCATTGATTTATCGCCCACTGCAACAGTTTAAATATCGAAATCCGAAACTTCGCCCGAGAAGTTTAATTCAATTATTGCCATGACTAAAATCGATCCCATTGAACTGTCTGATGCCGCTCTCGAATTGATTAATGTTTTCGGAGCTGCCAGTTTTTCTTTTTTAATATTCACGAGAGAGACTTTATATACAAGCGAATTCCGTAAATATTTTGACCTTATTTTATATCATGATGCTTCTTTCATCAAAGTTACTAACCCGTCATTTGTAAGGAATTCATAATTATCATTTTGTTCATATTTATATATCTCTGACTCGTTCTTCTCTAGTTTGGATTTCATGTGCTCACCAAAGAATCCGCCTTGACTTAAAACATGTTTGAAAGAACTACTGCCACATAAGTCATAATTCATATAGTCAATCAACTGTTCATTGCTAGTTAACAACGATATTATCGAACTCGGTTAGATAGGAAGAGAATTCTGTGAGACTAGAGATAGAAGTTTCAATGCAACGATGTGTCAATTCAACATGTTCAACAATCGATTGTTATATTAAAAATTCCTGCAATGCTCAATGTGCTAGCTCGCCTATGCCATGCCTATCAGCCTGGATGCAACATATTGTTATAAAAGAACAGCCCAGATTTTTTTTTATTACCAACTTTCTTTTTTTCGCTTTCATCAACTGAATATTGCCTTTCTCCCTGTTTGTATATGTTGCTTTTAGATCGTCTTTGTAAACATTGGAGAAAGACACTCTATATTTACTTTTGTACAACAAAATGGGAAAAAAATTATTCCGTTCAAGTTAATAGGAATATTTAATGATCTACCCACGACTGCCGTAAAGGAAAAAACGGATGTCTTTTTAAGTAGTTAATATTTCAAATCAGCTTTTCTACACAAATATAAAAACCATACATATTATTTCGTAAAAGTAAATTCATAAAATTACTGAGAGCAAGCAGTACGACAATATCATGATCTCTACACAGAATTATTTAAAAGATGATACTAAAACGAATGAATGTATGTAATATACATATATATATGTTAAAAATTTCTTATTTTGAAAGCTCGGAATTAAAAAAGTAACCATTCACCAATTGTTTAAACACTTAAAAAGGATAAAATAACTTTGTTACACCATTTTGAGTGAGTCGAATAGTTTACCATGAAAGAAGATCAACTATTGGCATATTCTTCTCTTAATATAATTTCTATTTAAGTACAATATTACCCTAAATTTTATTGCGATCGATACAATATGCTCGATTTATACCTCTCTTTCTGTCATTTAGCGATCTATAAATAATTCAATAATAAAAAGTATAACTTGAATTCGTCAATAATTGTACATAATGCTATAAAAAATGTGAAAGGAAACGAAAGATGGTTGATAAGAGTATAAAAGTACTTTTGGCAGTTAGAGAAATCTTTTTATTAAATAACTAATCAAGAAAAACAAACGAAACGCTGAAAAATATCTCTCGCAAGATCGTAGTATATGCTAATAAAAAATTCAGTTAATATATCATAAAACTATATTATACTATAATCTTTTGTTACGCTTAAATGTAATCTTGACAGTAAAAATTGCAATTGACTGTAAAATAATGGTTATATAATTGATGTCGCTGAATATACCTATGTTTGTAAGATAGAAAACATATTCAAATATATATATTTACTAATACTTAAAAGTAAGCATATCTTTTCATTTTTGAGTTCGCTACAAGTGCAGTTTCTTGCTTTTTTCTCTGTTAGAAGTTGAGTGAACAAAAGCTACAACAATAACGCATTTCTTATTAGCTGAGGATATAGAAACGTTGCATATGAACAAGGAGTGCTTACATGTAAATTTTATTGCCACTTTCAATTTGTTTTTCGCAATAACTAAGCTTGTTTACCTAGAGCGATGTATCGATCTATTTAACCCTTCAAAGTCTTATCTTTTACTATGGCGTTACGCCTTTTTTTTTTTTTCATGCTTGATAGTTTCCCCCCGGACAAGAAGCATTATCCACCGTTAGGACTGCTTTTCTGTTCAGTACAACGCTATACTTGTGCAAAGTCTTTCTGGACCCAAAAAAAAAAACTACACTTCTTTCCTTCTTTTTTCGTGTCATTTATTTTATAGAATGGATTCCAAAGAAACAACAAGTGGATTTGGTAAAAACCCTAGACCTCCTAAGGTACAACTAAAAATAAAAAATACTAGTAAAACAACTTGACTCATATATTATATTATTATGTATCATCAGGTCAAGAACAAGAGCGCAGCTCCCGTTCAGATTACGGCCGAACAGATCTTACGAGAAGCTCATGACCGTCGTCTCGAACCTACTCACAGTATCCCACAACAAAAGATTGCTGATTTAGAGGAGTTATCAGAATTTAGACAACGTAAACGTAAAGAATTTGAAGACAACATTCGTAAAAATCGACTCAATATTAGCAACTGGATTAAATATGCTTCTTGGGAAGAAAGTCAAATGGAATTTCAGCGTGCACGATCTGTGTTTGAGCGTGCATTGGATGTTGAATGGCGTAATAATGCACTTTGGTTACGTTATGTCGATATGGAATTGAAGAATCGTAGTGTCAACCATGCGCGTAATTTACTTGATCGTGCTACCACCTTATTACCTCGTGTAGATCAGTTCTGGTACAAGTATACTTACATGGAAGAGACTTTAGGCGATGTACCTAAAGCTAGAAATGTATTTGAACGTTGGATGAAATGGGAGCCAACTGAGAATGCTTGGATGGCCTACATCAAGATGGAATTACGTTATGACGAAAAGCAACGTGCTCGTGCTATCTATGAACGTTTTGTCAGTATTCATCCCGAACCTGCTAATTGGATCAAATGGGCAAAGTTTGAAGAAGAACATAACAACCTCAACAAATGTAGAGAAATTTATACTGCCGGTCTTGAATTTTTAGGGGAAGACAAATTAGATCAGAAATTATTAGTTGCCTTTGCAAAGTTTGAAATCAAAGCTAAAGAGGTAAAGCGTTATAAAGTTTAGCTATTGAATTCAGATATTCACTCATTATTATCTTTCTTATAGTTTGAACGTGCCCGTGTCATTTTTAAATACGGTTTAGATCGTCTTCCCAAGTCAAAATCACAGTCATTATATAATCAATATACAAACTTTGAGAAACAATATGGTGATAAAGCAGGTATTGAAGATGTTGTGATTGGTAAAAGACGTGTACAATACGAGCAAGAGATTGAAGAAAGCCCCAAGAATTATGATATTTGGTTTGATTATGCTAAATTAGAAGAATCAGCAGGCGATCCAACTCGTGTTCGTGAAGTATATGAACGCGCCATTGCACAAATCCCCCCTGCGGAAGAAAAGAGATTTTGGAGACGTTATATTTACTTGTGGATTAATTATGCTCTTTATGAAGAACTCGAAAGTCAAGACGTTGAACGTACACGCCAAATTTACGAACAATGTATTCAACTGATACCTCATAAGAAATTCACATTTGCTAAAATATGGCTCATGTATGCTCAATTTGAAATCAGACAGATGCAAGTAACTCAAGCAAGAAAATTATTAGGTAGAGCTATTGGTATGTGTCCTAAAAACAAACTTTTTAAAGGTTATATCGATTTGGAATTTCAATTAAGAGAATTCGATCGCTGTCGTACTATTTACACAAAGTATCTCGAATACGATCCTTCCAATTGTTCAGCCTGGATTCAATTTGCAGAACTTGAAAAGAATGTGTTGGATGAAGTTGAAAGAGCTCGTGCTATCTTTGAACTTGCTGTCTCTCAAGAAAATCTTAATATGCCTGAATTATTATGGAAAGCATATATTGATTTCGAAATTGGAGAAGAAGAATACGAAAAGACAAGAGATCTCTATTATCGCTTATTGGAGCGTACTGAACATGTCAAGGTCTATATTAGTTTTGCACAATTTGAGTTGTCTATACCTTATGAGGATGGAAATGCGGAAGGCGTTAAACGTGCTCGTGCTATCTTTAGTAAGGCATATGATAAGATGAAGGAGAAGGAACTTAAAGAAGAGGTATATATTTTTATTATAGTCAGTTTTAATAATTAATGTACTAACAAATGCCTTTGTTTTTTTTTCAATAGCGTGTTCTTTTACTTGAAGCATGGAAAGACTTTGAAGAGAATTATGGTACAGATGAAACTAGAGAAGTTGTCAAGAAGAAGATGCCCAAGGTTGTTAAGAAGAGAAGAAGAGCTGCTGATTCAACCGAAGATAATATTATTTGGGAAGAATACTTTGATTACATCTTTGCTGATGATACAGTTCAAAACCAATCCCTCAAATTATTACAAATGGCTCAAGCTTGGCAAGCAAAGGTAAATAAAAAATAGATTAAATATATTTTTTTTTTGGGGGCTAACTATATTTATTACCAATAGCAAAAAGAATTGGAAGAGAAGAATAATAATGAATCATAAAAATGTGAATAATATAATAAAGGATATAATCTTATATGTATCTGTTAGTATTTTAGATTTGAATAGGTTGGGATTTACTGGTTTTCTTTGTGGAAAATAAGACGTTCTGAGCAGCACCAATGGCTTGGAAAATGGCCTTGACTTTTGCTGTAAAACCTTCGGGCAAACCAAGAGTTAATAAGTCAAATAAGATTCTTTTACTTTCATTATAGGGAGGATAACGTGCCTCCATAGCCCCTTCCAACGCAGTTGATTTGATCATGGTGGAACGGTTATGACTGAAGGTCTCAAATGAACTAGGACCGTGATAAGAACCCATGCCGCTTGGACCCAAACCACCAAAAGGCAAAGATAATTCTTGTGCGTGCATTATAACTTCATTAATGACAGCTGCACCAGATTGCGTATTATTTAAAACTATAGTAGCATTAGTAACTATCACTGTACAAATTAAGTTTGAACTGTTATGCACGTACTCATTTCATAAGTATCCTTGCTTTCAGTAAAGATATAGAGAGCCAAAGGAGTATTCTTTGAATTAACAATACGAATTGATTCATGAATATCTTCAACAGGAACAATAGGAAGAATAGGACCAAAAATCTCTTCTTCCATTATACCAGATTCATCAGAGGCAATAGGACAAACAATGGTGGGCGCAATATATAAATCTTTTTTGTCAGTTTGACCACCAGCAACGATCTTTGATTTGTCTAAATTATCAAGGAAAGATTTTACTGCATCAAATCTACGTTCACTAATAACTCTACAATAGGAATCGGAAACTTGAGGATCTGAACCAAATCTTTTCTCTAAAATTTTCTTGCTTGCTGTAATAAATTCATCCACTTGTGAGTTTGAAATTAAAATGTAATCAGGAGCAATGCATGTCTATGTAAAAACCTGTAAGTTTTTATTTATTTTACGCCCACTTTTTTATGTATATACCTGTCCAGCATTATAAAACTTTCCCCATATAATACGACTCGCTGCTACTTCAATGTTAGCATCAGGTGCAATAATAACTGGACTATTTTTTTTAAAAAAAAAAGAAAAAAGAAAAGAAGGGACCATGTAAGTTACACACATTGTTGTACATAATTTATCATTATATTTACGATTTTCCACCAAGTTCCAAAGTGACAGGAGTAAGATTTTTGGAGGCAGCAGCCATGACAATCTTACCAACAGCGCCATTACCGGTGTAAAAAATATGATCAAATTGTTGCTCTGTTTTAAAAATTAAAATTAGTGTACACAATCTTGACTCATTAAAAAAGTTTTTATTTACCTAATAAAACTGTAGTTTCAGTAACATCCCCTTGTACAACTGAAAGCGTTCTAGTATCAAGATATTGAGGGAGAAGCGTTCCGATTAAATCAGATGTGTTTGCAGCAACTTCGGATGGCTATAAAAGTTTGTATTACCATGACAAGAAATTTTTTAGTCTTAATTTAATCCTGTAGGGCTCGTGACGATCTTACCTTGAGTAGGACACAATTTCCTGCTGCAATAGCTCCTACAATTGGGACCAAGAGCAATTGGATCTATATAGAGGGGGGGAGAGAGAGGGGTGATTAGTATGATTATTTGCAGTGATTTTCATGGTGATGTTGTCTTACTGGATAATTCCAA
Organism: Pilaira anomala; assembly: GCA_025716855.1. Taxonomy (NCBI): domain Eukaryota; kingdom Fungi; phylum Mucoromycota; class Mucoromycetes; order Mucorales; family Mucoraceae; genus Pilaira; species Pilaira anomala. The sequence goes on along the minus strand of JAIXMQ010000015.1, from coordinate 484,740 downwards.
GATCCGATAATAAGGGCAACACCTTTAGGTTCTTTTCTGACTGTACATTTAGCCACAGAGTTCATGGCAAATTGAGGTTTAAGGGTAACAGTTTTTGATAATTTATCAAGGTTCTGAAAAAAAAAAAAGTAATTTAGCAAGCAAAAATAACAGCAGCAGTAATAACATTTTTTTTTTTTTTACCTTTATCATAAACTCAATTTCAGCTATAACAGGCGCAATTTCGCCAGAGAGAATTTCTACTTCATGCTTGCGAAGGTCTTTATATACAGCTGCAACTATTTCCTTCTCTTTTTCTTTCAAGAACTTCTTTAAATTCTTGAGCTGTTGAATTCTGTGCTGTTTATCTTTTGTAACACCTAAAAAAACATCAACATTAATCATACAACAAATACAACTTTTACAGTTCAAAAATTTACCTGACAAGAAGTTTTCACGCAAGTTACTAACAATAGATGGGATATCTTTAACAGAAGTAAACATTTAGATTTATTTTTCTTTAAAAATAAAGAGAGAGAAAAGAAAGAAGGAACTGAAAAAAAAAATTAGCTTTGTAACTTTCAAGTTACACACACATACAAAAATAATATTCAATAATTCGGAAGTGAATTTTGTGACTTTTACGTTCATTCAAATGTATGCAAATGCTGTGCATTAGGTTGCCATGATAATAAACCAGAGACTCTGTCTCCATATAAACAAAAACAAAAAATAAGGTTGCTATGAAAATCAAAAAGTTGTACAGCATTCAAAAATGTGAGACAAGGTGCAAAGTTATGCAAGTATGATCATGCCGCTTTTAATTATAAATTTAAAAAGTTGTTATTTTTTAAGTGAGAATTTATTTAATTCAGGTCTTATCATAGACTTGTATTTAAGCGGTTCGAAATTATTTCTTTTACGTAAACCATGTATATAAATAGAAACGCTTTGATATAGTGTCATTGTTGGGTTTATATGGCTTTCTTTTCAGTGGTATAGCTATTATTTAATATATGTTCTATTTCAAACATAAATCTTCTTTCGTGATAACATAACGAAATATTTTTTGATAAATAAATATGATTTGCCAACCTTAAAATAATTTTTACTGAATGCGATAAATCTGAATAAAATAATAATTTACATGTGTACATATCACAAATGTTTAATAGCAACACTTGCTATTCTATGTATCACATTTAATGTTGTCGCAGTAGTTAACTTTATAGAAATTTTCCAATTGATAAATACTGTCAGCTACATTTCTTAAACCACCGACCACGTTTGTGCTCCCAGCAATTTTAACATAATAATATGTGAAAAGATATTGAAATATTTGGCTATTCTTTGTAATATGAAAGTAAAAGTGCGGAACAACTCTGCAAGTTCATTCATAAGCACTTGTTTAAGACAAAAAAACGATTACTACACATTTTGCTATGCTGTTATTCGTTTCGGAAAACAGTTCGCTTGTCATCAAAGTTTTAATTTAGCTAACTATATCAAAGTAGATAAGAATTTGTTAAATATATCTCCAACGCATTTTGCAAACACTTGAGCCTTGAATTTTTGATAATGGAAAACAGTATCTAATAGCTACTTTTCATTCAATGTACGGACTGACCTAGATACTAAAATGCTTCAAAAACTGTTTACTGATTCTCTTTTCATTCACTATGCAGAAAATTTTAAACATATCTTTTTATCGAGAAGTATAATCTTAAAAAAAATACGTTCTCTGTTTTGGCTACTTTTTTTTTATGTAAAAAAAAAGATTTGTTGAAGTTATTCAAAAGTATGTTTCCCTCTTTAACAATTAAACGTAACTTAAATTAGAATCGAGCTAAAAGCATAGGCTCTCCTACTTCCAAGTCAAGTGCTTTTGGTTGAATATCTTGGCCAACCACCCTTGCCGAAAATTTAATAGAGGATAAATGGCTTTTGAGTTCCATAGATATTATTAAAGGTATCTCCGTATCGTCCATAGTATAATCATCTGGATTAGCACCGATAATAAAATCATCAGCGAAAAAATCAACTTCTACATCATATTCCTCCCGTTTTAAACTAATACTCGATGCAGACATAAATTCATTACTCCACTTTCGGGGTAGAGTTCCATTTGAATCCAGGCCTTCCAAGTCATAGAGTTTATATATGTCTATTAAATATATAAATGAATCAGATCTTGTGGTCGAAAAAGCAGTTATGTTGATAGTTACATATGTTAAGTAGACCATTAGTATTACTAACTGGAAATTTACAATAAATTACTCTGTTTATGCCTACGTGGTCTATTATGTCGCCTTTTTTCATATAAATCGAAACTTTATCGATGGTGTTAATATGTCTCTTGTCTATTTTTTTGTTCTTATACGAAATTTCTTCTATTCCTTTTAAAGATTTTTTATATGCCTCTACAATAAACCCGTAACTGAAATTCGAAATCTGGTGTAAGCCGCCAATTTGAAACATTTTGGAATAGATTGATTGCTGGTAGTCAGATTGATTTGGTAAATTTGGTATTACTGAAATGTATGGATCAACTCCTTTCACTTCATTACAATAAACCAGTAATTCCACTAGTATATTTGAGATGATATTCTCAAAGTAGGGATTGTTATTAAAATATATCATACTAAATAGATACTCTATGTCGCTAAATTTGCCAAAGAAATCCGAGTTTACTAGTGATGCAGAAATTATAGATGCAATTTCCTGTAAAACTGGTTTGAACGAAATATCCATAACGTCTCTAATTGATAAAGGGACTCCACAACTACAGGTGTTGTTGAACTGGATTATCGTTTTCTCTTCGAGCTTCAAAATTTTCTCCCCTGCCAGAATCTACATTATAGAAATACGGTTATTTTGATAATCACAATAGTTGATCTGTGCCATTACTTGCCTCGTTAGAGATAAATTCTCTAAGGCGGTCCATAAATTTTGTTCTTTCTTTCAACGAAAAGAGATGAGATAGATATTTATCATTCCCATAATGACTCTTACATGTCTGGATTAAACTTGAATTTAGTGTGATCATATTCCATATATTAACACACAGAGAATCATATATATTTTGAATAGGGACAATTTTATCCTTCAAGGTGATATCCTCTTGTGCTTCCTTCGAACTAAAACCAGTAACGACTTGTTTTAATGTCAGTTGTATATAATTTTCATGCAGCTGAGCTAATACGAAACAGGATTTGATAGGGAATTCCAGCTTACATTGCTCCTGAATAGATGGAAATGAACTATCACCATGAGTTGTTATTTTTAGCTTTGTATTTTCGTCGTTTTTCTGTAGCAGACCACTTTTAAGTAGAATTTCTTTTAAGTTTTGTTTACTGCCAAAAATACAGTCCAGTAACTTTTTTTCGATTGAGATTAGAAGTCCAGTATTTATCTTTGCATTATTGGTAACATTTTGATGTTTAGAAGATAATACTAGTTCGTTAATGTAAATAAAGTACATCGTTACAAAAGCCTGAATATATTCTGGTTGTTGAGTCGATACTAAGTTCTCTTTGATGACATGACTTTTTTCAAGGATATCTTTAAATCCAATTATCAACTTTTTCATCTTTTGAGAGTAGTATTCAGGTACAAACAGATAGCTTAAATCGTCGTTTAAATAGCTATCAATAAGCATTATGCATCTAAAAAAATGTGGTTATTATCTTATAGAAGCAAGATGGATGCTTTTTGATTCAATTTACTTTTCATTCACTGTTAGTGTTGCAGCGTCCGAAAATTTACAAAATAACCCCAATGATGGTAAGCTAGAATCGATTTAAGTTATCAAACTGGCGTTTCCATACATAATTATTAATTTTAAACTTACCACTTATTAAACCCGCAGTTATTATTATTTGGCTTCGTTTCAATGGATTCGTTTTCTTTGACGAGTATGTAGGACAGTAAAGTAGAACTGAATGAGATGTCTAATAATACAAAAGGCAAAATTAAGTCGATAGCTAGTCCATTCAAATATTTCTACTCATTGAACTGACCTATATTTAATATGACATTTACTTTTGGTTTTGAAACTACAGATGTAGACAGAGCTGGCTCCTTTGAGGGTAATATACGTGGCCTCGAGTTTATATCTGAGTTCTGTATAACATCAATAAAATAATAGACTGCACCGATCAAACAGCTATCTCGATAATAATTTATGCGTATAGTTTTCTCGTTCTTGCTGCTCAAGTAATTTAATGAATATGTAATAGATTCTAGTATGGCTCGTGCCCATAAAAAAACAGTTTTGTGCTGGATAAACATATTCTCATAAAACAATAATACCCTGCATTGTTTAGTTTTACTGTTTGTAAATAAAGCCTTCATGGCATCCAAAACAGTTTCGCCAATTTCAAGGCAAATATTAAACATACTAAGTGTCTTCAAATAGTCAGTTTGTGACTTGTTTAACTTCCATTTTGCGTCGATAGTTATCCAAGGCATCTTTAGATTATCGACTACTGTGTCCGGGTAATGAAATATAGTCTATTTATGAAGATATGTGTTAAAATTTTATATTAGACATTAAAGTTTTATTACCATTCTAGATCTAATACTGCTATAAATATACTCGGTTATCATCAAAATAACGTTGCTTTGATCAGAATTAATATCACCAGAAAATATAACAGACTTTAAAAAATTCTTCAAGGTAATTTTGATACCATCTTCGCTAATAGAAAGTAATGGTGATGAGGAAATAACTCTAGGATATAATAAACCATCGGAAATATTGAATAGAGTATGTTGAGCCTCTATTAAATCCAAATTTATTGATGATGTTGCGCTAGCTCCAAGAATATTCAGTCTACATAAGATATAATGGTCATTTACTTTACAATATCCAGAAGTAAGTTTTTTCATAGCTGATTCATGGCACTGTGTAAAGTAAAATAATGATTCTATATCCGAAAGAAATAAAAGCCTGTCTTTGTGATCTGTTTTGGAGATGAGACCAGTTTTTACGAAAATAGGACGAAGTAGTTTTTCTCTTATTTCATATTCCCACATACTTGGAACTACACATATATAATTAATCGAATCACTTTCGATCGGCCCTTTAAAACCTATCATACTATCCACTAACAAACGAATGAACTCTATTACTACTTGCTCCAAGATTAAATCATCTTCATTCCAGTTGTTACTATTTCCTTTTTTGAAGGCGAGATATACTTTTTCAATAAAGTTATCGATTACTACGTGATCTTTATTTTTCTGTTGTTTAAGCTGATCCAACTGTTCTTCAAGTCTTTCTTTATATGGATGCTCCCAATACATTATTTTTTTCTCTTGTTTATTGTAGATAACGTAGTCGCTAATACTAAAATTTAAATAAGATACTTACATTAAATTCTGATTTTTTTACTTGCATTAATATAATATTCAACATACCCACATTTTTCTCCCTGAGACTGTTCATAGGTTCTTGTCATATTTAAGCCTCTCTTACAATTTAGTTCTCCAGTTTTTAGCTCTTATTAAGTAGAATCTTTACTAAAGTAATAATATACGTATTTGATACTTCAACTTACGAATAAGAACATAATGACTGTGTTGATGAAGATTATAAACTTCATCCATATTGATATATACGAGGCTGAAAAAAGGTGGTTAGTTAAGGTAAAGAAAGAGGAATAAAAACATCTAGTTAGGTCCTGGGTTACGAAAATTCAAAACTTTGTATTACATACAAGAGATTTAAAAAAAATACCTTGTAGTACATAAATTATTTGTTTGTTATAAGCTGAAGGATTACTTATAAGTTTATTCAAAAGCATCTCAATTCTGTCGTGGGATAACTAACGATGCTATGATTGATATATTAAATATGTATATTTTGGTTAAAAAGGATGCTTGGGGCATTCGATTTATTCGCTTAAACCAAATTTTTTTAAAGATCACAACCTCGGAAGATTTGCTCCGTAACTTTGTGCAGTAATTGAACTTACATAATCACAATGTTTGATATGGTCAAGGTCATAACAGATTACCTGTTTTAATTATACAGGTATTCCGAGAAAATACATCTTGTGGTGTCGAATAAATCACGTTCCCATTTTTATTTGTATAGTCAGCTTATTCCGAGTGAGAAAGAAATATCTACCCCTTTATCTCCTCCTCCAACAACTTTTTTTTTTTTAAATATAATGTCAACATTTAGATTACCTTATGGATATAAAACAGCACCGAATTGGCCTTCATTGTACTGGCCATTTGGACCTGGGTTTGATCCCCTCAACTTGATTGCAGATATACCTCATTCCTTATATTATCTTTCAGGTATAAAATAAAAAAGACGACTTCTTCAAAAACTTATTTGAATTCTAGACATTTGGAGGTTTACGATGGTATGGTCTATTTTATTCTCATTAGCAATCTATTTACCAGCAGGTAACAAAACAAAAGAAAGTATTGATGATAATTCATATCTGAGCCGTAAATCTTTAGGTATTTGGGCTTTTGCAGTGTTAGCAAAATCAAGGACGTTAAAATGGTACATTTTAATTACAATTCCATTCGTATTTGTATTGGGAGGAGCAATCACATCGTTTGTGACGGGAAGTATAATGGGAGTAGCCCTTTCTTTTGTATATAATGCAGGTTTTTTTGTCATGTCAACATGGATACCCTTTCTTTGGGCACTTATACATATTTTAATAGTTTTAATTAGCTCCTATTCAACCATTACTGCTATTCTTTGAATAATAATATTTTATTTTATATAAAAAAAAATGTAAGGTAAAAAAAAAAAAATCGAGTCTTTTCTTTTTTTCATGTGTTTGTACGAGTGAGGGGGTGGTGTGTATGGGGGGCAAATCTACAAGTCTATTTTTCGAGTTTATTCTTTACAAGAGTATATTCTTTATATAATCTTTGTGCTTCATCTTCACGATTATGTTTGTTATGAATTCTAATCAAGACTTTATACATGGATACAAGAGGTTTAATACCATACTCTTTTTGCATATAATGTATCATGGATTCAGCCACTTTAGGTCTCGCTCTCTTTAATGCTTCATATCGGAATAGATAGTTGAATGTGACAGCGTTGGGAGTAACGTTATTTTGTGCCATATCCATGAATACCTTTCTAGCTGCTTCAATATCGTCACTGTAACAGTACCAGTGAATAAGTGAATTGTATGATTTTAATGTAGGTGTAACCTTGTATTTGGGCATCATATTTGTATATATGTGACTTAATCCAGTTGTATTCTTCTTTCTACCGTGTGCATCAATGAGTGCCTCGAATGTATCGTTGGAAGGTTGTAAGAAATCTTGATTTTTATTAGGTATGATACATCCTAGTGGTGAAATAGCCTTAGTGTAAGTAGGAAGGTTCGTTTTGGGTTGATGGTTGAAACTGGACATAATGGATCGATTCACTTTAGGTGTCTTTGGTGTAAATCTTTCTTGAAAGATTTTATCCGCTTCTGTAATATTACCTAATCTTCCATTTGCTTCAATTAAAGTATTAAAGGTGAATTCGTTGGGTTGAATATCAGTGGATCTTAATAAATTGTAAATTCGGAATACTTCCTTGTATTTTTTAGATTGTAAAGCAGCACGCATATAGAGATTGTAAGTGTATAAATTAGGTTTCTTGATCTCGGTCCATAAACCAGTAGAGGCTTTCCAATCTCCAGCACGACCATAAAAATCCATTAATAAGTTGTAGTCACGAATATCAGGCTGATATCCTTGTTCTTTCATCGTCTTAATGATATTTACTAAACACTCCCGGTAAAATTTTATTTCATCTTGGTTGTATGAACCTAGATTCTTAAGTTGAAGTGATTGAAGTGTCATGGTATGATACTCTCCTGGAAGCTTGGAAATATTACCACGATCACTAATATCGTTATATGCTTTCCAAACAGCTGCTGGGTTACGGTTACGGATGGCTGAAAGTAACTTGTTAGCGATCTCAGCTGGTACTCTAGTGCGTAATTGCAAAGGATCTTTTACACCTGCATGAATTGAACGACGACTGCTGACATTAGTTGCTGCATTTAACAACCCTTTGGTTGCTAATAAACTTCTATTCATTTTCGTCTATTTTTTTTTCTTTTTCTTTTTTTTTTTGAGTTAAAAAATAAAAATATTAAAAAAAAGTGAAGGGGGCTGCCTATCTAATAATATTCGGGAGGGGTAGCCCATCTTGTTTAAAGACCGCTTGACTTTTGACACATTTGTTAAATTTAGCTTTTTTTGTTAAAAGATGTGGTCTGTCTTCACTGTCAGGATATGCCCCAGTGAGACTTTTAAATCTTAAAATGCTTACCAAAGGTTGAAGAGCAATTTAATTTGATGTCCACCTTAATAAGAAGATTATATTGGTCAATTAACTTGCGTTTTGTAAGTCTGTCAGATTTTCAACCATGTAAAAATAAGACTTGTTAAGAAAAGAAAAGAGAAGCAGGGTTCCTAAAAGAGAGAGAAGTAGGGTTCCTAAAAAAAAAAAGCAAAAAGTTTCTCATTATAAATTGATATAATATTTGCTGTATTTATCAGGGAAAAAAAAAGTCTGACGTAGATATTACACATCTAGCATTATACAAGTTTGAAAAGTATTTACAGGTATTATTGTGAGAAAATAACCCCACTATTTACATCTAGAAAAAAAAATATATACACATGTATATAGTCAATAGAAGGACACGAACCGACAAAAAGAAAAAGCCTTAAGAAATTTGACAAAAAAAAAACTCCTACAGCTAGGCAGAAGAACCGGTACTTGTTAGTAATCGTAACCTTTTAATTACTACTGTTCCTGTTTTATTTAGTTCCGACAATATGAGCTCAACGTCAAACCTTCCGGCCCTCATGTCTACTGAAAAGGTCGAGCATGAGTGATTCAATTTTTCATAAAAATTCATTTTCTTATATACCCCGCCAAATCTTTAGTTACTATGGATACGTTGTGAGTTTCATGAACCTTATTTTTGTCTGTTTTTTTTTCGGTGCAGATTCAAAGGTACAAAAGTACATACGAAAGTGGACCGTAGTCTGCTTTTAAGGCATCTTCTTGGTATAACTAAAATACAAAGAGAATATAGAATCAATTGGGTATAGAGGATATTAATTTTTTTTTTTTTTATATGAATAATATGATGAATATTCAGAAATGTATTTTTGGCAACACTGCAGTAACTCTAAAACATGTGTGCCAGGTTATTAAAACCTCCTTTTGAGAAAAAAGGAAATAATGTAAGTTACTTGATCTAACTGCAAGCTGAAGATGGTAAAAAGTGTTTCTTTTAATTTTAATCTAGTTATTGGTAAGGGATATTAGTGCAGGATCTCTTTATTTTATCTTCCTCGAATTTATATTTTGTCTTTTCCTCGGTCTTCATTGCAGATTTGTCGTCTGCCTTACAAACAAACCTTTAAAAGGAAACTATATTCTGTTGTACACAAATGAGTTTGAAATGATGAAAGTAATGTTTATAAAGTTCGAGGTACTGTAGTTTCTTTTCTTTTTCTCTTTTTTTTTTTTTTCTTTTATCTTAAAAAAAAATGACAAATCTTAGTGTAAAATTAAAGCTTTCAAATACACTTGCTACATTATTATTGATTGGTTCTCAAGGATTTAGTTTTTCAGGCTGGTACGTATAGGGTAAAAAGAAAAGTGAAGATGTGTCGAAAAAGTTAAATAGATATGTAAAAATAGGTTTTTAAGACATTCATATGAATTTGGACCAAGAGACTTTGCTATTATCTTGACTAGTATATTACAATTATTATTGATTGGTTTTACTATTTATCAGTATTTACCAAGTGCACCCAAAGGTATATAAATTCATACATGAAACTGTATGCGCGTTCTTTTGTAACTCACACACTCCTTAAAAAAAAAAACTTTAATAGATGTATATGAAGGTATCGGATTCTGGTACTTGTTGATTGCAGTGATTAATAGTGCTGTATCTATTTTATGGGTAAATTTAAGAAGAAGAAGATATAAAAAGATATAAGTTTTATTCAGTTCTTTACTACTTAGTTCTTCCATCTTGACTTATTTGCGTTTGTCGGACTTCTTTGGCAGTTGGCTACACTTATATTCGTGTATCACCGTCTTCGTGATTATCCTCCACGTAATGGTACCGATCATGCATTTGTCAATGCTCCCTTTTCAATTTATACTGCTTATTATTTGTTTGTCGTTCTTTGGCAAGTATTCCAATTCAGTAGTGAAACAAAAGCAAATCACATTGTAAGTAGTAGTAATAATCACCTGATCCATCCTATATATGATAACACTTTATATATATATATATATATATAGGTACATACATTTATTATTGTTGCCATTGGATTTGTATCTCTTCATTTAGTTGATTATTCACATAGAAAAGATTGGGTTTATGCTTTAACCACTGCATGGTAATTACCTTTTTTTTTTTTTTTTTGCTCATTCGTCATATTTATCGTTACTTTGTACGCATTAGGATTTTATTGGGTGCAGCTGTCTTCCTTACCGATACACCTCATATTGTTGCACTTGTTACAGTTGGTATCCTTGTGAGTGCTGTTGCTAGAACTTTGATTCCAAATTGGTTGGATCGTCTCAATAGAAGATTTAGCAGTTGGGCAAATCGTTTAGGTGAAAGAACTCCTTTACTTTCTCGTTAAAAGAAGTGTTTATTTTTTTAAAAAAATAAATTAAAATTTTACAGTCGTTCCAACGCCAAAGGGCTGTTTGATTTTATATATATGGAGCAAATGGTAGCTCAAAGTTTTATTAATCATGACGATGTTATTGAGTCACTTAAAATGTTTTTGGGTTTTAAATTTTTGGGGATTTTTTGGGGATGTCTTTCTTATTTTTTTTTTTTTTTTTTTATAATAATTTGTTAACAAGGACTGAAGGAAGAGGAGATATCCATTTTTTTTACAGAGCTTCGTTAGACGCCAATAAGATGAATGGCGCACGATGAGACAGTCGATAAAATAAACGGAACAGAATCGAAAATAAGAGCCCAGTGACTACGCCATATAGCTAACAAAGTAGAGGCGATGACCACACTGGAGGGTGTATTGGAAATGCCACCACGTCGACGAGAAAATTTAAGGTGGAGAACTGCCGATGTGACAGCTTCAACAGAAAAGGGGGTAGCAAAGAACCGGCGCCAGATATCACTCTAGACAGACAGTTTCAAAGGGCAAAGAAAGAAAAAATGGTCGAAGGATTTATCATCCGTAGAGCAAATAGTGCACGTGGGATCATCGTAATAGGCTGACATAATGCGATGAAGAAAAGATCCGAAAGGAATCTTATGATGCAGAATACGAAACCAAACATTACAACCAGCGTGAGTCAGTAGGCACTTCCAGAAAGTAGACCAGTAAACAGCAGCACCCAGTTTGACTCCACTGTTCTACTTGTCTGTGATTCACTTTCAAGCTCTCCCCGCATTCAAGAAAACTGTATCTTAACCGCAAAAATTGGACAACTAAAACCCATTTTGTTAACGTCCTCGAGTGGTAAAATTTACCCTTTTCTCACAGCTTCAAACAATATAAGTGATATATTATCTGATGAACCAACTGGAACTTGGAGTCTTCTTACATTAGATAATTCAGTTACAGAAGGCTCATCAACTTCAACAAATGCAAACGATTTATTTAAACATATTGATAGCACAAGTCCCATCTACAGGCACATAGCCAATGAAGAATTTGTCGAACTCAGCGAACAAATTGTCCAAGACATAAATAAATATTGGGCATTTTTTTCCGCAGATGTTCGCATGGTGTATGTCAGTAACTAGGCTTGATAGTACAAGAAGATATCTACTAGTTATGAGCGTTGTTGATATAAGTCATAAGTAATGTTTATTATAAAGTATATAAGAAAAGAGTATACAAGGTAATCGACAATGGATGGGGAAGGTGGAAGAAAAGGGGGAGTATTTATATCTATTTAGATGATATGGATAGCAAACAAGACAATTGAAATGGGTCCAAATACCAGTAACTTTATGCCGCTACCGGACACCCGAATCTATCTTAATTTAGCTCAGTTAAAACCGGGACAAAAATTACTGGAAGATGATGAGGCTACTTGTATAAATCAAAGTTATTTATTTTACCAACTTCGTCAATTAAGATCCAAGTTTCACTGCCTTTCGACCTATACACTATGTAGATCATTTAGCTCAATTACATCTGATATCTCCTATCGAACATACACCATTTGGACGCTTTGCGAGTACGACTCTCCACAAACACTCGATTCTCAATCGCACAGACTGTCAAAAATGTTTCAGTCGATTGCATCAGAGGTTATAAAAAATGGCTCAGCTGCTCGTATTCAAGTGATGCTACTTCATAAATTGCATGACACCTTAAAAAATGGGGCAGTGAAAGATAAAATTGGACAAATAATCAACTTACAAGAAAATGGCATAATTATGATCATTAACAACTTGAAATTGAGTAATTTGCTTCAGACTTTGGCAGATTCATTGGCAACATCTATAAACAATGCAAATCAAACAGCTGCTAAATTATCATCCCAGCATTTATACACATAGTTACGTATCACTCTCACTCTCACTATGTATATTTAATAAATAAATTATTCGCCATTCGGAAGTATTGATATATACATAAACCTCATTCATTTCATTTTCCAATTTGTTAACTATATTTGCAGAATACATAAAATAAAAACTTGTAATGGTGAAAATGATCAACCAAAGTTAAAGTTTTTATTCAAATTACAGCCATATTCATATGATTTATGAAATGAGACTATTGAGCTAAATATATTAAGCAAGGGAAACTTGTCAGACAAAATATTGTATAAATGAAAGTTATCCACAGTACTTAAGGAAACACATAAACCGTTTCTTCTATTTACTTTTTAAAGGATAGAAGAAAAACTTCGGTAGTGTGTCATAAAGTAATACTTGCTGCATTCTTGGGGGATAAAAGATTTTTGGTGCTTATTCATCTCCCCTCTTCTTTTATCAACAAAAAAAAAAAAAAAAAAAAAAAAAGGCCCATTGTAAAAAAAAACCAGGAAATTTAAGTGTTTGAAATCAGGTATAGTGGATGACACACTTGGTCGGTACTGTTACAACATATGTTACTCGTCCAAAATCGGGTTCGCTTGAACTCAGGATAATAAGAAATTTGTCGTCGCGTTATTTTCTTAAAGAACACTTTTTTCGCGAACCTTTTCTTATGGGTCTATCATGCATAATTGATAGACAACAAATTGATCGCCTTATCTTATTGTCTCTTTTTTCTGTCGCTTCCTTTTATGGTTGTCTTGTTAGGTTTAGTCGTGTAAGTTTTTTTAGGGTTACAAGTCTAATAATTATATTTTACAGATATACTTTTTTTTTAAATAACTTCAACTTGTAATTCGAGAATAACCTTAAATGGCCTGTGGTATGTGTGATATGTTGTATGTATTTTTTTTTTTTTTTTTTTTTTTTGAAAACAATTCATATCACAAATAAAAAATCGAAATCTCCCTTCAATGTGTCGATAATTGGATCACGATAAAGCCAAAAAAAAAATATCAGAAAATGCTTTGGCTAAGACCCAGTCCCTCTTACTGGGAGCAGTGGCCTGTAAACAACTTGAAAAGAACATCTCACACGCCTACCCTTGATACAAAATTACTTGGCTTTTAGTTTAGAAGATATAGGGAAGAAAGGGGAAACAAATATAATTTAAAGGAAAATAAAGCGTGGCTCAGAGAGCATATATCACTTTGAAATTGGGGATTCTTTTTTATTCCTCTAATCGTTTCTTTTATGCTGGTATGAGGGGATATATAGGCTCTAAAAGACTCTTACCAATGAGTGTAGTAGTATGATATAGTCCGCATCGCCTGACAAAAGCTATCATCTTGAAATAAAGATTTTTGTCAGATACTGGAATATTGTCAATTTTCCAGTTATGTCTGAGCGAAGCTATTCATATTAAACAGAGACCATGAAAATAAAATGTTATTGTTCTATGTAGCTGAGATATATAAGTCATGTCTTACAAGGATTATTTTTAAAATATTTAAGTAATACATGTAACCAGGTTTTGAATATTCATAACCCGGAGTCACACTAGATAATTTTATCCCTTTTTTTCTTCATCTTACTACTTTTTTTTCAGCCTCGTTTATATCGATATGAATGAAGTTTATAATCTTCATCAACACAGTCACCACGTTTCTATTCGTAAGTTGAATTATCTAATACGTATATCATTACCTTAATAACTTCTTCTACTTCAGAGCTGGAAACTGGAAGAATATGCTGTAGGTCAAGCTCAAATATGGTAAGAACATTTGGCGACAGAAGGAGAGAAAAATATGGGTATGTTGAATATTATATTGATGCAAGTAAAAAAAAAAAATCAGAATTTAATGTAGGTATCTTATTTAAATTAGTATTAGCGACTATGTTATCTACAATAAACAAGAGAAAAAAATAGTGTATTGGGAGCACCCATATAAAGAAAGACTTGAAGAACAGTTGGATCAGCTTAAACAACAGAAAAATAAAGATCACGTAGTAATCGATAACTTTATTGAAAAAGTATATCTCGCCTTCAAAAAAGGAAATAGCAACTGGAATGAAGATGATTTAATCTTGGAACAAGTGGTAATAGAGTTTATTCGTTTGTTAGTGGATAGTATGACAGGTGATGAAAAGCCGATCGAAAGTGTTGATTCGCTTCATTATATATGTGTAGTTCCAAGTATGTGGGAGTATGAAATTAGAGAAAAACTACTTCGTCCTATTTTCGTAAAAACTGGCCTCATCTCCAAAACAGATCACAAAGACAGGCTTTTATTTCTTTCGGATATAGAATCATTATTTTACTTTACACAATGCGATGAATCAACTGTGGCAAAACTTACTTCTGGATACTATAAAGTAAATGACCATTATATCTTATGTAGACTGAATATTCTTGGAGCTAGCGCAACATCATCAATAAATTTGGATTTAATAGAGGCTCAACATACTCTATTCAATATTTCCGATGGTTTATTATATCCTAGAATTATGTCCTCACCATCGTCACTTTCTATTACCGAGGATAGTATTAAAATTACCTTGAAGAATTTTCTAAAGTCTGTTGTATTTTCTGGTGATATTAATTCTCATCAGAGCAACGTTATTTTGATGATAACCGAATATATTTATAGCAGTATTAGATCTAGAATGGTAATAAAACTTTAATGTCTAATATAAAATTTTAACACATATCTTCATAAATAGACTATATTTCATTACCCGGACACATTAGTCGATAATCTAAAGATGCCTTGGATAACTATCGACGAAAAATGGAAGTTGAATAAGTCACAAACTGACTATTTGAAGACACTTAGTATGTTTGATATTTGTCTTGAAATTGGCGAAACTGTTTTGGATGCCATGAAAGCTTTATTTACAAACAGTAAAACTAAGAAATGCAGGGTATTATTGTTTTATGAGAATATGTTTATCCAGCACAAAACTGTTTTTTTATGGGCGCGAGCCATACTAGAATCTATTACATATTCATTAAATTACTTGAGCAGCAAGAACGAGAAAAGTGTACGCTTAAATTATGGTCGGAATAACGTTTTGATTGGTGCAGCCTATTATTTTATTGATGTTATACAGAACTCAGATATAAACTCGAGGCCACGTATATTACCCTCAAAGGAGCCAGCTCTATCTACATCTGTAGTTTCAAAACCAAAAGTAAATGTCATATTAAATATAGGTCAGTTCAATGAGTAGAAATATTTGAATGAACTGGTTATCGACTTAATTTTACCTTTTGTATTATTAGACATCTCATTCAGTTCTACTTTACTGTCCTACATACTCGTCAAAGAAAACGGATCCATTGAAACGAAGCCAAATAATAATAACTGCGGGTTTAATAAGTGGTAAGTTTAAAATTAATAATTATGTATGGAAACGCCAGTATGATAACTTAAAACGATTCTAGCCTACCACCATTGGGGTTATTTTGTAAATTTTCGGACACTGCAACACTAACAGTGAATGAAAAGTAAATTGAATCAAAAAGCAGCTATCTTGCTTCTATAAGATAATAACCACATTTTTTTAGATGCATAATGCTTATTGATAGCTATTTAAACGACGATTTAAGCTATCTGTTTGTACCTGAATACTACTCTCAAAAGATGAAAAAGTTGATAATTGGATTTAAAGATATCCTTGAAAAAAGTCATGTCATCAAAGAGAACTTAGTATCGACTCAACAACCAGAATATATTCAGGCTTTTGTAACGATGTACTTTATTTACATTAACGAACTAGTATTATCTTCTAAACATCAAAATGTTACCAATAATACAAAGATAAATACTGGACTTCTAATCTCAATCGAAAAAAAGTTACTGGACTGTATTTTTGGCAGTAAACAAAACTTAAAAGAAATTCTACTTAAAAGTGGTCTGCTACAGAAAAACGACGAAAATACAAAGCTAAAAATAACAACTCATGGTGATAGTTCATTTCCATCTATTCAGGAGCAATATAAGCTGGAATTCCCTATCAAATCCTGTTTCGTATTAGCTCAGCTGCATGAAAATTATATACAACTGACATTAAAACAAGTCGTTACTGGTTTTAGTTCGAAGGAAGCACAAGAGGATATCACCTTGAAGGATAAAATTGTCCCTATTCAAAATATATATGATTCTCTGTGTGTTAATATATGGAATATGATCACACTAAATTCAAGTTTAATCCAGACATGTAAGAGTCATTATGGGAATGATAAATATCTATCTCATCTCTTTTCGTTGAAAGAAAGAACAAAATTTATGGACCGCCTTAGAGCATTTATCTCTAACGAGGCAAGTAATGGCACAGATCAACTATTGTGATTATCAAAATAACCGTATTTCTATAATGTAGATTCTGAAAGGGGAGAAAATTTTGAAGCTCGAAGAGAAAACGATAATCCAGTTCAACAACACCTGTAGTTGTGGAGTCCCTTTATCAATTAGAGACGTTATGGATATTTCGTTCAAACCAGTTTTACAGGAAATTGCATCTATAATTTCTGCATCACTAGTAAACTCGGATTTCTTTGGCAAATTTAGCGACATAGAGTATCTATTTAGTATGATATATTTTAATAACAATCCCTACTTTGAGAATATCATCTCAAATATACTAGTGGAATTACTGGTTTATTGTAATGAACTGAAAGGAGTTGATCCATACATTTCAGTAATACTAAATTTACCAAATCAATCTGACTACCAGCAATCAATCTATTCCAAAATGTTTCAAATTGGCGACTTACACCAAATTTCGAATTTCAGTTACGGGTTTATTGTAGAGACATATAAAAAATCTTTAAAAGGAATAGAAGGAATTTCGTATAAGAACAAAAGAATAGACAAGAGACATATTAACACCATCGATAAAGTTTCGATTTATATGAAAAAAGGCGACATAATAGACCATGTAGGCATAAACAGAGTAGTTTATTGTAAATTTCCAGTTAGTAATACTAATGGTCTACTTAACATGCGTAACTATCAACATAACTGCTATTTTGACCACAAGATCTGATTCATTTATATATTTAATAGGCATATATAAACTCTATGACTTGGAAGGTCTGGATTCAAATGGAACTCTACCCAAAAAGTCGAGTAATGAATTTATGTCTGAGTCTAGTATCAGTTTAAAACAGGAGGAATATGATGTAGAAGATGATCTTTTCGGGGATGATTTTATTATTGGTGCTAATCCAGATGATTATACTATGGACGATACGGAGATACCATTAATAATATCTATGGAACTCAAAAGCCATTTATCCTCTATTAAATTTTCGGCAAGGGTGGTTGGCCAAGATATTCAACCAGAAGCTGATGGATTGGAAGTAGGAGAGTCCATGCTTTTGTCTCGATTCTAATTTGAGTTAGGTTTGATTACTAAAGGGGAAAACATATCTTTTAAGAAATTTGACAAATCTTTTTTATTACATAAAAAAAATATTTCCACAAAACACAACTTTTTTTCTAAAACATTACAATAAAGAGCTGCGAGATGCCTAATAATATATAGATTAATTTTTTGTAAAACGAGAAGAGAGTGGTACCTATAACCTCTTCTATTTTCAAAGTTTATCCAAACGACTTGTGTTTATTTGGCATACTACTATAAGAAAAAACTAAACTGTTTCAGAATAGAGCAGAGTATAGCATCCATCTTAATAAAACACGATTATAGCATTAGTTGTTTATTTTCTATACCTTTGGTGCTCAAAATCTCTCCCTAACTATTAACCCTTTTTTTTTTTTATTTTTATGTAGGTTTATTTAGGATTTATGATCCAAATTATCTAATGCTCTCGCCATATTTCAAGTGTAACCATTATTTACGCCTATTTATTGTTTGCTGTTTCAGCTTTTTATAAAAAAAAAACTTTTCCAAAACCAATGCTTAGGTACCATATAAAGTAATGAAATGTTAAAGTTTGGCTGTTTACTCTGAGCACAAAACTACTGAAGCTACTTTAAAAATAGCATTCTACGGGAATACAGCGAATTGAGAACATCTTAAGTTTTGATTAATAATCTTATTGAATTTATGGTTTACACATTGATTGGGGGTGCAAGTAGTATCAGGACATTTGTATATAAATATAAAAATCGATTATTTACTTAACTCTCTTTTTTATAACAATATCATACAAAATAATGGATAATATACGTTATGGAAAGTTTGATCATGCAGAATATTTAAAATTACATCCTGACGTAGCTAGGGCTAATGTTGCGCCTTATGAGCACTTTAAACGTCATGGTATTCAGGAAATGAGGAAAATAGCTGCTAATAATAATGGCGTAATAAGTATAGGCTTATGGAGTGATCCCGGTTATTTGATTCGACATCCAGATGTAGGGAATCCTGCTAGGTGGAAAAAATCAGGATGGGACCATTATGTTGAATATGGGTATGCCGAAGATAGAGATATAGCAGTTTCAATAAGTTGATTCATCAACCAAAATTCAGTCAAAACAAAGACTAGCTGAAAATATAGTACTATGGTTTCCCAGTCATGCTTTATTTTTAACTTTTACAATAAATTTTTTCTTTGATTTTCTATTTCTTACATCTTTCTATTCGCAAAATAAATGATCTTGGCTATTAAACATAAGTTTTTTTTCCACGGTTTGAAGGGTGGATTTCCCTAAAACCTTTGGGGCTAAACTTATTAATACATACAGACGTGTTTTCCAAGCTTATTCGAAAATAGTATATCAGGTGTAATATCTAGAGAACTTTCATCGGTTTGAACTGTCATTTCGTAATCCAGGAATCCCTTGTGGGATATAGCTAGTGGTAATTTTTTTACATAGTTACGAGAGAATAGATCTAATAGTGAGTTTTATTAATCGTGGTCTTATGGGAGATTAAATCCTATTCATGGTCAAGATCAATTTAAAGCAACAACTCTTCTAATTTTATCTATAGCATAGACGCTTTGTATTTGATAAAAAAGACAGATTTGAACTTCTTTTTCATCAGTCATATAATGGCTTTTTTTTATTTTCCGATAACAAACAATGAAAGCAAAAAAAAAAAAAAAAAAAAAAAAAAAAAAAAAAAAAGAAAAAAAAACGATCTAATACATATAAAGAATACGCGTAATTATTATTATTATTTTATAGATGTCTAAAGTGTTCGTATCAGTAAAAGTTCAAATTAAACAAAGATCCTGTTTTACATCTGCAAACTAGATTGAGCTGCATAACTCGATCCAGGTTATGGAATATTCAGAAGCTGGTTACTGTTTTTGCATACCGTGACAATTTTGTAACCTTCTTGTGACCCTTTTTTTTTATTTCTTTAACATAAAGTTGTAAAGAATATTAAAATATATCGCTTTCAATACAAGTACACAATAATGACCGGAATTCTCCCACAGTTACCATTTGAAATCTTGACAATTGTGTTTGGTCATTTAGATGAACGCCACTTACTGCAATGCCAACTAGTCAGTAAACTTTGGTACGAAGGATCAGTGAAATATTTATACTCCAGACCAACAATAACTACCAGTAAAAAATCGCGTCTTTATGTCCGAACCATAAAAAACTCTTCACGTTTAGGTGCTTACCTTATAGAACCCGATACTGACACAATATTTCGAGGTAAACACGATAAAGGAATTTGGAACGACTTTGATTCAATTGAAGCGCTTATACAACACTGTCCCAATATAATATCATTCTCTTGCAATAAGAAAGATAAGACATTTTGGACTCAACTTAGATATGCAGCTAGTCAATCTCGTTTGTCTCGTCTACAGTACTTAACACATCCTTGTAATACAGATATGGCAACTTATATTTCGGCCGCATTACTTTTTAAAAATTCTTTTACAAAATTGGAAATTGATGGGGGAATATATCCTTTTGGACGTGACTTGAAGAAGCTGAAAGTATATCAAACGTTACAAGATCAAATTGGTGAATTTAAAAAATTAAATTATATCAGCATGAGTTATAGTTCCAACAACCAATTGAGTGATTTTGATTTGCTGATAGATAATTGCTCACAACTCGAAACTCTTTTATTCAAATTAGAACCTACGGAGAATCAAAATACCATGATAGCACCTGAAAAAAATATTTATGCTTGTCCTGAACTTGTTAGTTTAGAATGTTATTGGGAGGCGATAAATAATGCCAGTCAGTTGAGATACATTCTAACCAAGTTTCCGAATCTTTCCAGTTTGGTCGTAAGCCTTAGTCGTAGCGAAGTGAAAATAACGGACTGTCCACCCCTTGATTTGGCTAGATTTTTATATCATACAATTACAAAAATACCAACCTTCAATCTATTGTTGGAATTTGAAAGACAGGATTTACCTTATATATGGAGCGAGCTTTTAAACGTAAGAAAAGGGTATCAAGACTTATTTATTGGATACTCAGTCAACTCTCTCGTTTGGGACAAAGTTAGGTTACAAATTGATAACACATTTATAGCGATATGTTTCTTTTTACATCATGGAGATCAAGTTGAATTTCCACATCTCGAGTTTTTTACAAAGGAAGGAAACTCGATCCGCTCACTTGAAATAAGAGATTTAACCGAGCCCTTGCATATCTTAGATCGCGAGCATCATTTATGGTATGATACTGATAGTTTTGAATGGGTCTTTAAAATTGTTCAGTTGTGTTCATCGCTAGAAAAACTTGTCTTGTCTGCGCCTAGAACGAAATTATTTAATGCTAATACTATATTAACAAATAAGAATGTGACCGAATTGCTTGTTATTGATGTTGAAACATTTAACCCGGCCAACTTGTTACTCCAAGAAACTTCCAGACACCTTCCGAGCCTTAAAAATGTTGATTTATTTTATAGTTTTAACTCTGAAAAGAATTTCACTATTACAATCACTATGCAAGATTCATATCTTGATATGCTAACTTGGACAGATGATTCATGTGATCCTGATGCTAGCCTTCTTTTTGAAGTGTATGTACGATTAAAAACGGACGTTAATATGCTTTACTGCCGGATTGATAAAGATAGTATGTCAAAAATATCTAAAGAGGAATATTTTGATCGGCCCTCTGAAAGTTTGTGTTTTAACATTACATGTCGAAATTTGAAAACTTTCAAAATTGGATCTAAAAGTTCACTATTATCTCATACATTGACATTTCTTAATTTTTCTGATTAAAGCTTACGAATGATAGTGTCTGTTACTGTAAAATTAAATTTAATAATAATTTTTGCGTTTTTATTGTATTTCCCATTAGTGCAGTTTATTTATATACTTGGTCTTTAATAATTACAATATGTATGTATATATTTGACACTAATCCTATATAGGATGCATAAATGAATAAATTAGACTTTTTTCGATCAGACTAACCGATTTTATACATTTTTGGTTTTTTATGCATAAAAAACTACAGAGTGAAAGTTTTTGATTTTTTGAATTACAAAGTAAACGCCCATAATTATTATATGTAAATATAAGCATTTGGAAAATTTAACGTATTTTTTTTTTCATCAGTTATGAAATATGTCCAAGTATACATGCAAATATAAACCTATAAAGTTTCTGTTGAAGATTATATGCGTAAAATATGACTGCAACAAACTTAGTTGTCTTATGAAGTTGAACATAATACAATGTCAAATGTGTTTATAACACTAGTAATTTATTAAACTCGATTTAAAGTTAATGGTTCTCCTGCTTCAAATATCTCTCCACTAAAATCCGAACCAACAACTTTGGCCAAAAATTGAAGAGAAGAGGAATAAGCTTGATATCTTACAGAAACCAATAAAGGCAAACTTCCATCCGCATTTATATCATTTGATTTCAGCGGTAAAACGTAATTATAAAGACGCTCCCAAACATCATCTTCTAATGAAGCTGTTCCATCGTACCTTAACTTATCAAACGTTTTAAACTTGCATATTCCTAAAACGATAAACATTAGTTTTGTATATTTTATGGACTTTAGTTTAATTCAGTTTACTTATAAGGAGCTCTTCGCCATAATTATACTGTAATTGGTCTAGGTAAAACACTCTGTTGAATTGTCCGTCCCTAATAACATCACCCTTCTTTAAAAGTGGAAATGCGTTATCATCGTCAAATTCAATGCTTTCTGTATCTGTAATTATATTTTTATATGAGGACTTAAATTTTCCACGCGTATCTTGATATAAAGAGATAGCATAGTTATCACTAACCACTTGTTTCAAAGTGCCAAATTGAAACTGTCTGTATAAAAATGGCCGTTGAAAAAGAATAGGTTGTAAAAGTTGGTTAGGTGATTCGGGTAAAGTCAAAGAATGTAAATCAACACCTCTATCTAAATTCAAACAGTCTAGTTCATCATTTAGCATACATGTCAAAGTATTTTTAAGTTGTGTGTTGTTATTGAAGTGCATAAAGTTAACTAAATATTGTATATCTGTATAATTTCCAAACAAATTCTTATTAATCAACGAGGCTGAGACAAGCGAGGCAATTTCTTGTAGCATAGGTTTGAAAGCAATTTCTATGATATCTTTTTCTGTTAGACACACTTTACAAAGACAGAATGTATTCATCTGTACAAGCACTTTATCAATCTTTCTATAACTTGGATTTTCTGTCAAAGTCTAAATATTTTTATTAGTACACAAAAGAAACCCACTTTTTTTTTTTTTTTACTTACATTATCTGATATATATTTATTGAGGTTTTTCATTAATTCGGTTTTTGTTTTCAACGAAAATAGCTCTAAAATTAAATTTTCATCACCTTCATTATGTTTTGGACAAAACTGAATAAAACTGTGGTTTTGTATGATACTATTCCACAAATTTAAAGACAAAGAACTATAAATATTTTGAATAGACAGTATTTCGTCTTGGATAACAATTGTTTCTTGTTCCTTGCTTTCGCCAGTGGAGCCCGTAATGACTTGGTTTAGTGTTAGCTGTATATAATTTTCATATACTTGAGTCACTAAAAAGTAGGTCTTTAAGGGAAATTCAGCTCTAAGATATTTTTGAATGGCAAGTAGTATCATTTCGCCTTGTGTAATAACATTTAATCTTTTAGACTTATCATCTTTCTGTATCAGGCCGCTTTCAAAAATAAGGCTTTTAAGTTCTTCTTTAGTGCCAACGATATTATCTAATAGCCTCTTTTCAATGTAAACGGCGTAACCAATTTTCAAATTAGCAGCACCGAACTTTGATTCGCCTATCATACTAGTAGATATAATCTCTTTTAAGTAAACTATGTACATCAATAGAAATGCCTTGATGTACTTTGTTTGCTGGGTCGATACTTTGACTTCTTTAATAATAGAATCGTGATTGTTTAAGATATATTCAATATCAAGTAAAAGATCTTTGTATTTTGTAGAAAAGGGTGTCAAGCTATCTAAAATGTGGTTTTCTGCAAATGAAATAAATCTGAAAAATCGTTAGTAATTATTCAAAAAATTAAGGCTTTTTACCACCAACTTACTCTTCCTTCACATTTAGAGTCGTTATATCTGAAAAAGTATAAAACTCTTCTAGATGAGGTAGACTACAGAAAAGTTAGCTGCGAAAGAACATAGTCTCTGTATTTACGATAGTTACCTTTTATTTCTCATAAAATGATCTGTTTTAAAAATCTTTTCAACAGAGCCATCATCATTCAACAGAGAGTACAAGAGTGAAGTAGATTTGGATGAAATATCTGTTAATACAAATATTAGTTTTAAATCATAAAACAAAGAAAGATACACGCGCAGCCTTTTTGTTTACCTATGCTTAAAATAGCATCCAGACCAGAGTTTCCAAAAGCAGATGAAGAGAGATCCAGTTTCTCTGTAGGCAGTATGTGTGGCTCACTGTGCATGTCTGAGTTTCTTATATTTTGCATGACGCCAAAACCAGCTCCTGATATAACATCATCTCGTTCAATCGATTTTTTTTTTAATTCAATATTTGTAATGGTTACACCCAAAATACGTCGGTTATATTCGAACACATACTTTATCCATTCAAATAGAGAAGGATCCATATCCAATTCTGAATAGTACAAATCTCTGAGAATCAAAAGCTTGTGTTCTTTTGTAGAGTTATAGGACGAAATATTTTTCATAGTATTGAAGAGAGTTTGGCTGATTTCTTGGCATATATCAAGAACACAAAGTGATTTTAAAAACTTTGTTTGTGCCTCATTTAATCCATATCCGCTGGTATCCGTCACACAGGCTACCATTAACTTGTCAGAAGCATGCATTTCATTAGTGTACTCTTCCTCCTCATCTTCTGTGTCCTATATAAACGTTAATATTTAAGACATTGACACTTGGATCCAGTTAATTACCATATCTTCTGGTTCAACGCTATTAAATATATCTCCAGCTATCACCTCAATAGTCCGAATTTGATCAATACTTGCACTAACAGGAAACAACCGAGACCTCAAAAATAATTTCAAATTGGTCTTGAGTTCTTCAGCACCAATAACTGAAGTTATTGATCGTATGACTCTGGGAAACAATTTTGAGTTTGGAATATCAAATAGAGGATTCCAAGTTTGGATTAGATTCAACTGGATAATTGTCTTTTCATAATCTACAGCTGTCACTTTACATAGAAGTGTGTGCTGTCCTCTTTGAAATATTTCTTTATTTGAATCTTGTAGTTCATAAAAGATAGTCTCGATATCCGAGAAAAACAAGAGTCGATCACTATGATCATCTTTGGCTATCAATCCAGATCGAAAGAAGATAGGTCGAATCAAGTCGTTTCTTATTCCTTCTTCCCATTCCGATGGAACTACAAATACATAATGAAGTGCATCTAAATTTTCTATAACCGATTCTGCATCTTTCAGTACTTTTTCGACTGCAAGTCGAAGTAGATCTGACATAGCTTGTATTAAGAATAAGTCATCCTTATTCCGGTTTGATTCATCTTTTTGGAATACTTGATATATCCCTTCCATGAAATTATCAATCTTTACTTGGTCTTCATTATTTTCGTCCATATCCCAGTGACTCCAGCCTAATACTTTTGTTCTTTGTTTGTTATAAGTGACACTGGCTTCATCACTAACAAAAAAACAAAAAGGGTGTTTATTTAATAACCTTTTTTCTTTCTAAAATAGCTTACATACGTTAATCCATATTCTGCAGGGCCGAATACTCTTTTCAAAGAAGAACAACAGCTGATGACAATATCGGTTTCTCCCATATCTGCTCATAAACAAATTTTTTTTTTTTTAAAAAAAAAAATTTCTGAATAAAACTCATACTTACAAATAATAGCGCAGTGCGTATGTTGATGTAAATTATATACTTTATCCATTTATTATATTACATACAACCTAAAAGAAAAAGGAATTAATAAAAGAAAAGGAGGCGTTGATGACTGCTCTAAATTTAGTTCAAATGTGTGTGTCCCTTCTTTTTTTTTTTGAATGTGACACATTACTCGTTTGAGCCTGAATTTAGATGAAAAAAAGCACAAAACAAAAAGTGATAGAAAAGAAAATGTGTGTGGGATCAATTAAAATAAGAAATATACACCAGTAATTCAACAAAAAAAAAAACGAATACAACCTACTTTTCTGATTTTATATATAAGCAATGATCTTTATTTAAAATAGCATTTGTTAACACATATTTTGTAGTACACGTTGCACACAAAGAAGAAGGTTACATTACAAGTATACATGTTTGGAATGAAGTACTTGTGTTGCCTTAATTAGATTTTCAGCGCCTGTGTAGCAAACTTTAAGCAGTAAATGACACATCAAAATGGGTAAAACAACTCTTTTTTGCTTAAAAATATAATTAAATCAGGCAGAAAAAAAAAGGAGGGGGGGAGGGATGGAGAAAACAAATGAAAAAAAAAAAAAAAAAAAAAAACGAATAAGTTGGGTATATTACACTCTAACCAAAGCTAACGGTTCCAGTACTTCAAAAAGCTTCTCGTTATACTCTGTACCATCTACACTTACCCAGAATTCAAGTGTAGAAGAATATGCGACACGCTTTACAGAGATCAATAAAGGTAAACCGCCTCGATGATAATCAAAGGATTCTGGAAGTGAAGCAAGTTCGATAGAAAACTTGCAAGCGATGTTATCAGTTGAACCAATCTCAGCAGATGTCTTTAGCTTGGTGATTACTATAGAAGAAGGGAATATAAGTTATACAGTTTGAATTCTCTCTCTCTCTTTTTTTTTTTTTTTTTTTTTTTTTTTTTTTTTTTTTTTTTTTTTTTTTTTTTTTTTTTTTTTTTTTACAAGTTACCTATAGACACTCTTTCTCTCAGATTCTTTTGTAATCTACGAACATGAACGATTTTGGAGTTATTTTTTAATTCTTCACCTTGTATTAAAAGAAAAGAACCAATGTTATCTATACGCGCATTTTTTTTCTTGTTACTACTTTCTTGTTTTAAAAATGCCGTGGCAATAGTTTTGTGATATGCATGTAAACTTTCTCTTGTAGTTAAATTTTCTTGTTGAGTGACATGAACCGGGGTTTTGGTATTATCTTTAGAAGAAGACGCCATGTTTTCTATATAATTCTGTTTTGGTTTTGAACAGGCTAAGCGCTCAATCAATGTAGTAGTTACTTTTGGATTGTAGACACTTTTCTCTATCGAGGATGAGCAGGCCATTGCATCGTTAAGATGCGAAGAAGTGAAACTTGGCATGTTCAAGGTACCGACCTCCCATTGAGGTACTACATGTTCGGTACTTGTAGGCAAGGCTTTTTGATCATCTTGCTCTAAAATGGAAGTAGTGATTTGTGTAGATTCTCTCAACCTCTTTATATCAGTCAAGTTTGGCGGATTAGAAAACGTCATGCTACGAGGCCGAGTGGTCGCTCTACCAGTTTTCTCGGGTCCCTTTCTAGAGGGTGTCCCCGTATTTTTCACAATATTAACGACAACAATATAACTCGAGCTAAAGACTTGCTGAAATGTACCTGTTTGAAACAAGCTATAAAAAAACGAAGGTTGATTGATCATTGGCTGATAGATTTGAGTTGGAAAAGTAGTGGGTATGATGGAGCAAGAAGTATCGAATTTATGAGCTCGATGAAGGGGATCGATTGTGGTTTTTAAGAGGTTGGAAATGATAGGATGAAGAAGTATGTTGCTGTTGAAATAGATGAGGATAGAGAGATGTAAAGTATTTTTGGTGTAGTTTCCAAAGAGACGCTTATTTATCAACGAGGAAGATATGTTACGAGCGATTTCTTGTAGAGCAGGTTTTAGGGAAATGTCAATGATATCGTTCATGGTTAAGTAGAGGGTACATTTACATGAATTTGTTATACATAGCGTATGTTTGCCGATGAGTTGCCCTTTTGAATCGTCTTTAAAAATCTATTTTTAAAATTGTATTAGGAATATTATATTTGAAATCATATTTTTTTTTCTTTTTTTTTTTCTTTTTTTTTTTCTTTTTCTTTACATTGTCTGCAAGGTATCTTTTAAGATGGGTTGTGAAATCATATTTATTTTCCATAAGAAATGATTCTGAGGTTTTGTTATTGTGTTTATCGCAGAACCGAATTAAACTACGGTCATTCGTTGATGTAGCATGATCCCAGATATCCAAACATAAAGTATCGTAGATATTTTGGATGGGTATAATTTCTTCTTGGACAATCATTGACTCCTCGTTTTCTGCGACTTCTTCTGTGTCGACTACTACTTGATTTAAAGTTAATTGTATATACTCCTCATGTAACTGAGCTAGTAAGAAATACGACTTGACAGGGAAGTCGTAGCTATGATATTTTTGAATCATGGGTAATAAACCCTCGCCATAAGTAATCACTCTTAGCTTTTTGAAACGGTCATCTTTCTCAAGCAGCCCTGTAGCGAATATGAGCTCTTGAAAATCACTTTTGGTACCTATCACATTATCCAATACAATTTTCTCAATTGAAATAACGTAGCCTATTTTATCAGGTACGACTGCATTGCTTGGTAACTTTGATAATATCTTTTTTATGTTTATCATGTACATGAATAAAAAGAACCGGATGTATTCTTGCTTTTGAGTGGATGTGGTTGTTTCTTTGGCGCTGTTGTTTAATATAGATTCCATGTTGTATAGAAACTGTTTGTTTTCTTCGTCCATAGGAAAATGGCTTATATCATTTTTCAAGTACTGTTTAGTCAATGCTATGAATCTATAGTTTTAAAAAATAATAAATATGAATACTTTTTTTTTTTATAAGGAAAAAAAAATAGGTTGAGCTTTTACTTACTGGTCATTCACATTTAAAATTGTTTTGTCCTTGGAAAAGTCATAAAAAGAACCTAGAGAAGGCAAACTGAAAAAAATAATTAAAATATGTAAATACATTTGAGTTATATATGTATCTTACCTCATTTCAGTCGTAAAGTAGGTATTATCAAATACTTTTGTGGTGAGTCCATCTTCATTTATAAGTGCACATGATAACAGTGTTGACTTGATTGAAATATCTGTTTTTATATATAGATATTTTTAATCTTTAAAAAAAAAAGAATGTATACATACATTATAAAAAAAAAAAAAAAAAAAAAAAAAAAACTTTACCTATGTTGATAATCGCATTTAATTTTGAATTTAAAAACACAGACGAATTTTCTTTTATAGAAAGTATACGCGGTTTATTGTAAACATCCGAATTCTGAATAAATTCTAAGGCACCGCTACTCGCTCCAGCAATGATATTCTTTCGATGGATCACATCTTTTGTTGCTGTTGTCGTAGATATCTTTGTCAATGTTGCTACATTGCTTAGAGACGATCGAGCTTGTTCTATAACAAGTTTCAACCAATCCAGAAGTGAGGGATCTAAATCTAAATCGGAACTACTGTATTGATCCTCAAGAACTAAAAATTGAGCTTCTTTTATGTTTGAAAGTATATCCTTCATGCTCTGGTAAAGAGATTCACTTATTTTTTGACAGATATCAGTGATACGAATGGATCGAACCAGTTTTGTCTTTTGTGATTTTTTTAATCCGTGTCTTATCCAAGTTCTTGTTGAGGCGTCATATATTTTATCAGTATCATCGTATCTGCTATACCCATCATCTGTTTCCTATAAAAATTAAAAGATTTTAAGTTTTTGAAGCTTTTATATATATATATATATATATATATATATTTATACCTTTTTCTGGCACTGAGCTCGATTATATATATACTCTATTGCCAATTCCATAAAATTATATTGTCCTGCATCTGTATCCCCCGGGTAAAGTTTTTCTTTCACACAAGATTTTAGACAACTTTTGATATCTTCTGAAGTCATCGAAACGGACTTTGAGCGTATGACATTAGGTACTTGTTTTGAATTAGGATGAGTAAATAAAGATTTGTTAGTTTGAACCAGATCAAGTTGAATTGAAGCAGTAGCAGCAGTAGCAGCCGAGTTTCGTTTTATGGGAGTAATTTTACATAGAACTACATATTTAGAAAAAACATGGTGTTGATAATTTGGGTCTTGCAAGTGATAAAAGATACATTCTAGATCTGAAAAGAATAAAAGTCGATCTCTATGATCTTGTATTGAAATCAAGTTGGATCGTATAAAGAGAGGTCGGATCAGGTTATCTTTTAGCTGTCTTGTACAGTTGGATGGCACGATAAGTACGTATTGAAATGCATCTTTAGGGATTTTCTGGATCAGTATGTTCACATAGTTGCTTATAAAATCGGATGTTGCTTGTAATATCATTTGTTCCTCTTCAGTCCAATTTAGTTTGTTCTCCCTTTGTGATAATCTGTACAGGATATTCATCAAATTGTTTTTATGCTCAGTTTGGATGTGTGTTGATTTTCGAGTACAGTAACTGATACAACTATCTTTTCTATGGGTTTCTTATAAGTTATGGATTGATATATTATTGTGTACGCTTTTTTTTTTAAAAAAAAAATATATACCTTAGCGTATCACCTAAACTATAAAGCGATCTATTCAAAGTAGAGAACAGTTCCATGAAAATATCATTTTCTCCCAAGTCTGTATACATATATTTAGTGAAAAGAAAGAAAAAAAAAAGAGGGGTTACATTCAGTTGAAATGAGCTTGATTCTTTTTTTTTTTTTTATTTTTTTTTTACTTGCGAATAAATATGCAATGAGAATGCCGATGAAGATTATAGACTTTTTCCATCTCGGTAAAAAAAAAAAGGGTAAAAGAAAAAGAAAAGGTGTAATAAAAAAAAAGAACAGTTAGTAGCTCCGTATATGTGAGTTACATTTACCAAACAGAACTTTATTGTGGCGCAAACTGTGTTATGAAGTATATATAAAGCTTGTGATTGTTTAAAGTTTGGATATAAACTACTTGTTGGTTAAAAACATAATAATAATGGAATTATAAGCTTCCTTATGTCATATACTTATGCATTGATTTTTTTTTTTAAAATGTAGAGAAAAAGATTAATTACTTTCTGCCACGTTAAACGCATTTTTTTTTTTGTAGTTAAAGTCAATCGAAAGATGAGCATCAGAAGATTTAATATATCACCTAAACCCCTCTCCCTTCCATTACAAAGAGTTCAATAGAATACACAGGAAGAGTTGGATCGACTACGAACTGTTACTATCAAACCAGCTAATAGAACAAGGCGTGAGCCCAAAGGGTAGGTAGACGCTCACATTCAGCTTTATTCCAGATATATGTAAACACAACAGTTAACCAAAAAACTTTTACTTTTTAAAATGAATATCAATAAGTGCGATTAGCAAAATAAAGAAAATCTTTGCATTGGTGTAACATTCTTTTTTGCCGAACTTGAAGCTTTTTTTTTTTTTGAACACTACGATGTATTTTATTAATACTAAACACTTATTAAATCTTGAAATTACATTCAATAGTAAAGCTATCATCACACGTTTGAGCTTCATGATTACAAGCATTGATTCCGTTCCAAATACTCTCTCTCACATCACTATCAGCGTCATGAGAATGTTTTTCACAGGTTGTTTCACCAAAGCTTTCAGTGTCTGTATAAAACTTTCCATTCGCCGTATTTTGGTTGCCATCCCAATAGAGATGATATTGTCCACATGTATAATCAAATACGTCGCTAAATGGGTGTACCCTGTTACCGTCTTTGGATGTACATACAATACTACCGTCTCTTTCATATACGAGAATGTTTCTGGCGTAACCGTTCCACCATGTTGTACCTGCTTTTAATTGAACGTCAAAAGTGAAGCCGAAGCCTGTACAGTTTTGAATGAATATCAAGATGATGAGTAATAAATGTAATTTGTAGACAGGTGTGAGCATTTTTTTTTAAGAAAAATCAAGATTTTGGGTTCGAATGAGGTAGCTTTATATATATATATATAATTGAAAAGAATGCATAGTTTAATATAGTGCTGAGAGAAAGAGCTTGCGCAGTAAGAAAAAACAGGTGTGTGGCTAAAAAATATATATTTTTAGAACTGTAAGAAGTGTATGGAATAATATATTTGTTATTCTTCAACTAAAACGCTTATTTATGTCATTCTATCCTCTTTTTTCTTATTATTATTCCCTAATCTTCATAAAAAAAGAAAATACTAACAGAATCTGTCAAATTTATAAGTCATAACAATTACACTTGAACTGACGAATCATAATCAACACACGTCATATTTGACGTTATTGGAAGAAAAGAATTTAAAAGTCAAAACATTTTTAAAAGTTCAAGGAACTCATTTTCCCACCTTCTCTCTCTCTCTCTCTTCTTTTTTTAATTTTCCTTTTTAGCGTGAGTAAAAAATCAGCTTAGTTTTCCCACAACAAATTCGAATTAAAATATGAGCGTAGACAATGAATGGAAAAGGTATGGATATATATTTATATATATATAACTCTTCATAAAACTAATAGCCTTTTGTTACAGTAAATCCAAATCTGAATTTGGAGACATATTTCGATTATATCAAATCTTTACAACTTCTACCGGTCTTGAACTCCCAACGGATCTGAACACAAAATTCGAAAAAGAACCTGAGAACTGGCAACTCTATTACGAAACCAAGCATGCTTCATTAAAAGCCAGTGATCGCGAAGTCTTGATGCAACAAGCCAATAAAGAATTTAAAGATGCTCAAAAGTATTTAAAGACCTTTCAAGATGATGTAAATTATTCTTTGTTAATACAAGTTGCTTCAAATATGCTGTGGATCTTGGGTAAAAATAACTAAAGAGAGGAAAAAAAAAATGTATTTCTTATTATTTACATTGTTTACTTTCTTAGATGCGTTGCCAGAGTATGCAGGTTGTTATTATATCTTGAGTTACATGTTACTCATGGTGAATCGACAAGCAGATGCATTAGAAATATTAGACATGGGCCGTAAAATCAACCCAAATTTTGAACAATTCCAAGGTAAAAGAGAGAGAGAGAGAGAACTGAAAAAAGAGAGAATATCCACTCAACTCAATCTTTTTCTAATGCTATAGAACTGGAAAAGGAGATTTTATCTCGTGTAGATACACAGGAAGAGGTACCTGTGTTGGTAAACGACAGTCTTTCACCGGAACTTTTAAATGTACTTTTAGAAATTTTTGAAAGATTTGATGAAGATTGTGATGACTGTTTAAATCCTAAAGAATTGGATCATTTTGTGTTTTCTACCAATGGACAACATCCACCTGATTCATTTATTCAACAAATGGGACAACGATTTGGTGCAAATCGATCTGGTTGGCTTACCAAGAAGGGATTCCTTGTAAATATGATAGATATATACACACACATACAATGGACTAAAAACATATTTTTTTTTTTAAAAAAAAAAAAAAATGTATAGGCGTTTTATTTAGAACAAACATTAGGAGATCCAAACGAAACCCGTAAAGACATATCAGCTCATGGCTACAACAAGAAACAACTTATAAAAACCTCCACTACTTAATTTTCTCCAACTCTCTAAAGATTTCATCATCAATATAATAAGCCTGAAACAGACTTTCAAGTACATGTAACCTATCTTCCATTTTACCCAACCTTTCCTTTTCTGCCGTCGTCGATGGAACCACAAATCTATTTTGTAAGCCCAACATCAAAGAAGACCTCAAGTTCCCAAATGACCATCGATGTAAGTAACCCCATGGGGATCGTGGTCGATACCCAAATAAACAAGATTGTAAACTAAATAATAAACCAAATAATCCTCCAAATATACCCATCGCATTTATCCACGCAAATGCCTTTTGCTCTCGATACACTCTTGTCTCGATCGAGATAGGTACGATCTGTAACGATCCAAGTGGTTCGGGTGATCCTGAGGATGGATCATGCCTGGTTGAAAAGTAATCGGTTGTTAAGATCGTTTCGAGTTCATAGTGTGGTTCAGTGAAAGGGGAGACACCGATATAGTTCCAGATCCCTCCTGGGATTAATCGGACGCGTTTCATGATTTGGTAATGAATTGTGTCTGTTTGTCCAAATGGAACTGAGTAGTAAGAGTAGCTGTTGCTGTTATTATAAAGTGTATGAAAGAGTTCAATTTGTATTTGTTGAGAATCTACTTGTGTTTGTTTTTCTTCTGTATAATAATCAAATTTTAAAAAGGATCCATTACTTTGTAATCGACTTGTTGTCTGTCCTAATTTAAAGCTATCAGGCGCTTGAAACACAAGACAAGAGAGTGAAGGTTGAATATAATCTGTACATTGTGTACCAAAGTCTGTCGTACATCGAATATAAGGTACGGTCTCTAACCCATCGAAACAAAACTTGATATCAGGTACATCAATTGTCATATCTGGACTTGTCTCAAACGATAATTGATCAATGACAGGACTATGAATCACTTGATTTGATAAAGTAAATATCAAGTACATGAATAACAATAAAAACATAAACTTCAATATCAATCTAGCTGTCTCTGCCCAACCAGGTTCACCTACCCTGTATTCAAAAAAAAAAAAAAAAAAAAAAAAAACTTTTAGTTTTTTGTTAGAAATTCATTTTGAACTTGTAACGTTTAGTTACCTTGGTTTCCATATCTCTCGTTTAATGAATGTCATAGACTTGAAAAACGTTTGATTTAATTTTCTATACCCAAAGTTCCATACTGCAATGGAATACAATAAGATCAAAGCACCACCAATACAGCCTAAAATGATCCAAATGATCCTCTGGTTCATACTGGAAGCTACTACATCGCTACTGTTTTCTATCCACACCGCGTTTTTTGAACGTGAGAAACTGGTCTCTTGCCATGTCTCTGTTACCGTATCAAATACATGAAACTTATCTTGTACCGTATGATAATTGATACCTTTTTTTTTTACATGAGTTTTGGATTTTTATTTAACAAAAAAAAAAAAAAAAAAAAACTTACCAAATCCAAAAACAAGCTTTGTAGTGTTTACAAGTGCAATTGTAGCATAGGATTGAGGGTACGGTTGATTTAAATAGGATAATTTAGGTATTCGCCAAGTCCATGTATCTGTATCCAAAACGGCCGTCATCTCTTGTAATTCTTCACTTCCCATGTACACTTGAAACGGCTGAACCTTACCATCTTGTCCTCCACATATGAATATATTGTTCTTATCTATATATTACACACAATTAATATATATATATATATACGTATATATTTCATCAAAACTTTTCTCCTCCTCCTCCTTCTTCCTCCTCCTTACTTACTCATGACAATGGCACTATGATAAATTCTTGCAGAAGGGAATGTATTACCTTTTATTTGTGGTGAAGTCCATGTACTTGTATATGAGTTGTATACGTTGATTTGGGTCATTGGTATAAGTGAACTTGGACCTGAACAAGTGTAACCGCCTATGAAGACTAAATTTCCATCCCTAATGTAAAAAAAAAGGAAAAAAAAAGTATATATATATATATATCTCGTATCCACTGTTTTATATAACGTTAAAGTAAAACTTACGTCAACATAGTAGAGGTATGTCCGCACCTCTCCATCCTTGAAACAAAAGAACTCCAAGTATTCAAACCAACATAATAAACCCAAGCATCTTTCCCACCTAATAAATACACTTTATCTTTATTCGGTGCAAGAGATACAGAGAAATCAGAGACTAGAGTTGAATTCAATGTAGAGATAGAACGCCAGCTATGTAATATCAAGTCGAACGAATAAACTGTTTTATTTGAAAAGACGAGGAGTGAAGAATTATCCAGTGCAAGACTAGGTGATGAATGATAAGTCAGGTCATCAGGCACCATGGTATTGTTTTGAGGGTAGTGTAATAGTGTAGGTGATTTACTATTCGATATATCTTTTGAAGATATCGACCATACTCGTTTATTCTTATCTCCACCATATAAATACACTGTATTGTTGAATGCAGTACCTGCTACACCACTTTTAAACTGTTTATTAGAAATCATCAAGAAAGTAAAAGAGAGAGAAAGTAAAAAAAAAAAAAAAAAAAAAAAAAAAAAAAAAAAAAAAAAAAAAAAAAAAAGAGGGAGAAGGGTTCTTTTTTATAATGGTTTTCCCCTTACATTTTTATTTATGTACACATAATATTTATATATATATTAATATTGGCTGATCTTCGCCATCAATTCATCTTCTGCAATATCATCTTCAATCTTTTCTAACCTTTGCCAATTGATCAAGTCACCATAATATACAGTGAGCGCTTTGATCTTTCCATTCAGAGAATTCTGTTCGATTTCACACGTACTTTCTGGCCCTGCAAGTTGTGCCAGTTGATCTGGATCTGTGTTTCTAGGTACAAAAAAAGCTACATTGGGTGTAATTTGAGAAGCAATTTGATGAATTTTCATTCTACATAAAAAAAAAACTATATAAATATCACATACATACACAACAAGTAAATATAAACTTTACCCATTACCGGGTATCATTGTTTTCAAATCAAAACTATTTTCAGCAAGGTAAGCAGGCCCACCCCAAGGAGGAGACAAGAAGACGACATCAGCTTTCAACATTGGAGCCAACTGAAAAAAATCACCCAAGATGAACTCGATTCGATCCTCTACACCGTATATCTTTGCATTTTCCTTTGCACAGTGTAATTTAACAGGATCTAAATCGATTGCAATCACACGTTCACAGGTCAATGCGAATTGAATTGAGTTTCCGCCACATCCACAGAATGCGTCAATCACTATACCTGATTGACATCGTTGTGCAATATGGCGTGCAATCTTCTCGGGTGTGACTGAAAACCAACCTTCTTTATCCATCAAAATGCCTTCATCGAATTTAGAAAAATATGTATAACGTTGATTATAGTACCTAGTCAAAAAAAAAAAAAAAAAAAAAATAAATAACTTATTGGGGAAAAAAATTAACAGATAAAAAAAAAAAAACTCACTTTTTCATGTCGACAGGTATCGTCTCTTCGGAATAGAAAACGGTGACTCCATTGTACTCTGTATCGGGTACAATTGTATGTTGTTGTTTCATCGTATGTTCCTGCTGAACGACTCGATTTTTCTTGGTCTTTCTTCGTTTATTTCGACCGTTGGGAGCCAAGTACCCTGCATAGGGATCATTAGCAGGTTTCTTTTCAGTCGCTTGTTGTTCTATAAGTGGTTCAGTGGGTGTGGTAGGGTCTATTTCCATGAACGACTCAGGTGTTTTCATGGTTTCTTCTAATGTCGATTCAGCTAGTGTGGTTGCTTCGATAATAGGATCTTGGTCCATGGGAGAAGCGATCGATGCTTGCTCTTCCAGGACTAATGTATATTTGGTCGATTCAACACCTTCTCCTGTGACAGACGACTCGGGTGCTGTCACTTTTTCCAAAATTGGTTCAGGTACTGTCACTTGTATATTTGAATCGGGTATAGACTGAACTGTATCTTCTTTATGAATGTCTCCGTAAGTACATTTTGAAGACTCTACTTCTGGTCCTGAATCGTATTCTTCTTGATGCATATATTGAAATAATCGCTTAAATAAACGATTCATAAAAGAAAAAAAAAAAAAGGTAAAAAAAAAAAAAAAAAAAAAAAAATGATGGAGCAAGTAGTAAAAGCAGTCCGATTTTATTACGTAAAAAAAACAAACTATTTCCCCATTACGTCCCTGATTTGATCAATTAAGGTACAACAAGTCATGACAATATGAGCTTCTAAAAGGTTACATCTTTCTTGTTCAACTTGATTTGCAATATCTAAATCAATAGATAATTTACCATACTCCAATTCGTTATCGTTCATGGCATGACTATCAAATTCAGCAATCAGTTTCCACCTTCTGCACGTCTTGTGTGTATGATGATCATGATCGTCATCATCGTCCTCACTATCACTATCAATGAACCCAGCCACCTTCTTCTTCTTCTTCTTAAGCGGCAACTGATACGTCTTGGGTCTCTTTCTCTGCTGCTGTAATCGTTTCGTCTCTTCATTTGTCAACTTGATTTCACAGGTAAAATCATGCGATAACAAACTAGGTCTCTTCCACCTCATTCTTGATCCATGAAACCAAATCTCGTATTCAAACAGAATATTGGATTGTGATCTCTGTGTCAAGTTTTGTCGATGAATGTTATTTGAGGCAGGTGTATCTTTCAAATTCTTGATATACGGTTGTGCAATATCTTCAATTAAACTATTATCATAATCTGCGGATTCGATCGAGATCTTGGTATCGAACGGTCCTCGACGTGCTTCAGCTACCTTGATGCCTTGTCCATCGTTTCGGTTACTGTAGAGCATACTATGGAACCCAGTCCAGAAGAACGAATAAGGCTGTACTTTTCTATACACCATCACATCTTCATCGTCTTCTCCATCGGCATGATCAATATGTAAATAAATCTCGTGTTGTCTTGGACTATGGATCGTTTTCTTTCGTACACTGTATACGATCACATTACTATTTTGTTTTGCAACCAATTTCTTGTGTGTGGTTGTGGTTGTGCCGTTTGTCCTGACGGATCGATTTCTCTGTAAGAAAAAAGAGGAGACAATGCCACTATCGTTTGAAAGTAAAGCGGCAGCTGCAGCTGCTACATCCATTGTTTTATTTGAGATATCTAAACCAATCACACTATTTTTTGGTGAGGAAGGGTTAAGAATGGTTGGATCAATAGAGATGGTATCTTCATGATGATGATTGAAATGTGTTTGTGTAGTAGGTGTAGCTTGACTAAGAACAAAGTTTGTGATGGCATTATCTAGACAGGCACTATAGAAGGTATTACCGATACTGGAGGATCTTTTCTTGGTGATGGTGGTGTTGGGAGAGGAGGGTGGAGATTGGATAGGAGTGTTGGCGGAATAGTATTCACCTGTAGGTGATGTCATGGTGGAGGAAGGTGGGGTATAGATACAGGAGATGGCTGCAGGACCTCTCTTTTGAAAGTAACGACTTTTGAATGAATCAATTGTAGTTCGACTACTACGACTACTGTGACGACTCACGACTTTGGCTGGAAGTTCATCGTAGGCGTTTGGCTTTTCGTAAATGGGTGTATCGATTGCATCTGGTTTTAAAAGTATTTCTGAGCATGTTATATCGTTCATTTTTTGGTATAAAAAAGGTATATAAAAAAAAAATTTTTTTTTGGGTATAAATAAGAAAAGGGAAATAAAAAAAAAAGGGCGCTTTTTATATAGATTTTTTTTTTTTTGACGGAAGGTTGTATTCAAAAGGAAAAAAAAAGAGGGACGGATGTATTCCGTTTTTCTCTAAATCTGAATCTGAAAAAAAAAAGGTGAAAAGCCTTCGTACCTGGATGAAATTTACTTTTTATAACTGTACGTCATTTTCATGATGCAACTAACTGATTTCATTGGGAAAAACCTAACACAAAGTCTATAATTTTGCAAAGTAGGTTAATATTAGTAGCGCCAAAAAGGGTG
Organism: Pilaira anomala; assembly: GCA_025716855.1. Taxonomy (NCBI): domain Eukaryota; kingdom Fungi; phylum Mucoromycota; class Mucoromycetes; order Mucorales; family Mucoraceae; genus Pilaira; species Pilaira anomala. The sequence continues at coordinate 445,381 of JAIXMQ010000015.1, read as the reverse complement.
TTGTTGTTTGTTTTGATTTTCTTCAATTGTACCAATCTAATTTGTTTCAGCACTACTATATATGTGATTGTAATCATTCTCACAATTTATCTTTTTTTGTCAAAATAGATCATTGTTTTAAAGGTTTATTATTACATATCTGAATATACATAAGCATGAAAAGGTGATCTAGAAATAGGGTAACTCAAAAATGCAGGCGTACTATATTATAATAGTATCACTTTTTCTATTTGTTTCACAAAAAAAAAAAAAAGTGCTTTCTTTTTTTCTTTTTTTGCACAGCCCTTTATAAATTAAAGTGTCGCACTTTTAAAAAAAACAATGTCGTATGTTTTCAGAAAAGAGTGTCGCATGATTCAGGAAAATAGTACATGTAGCTGTTGATTAAGTAGGGTGGTCTGTAAGGTAGTCATCAAAGTATTTAACCGAGTAGCCTGCAAACACTTCAAAAGATGACTTGCATTATTTGAGGAATAGTAGGACATTATCTCAGGTTTTTGAGTGGCACGCTGGATCAACCAGACAAAGAAGTTAATTGTCTTTGTAAAAAATATTATTACTTATTCATTACTGAAGAATTAATATGAACAACGCAGTAGAGTTTTTGAAGTCGACTTTTACTTCTGAGACACCACCCATAGTCTATTCTGACTCGCCTTATGGAGTTGATTATTCCGAAGACGATAGAGATAACTTTCAGATTTTTATACAGGTGCAAGAAACTCATTTTTTTTTTTGTAAATTCAAAGACATTACATCGTACAAAAATGACCGTAAGATAAGAAATAAAGCTTACCTGAATAGCGAAAATATTATTTTGGAAACTTGTTACAATTGATGTGCTTCTAAATTCTATTGCATTTTGATTTTCTACGGTTGGCTGCGTTTCTGTATCACCATCCTTCGTTTATCATTTAGTATTTCTGTCATTTTCCTACTCTCTTAATTACTTCTCTTTATTCACCCTTTCTTTAAACAAAAGGCACGGTAACTAATCACTATGTCAATTTATTAAAGACACTCTTGCTGAGATGGACAAGCTTCCTGGAAAGAAAGAACATTATCTGATCATGGTTAATTCACTTATACATACAGGCAAAACAATTGGTTGAATGACCAAAGAGGGCGGTTAACAAGTTCATTTACTTGTCAGAACTCAATCCAAACAGAAGAATTTTGGTCTGTTGCTAAGGGTAGTGTAAAAAGAGAGTTTATACATAGAAAAGGTACTATTCCTCAAATAGTTTTAAAGGCAAGTCATCTTTTGAAGTGTTTGCACGCTACTCGGTTAAATATTTTGATGACTACCTTGCAGACCACCCTATTTAATCAACAGCTACATACAATATGCGACACTATTTTCCTGAATCATGCGACATTCTTTTCTAAAAACATACAACACTGTTTTTTTTAAAAAACGTGCGACACTTTAATTTTTTTTTTTTTTTTTTTTTTTTTTTGCAATATCATTTTGGCAAAAGGTGTAAATAAACATTTCAATTGAAAAGAAACTTCTTTTTGTTTTCTCATTTTGTATAAATAAATATTAGTTTCATAATTGTTGTACACACATAAACATAGTAGCACTGTTGCTTCTTATAAAAAAAAAAAAAAAAAAAAAGGGCTCCTTTTTGATGTTGAAGCATGTGTGTCTCAAAAAGATTCTATTTTTAAAAGTCACTTGTGTCTGCATAAGCCTCTTGTACGTTTTGGTCAAAGGTCCTTTTTTTTTAATGTTCAGAAAAAGCTAAAAGTTTATTCAGTCTAATTCTGCGTGTCATACATCTTTTTGTAATTGCGTCTAATTACTTTTTTAATTTTATGAAAAAGAGTATTTGATTTAAATAGCCTTTTTTATTTTTGCTTCGGATTAAACAAACAGCGAACCGATGTTACAATTGTGTAACTTGTTACACACATGAAGAACAGATCAAAGAAAAAAAAACAAAATCTCTAAAAATGACTCTTTTTGTTTATAAACCTTTTTATATATAAATGATTTAGTACAAAAAGGTATCACATTCCTTCACTCTGTTTATTCAATTTATTAAAGGCTTTTCTTTTTTAAGAAAAATTGTAATTTAGTTATTTGATTTCATTGATTTCATAAGCGTTTAATAATATGTATATAGCTTCTTTTTTTTTTTTTTTTTTTTTTTTTTTGTGATATGTTACATTCCAAAAAAAAAGTGGGTCTCTTTTTTTTTTTCTCATTCTTATACATTTGAAGTTAATTTAATATTTTGCATAATGTTTAAATAAACTCAACTTTTTTAGTATGAAAAAAAAATATATATATATATAGTCTACTGTTGTAATATGCATATTAGATCATACTGGAATTTTATTTTATTTTTTATCATCATACAATTCAATTTGTTTTTTAAATGATTAACCTATTACCTCCTGTAATTATATAAGTCACGAAATCTATTCCCCCTTTTTTTTCTGTAGTTGAAAAACGCGTTGCTTACATTTTTCTTTACTTTTGAAGCTCTTCTTCTGTCTAGTATATAAGCGTTATTTTCTATAACTCCCGAGATAAACACACTCTAAAAAAAAACAGTTATATTTCTCAATAATGCATTCGATACCTTTTGAAGTCTTGACTCTAATATTCAAGAAGGTTACCAAAAAAACATCTATTACAATGTCAGCTTGTCTGTAAATCATGGTACCGGACTTCAACCGAGCTTCTATATACTAGCATAGATTTATTATATGTACACGACGAACATACATTTGTCCGTACACTCTTAAACTCTTCAACATTAGGCCATCATGTAAAGTATCTTGATACTAGTATGTTATTCAGTAAGGACAACCCTCAACTATTTGACGCAATTGCACTCAACTGCCCTAATATATTACGTATGAACAGCACTAATCAAGATCAATCTTTCTGGACTCGACTTTCTCATGCTGCCACTCAAGGCCACTTCTCTCACTTAGAGTACCTTCCCCTTGTTTCTGAAGGCGAAAATATAGGCGCTTACTTCAGTACCGTCTTGAATCTTAAATCTTCTCTCACTACCTTATTTATCAATGACGAGGAATCTCTTTATGGAGATGATATAGAAGATTTAGATATCTATTCTACTCTGAAAGATCAAATTGGTGAGTTGCAGCAGTTACAGGATATTAAAGTTCATTATCAGTCAAAGAAAGGGTTCTGTAGTTTAGAGGATTTGATCGAAAAATGCCGTCACTTGAAATTCTTGGATGTCAATTTACCGACGATGGAATCAGAGGATCATCATCATCATCATCATCATCATCATCATCATCATCATCATCATCAGAAAATCACTGCATGTAATCCACGTCCTGATATCATCGACCTTATCTGTACCTGGGAAACGATAAAAAAATGAAAGACAGATAAATTATGTGATGCAAAAATTTTCAGGACTCGAATCTATACAGGTGTTATTTGATCATGATCGAGACGTACCCACTGGCTAAATCCATTGTTCTTTCAACACTCTAGCCAATTTCTTACTTCATGTCATAAGAAATATTCCAATTTATACATTACACATTGCAATTGAAGCACATATTGTATCGGATTTATTTGACAAGCTCATGAGAGAAAATAATTTGTTTCAAAATATAATTCTTGATTTGCAAACACTTGGATGGGATTCTACCATGTGTAAAATAGATATAAAACATAATAAGGCCCCATCGCTACAATACTCGTCAAATGCTGAAATTGAAGCTCAAAATATGTTATTTTTCAGAAAAGTAGGAGGTATGATTCGCTCGCTCACGATTCTTAAAAATGACAGTATATTTAGATCAAAGAGACGATACAAATTTATCAAATGCGCATGATGAGATCATAAGGTTTAGTATCAATTCTTGTACTTCGCTTCAAAAAGCTTACGCTATCTAGGCTCCCTAAAGAGTTCAAATTCGGAGAAGATGATGCAGAACCAAACATCACAGTGAAAGTTCTTCATCTTTATCATCTTATTCAACCTGAAGAACCACTTGCATCTATCAAGCATTTTTCAAACCTCAAACAACTAGATTTATCTCACGATTTTTCCCATTTGCCTCGTACTTTGAGTCTTATTCCAATTATGGTGCCTCGTGCATCGCTTGATTTACTCACTTGGACAAATTTGCCTCACTTTGATGGAATGAAACTTGAAATACTTATCAAGTTGAGCACGGATAGAGGCGTGAAATTTTACAAGAATAAAAATATCAATTTTCTCAAAATGAATGAAAGAAACTATAACCGACAATCTCAAAGGAAGCTTCGATTCGAAATCACCTGTCAAAAATTGAAGAAATTTAAGGTGATTGTAAATCAAAGAAAAAAATCATCTCAAGTATTCAATTGGGTCTTTTAACTTTTTTTTTTATTTGTAAACAAGGATTTAAATAAATACACTAACTACAAAAGTGTTCAGTTATTACATCCTAATAATTTATGTGGTTATTATTTTATACATGTATTTTCTCGGCTGCCGTAACATCAGCTAATTGCTTGAGCTGGAGAATGATGGAATGATTCAGTATGTACATAATTTTATTTGATATATGTATTAGGTAGAAAAATTCAATGTATGAGTAGATGGGTAATTTAAAGTACCAACGGTGAATCTGTTTAGGCTTGCACAGGTAATATCAAAGCTCAAGTTTCCTAAATACTCTTTCAAGTATTCATTTTCACTTATGTTTCTCAAATTATCCTCTTTAGACACATGATAGTACTTGGCTTCATTATTCGTCTCCAATCGGATATAAAGTTCATTAAGATAATCTTCTTCAGTAAACTTGTAATCATTAAGCTCCTCTTCAGTAACGGAGCCATCTAATTCAATCACCTCATCTTCATCAGTAAAAGCATCTTCATCAGTAGACTGTTCGTCTTCACCAGGTTGATATTCTCCATCAAGATAATAACTTTCAGAAGAAGAACGATATTCAGTATGCCATTGTTTAACGTTATTCCATCTTAATTGATCAATAGACGTACTTGGCATCGTTATCACAATTGATTCAAAATTCTTTGGTTCACAAAAATACTCCAAATCAACATTTTTAAGATTAGGAAGGTTGGAAGACATATCTGTAAGGAACTTTCCGCACTCATTGATTTCACGGACATCAAAAACCGACAATGTCTCCACGTTTGTGTGTCCAAATGGAACATCGATTGATATATAAGTATGGAGAGGTCCAGTCACCTTAAGTTTTTTCAAAAAAGGGCACATCAAAAGAATTTCAAGGATACAACAATAACTAATAAAACGGCCGTATGAAGGAGAGCCACGATGCACCACTAACGACATATCATGCCAATTAGTTAGCTGAACTGATTGAAGATGATGTCCTACTTTTAAAAAAAAATCTACATGTGGAAATCCAATTTCGTCACGTCCTATCAGAAATCTAATCGTCAATTTCTTTTTTTCAATGTTCAGCCTGATACGATTCGGATCATCAATTCCGAAGAGGCTTTCACGATATCGAACCGTCATGTCTGTCATATCAGCTTTAGATAAGAAGGTTTCCATCCAAACATCCCCTAAATCTTGTTTTTTTAAGGCTAATGCTACTTTGAAATCAGGTATATCGTTGATTATATAACGTAAAAATTTGCATAAAATGGAAGGAGAACAATAGCCAGAATGTCTAATGTCATAATCTACATCAAAAAGTTCCACAACCAAGCGTTTGAGGTTCGGAAGCTTGGTCATAACGTACTGTAACTGGCTATCATTATCTATCACCTCCCAGCCACATTCTAGTGTAAGGATATCGGGGCGTCTACGAATAGATCTCTCTGTGTCAAATGTTGTAATTTGATCTTCTTGTGCTTCGGGACGAACTCTAATATTAAGACTTTCCAAATGTGAACAATCATCTATTAGCTTATCAAAATCACTCAACTGTTTGTTGGAGGAGTATATTATATAAAGACTTTTCAACTGTTTAAATTCACTAACTTGAGCTCGTAATGCTTGATTCGACTCTGGTTCGAATCTGAACTTTAACTCTTTAAGAGAAGCTTTGAGTTTCAATGCTGTAGAAATATAAGCTGCAAAGGTCTTTTTACCATAGTAAGGTAAATATTGTAAACGAGATAATCGACCTTCACTGACTTCTTCTGAGATTCGACCCCAACAAGTGATATTTTCTACATTTAGTGATGTTATGTTAGGACATCTTCTAGCAACTTCAGCAATTAAGTTAGGGTCTTCCATGCAGCCTTTATATGCTATAGGGACCTTGAGATAACTAGCTAGTTGCGAAGAATCTGAAATTGTACGGATATAGAGAAGCGATCTTTTATTGGTTTTAATAATGGGTTCAGAATATAATTGTTCCATGGAGGCACGGTGCCATCCTTTATTTGTAAGTTGACATTGCACTAAATCATCTTGATCCAAATAGTTGAAAACAAGTGTCAGGATTTCAAACGGAAGTTGTGGTAAAATTGGGCTCAAGGGTGTTGTCATGCTTTAAAATCTTATTTTACTTGCTGAATTTCTAAACTTTTTTCTGGTAAAGCAATGAATTAAAAAAAAAGAAAGCGTCATATTTATAGAATGTGATAGGCTGTCATGTAATAACAGTTTTTTCGCTGGACCATTTGTTTCCAGTCATCATCAAGTAACACGAGTCTGTAGGTGGTTGAGCTCCCCAGGTCTCTTGAATACAATATTATAATCATTGGTTAGGTAATCTCTCCCTCTCTTTAAAGTAAAGGTTGTCGTTGGTTTGTTTCGTTTGTTCTCTTTGTTGTATTCTTTATTTTACATCTAAACGCACAGGTCTTCGCGTTATACGGGACGTAGAGCGTCGTAATGTTTGGAAAGATAGAGCTTGTGGTTCCTGGTTCGCTTCCTCGTTCATTGGGCGAGACTGCTGCCAATATGTTTAATAATTCTAAGACAAATTTTGTTTACTTCCAGCTGCTTATTCACAAAAAAAAAGGGGTATATTAAATTTTATCTACTGGTTAAATAAGAGGAGCACAACAGATTCTGGAAAAAGTGGTCAAGCTTGAAGGCAAACAAAAGTTTTAGCCGAAAAAAGGTTTTCAAGTTACTGAAAACCATTTAGAACCCGACTTTTATGCATGAAAAGGATTTGAAAAGCTTGGTTGTATATATTGCTGCAAATACTACCTTGGCATTGATAAATCTTTTTAGTACATAGTATAGCTTTTGAAATAAGATATATCAGTGTATGCTTAATGAATTCACACCTTGACGACTTGATTTAGAATATCCCTGCTTGACCAGCACACAAAAGACCTGGTCTTTAAAAGTTCAAAGTCATATCACCAAAAAGAGCTTCTTAGTATATATCCTTTAGCATTTCTTCTTCCTACTAATTGTATATATGATTAACTTTAAAAAATGTATCATGAATGATACATTATTATCGAATATATACTGGAAGCGCAGGGGGGGGGGGATTTAATGTAGTTAACAGTACATATTTTTCGAACAACGTAACACTAGTAGCTTAACACAACATACTTTATGCATATTACGTAGGCCTTATTGCACTTGAAGTAAATCGACAAAAACTCGTTAACTACAATTTGATAGATCTTTGATATCTAAACGCTCGTAAGAATTTCCGTTTCTACATCAGGATGCCGGCCTTATACTCTTTCAAATGAGAAGCGGCATAAAAAGTAATAAGCGAGAAGAAGATGTCATTGTTTTATTCTTTTTTTAAAAAAAAAGGAAAGTGATACAAAGCTTGTGATAAATAGTCAAGTTGCATAAAAAATTGGGTCCAACAAGGTCTCTAGAATGCATATGGCTATTTTTTAACTATAGAATTCGAATCTTTTTTTTTTATAAGGACAGGCCAATATAAGGAAAGTTTTTAATTGAGGTTATACAAGTATTCTAAAAGGATGCCTTTTCCTATTTTTTATCCGTTAACCCGCGCTGTTCTAAGTGATATTGAATCATGTGATACAGCATGTTCTTTATGGAATTAAAGCAGTTGAAAGATATAAGTTTATACAGTAAAGTATGTAAGAGAGCGCTAGAAGTAGAAGTTATGTTGACGGAATTTTCTTCCTTCTTAGCAGTAGAATGGATAACTAAATGCTACTTTTAAGGATACCATTAAAAATTCAGCTCTTTAAAGTAACGCCTGAGGAATTTATTTGATGGATGCAAAATACAAATAGAACTTCGTACTTTTTAGATATATATGAGCCATCCAAACTATAAAAAAAAAAAAAAAAAAGTAAAGTTATGGACCCGTAAAAACTTGTATATCTAATACTATCATTATCGGTGACACTATCAAATAATAGATTCTAGAACATTACACAAGCTGAGTTCCTGGCGTTTGAGATCACTGCATGAAAAAGAGGGTATGATTTTAAAAAAGAGAAAAAAAAAAAAAGGGAGAGAAAGGGAGAGAGAAAGAGAAAAACCATTTCATCATTGCTTTTCCTCTATTTTTCAATGTATAATCCAAGTTAGTTAATTTGTACACAAATATTTAAAAAAAAAAGTGTCTGTGTGTACCTTTTGGTGCTATAGAACCTGTGTACAACATAAAAAAAAATTAATTTAAGGAGTCATAAATGAATATATAGATACATATAAACAATAAACATCAAAACGCAAGAGGGATGACTTCCAAAGTGCCAAAAAAAAAAAAAAATAATAATAAACGGAAAAACCAAAAAAACACTTTTAGCTTTTTTTAATTTGTACAACTCTTTTTTTTTTAAGGTACAAGCCCATCCAAAGAGAAGAAAAAATCCAAGAATAGGAAAAAGCTAAAAACGTATAAAGCGCGTGTGTATTTATGACAAATTTTTTTTTTTTTTTTTTTTTTTACTGCAGCATGTATATAATTATCGCGTTTAGGCTTTTTTCTGTTTCTTTCTTTCTTTCTCTCTCACTCCTTCTCTTTTGCTTTTCATTATTCCCTCTTTTTTTTTCTCTTAAATATTTATTTTTTCTAAAACATAAAAAATGACATGGCAACCAGAACCTCGAGGACTTTTCCAACTTTTAAGTTTACTTCGAGATGCCATTCGACCTAACAATCGAGATCAAGTTCTAGTTCAACAAGTAATACATATATTTGTATATGTTGTTGTTGTGTCATACTAATAAAAAAGCACCTTATATAATTTATAATAGAGACTGTCTTTATTTAACGATACGCCCGATTATAATTCATATCTGATATACATTCTAGTAGTGATGACACAAGAAGATAATTATACCCGAGCCATAGCAGGACTTACGTTAAAGAACAACTTGTTGAATCATTTCAATCGAATTCCATTAACTGTGCTGGATCATGTAAAGTATATCAGTCTCCAATCTCTTGATTCACCTGATCCGGACGCAACAGTTAGAAGAACAATAGGCTCTGTCATTACTGCCATTATTGTTCGAGGCCAAGTATTAAACTGGCCGAAAGCGATACAAGACTTGGCGCACCATCTTGAGAGTAGTAACCCGGTAGCTGTAGAGGTAAATAACTTAAAATAAAAATTCATTATATATATGTATATATAAAAACTTATTTTATTTTATTTAGATGGCATTGGATACACTACAAAAGATATGTGAGGATAATGCAAAAGACATGAGTATAGCGACAATAGAAGATAGACCGGTACTAGAATTAATTATACCCCTATTTATTCCATTTTTCAGTAACCCGATCTCACGGTTAAGGGTATTATCACTTTCAGCCACGAACCACTTTATTCCACTCAAGAGCCCCACACTTTTAAATCATATAGAAACCTATTTACAAAGTTTATTTGAAATTGCAACTGATGAGAATACAGAAGTACGTCAAGAAGTATGTCGTTCATTTGTCATGTTACTTGATAACTTTACAGAAAGTTTACTGCCATATTTGAATCAGTTGATCGAGTACATGATTTTTTGTAACCAATCCGAGAATACTAAAGTAGCACTTGAAGCTTGTGATTTTTGGAATCAGTTTAGTCGCTTAAGGAACTTACATGAACATTTGATTCCGTTCTTGCCAAGAGTCATTCCTGTCATTTTGAACTCTTTGGTTTATACTGAAGAGGATCTTTTGATGTTTGGTATAGATGATCATCAAGAAGATCAACAAGAGGATTTAGTACATCCCAGGTTTAATAATAGATTTATGAGGTCTACTAGACATAATAATAATAGATATCAAGAAGAAGAAGAAGGAGAAGAAGAAGAAGTTGACGAAGACGATGATGAGGATGATCAAGAAGATGATGAATTCTTTTCTGAATGGACTTTAAGGAAATTTAGTGCCACTTCTTTAGAAGCTCTTACTGCTGTTTTCAAATCTAAAGTAACAGATATTTTACTTCCGCTCTTAAATCACGCTTTATTTAGTTCAGATTGGCGAATAGTTGAAAGTGGTATTTTAGCTCTAGGTGCTGCGGCCGAAGGTAATTATATAAGTTTACGATAGATAAAGCTTCATTTGCTTAACCTCTGTCTCTTTATTTAGGTGATATCTCTCATCGTTTACCAGAGATGATACCCTTTCTTGTTTCTAATTTATCTAATCCAAATGTAAAAAAAAAAAAAAAAGTTACTTTAGTATACTACACTGTGTTTAAAAACTAATTATTTATTTTCATGAGTATAGGCACATGTTCGATACATAACATGTTGGACCGTGAGCCGATTCTCCAATTGGATCGTCTCTCAATGTACAACAACGGAAAGCGGCCGTACCCAATTCTATGAACCCGTCCTTCGAGAGCTACTTCGTCGTATACTGGACCGAAGTGACCGAGTACAAGAAGCAGCCTGTTGTGCTTTTTCTACTTTAGAGGAACAAGCAACGGAACAAGAACTCGTACCTTATTTACCCGTGATCTTGAACCATCTCACAAGGGCATTAAGACTTTATAGGAATAGGAACTTGAGGTTGTTGTATGATACAATTGGAACTTTGGCTGAGTCTGTGGGTCCCTCGTTGAATGAACCGGGTTGTATTGCTGTACTAATGCCTCCTTTGATTTCAAGATGGAATGGATTAGAAGATACTGACTCAGATTTATTTCCATTACTCGGGGTAAGTAAAAATTATATTGCATAAACATTTTTTGTGTGTATATGTATATATATTCATCTTCTTCTCTCCTTCTCTCTCTCCCTCTCTCTTTTTAGTGTTTAACAGATATTGCTACCTCTTTAGGAATCGGGTTCTTGCCATTTACAGAACCCGTGTTCACTCGTTGTGTGATGCTGATTTCTAATACATTAAATAATACAATTCGATATGACGAATATGATGAACTTGAAGATGAACTCGATGATGAATTTATCGTTGTTCCACTTGATTTATTATCTGGTATTGTTCAAGGTTTAGGAAATACAGTTGAACCTTTTGTAAGACAATCTACTTTATTACCATTATTAGCTGTGTGTGCTCATTATGTAAGTTTTTATTTTTATAAATTCCAAGTTTACATGTATACACCCGATGATAACATGGTTTTTTTTTCTAAAAAAAAAAGGACTCACGTTGTGAAGTATTACAACCAACATTTGCTTTAATCGGTGATTTAGCCAAAGCATGTTTCAACACACTCGAACCTTACTTGGAAAACATCATGCCCGAACTCATCAGACAGCTAGAGAATGAAGAAGTATCATTCAAATCGGCACGAAATAATGCGATTTGGGCCCTAGGAGAGATCTCGATACGATGTCAAAAAGAAAAGATGGAAAGATATGTAGAGCATATCTTGAGGTGTTTGATACCATTCATCTTACCACAATCGAGTTTATTTGAACTACAAACGAATACGATCACAACTATTGGAAGATTAGGTATTCATTATCCCGAAATCGCTGCACGTTTTTTACCGCATTTTAGCAGGGCTTGGCTCTATCGGTCTCGATCGATGCGAGAGAACGATGAGAAAGAAAGTGCGTTTGTTGGGTTTTGTAATATGGTCATATTATTCCCTCATGCGTTACATGAAGTTGTAAGTTATTATTGTTGTCTTCTGTGTACAATTGTATAAACCTTATATTTAAATTATATTTTCTTTTTATAGGCAATCCGAATGTTATTAGATACCATTGGTCAATGGCAAAATCCATCTGCATCACTTAAATTACTGTTTGACCAGGTAAATTAAAAAAAAAAGATGTATCTGTTTTATTTGTAAATTAAGTGTTAAAACTGGATTTTGATAGGTGACATGTGGGTATCGTGGGTTATTGACAGAGGCTCAATGGAACCAAGTATCACCTTATATGAATAATAACCCTAATAATGCTGCTGCAGTCCAATAAATAATTTAAATAATAAAAGTCTCATGATATAAAGGAATATGACGTGCCTTGGTTATTATTGTCATATGAATTTTCTTCTTTTTGACCCATTACGTCTTTCTCTGCAAATCCTAAAAATGCACACATCCCAAATATTTCTTTATTAAATAAGTGTAACGTTAAACTGTTTAATCTCTCTATCAGTATCATCCAATGTCTTATCTTCTTTGATGTTTCTACTTTTTCATCCCCTCGATCTCCTAATAACAAGGGGAAATTCCATCATCCGCCCAGTTTTTCTTTTTAAAAAAAACGGGCTCTTTTGAAACTACCATTACATTACTTGTATATCCCTTACGCTTTAGTACCCTTAATTAGTCTTTTTGATAAAGAAAAACGAGGTATTGTAGACATGATTTTTTTGCTGTGGCGAAAAAAAATTGAGCCAGCCAAACTATAAGAAAATGGGGAAAAAGTGTTTTTTAGGCAAAAATCAGCCAGTCCCGACCTTTGATTTTTTTTTCGAAAATGAGATATATCTTTATATTAAAAAGGTTTTAAAACTTGGCTTTTTAACGATGTATGTAGAATTTTACGCTCTTTTCAATGATGTAAAAAGCAAAGTAAATAGTAACAAATATTTATAGGTATTATGAAAAAACGATATACAGTTTTTGTTAGGGCAAGTATATTTTCTACATACAACAATTCTAAATCAATAGAAAGATGCGCCTTCAAATTCTGCATCGATTGTATACTATATTGTATAATAGAATAGGTAAAATTGGAGATCCTGCAAATGTTTTAATGCTTAAGCAAAGAGGTGCGAACATAAGTATTGTTGGCTGTATTTGCGTCCTTCGGCACAATTAATTTTTCCAAGGTTGATCCATTAACTAAGAAAGATGCGGAGAAACTGGAGAAAGAGTATGCTCAACCAGAAATCAAAAAAAGAAAAGCAAATACTCAAGATCCAAAACCAAAGCCTTTAAAGAAAAGCACTACAGCTTATCGCATTGTGAAATTCATGGACATTCTTGATAAACACAAAAAAATACGGGTTTTTTATTGTTATGGACAACTGCAGAATACATCATTCCGCTTTTGTAGTCGAAGCTATTAACAAAAGAGGATATAAGCCTCTTTTCATGCCTCTATATTCACCTTTCTTAAATCCTATAGAAAAATGCTGGTCCAAAATTAAAAGCAATTATACTTAAAAGTACAGCCAGACCGTTGCAGATGCTCAACTTAAAATTACAAAAAAAAAAAGACGATCGAACTCGATGAACAGCAGAACTCCTTTATATAAAGAAAAGAAATACAAAATATAATTTTAGCATAAAAAAAAAATCACAAAAAGAGTTCAAAAACTACTATTAATGGTGTTAAGGCGTAATTGTTTACTTTTATTTAAAATCAATGATTGGTTGCCGAATCCAATCAATGAGAGGGCTCTTTTCTTTTTTGTTTTTGATGATTGATTCAATCTCTTCATTGACTAAATCTCGTAGTTGCAAGAAGCAGGATATAGTATGGATGACCACATGCAAGTCTTCAAAGCAGCGAGGCAAGAAGCAGGTTTTCATCTTCATCATTACATAGACCTTAGGCCCAGCCAAAGTCATTTTATATATTGAGCATTCAAAACCTATTAAGTTCGAATTAGTTTTTTTTTTTTTGAGGTTTCATCAAAAGCTAATTATTTAGCCACATACCATAAACAAGAACACCGTAAGTAACAGGGTTGCTAGCACCACACTTTACTAAACGATTTAAAGCATATTGCATTTCAATTGATAATTTGAAAAGGTCATCATTGCTTGTACTTTTTGGGCATTTAACTTCAATTAAAAGACAATCAAACTTTTTTTCATCTATGATGGTGTGGAACTTGATATCTGGTCTAATATTTGTTTCTCCTTCCAAAGCCGTGAAATGGCTATGAAAAAAAAAGGTTAGGTCACTCAGAAAAATTAAGACAATTGTCAGATTGTATCAGCCATACCCAGATTTCTACAACATATGGCTCACAGGGAAAACAGCATTTACAAAAGGAGCTAAAGCGAAATCAATGAAAACGGAGTCATCGGCTCTTTTGATATCAAAACGAGTATTGTAATTCTTAACCCTAATAGAACAAAGAGATAAAAAAAAGTCTTAATTATTACAGAGCCTTCTTTCGACATAGTTATGTTTCTTTCACTTACAAATCGTAAACAACTGCAGCGTGAGTTTCGAGCTCAGCATCTGTCAGTTGTTCGACTATTACTTGTTTTGCTTGGTGCTGGGTAAAAGACTAGTAAAAAAGGAGTTAGTAAAATCACGGATGAATTTTTCTCCAACTAGCCGTTAAACCACCAAAATACTTACCAGTTTTTTTTTTAAGTATAACACTTGTTTTTTTTTAAAGAAAAAACAAGTATAATACTTGTTCTTTTTTTACTTTGGACAAGAAAGAAAAAAGGATCATTTTCTATTTGAGATTTATTAGGCAAAATGAATCATTTAATTTTTGATAAAATTATTAGACTTACCATTGATAACAACATGTTTTATGCACAGGTTTTTTTTTTCTTGGAACAATCTCTTCTCTAGATAAGGAGTGTGGCAAAAGAAGAGATTAAAAATGGGGCGGTAAAAGGAAGGAATATATGTAAAAAGAAGAAAGTGAAAGAAAAGAACAAAATAAAAAAAAAGATGATTTATAATGAAAAAAAAAAACCCCCCCGGTTTGTCTGGCGTATAAGAAAAAAAACCTGCCTGTATGCCATGTGAAAAAAAAAATTTGATGTAATGGTGTATTTCATGCAAAAGTTATAAAAAACCTTATTCACGTGACGATGTGCCTGGTCTTTTCCCCGACGTCGTTTTGCTTCTGCGTGTAAATTGACAGTCTTGTTCTACAAAAAGAGAAATGTTTGTGAGATAGTTATATTACACTAAGTACATGAAACCATTACATATGTGGCATTGCTTATAAACTGGATCTCCTTGATGGTTGGTCTTCTGTAGTGCTTGTTGATTTCAAAAAAATCAAACAATTTGTTTTCGATATCATACAAAGCAGAGCAATAGGTAAAACAATCATCAATTTGATTCATTAAATAGATGCGATTTACAGCCATCTTCTCTGTTACAATCAATTACTCTTGATATAAATGTTTTTTATAGCATTTAACTCGGAACTGAGACAAGATTTTGCTCAAGTTGATGCTATCTAACTGCCACTATAAATGCGCGCAATAAGAATCAATTCGTTAAGAAAAATCTGGTTTGCTTTTGATTTACGTACCATGGGTTCAAGAATATTCTCAGTATCCTCGGATGATTCCGAATCAGGATCATATGTGCATTGAGTTTGTCCGCTTTCTTGTGAAGATGTCTGATCTTCATACTCTTCAAGTTCTTGACGTAAACGTTTGTTCAAACGCGTTGTCATGGCATTTTGTGCTTGTATAGCTTCAAGCTCCAAGTGTCTCTTCAAGTTTTTCTAAAACAAACATTAGCTGTTAGTGAATTATGGCGATAAATTTAAGCTCTTATATGCAATACTTTACTCCTTCAATTTTCAACTGTAAGCCATCTGTGAAATCTTTGCAGACTGCACGAAGAACGGCATTGTTTTGAGGATACTTTTTTTAAAGAATAGGTGTAAAATTCATTGAGATTGTCACGCAAAATGCGCAGCTACTTTTGGAAACAAACCTTAATTTTTTGAGCTTTGATAGTTTCAAACATTCTAACAAATCGGTCGGACCATACTTGATAAAACTTTTGAGCATCCATACTTTCACTGTGCCACTTTTGAAATAAGTCTTTGTTTCGAAGAAGAAAGCCTCGTAAGGTTGGTTGGGTTGAATTCGTAATATACTCCGAGAGGGCTGCAGAGAGATACCTGATGGATGATACCAGAAAGAATTAGGATTGTTGTAAGTATTAGGACTGGGTACTAAGCTTTGTGTGATGTTTCTAATAAAATGGCTGTTGTACCCAGCCTGGTTTGTGATTATATTTTGGGCATTTGAATTGATATTTGTCTTTGACTTGATTAGATTACTATATTTTTTAATGGTTCTTTCAAGATTTCGACAAGAATATGCTTTTAAGCAGCCTGAATTGATGATGATGTATTGATGGCATAAGTAATGATTGTTTGCTGTGAATACTCTAGCATTTAATCTTCCTGAAGCTATTTCGTGTCTCAAAAAAGCATGCCATTTGTCAAAGAATCTATTTTCAAACACAGGTTACATTTATGTCCGGCACAAACGCCAAATCAGATCATTTCTCCAAGGCATTTTAGAAGTAGGCACGTAGACATGATTTTCTGCTTTTCATTCTCAGTGACCGTCCAAAAGTAGATGTTACACTACTGAGCTCAAAACAAAAACGAAAGGTATTTGAGAGCACCCATTTCTCCTGTATCGGTTGACCCATTTTCAAAATTGGACCAGAGGGCCAAAAAATAGCCGTGTGTGATGTCACAGACATCGTAGACTGTGTTCAACTAGTCACGTTTTCCTCCATTAAAAACAAGTATAAGGTCATCTGGCCTTATCCTCGTTTTTATAAAACCTTGATAACAAGCCTGCTGGCAAGCTCAATGATATCTAATTCCAAACTGTATTCTTAATTTTTTTTTCTTCCAACTTTTCTTGTTTCCAAATAAATAAATTTCATTGTTCTAATTGTAATGTTTCGTAAAATAAAAAAAGCTGTTTGTTCATTGAACGTTCAGCAATGTCTCTGTTAAAAAAAAAGAGTATGAAATAAAAAGAGCGAGGTGCTGTTTAAATGATGAGCATAAAAAAAATTACGCGTATCTAATGTTAAATAGGCACCACAAATTTTGTGTGACTGAGACGATGTGACGTTTGTCAAGTCACGTCTATGTTTGCTTTTCCTTTTTCGGTCCTTCAGTATTATTATGCCCGTTAATTACTTTATGTCTGTATGCATATCGTGTCATCTGTTTCTACTTTCCTCTTTCCTTTATGCCCGAAATATCTTTATTCATATATTATATCCGAAATCCAATTAGTATAAATATCCCCAAAGTTTTATTCAATAAAAAGATTATTCAAGTTTTAAATAAGAAAATAAAAAGTACTCTTTTTATTTTTGGTTCTTTATATTTATTTTATAAATCCGTTCAGATACAAGTCAAAGCTGTTACAGACGAATTCTCTTCATTTGAGACAAATTATCCGTATTTTACAGAACCCATCTGCCATAGTGTTAGGAAGAGAAGCTTTGTATGAAAGATTTCCGGGCCTTGATATTTCTCTTAGTTGTCTCTGGAGGCTTCTTACGCAGGATTGCTCATTTTCTTTGAAGCAACAAGCTTCGCTATATAATGAGGAAAGAAACGCCGAGAGAACACTCCGTCTCCGTCATGAGGTAGTCAGCAAATGGAAAGAAATAGGTGTTGATTTCCAGAACAACTGTGTGTTTATTGACGAGGCTGGGTTCAACACCCACATGATAATGGGTCGTGCGTGGTCTATAAAAGATTTTAATTTGAAAAGAAAGAAATTTGGACCCAAATCTCAATTTTTAGGTCCAAAAAACAGGAAAAAAACCAAATCAGGATACAGACGTATTTTGTTAGACAATGTTATATTTCAAAGATGTAGAATTTAAAAACTAAGATTTCTATGCATTTAGATTTATTATCTTGTATATAAAAAATATACATGTCCTAATAGAAGCTGTGCTTTCTCGCAATGACTATTAAACTTTATAATTTTACTACTTTGATTTTTACATCATTCGAAAGAGCGTCAAATTCTACCTTAGACATCAATAAAAAGCTAAACTTTAAAACCATTTAAATACAAAGATATATCTGCATTTCTAATTTTTATTTTATTTTAAGCTGTGAAAAAAATTCCATTTTTTAGAAAAATTTGCTAGTCCCCCCCTATGGATTTTTTCAAAAATCAGAAAGGTAGATGTATCTTTACATTAAAATGGTTTTAACGCTTGTTCTTTTAACAGTAAATACAGAATTTTGCACTCTTTCGAATGATGTAAAAATCAAAACAAAATAATTACAAATATTAATGGTTATTGTGATAAAACGGTTTACAGTTTTTGTTAGGACAAGTATATTTTCTGTTTCCAATAATATAAATCAAATCATATAGAAAGATGCGCCTTCAAATTCTGCACTTTCTGTATATCATATTGTTTAATGAAATAGTTGATCTAGAGGGACTTTACTTTAACAAGAAGGTATTTTTTGTCAAAATTTTGATTTCTGGGACCGAAAAACGAGGTGTATGTAGACCATGCTACATGCACTCTCCATTTGTAGTGCATGTAAGGAAAACAGTTTTTGTTAGAGAAAGTATATTTTTTACATATAAAAAGATACATCTTTATATACAATCATCTGTCCATATAAATTTAGAATTTTTTGGATATAGTATTGTATAATAAAATAGTTAATATTGAAGGACTTTACTTTGACATGAAAGGTTTTCTGGGCTTAAATATGTGGTGTGTGTAGTTTATATGAGGCGCGCTTATTGGTAAGTCACCCACCACTCTAAATTAACTAAACACAGCTTAAATTTTAAGCCCTAGAAATCTTTCATGTCAAAGTAAATTCCTTCAATATTAACTATTTTATTATACAATACTATATCCAGAAAATTCTAAATTTATATGAGAAGATATCTTCATACAAAGATACATTTTTTTATATATAAAAAATATACTTTCTCTAGCAAAAACTGTTTCCCGAGCTTTTTTAATTTTTTTGAATGTTTACATAAATGTGGATAATATATGTTGGTATTATAAAGCTTTTAGAGGAAAGCTATTGAATAGTTTCTAGTATAAAATTTGAGGCTATTTAGAATGAAGTAGAAATCAAAGTAAAGTAATTATAAAGATTAATGGCTATTATTGTATTTTTAAGAAAGTCGAATTTACAGTCTTTGTTTAAGGCAAGTATATTTTATGCTTCTAGACATATCATTTTAAATCCATAGACAGATGTGCCATCAAATTTTGCATCGACTGTATATCACATTGTATATTAGAATACTTGATTTAAGATGACTTTAATTTGACAAGAAAGAAAATTTGTCAATATCTTTACATTTTTAAAGGAAAAAAACAAACGGGGTGTATATAGGGATTTAAGCAGTGTGAAACGTTACACACCCTATAAAAGTAGACTAGATACACCACTACCCCTATGGACGCCCCGTTTTTTACCCCTAAAATGGAAAAAAAAATCGAGATATGGACAAAATTTTCTTTCTTGTCAAATTAAAGTCATCTTAAATCAATTATTCTAATATACAACCTGATATACAGTCGATGCAGAATTTAAAGACGCATTTTTTCATGTATTTGGATTCATAACTTTAGATATGAAAAATATACCTGCCCTAACAAAAACCGTAATTTGACTTTTTCACAATAAACATTAATCTTTATAATTACTCTACTTTGATTTTTACACCATTCGAAAGAGCGTCAAATTTTATATTAGAAACCATTCAATATCTTTGCTCTAAAATTCTTATAATCCTGAGATATATCCACATTTAAAACACTTGAAAAAATCCAAAGGTCGGGACCTGCTGATTTTTACCTAAAAATTCACTTTTTCCTCTTTTTCCGATGATTTGATTGGCTCATTTTTTTTCGCTGTAACAAAGAAAAAAACTTTTTTTTTGGAAAGTTTACAAGGCTTTAGCTCTCTCATGACATTTACTCTTCCCTAACAATTGGCTCTGTTAAGTAACAATAAACCTTCCCGAACAGTTATCACTGATTTCCCCCGACAGGGAGCATTTAACGTGTAAGTATAACTTGTTTATTTATAAAAAAAATTGTTAATCTAATCCTTTGTGTATTAATATCACCCTTTTTCTTTTCTTGTATTTTCAATTAAACACAATTTGGTTCTTTTATTCAAACTATTTTTGTTACTAGTTTTTATTTTTTTATTCTGTATTTTTATTCTGTGAGTATAATCATAAATCATTTGTTTTGTCTTTGAACGGAATTTTCCTCCAATATAGTTAGTTATACCATTAATTCCTAATAAAAGTGTACAATGAAAACCACATTTTACCATTTTATTTCAGAGTGTTTCTCGAGTTTATTTGTAATATACATATGTATATATCATTCACTAGATTTTTATAAATACCATTCACTAGATTTTTATAAATATCATTCACTAGCTATGTACATTACTATAATTGTTATTTTTCTTTATACTTGAGGACATGCCATTTTGCTTAAGCAAAAATAAAGCAGCCATATCAGTTTAACTAACTATACAATTGCATTAAAACTTTTGGTGGTCAATATGCCAAGGTAATAGTTATAACTCTTGATATAGTTAAATCTGCCTCTTTCACTTTTAATTTATGGTGAAAAAAAATTTTTTAAAGGAAGAGACCTTTTGATACTACCATTTTATTACGACAGTAAAGCTCTACGCTACACTACCTGTGTTTACTGGCCTTAATTAGTCTTTTTGATAAAGAAAAACGAGGTATTGTAGACATGATTTTTTTTGTTGTAGCGAAAAGATTTTCGAGCCAATCAAATCATCGGAAAAGGAGGAAAAAGTGTATTTTTTGGTAAAAATAAGCCAGTCCCCCCCTATGGATTTTTTCAAGATTCAGAAATATCCATACATCTTTACGTTAAAAAGGTTTTAAAGCTTAGCTTTTTACCAATCCATGTAGAATTTGACGCTCTTTTCAATGATGTAAAAATCAGAGTAAACTAGTAACAAATATTAATAGGTATTATAAAAAAACGATATACAGTTTTTGTTAGGGCAAGTATATTTTCTACATAAAAAATAATAATTCTAAATCAATAGAAAGATGCGCCTTCAAATTCTGCATCGATTGTATATTATATAGTAAAATAGAATAGGTGGAATAAAAGACTTTAATTTGAAAAGAAAGAAATTTGGACCCAAATCTCAATTTTTAGGTCCAAAAACAGGAAAAAAACCAAATCAGGATACAGACGTATTTTGTTAGACAGTGTTATATTCCAAAGATGTAGAATTTAAAAACTAAGATTTCTATGCATTTAGATTTATTATCTTGTATATAAAAAATATACATGTCCTAATAGAAGCTGTGCTTTCTCGCAATGACTATTAAACTTTATAATTATACTACTTTGATTTTTACACCATTCGAAAGAGCGTCAAATTCTACCTTAGACATCAATAAAAACCTAAACTTTAAAACCATTTAAATACAAAGATATATCTACATTTCTAATTTTTATTTTTTTTTAAGCTGTGAAAAAAATTCCATTTTTTAGAAAAATTTGCTAGTCCCCCCCTATGGATTTTTTCAAAAATCAGAAAGATGTATATATCTTTACATTAACATTTTTTTGAAACTTGGCGTTTTAACGATATATGTAAAATTGTACGCTCTTTCCAATTATGTAAAAATCAAAATAAAATAATTACAAATATTAATGGTTATTGTGATAAAACGGTATACAGTTTTTGTTAGGGCAAGTATATTTTGCACATATAAACATATACTTTTAAAAATATAGAAAGATGCGCCTTTAAATTCTGCACTTTCTGTATATCATATTGTTTAATGAAATAGCGGATTTAGAGGGACGTTACTTTGACAAGAAGGTATTTTTTGTCAAAATTTTGATTTCTGGGACCGAAAAACGAGGTGTATATAGACCATGCTACATGCACTCTCCATTTGTAGTGCATGTAAGGAAAACAGTTTTTGTTAGAGAAAGTATATTTTTTACATATAAAAAGATACATCTTTATATACAATCATCTGCCCATATAAAGTTAGAATTTTCTGGATATAGTATTGCATAATAAAATAGTTAATATTGAAGGACTTTACTTTGACATGAAAGGTTTTCTGGGCTTAAATATGTGGTGTGTATAGATACTAAAGTGGTGTGTGTAGTTTATATGAGTCGCGCTAATTAGCTTATTTTTACTTAAAAAATATATTTTTTCCCCCTTTTTTCAATGATTTGATTGGCTCATAAAAAATAAATAAAAAATCTTAACTATGTATTAGGTACTTCGCTTTTTCTTTATCAAAGAAAAAAAGCGAATCGAGTTCAGTATAAATGTAGCATAGCTTAAGAGCTTTGTTATTGAAATGAAATGGTAGTTCTAAAGGAGCTCATTTTTTATTAAAAAAGAAAAACTGGGTGGGTGATAAAAATTTCCCATATTAGGTAATCGAAGTGGACATTTGAAAAAAAAAAAAAAAAAAAAAATCGTGTACATAAAGCTTTTTTTTGTTCTTGTTTAATTTATTTACTATGACGCGTGGTTTACTTATTATTGTAGAAGGTTGTGATCGTTCAGGAAAGTCAACACAATGTGATAACTTGGTTTCACGCTTAAAGAATGAAGGAACAGATACAGAACTTATAAAGTTTCCTGGTAAATAAAGAGAGAGAGAGAAAAAAAAAAAAAAGGGGGACATTCAACAACAAAAAAATGAATAAAAAAGTTATCGCGTTATAGATAGAACAACACAAACAGGAAAAATGATTGATAGCTATTTACAACAAAAGAGTGAACTTGATGATCATGCGATTCATCTTTTATTTTCTGCTAATCGTTGGGAAGCCATGTAAAGAAAGAAAGAAAGAAAGAAAGAAAGAAAAAAAGAGAGACGTATAATAATAATTTTTTTTTTTTTTTTGAAAAATAGGAAATCGTTAGAAGAGAAATTAAAGAGTGGAAAGACATTGGTTGTGGATCGATATGCGTTTTCAGGCGTTGCATTTTCATCTGCAAAAGGATTAGATTTAGAGTGGTGTAGAAACCCAGATATTGGATTATTGAGTCCTGATATTGTCTTGTTTCTTGATTTAGATATTGAAGAAGCAGAGAAACGAGGTGGATTTGGTGAAGAGCGATATGAAAAAAGAGACTTACAAATGAAAGTTAGAGATGAATTTATGAAATTGAAAGATGATACATGGAAGGTAAGAAGTGAAAAAAAAAAAAAAAAAAAAAAAAACAATAGCAATTAAAACACATGAAATTCATCTTTTTTTTTATATATAATATATAGTTTATTGATGCAAGTCAATCTAAAGAAAATGTCGAAAAAGATATTTGGAAAACGATCGAAACAACAAAAAAGTCAATTGAAAGTAATATGCCCGACTTGAAATTTAATTTGTGGAAGAAGTAAGGGGTATGATTATACATCTTTATCTGCATATTCTTCATCAACAAGTGCAGCATATTTCTTGATAATCTCAAGTTGTTTACCACGTAAAGATCTAAATAAATAAAATAAGTATTTACATATACGAAATCAGATTTCTTCTCCTCCCAAAAAAAAAAACTTACCTAGGAAGTTCTACTTTTAATTGTACAATTTGATCTCCTCTAGAAGATCCTCTTAATCGTTGAATACCTCTTCCACGAAGTGCAATATTATCATCAGGTTGTGTACCAGCAGGTACTTTAACTTCAACATCACCATCAATTGTAGGAATTCGAATCTTGCCTCCAAGCATTGCTTTATAAAATGGAACTTTTGCATCATAAAAGATATCTGCTTCTTGTCTACGAAATACTTTAGAGGGTTGAATCTAAATTTTATGATGTATTTAGTAAAAAAAAAATTTTTTTTTCATTCTTACTACAAACAAACAATTTTATGAAACTTACATTGAGTGAAACAAAGAGATCACCATTTGGACCCTCTCCTTTAATAGGAGCATCACCAGCACCAGGCACACGAATTCTTGAATTATTATCCACACCAGCCGGAATCTTGACCTCGACCGTCTTTTTATCCTTGACCTTACCCACACTATCACAGGTATGACATTTGGCGTCATGAGGAATCGATGAACCCGCACCACCACATGCTTGACATGTAGTTTGCATATGGAATCCACCCATCTGTACAGTCTGTACTCCGGATCCATGACATATCTTACAATTCGTCTTTGATTTACCTTCTTTTAATCCAGATCCATGACAGGTAGTACAGGTAGTAACACGATTCACCGTCACTTTCTTTTTGGCTCCTTTCACGGCTTCCATGAAATCAATGGTAAGAGGTACTTGAATATCTTCACCACTCATGTGTCGGAATGGATCTGTACCTCCACTTGTACCTGCTGCACCGCCAAATCCTGCACCGCCAAATCCTCCTGCTCCTCCTCCTGCTCCTCCGCCACCACCACCACCAAATCCTCCACCAAAGAATTGACTAAAGATATCATTTGGATCAAATCCACCGGGGAATCCACCGCCCGTGGCACCATAAAATCCACCTGCACCACCTGGTCCTCCTCCTCCTCCTTCAAATGCGTGTCCGAATTGATCGTATTGTTTACGTTTTTCTTCATCTGATAAAATTTCATAGGCTTCTTGAATTTGAGTGAATTTCTCTCTTGCATCTTTTTCTTTATTTGTATCAGGATGATATTGTTTTGCCAACTTAATTAAAAAAAAAAAAAGATGATGAGTTAGGGTAAACATTTTTTTTATTTTTTATTTTATATACCTTGTAATATGCTTTTTTTATTTCACTTTGTGAACTTGATTTTGAAACACCCAATACTTTATAAGGATCTTCTTTTTGTTGTTGTATGGAGGAAGCATGAAATCCTCTCTTCTGTTTTAAATGATTAAATTTCAATTCCCTTTTTTACACGTTTTTTTTTTAAAAAAAAATATAAATATACATACCTGGTGTTGATAATACAAGGAAGGTAAGATACCTACATGGCTATATTTGATACCTTTTTTTGAAATAAAAATTAATAAAAAATATATATATATTTGATTTTATTTATTATTTTACCTTTTCTGGCATATACCGGAAATTGTTTTTGACAAGACTTTAAGAGTGGTTTAACTCGTCTCAAAACATGGTGCATAAGAACATTACTTGACATTGGTTTCTTTTTTTTATTCTAAATGAAAAAGTAAGAAAAAAAAAGAGAGGAATGGGGTAGAGAGATATATGCAAAAATAAAAATTTCTAGCTTTTTCCACGGTTTTCTTTTTGCGAAAAAAAAAAAGAGAGATGTTTGGGTTTGATTGGTTGCGTTCGGGAAAAACAATATGCTCTTTTTCTTCGATCTTCCAGGGTTAATTATACAGAGAGATCCTTCATATTGGTCGTGTTCTTTTTGAGACCTTTTTTTTTTTTTGATGATGTGACTTATATTTATTTAATTTCTATCCTTATAAAATATTCAAAAAAAAAAAAGTGACATTTCTTTTGTTTAGTTACCACGATTGGGGAGATCCCACTGCAACGTAGATTTCGTGTGTAACATAATGGTATACCATTCTACTCAAAGATCAATATTCTAATTGTTACCTGTATTTTTTTGTGTGGAGACTTTCTGCTATAAATTTTATATCAAATTAGGTTTTCATATTGATCTTGTATTCTTTTTTTTTTTTAAAAAAAAAAGTATGTACACGTATGTACACGTATGAATGTGCGATTGCTATAGAAAGTTTTAGGGATTCAGCTACATATTTGTACTAAAACTCATAGATAAATTACATTTAGCATCTACATCAAGCCGTCTCTTCGGCCGTAGTTCTTGAAGCTTTAAAAAGTTTGATCCTGATACTCAAAACAAAGGGGTATTTTTTTTTTTTTTTTTTTTTTTTTTTTTTTTAGGTCGGCTGACTCTACCTTGTATTTAAGTATAGTGCTTTCGATTGAAACCATAGTTTAAATGTCTTTTTTATTATTTTGCAAAGAAGAATCTTTGACTGGGTTGATGCTCTTTATACTGAAGGGATATACATCTTCATCTTTACTGCCAATTGAAATCATGCACATTTCACAATTTTTAAAAGACCGGTTAAAAATTTCGCGCTTTTTTTTTTATATATATATATATTTTACAGCGAGGGGGAGGGGGGGGGGGAAATAAATGTAATATATACACAAAAATTGAACTTAATGTACCAGTTTAAAAATACAACACCCCCTTTGTGATGTATACTCCATTATTGTATATATATATATATATATATCACTTTATCTTTCTCCTTATTTTTACGACCGGGAAAGATTGAGAGTATATAAAAGCTGATAAAAATGAAAAAGAATAAGAGAGTCATCCAACGTGGTTTTAGTAGTTAATTTAATTATTCTAATAAGATATGTTTTTGCTGATTTTAATTTTAATGCGAGACAAAGCATCTGATCTCAGAAAGAAAAAAAAAAAAAGGATCGAAATTAAAAAAAGTCTGAGAATTGATAAATGGTAACTTCTTCTTCTACTTCTTATAAAGCCGCGGACACCTGTCAAATGACTTTTTTTTCTTTCAAAAAAAGATGGTAGTACGGTTTTTTTGATCCCTTTACTCCCTTTTTTGTTTTGGAGAGGGCTCTGAGAGAAACGGAAAAAAAAAATATGTTTTTTATTATAATTTACTCAGAATTCATCTCATAAAAAAAAAAAAAAAAAGAAGAGATCTTGTTACACTATAGTACATTCATTGCTAAATAATTGCGTCTTATTGCAAAATTTTTATCATCTTTTTTAAGTCGGTTGCAGAATACCCTAGAAAGTTTTCGCGTCTTCTTTCGCCCATGATTGAAGCGGAGGAGGAAAAGAGTAATTTTTTGCATTTATAATCATAGTGTGACAGGGTCTTCTTCTTTATTATATATAAACTTTTTTTTTTAAAAATTACTTCATTGAATTCTTTTTTCTTTATAAACAAAACAAAGCAAAAAAAATGCCTGCTACTACATTTAAACTGTAAAAAAAAAAAAAAAAAAAAAAAATTGATTACGAGATTTTATTTAGAATCAAACTAATATATATATATTTTTTTTAAAAAAAAAGTAACACTGGTGCCGAAATCCCTGCTCTTGGTCTTGGTACATGGCAATCTAAGCCCAACGAAGTTTATGACGCTGTTATTACTGCTTTAAAGAATGGGTAAATATAAATAAAAGCAACAACGATTATTTAGTATAAACAAACGAAATTCTGACAGTTTTTTTTTTTCTTACTTTAAAGTTATAAGCATATTGATACTGCCTTCATTTGTAAAGTGAATTTTTTTTTTTAAAAAAAAAAAGAGATAATTTATACTCACACACTCTTATTCATTTTTATTTTAGATGGTAACGAAAAGGAAGTAGGTCAAGCTATCAAGGACTCTGGTGTTCCTCGTTCTGAACTCTTCATCACCACTAAATTATGGAACAACAGTCATCGCCCTGAAGATGTTGAAGCTGCACTTGATAAGTCGCTTGAACTCTTGGGTTTAGACTACGTTGATTTATATTTAATGCATTGGCCTGTGGCTTTCAAGCCTAAATCGGATCTTATCCCTAAAGATGCGGATGGCAAGGTTTTATTTGATGATTCAGATATTACCGAGACTTATGCTGTAAGCCCGCTTTAGTATTATTATTAACTGACGTAATTAGAGACCTTATCATGATTTTTTTTTTTTGTGTGTGTGTGTATATAGGCTATGGAAAAGTTAAGTAAGGAAAAGACCCGTGCTATTGGTGTTTCCAACTTTAATATTGCTAACCTTGAAAAGTTGGCAAAGACTCAAAAGATTGTTCCTGCTGTAAACCAAGTAAGATTATATATACAAAAAAAGATGAAAATAGAGTCATAAGGGACTTACAAAAAAAAAAATTGTTTAGGTTGAATTACATCCTTATTTACCTCAAGATGAGTTAGTAAAGTATTGTCAAGATCATGATATTTTAGGTAAAAAAAAAAACCCCCCCATACAGAAAAAAAAAAAAAAAAAAATAGGAAACTGATATTTTTTATCTTTAGTCACTGCCTATTCTCCTCTCGGTAGTACCGATTCACCTTTCTTGAACGATACTACTGTTGTAAGTGAAAAATGAATTGTATTAAAAAAAAAAAAAAAAAGGTAGATTTCTCTAACAAAATTATATAAATATGAAGGCCAAGATGGCAGAAAAGTACAGTAGTACACCTGCTTCCATTCTTATCTCATGGGGTCTTAAGCGCGGTTATGCAGTTATTCCCAAATCTGTAACACCTGCTCGTATCATCTCTAATTTCAAGACGGTTGAACTCAGCCAAGAAGATTTTGAAGCTTTGAATCAACTTGTTAAATCTGAAGAAGCTCGTAGAATTGTAAGCAGTAAAAAAAAAATATGTGTGATCTATGTATAACTCATCTCTCTTGTTTTTTTTTATATACATATATAAAATAGGTTGACCCTTACAACTTTTGGGGTGTTGATGTCTTTGGTGAACACAACTAAATTAAATTTTGTTTAAACAATTGTACTACTTGACTTTTCTGCTGATCTCCCTCCCTTTTTTTTTTATTTGATAAAATCCATTTCGTATCTCCTTTTTTGTAAAAAGAAACAAGTTCTTTTTTTTTTTTTTTTTACATGGTGTTGTTATTATTGATTTCAATAAAAGAAAATGGTTAATATGATAGACTTCAAATCACCAAGTTTTTTTTTTTTTTTTAGATCCAACTCTAATTTCATTTAGTGTATTTTACCCTTTTTATTTTTTTCTAAAAGAGAGAGAAAGAGAAAGAAAGAAAGAGTGTGTGTGTGTGTTGGATTGTCGTGGCACGGAGTAACCCTAATAGATTTTGATACACAACATGTGTGAGTAAATGTGCGTTAAACCAAGTGTGCGTGCGTATTATGTGAGTGTTTTTATTATTTTATTTCTCTTTTTCTTCTTTCTCCTCTTCATTTTTTTTTTCTTTTATTTAATTTTTTTTTTTGTTTTATTTTTATTTTTTGTTTCTCTTTTTTTTTTTTTTCTTTTTTTTTTTTTTTTTTCCTTTATTGAATCTTAATTTACATTCTTTAATCTAATCTAAACATTTATTTCAAATGGGACAATTGTTAGCTTCGTTGAATCTCCGCGGAAATTCAGATATAGTACCTGAAATAGGGTTTGATATCGAGAGTAAGTTCATTTATATAAAAGAAAAGAAAAGCGAGATAAAAAGATAACAATAAACAAACAAAAAAAAAAAAAAAAAAAACTCTATTAGAAGCAACCCCTCTATCGGAAGAGTTAGGGGACTATAATCAACTATTAACATTGCTAGTACAACCAAACTCCAGTTTATTAAAATCCCTTAAAGAATATAAACCCGCTTCAGACTCTATTCGAAATGCTATTGCACAACCTACAATAGAAAATGAAGATAAAGCATGGAACGCAGTTTTACCTACAGTGGATATGCTGAGACAATTTTATCATTATTCTTCCGAGCTAGGTAAAGAAAAACTCAAGTATATATATATATAGAGAGAGTAGAAAGAGAGAGATTAATTAAAAGTAAAAAGTATATAATAGAACGAGGTATTCCCATGTTACTCAATGTACTTTGTAAAGATGGTGTTACAAAAGATCTTGACAGGCATCCAGGATTAACTAAATTATTTGCAGACATTTTAAACTTTGTATTTGAATTTGATTATCTAAAGATTCGAAATCCTACACTTCAAAACGATTTCTCGTTCTATCGACGTACTTTACAAAGAGGAAGAACAAATAATAATAATACAATAAGAAAGGATGAATCGGATTTACGTACTGCAATGAATGAAGATGATTTAGCTAATCGAATCTCTCTCTTTATCGCTTATCCGACTCCCATGTTGAACTGTGTCATTGAGACAACTACTAAATACGTTCAATCCAATCGCTTAGTGAAAAATGTAAGTGATTGGTTAGCAAGTATCTGGTTCGCTTGCTTTCAAAACTTGAACAATAACAATAAAAAGAAATCAACAACAACGACTACTATCATCTCCAAAGAAAATCTCAGCTTTTATCTTAAAGTCATGGTTGTCTCGATTATTCTATATGATCATATTGATCCAAATGGTGCATTTTCAAAGTATTCACCTATCAATGTAAGTTTATATATATATATATATATATATATATTATGTAAACACAATTAACTTACATGTGTTATTTTTTTTTTCCCCAGGTAAAAAATTCTTTAAAAACAATTCAAACAACAAACAATTTGAATCAACAAGAACAATCAAGTACATCTAACCTTATCTCTGCTTTAAAATATAATTCAAAACACTTGAATGATGAATCTACACCTAAAGGAATTAAAAATCTTGTCATGGCCTCATAAAATAAAATAAAAAATAAAATTTTCGTTATTGTACCTGATAATATGCATATTATCCTGCATGATATAATGTGTAGTATTCTAATTTAAGCAGCAGTGCTGAGTGTGTGAACATGAAAAAAAAAACCCTCTTTAAAATAACAACTCTGGTCAGTGCCAAAGTCTTTTTTTTTTTTTTTTTTTTTTTTATTGTACACACTCACTCCCGTTTAAAGAAAAACATCCGCTCTCTTTTATCTCTCTGGTATTTTATGTACTGTAACTGTTTAAAAAAAAAAAAAAAAGAGTGGCTATTTGTTTGTAAAAAGTAATTCAAAGTACGATCTTATTGTGTTGTCACTGCTGCCACACAACAACGTGACATATACTTCAATTTTTTTTTTTTTTAATGGCCTGTTATTTTTTTTTTTTACCCCTTTTAATTCACTGGGATGTAACCAGATCAAAAAATAGAAATGTAATAAATAAGGAATACAAGAGTTATTAAAAAAGGAAAATTCTCCTTTTTTGATTAGATACATATGTAAATGTACACATATTATGAAAAAAAAAAGTATCATTCTCATGGAGTTTTATAAAGACAAGTGAAATTTGTTATTATTTTAATTTAAATGTTTCTTGGTCTATCAAAGTGTTAAAAACAAGTCCATATCAACAGCTGGGTGCAGTTGAATTCTTTGAAGCGATACAGTAGTTTCTTTGTGTAAGTAAGATAAGCGGCTATAATCATGTCGCTTCTTTTAAAAAAGAGGCTTGTTACTTCAATGAAAAAAAAAAAAAAAAATCAATACCAAATTGTTCGTACGTAATAAAAAAAAAAAAAGCGTAAGTTCCTCTTCTATAAGTTAAAGTTAAAGTTATTGTTTAAAATCTACTTTTTGTTTGAAAACTTTATAAAATTATTTTCGTGCATTGGTTTTTTGGCAGTGAAGTATAAGCTATATATACGATATACAAGTCCAACTGGTCATAAAACTATTTAAATGCTCACAAGTTCCTCAAAACATTTATTGTAAAAAATCGAAATCTTTAGTCTCAGGCCGTCAACTTGGGTCTAATTCTTTTTTTTTTTTTTTATTTGAAAACTATCCAAAAAAAAGTCGGGAATTTTAATTTTGGGCAAATATGGGATAATATAAAGCGTCGTTGAAATATGTATGTACCTGTGTGGAACAGATGTAGATTGACTTAAACAGATCGGATGGATAATAGAATAAACAAAGTAGCTTTTTTTTTTTACTTGAAAGCTGATCTGCTTCCTGATAAATACAAAACTAGGCCTTACATAAGCGTTTTATGTGAGCGTTTGTAAAATTTTTGTTGAATGCAGAAACTTCTCAACAGATTGCCCATTTTTGAGAATAACAGCAAACTTTTGCTCCCCCCCCCCATGTTGGATCCTCAGTAAAAGTACATCACCTTAGATTTACTCGTTTTACTGCGTGACTGTAAAATAAGAAGTATTGCACGTAGTGGTAATAATACTTTCAACCTCCTGACTAATCGTGTTAGTATCAAAGTATAAAACTGATATCTTTGTAATTTTTTTATTATCGAAATCATATAAAAAGCGAAATATCACATCACTTGTTGAAAGTTTTTTAATTGAGTTTATAAAAAAGATAAAAAAGATATCTCAATAAACTTTTTTTTGTGTTCAAAAAATAAATGGCATGATTAATTATTTTGAAACGTTTCATGTGATCACAAAAAAAAAAAAAGATATTAGACAATATTATATATATATATATATATATATAAAGGAAGAGTTGTTATAACAAGCTTATCATGAAAATGTGCATCTTATAAGTAAAGTAGCTGGGCGATAATCACCACCAGATCGGAAAATTTAGGGTTTATTAACCTTTTTATTGTCTTGTTTGTCTTCTGTAGGTTTTTGATCTGTGTACTACAATCCAATGAATACAATTAAATTTTGCAATTACCGCCGTAGTATATTACCATTATCTGATAAACAACGGGTGATAAAGCCTACTAATTATGGACGAAGATTTTTAACACCTGTTTGAAAATTTATTAGGTAGTTTTTTTTTTTTTGGACAACATTTGTACGGAATTCGTCTATATTAGTTACTTTTGAATTATATTCCTACATATTAGTGTATATAAGAGTAAAATCTTTCTCATACTGCAGCGACCTAGTAGAATGTAATATGAATAGACAGTAATAAAAAGATCACACACATTCCTGGATCAACAGTAAACGCATCTACTCCCAGCATCATAATTTTTCGAGGCACTTAAGGATTGATATTATGAACATATGAAGTCCTTAGTCTTCATGGATTACTAAGTCGACATGGTTACTACAAGCAATGCAAGCAAGAAAGGTTTTAATAGAAAGTGTCAGTTAACCTGGAGAAAGTATACTCATAATACTTGGATCCAACAAGATTTTTTAAAAAAAAAAAATTACTTGTTTCAATGTATCAGATTTCTACAGGTTATTTGAAAATCAAAAAAAAAAAAAAAAAAAAAAAGTCCAAATAGAAAAATAAAGGTAATGATTAGAACAAAGAACTTTAATCGTGTGTGTGAAATGGTGTACATATATTACTTTTTTGTTTTGCAAATTAGGAATTTCACACCACGAGGAATAGGAGATTGATAATTGGGTAACTTTTTTTTTTTTTCACTCTCCACACACACACACACACACACACACACACACAAACAATAACATTAAACAAAAAATCTCTTCTCCCCTTCTTTCTCTCTTATCAATATTCTCTTTTTTTTTTTTTTTTTTTTTTTTCTTTTTTTTTACCTTCATTTAAAAATATATACGCACGTACATTTTCCCTTTCTCTACAAATAAAACAGGTATAAAAAAAAAAAAAGGCTTTAGCTGAAACAAAATATATATATATATACAATGCGTCAAAAAAGTTAACACCATGAACTCTCTTTTCTTTCTTAATTCTCCATTCCCTTGGAAAAAAAAAAAAAAAAAACCTCGTGTTTTGGTTGACCTTATTGTCCTACAATAATTTTATTTTATCCAATCAAAAAAAGAACAATTATCCTTTTAAAATGATGCTTTATAAATTAGTTGTGCTTGGTGACGGTGGTGTTGGAAAGGTAAAAAAAAAAAAAAAAAACATGAAACAATTATATTCATATTTTCTTTTTTTTATAGACTGCTTTAACAATTCAGGTATTGTTTGACACTGGGGGGATTATTTGTGTGTGAAACTAACTTTCCATTTCTTTTTTTTTTTCTTATAAAAAAAAAAAAAAAGTTATGTTTAAATCATTTTGTTGGTATGTTGTCATTTATATTTATTTTCTATCCGATTTTCATTAACCCATTTCTTTTTTTTGTAGAGGTAATAAATAATACAATATAATTTATAATAAGAATCCAAATTTTAAAAAAAAAGATATATATATATATAGACTTATGATCCTACTATTGAAGATTCATACCGTAAACAAGTTGTGATTGATGATCAACCTTGTGTTCTTGAAGTATTAGATACTGCTGGTCAAGAAGAATATACTGCTTTAAGAGATCAATGGATTCGGTACGGGCCAAAAAAAAAAAAAAAAAAAATCATTCTACTAAAATGCTTTACTAAAATTTCTATATATAGAGATGGTGAGGGCTTTTTATTGGTTTATTCAATCGCATCTCGTTCAACATTTGAACGTATTGAACGTTTCCGTAATCAAATTTTCAGAGTAAAGGATCTTGATAATGTACCTATGATGTTAGTTGGTAACAAATGTGATAAAGTGACTGAAAGAGAAGTGACAAGAGAAGAAGGTTCTGCTATGGCAAAACAATTAGCTTGTGATTTCATTGAAACTTCTGCAAAGACCTGTGTGAATGTTGAAAGATCTTTTTATCAAGTCGTTAAAGCTATCAGAGCTCAACGTGAAGGTTTAAAACCTGGTGGGCCTAAAGGAAAGAGTAAAAAGGAAAAGAAAACTAAATGTTTAATCTTGTAAAAAAAAAAAAAAAAAAAAAAAAAAAAGATAAAACCTTTTACCTCTAGAATATTATTTATTGCTTTTTTATTATCTCAACAAACCACACGCTCACTTAAACTCGTTCCCTCTCTCTTTTTTTTTTATTATTATTATTATTTCTTCTCTTATATGTAATTTAATTCTTTTAACCTTCTTCTTCTTCTCTCTTTTTATAATACACAACAACACATACATGAAAAAAAAAAAATCATTTATACGCTACATTTTAATTATTATTTATATACAATTGCATGATTAAGCGAATGTGAGATAGATCTTGTTACTATGTACAAAATCAATACTATAAGTTTGAGCATGCTGATTGACAGGTACAGATGAAATATCATCCACAAACACAAAATATTGATACTGTTTATACTTGTCATGTGCCACTCTATCAAGATATTGAATATGGCTTAATTCTTCAGTTTCTCCACACCATAACTTTAAAATATGAATCTGTTCATTTGATAATGCAAGTACGATAGTCACAATCACTTGTTTCGCTCTAATAATAAATGTTACTTTCCAACAAAAAAATTCGCCCACTGATTTTTTTATCTAATCATTACCTTTGCCCTGATTCAAAATCTTTAATTGTATTTTTTAATAATTGAAGCCAATTATGAGGTAAAATAAATTTCCATTCACCATAGACAGTAGGTAACATATTTAACTACAGATATAAAAAAAAAAAAATCAGCAAGATTAGACAACAACAAAATAAAAAAAAAGTTCACTCCCTCCCCTCCCTTACCCGGTTGATTTCACTGATCATGGTTGAAACGATATTTGGATTAAACATGATGTTTTCCATATCTGTCGTCACAAAACCACCTGAATGATTAGGAAAGATCTCAGATGCAGGTAACATCTCTCCATATGAGTAATCAGGTACACCGTATTCCCAGATCTGTGTAGCTGATTCCTTTTTATGCTTTGTCAAATTACGAGAGAAATAAGTTTCATTATATCGATCAAACTAAAAAAAAAAAAAAGACACATTCATCATCAGTTATCCATGTTACATATATATATATATATATATTTTACCATCATGACATAAGTTGTTGCAGCATAATTCATATGTCTTAAATGACTCACTGCTTTAGTTAAAATACTACTTGTATCTGAATTTCCATATACCACAAACTTTGATTTGGTCTTTAATTGTTTCAACTAACAAAAAAAATATATATATATAAATATATACACACACACACACACACAAAAAAAACTTTCTTTCTTATTTACCTCGTTAGGAAACTTTAAATACTCCACAACTAAATGCCATTGATAAGGTGTAAAAGGATCCGTACTATCATTATCATACACAATGGGTTGAGATAATACTTTAGGTCTTGGTAACAAATTATCAATAAAGACAGCACATAATCGTGTATAATTTGAACTAAGTCCTGTATCACTTGGTAAATTCGAGAGTTTCTTGACATCTTCTTCTGCAAATAAAACTAATGCTTGTGACATGTCTGGATGATGTACTACACCTGACTATTTCAAAAAAAAAAGTAAGATGAGTTTTCACTTTTGTTTCTAGTATATATCTTTTTTTTTTTTTTTTTACCATTTCATTCACTTGATAGAAACTCTTTAATTTAGAAACATCAATGTATCGATCTCTAGGCACAATACTCATAAAACTAATCGATCTACCCAACAAGACTTGATTCAATGCTTTTAAAGGCACTGTATAAGTCACTCGAATT
This sequence comes from Pilaira anomala, assembly GCA_025716855.1. NCBI lineage: Eukaryota > Fungi > Mucoromycota > Mucoromycetes > Mucorales > Mucoraceae > Pilaira > Pilaira anomala. Next base: position 409,235 of record JAIXMQ010000015.1, on the reverse strand, counting down.
TCATTCGTTTGATTTGATGTCAGAGAAATAAGTTTCCTAAAAAACAACGGAAATTTTTTTTTTTTTTATTTCATATACTCTATTATGCTTTAAAAAAAAAAAACTTACTTGATTTGCTTTTCATGATAACATGTTTGATTTCCTTCTAATGTGACATTTGAAATAAACTTTTGTCCATTATATAATGCAATAGTTAATACAAAAGGTGTAGGAAATGCAGTTGAATTTAATAGTTTAATACGATCCACATTATCTGCGTTTCGTCTAGGATCCTTTCGTGTTGGTTCGGTTGATCGAGATCCTGTTGCTTTGACTGGTGAAGTCGTCGTCGTCGTAGGATACTGGGTTTCTCTAGCTCTAATTCTTGGATCTATCCTGTCCGCTACACCTACTTTTAAGAATTAGTTTTTTTTTTTCTATGTATATCTACTTTTATAAATATATATATATACCAGATCGACCTCCATGAAGTGTCGGAACAAATCCAGTGGATGGCATATATTGTGTTGTATTTTGTGGTTTGGGTGGTTGAGGAGGTAATACACGTAATGTAGGTGGAAGTGGTCTTGCTACTGTTTGAGTTGGTGAGGTAATCGGTTTTCTTGATTGAGATAGAAGAGGTCTTGAAGGAGATGTTGGTGGGAGAGATCTAATAGATGGTGGTGGTGGTGATAGTGTCGGTGCAACAGATCGAAATGGTAAGTTAGATGAAGATGATGAAGATGATGATTGTGGTGGTGGGGGTGATGGTGGCGGTGGCGACGTAATAGTGATAGGTTTTGTAATAGACGATGAAGTAGTTGAGGATGTATTATTAAAGTGTTTTATTTTTATTGGACTTGATGGACGTGGTATTGGGTATTTAGAAATAGCTAAAGGTAGCTTTTGACGTTTTGCAGAATCAACATAATCTTCGATATTAAATCCAGCTAAAAAAAAAAAAAAAGAGGGAATATTAGAATTAAAAAAAAAAAAAAATTAATTAAAATTATGTTTACGAGTTGAGGTTTGTCTTATTGTAGTATTACGCTTTATCGCAGTAAAGGATTCGTCTGTAGAAGAAGAAGAAGATGGTTCTTTTTGAAACTTCTTTTCCATTTGAGTCCGTTTTTCTTTCTGCCTTTTTAATTCTAAATCTCGGTTGATTTCTTCAAGTTTTCTCTTTTTTATTAAATCCTCTGAATTTTTTTGAGGAGATTCGATTGGCACTTCCTTTTCCTTTCCTTTTCTCGATGATGATGATGATGATGATGATGCTGCTGCTGCTGCTGCTGCTGCTGCTGCTGCTGCTGTTGGTAGTGGTGATGATGCCTTGCTCTTTTCTTTTCTCTTTTTTATTAAATCGTCTGGTGTTTTAGAAGAATCCAATAGAACTTCCTTTTCCTTTCCTTTCTTGGATGTTAATTTAGTAGGTGGTAATGGGGGTGTCTTGCTTCTTTCTTTTCTCTTTTTTGAGACTTTGGTGGTCTCATCTAAATCCGAATCCTCAGTTATAATACTAGTGGGTCGTGCTGAAGAAGTGGAACTTTCGGGTTCGTCGAGAGGTGGTGTGGATATTCTGTTCAAGATTCGCTTCTTCTTCTTCTTTTTAGATTTTTTTTTCTTTTCGACTGGTTCGATCCCATTCTCTTCGATTAGTTCTGTCCTATTCGATTTCGTTGACTCAAGCTCATTCGCTTCAGTTGACTCACTCTCACTCTCTTCACTTGGTTCGATCCTTGTCCTTTCGAGCCCATGCTTTTCGAGAAAGGCTTTTAAAAGTGAAGGACAATTAAGATTGTTTTCTGGTTCCCATGTATTATGTCTATAAAACTAACATTAATAATATTCTTTCTTCTTCTTTTTTTTTTTAAATCACTCTAATAAAGAAAAACGAGGTTGTGTATGAGTCTTTTTTTTTTTCGAATAGTACGTGTTTTTTTTTTTGTACATAAATCAACTTACTACTCTGGACCGTAGTTCTTCCATTTAATTTCAAACATGCGTACACCACTATCCGTAGTATACATTTGAATGATCTCCTCTACTTCATAATAGAAGTTGTCGTCGTCGTCGTCCTCTAATGTTTCTAAGTTAGCCATTATTTATCAATATAAAGAAACTGGATAAGAATGAAAGAAAAAAAAAAAAAAAAAAAAAAAAAAAGTATGAATTGACAACTTCGTGACTACTGCAGTTTTTTTTTTTTTTTTTTTTTTATATATATACACGTCTGAAGTTAAAGTTTGTTATTCTTTGTTGTACACAATTAAAGAGGATGTAATAATACGCGCTCAAGTAAAAACATAAAGTCTGAAGGGCTGACTGTCACTTGATTGGCGTCTTACTTTATCTCATACGCCACAAAAACGAGCTTTTTTTTTTTTTTTTTTTAATTTCATTATAAATCATTTTTTTTTTCTTTCTGTGTATCTCAAAATGAATCTACTCATATTTCACCACTACAATCTTTAGTCTCTTCTTCTTTGATCACGTTCCCTATCTATACAAGAGATTGTTTCAAGAATTAAATGACTTTGAAATCAACATACATAATACATGTTATCAGAAGTGGTAAGATAAAATATAAATAACTTTATCACAAAGAAGTAATTCATTGTCTAATATATATCTGTAGCAAATGCTCTTTTTTTTTTTTTTTTTTTGGTGCAAACTGCATGTATTGAATGTTATGGAAGAACTTAGTGGTGAGGTAGCCTTCAACGAGTGAATAGAAAAAACAGTTGGTGATGTTACACCTCTTGAATAACTCAAACCACAAAACCCCTTCTTATCTATTTTATAAAAAAAAAAATGTTGCTATTCTTTACATTATCACAATGTTGTACTAAATGTATCACTGAACTATCTTTTTTCTTGAATATGGAAATAAAATGTACAGTGAGACAGTAAAAGTACTTGATGAGGGGGAGGATACGAATACATAAAAATAAATGAAATAAAAGGAGGAATTACACACACCTTGATAAAAAAAAAAAAAAAAACGTCTGTCAAAAAATCACAATCAAATTTGAAAAATATCGTGTTATAATAACTCAAAAATACACTTACGTTTATTTAGGTTAAGATAAAATAACCCTGCTTAAATTATATCCACTTTTTATCTTAAATTCGTTGTTATGATAATCTTTTTTTTTTTTTTTTTTATTGTATACATAGAAGCTGTAGTAGGAGTAAAGAAGAAATGAAAAGGAGAGAGAGTACAACACAGGTCTTCTTACATATATATATATATAAAGAGTAGTTTCTAATGTATTATAAGCTTTCTATTTGTATATTTTAATAAAGACCGTATTTACCTAATATATATACGTGTCTATATAGATTAAAGTTATGTGAAAAAAAAAAAACTTTAAATTCATTTAAGAAATAAGCTCTTTATGATAACTAAAACACCATTGTATATCGTATAAGATAAAATGACCACCGAGATCACAGACTTTTTTTTTTTTTTTTATGTACAAGGTTTTTATTTACATATATTTACAGTAATTATATTTACAAAGGGGGTATAGTATTTACAGTGAGGGTATGAATATATTTACAGTGAGGGTATGAATATATTTACAGTGATGATATGATTACATTTACAATATGTGAATGAATATGTATTTACGATATGTAATGAATGAATATTTACAATAGTTAGATGGTGAATGAATATTTACAATGTGTGGGTTATCTATGTACAGATGTTGTATTTACAAAAGGTTACAGTTTTGGTAATGTAAAATGTTCCATATGTTCAGAAGAGTACAGTAGGTACAGATATTTACAGCAGGTAGTTATTTACAGTATTTGTATGGTAGCTATGTAGTTGTTGTAGGCTGATATAATGTAGAATAATAAATTCAATTTGTTGTATATTGAAAAAAAAAAATGTAGATAGATGTATAAATTGGATTTGTCGAAAGTAAATGTTCAAAATAATGTATGTTGTATGTATGCTGGAATGTTGTATGTATGCTGGAATGGTGTATGTATGCTGAGATGGTGAGTATGTATGCTTGAATGGTGTATATATGCTTGGGTGTTGTATGTATGCTTGGGTGTTGTATGTATGCTTGGGCGTTTTATGTATGCTTGGGTGTTGTATGTATGCTTGGGCGTTGTATGTATGCTTGGGCGTTGTATGTATGCTTAGGCGTTGTATGTATGCTTGGGCGTTGTATGTATGCTTGGGTGTTGTATGTATGCTTGATTGGTATATATGAATATATGTACAGGTTGCGTGTGAATAATTATTATGTACAGACGCTAGAGTGTTTTATATACAAGTCGTTGGCCAAACAAAAATGTTATTTACAGATGATTTATGTATGTGCAGATATGTAAATGATATCTATAATTGTTTTATCTAAAAAAAAAAAAAAAAAAAGTAGGCCAAAGAAAAAAAGAGAAAAAGAAAAGCAACATTTTTTTTTTTAATCTTTTATAATAGATTTTTCACATGAAATCATTGTTTCATCATTTGTTATATAAAAAAAAAAGTCCCTCCACCTCCTATAAAAAACAACAACAAACAAACAAAGAACATGAAATAACTTTTATTACATAAAATGGGTTACATTGTGTAAAAACATATATATTTTTGTATTAGAATGACAAGTTTTTTTTTTTTTTTTTTTTTCTTTGTAAAAGTAGAATTACTATGAACTCAACACATAATATATATTAATTTTATACTCATCATTCTTATCTGTTTGTTGTTGTTAAAATTATATAAATAACACAAATGTAAAGAAGACAAAGAAAATAACTGTGTTTGCATTTTGGGAAAAATAAAACGAGGATTCATTACATACATAACACCATGAAGTTATCTTGTAAGAGGAACACTATCTTTGTTGAACATTCCGTCACCAAAGACAACCAGAGGCATTTTTTTTTTTTCCTTGTTTCCTTCATTGAAGTTACCTTTTTCGAAGAAGGTTTCTATGTTTTATAGAAATGTGCGATATTATTTAGCATACGGTAACTATGTTATTGATTAACATTATAAAGTAAATTACCTGGTAATAGGAGGAGTAAGTTCAGCGTGATCGATGATGGCTGGAGGAGTTTGGGTAAGCTTGTTTATTTTATTATCTTTTCTGCGACTCTTGTTCCTCGACGTTTTTTTCTACTTCCTTCTGTTACTGTTGTATTTCTTACCCCCCCCCTTTATCAGACTATCAACAGCTTCTTCTTTGGATCTTTCTTTTGCTAAATAGTTTAGCCATCTACCCTCACAGTTGGTATTATAAAAACCTATAAAATCCAAATAAGTCACCCATTTTTTGAAGCATGTACGCCACATGAGTTGAATATTTCTCAATAACAGCTGTCTTCAAAGACTCAATTCGTTTGATTCTTGTGGTTGCTTTGATTCAATTTTGTGAGGATAGAGTATCCCTGAAAGGGTAATATTCCTTGGTTGACAGACGGCTCAATTTTCCATTCCCATGATAACTTGTGAAAACTTGGGTTCGGCCAGAATCAAGGGTAGTTACAAGGCCTAAAGTATTGATCAATTTCGGCTTTTGTGAAATCTTGTAACTCAAGTTTCGTTGCTGCTGCTGTCGTTTGGGTTCTTCTTGCTTGAACACAAATGTGAACCGACAGGTAAACCCGTCTGTCTTGACTTTTCGTTTATATAAATACTTTATTTGATATCTCATGTAAACCGGATACATCTTGAGCTCTATTATTATCAGATGATATTAGTCAATCGCTTTTATATATATATATATATAGTATTTATTACTTACAATCTTATCTTCAAATTAGGGGATTTAATGAAATCAAAAACGTTTTAAAATTTGAATAGAGTAGTATCAAAAGTAGTGTCGGCTGTATTGTCTTGAGGAGCAAAAGAATTTATATTGGAAGTATTTACTGTAATAAACCTTCATTGTAGCCTGGATGTTGGAAATAAAGCAAATAACGGTTGGATTCTAATGGGCTCAGTGTCTGTATTTGGATTTGGATTTGGATTTGGATACATAACCACTAGAAACATTTTGACGATCTAGCAGCAGTTAATCTTTCAGAATAATTTCTTCGAATTACATATGGAATTAAACATTTCATTATGCTAAAATAATCTACAAATAACATTAGATTTATTTAATTTAATAAACGTAACAGCAATTGAACTATTGACCGTCTTTTTTTGTTTTTGTCCACTTTTTTTATCATCCGTCGTTTTGCTTGATTTGAAAATTCTTTGTCTATTGCTATATACAAGATTAATGCATGTCTATCTTTGTATTTTACAAGTATTCAAAGGGTTTTAACTGTTGTCTCTATGTAATGTATGTTTACTTTTATATTGCAGAATAGATTTAAATATAGTAGGAGATTTTTTGTAAATTCAATGACATTTATATATAAAAAAAGTTTTTTTAAACTTTATGACATAATTCAAACGAATAATAAGAATTCAACAATTGAAAATCATTGTAAATACAAGAGAATATCAAATTTATTCATATCATTTGTACAAGGTGAGGTTCAATTAGTCAACATACGATTAAAAATTTAAGAATAACTAATTAGTCCTTTTTCACTTTCAAAAGAAGACCAACAACAAAATATTAAAATGCATTTTTTTTTTTATTACATTATTTCTTTAAAAGGTGTATGCTAATATGTATATTTTTCTCTTGTATAATTTCATGTTTTAGTTAAGTGGCAATTCTCGATGATTTATAAAACTCAAAGTCGTACGTTAACTAATCGAGCAGCACTACATAAATTTCTGAAGTAGCTCCATATAATGTATCTCGAGTTCCACCGACTGAATCATATAACAAAGAACAAGAAAGTCTTCCATAGAAGTACCGTAAAAAGCGATTGCGCCACCAGCATCACATACTATCATTAGTCTTTCATCTTCCTTTTCATAGCCATTGAAATTGACGTAAACCTAAAAGATATTATAAATAAATGTAACAAAGACTTAAGAGAATTATGAGTTGCATATCAGAGGTCTTTTTGGTATTACAATCTTTATTGTAGAGTAATGACATCGCTCTTTTTCACCATGATAAACATTTTTTTAAACTGAATCCTGTAAATAGAAGTAACTTGTGTAGGAAAAATAATTTAAAAGTAGGCTTTTTATTCCTGGTAACAAAACACTTACAAAAGCATTTTTGGGTACTAATTTATTTTATGTACACAAAAAGATTGTATGGTATTTAAAAAGAAAAAGTACAATGTAACCGTTATACTAAATAAATTTTGTAGTTTGAAAGATCATTTTGATTAAAAAACGTACTTATAAGCTAAGAACGTTATATGTTTATTGGGCCCAATGCTTGTATTTATATATGTTTAGTTTTGGGTATAACAAAGACAGAGAGAGAGAGAAGGAGAATGAGTGAGAGGAAGAGATAAATAGATATTTCATTGTGATATGGTTTCTGTGCAACATATTTTATCTCCTTTTTGATTTATGTAAAGTTTCATTATTATCTTCATAGACGGGTAGATATTTTTGGGACAGTAGCTGTTGTCAATTATTCATAAGCATTATAGATTCAGCATCTCCTAGGACTTTAAAAGAGATACCAGAAAGACCCAAGAAGAACCAGAGCCACGTGGAAGTGCATTTATGGACCAAACCATGTAAAAATTGATTCAATCAAAGTTGTCTATTGGAATATGATTAGAAAATGATTTAAAGTAGTAAGAAAAAAAAATGATACATATCTTAATTTTTTATCCTAAAAAAACTAGAAACTATACTTATTACTTGTGGTACACCTGCGATCCCGACGAACATAAAGCTCTAACAGATGTGGCTAATAAGAAGGAAAGTGACTGGCACAGAATCAAACAAACATAATTCACCAAGATAATTTCACCAAGATAATTTCACCAAGATAATTTCACCAAGATAACTTCACCAAGATAACTTCACCAAGATAATTTCACCAAGATAATTTCACCAAGATAATTTCACCAAGATAATTTCATAGATACTTTCACCAATGACTTTCACCAATAAAATCAACACCAGAAACAAAAAGCGTCACCAAACCACATGTGATGTCAACAGTCCTTCTTTGCTGTACAACTGGAATTACCGAGACATACATAAATGTATGTTTGGGATATGGTAACAGACAAGTGGGGTCCTTCACCACCCACATGCCCTTGTACAACCGATCCGCTCTTCCTATAACAGCCTATGGGTTTTTCTTGACGCAGAATAGTGTATAACCAAACAACCCACAAGACACTTCCTAGCATGAAATATCAAGCGACCCAATATCTAAAGACGTTGGTACAATAGTATTGTAAAGTTTGGAAATTTCACCTCTAATCCCAATCTAGTTCAAGAACAATGTGTACCAACCTACCGTACGGACGAAGGTTAAGCAAACAACAATTCACCTAGCCAGTGCTTCGGAAGTGCTATGTTCTCAAGTCCATTGGCGCGCAACAATGTGTGCTAGTTTTGACGATTGGGACCCCAGCCCTTCCGCTACCCAAACTTCTAGAACTTTCCGAACTATGTCCCTCCAGAACCTTTCATTTAGATCACTTTCAGACAATCGAGATGAAACGCTTTTACACTCTACACTAAGCTGCAACCCATAGGGGATCTATTATAAGACGATAAAGTAACAAGTAAGTTAAAGAAAAAAAAGATAAATAGACTCTGTGGGAAAAAAACCAACAAAAAAATACTTGATTTTTTCATGTTTGCGTCATAAAGAACAGGGGGTTTAATCCCTTATATGTTTCAAGTAGTATATCGCTTTATATCAACCATCTCATGCTTACAAAAATTTCCAGAATACCAAAAAAAAAAAAAAAAAAAAAAAAAAAGACTGTAAAGAATTAGATGTTTTAATAACTATATTTGGGTAAATGGATCAAATAAAGACATTTGTGTTTAGATTATTCATGAAATATATGAGCATCATAATTCAAATCATCATCTACAAAGTAAATGCAGAACTAATGACCAACGCGAGTTTACTTTAATCGTATATCAATAGTAAGTATTACTGTTTGAGCCGGCCTGTTGATAATATATTACGCTCATAAATTGTTCTTCATTGTTCTTTCATTTAATATGAATTTGATAAGACGACTTGTACACATTTAAACACAGGGTTATACAAGAATAAAATTCATTTCTTGTCGCGTGTATTCGATTCAAAACGTGAGATTGATCAGATTTCTTAAATACATCAAAAAACAACAAGCAACAACTCGTTTAATAACAGTCGCGGTCACACAGCACAAAAGGAAAAAAAAAAAAAAAAGGGAAAAAGCGTCGCGTTTCCAAAGTCGTGTTTTTAACTACTACTACTATTTTTTGTTTTTTTTTTGTTTCTTGTATTATGGGTGATATCAAGGTTCATTTGTTACCCTTTTCTGTTGACCGTGAAGGACCTATTAATACAAAAGAATACTTTAAAGCTGAAAAAAACCAAGATCAATATGAAACCGTCATGTTGGGTAGAAAATTAGTAGGAACACCAGTTTCTTTCACCAACGGCACGACATTAGGTATACAAAAAAAAAAAAAAATACAGATCGCTCGCTCTCTCTTTCTTTTGAGTAATACAAAAATACATAGGGCATGTTTGGGAAAAGAATATTAGCATGGACTATCATTACGATGAAGAAGAAATGGACGAAGAGGATAAAGCAAGTAATACACCTTGGGTAAAAACCGACACAACAATTGATGAATTTATATTATGGAAAAAGGATACAGCTCCCAATCAACAAGACCCAAGAATATATGCTTTAAATCATTGGATGGAGATGGCTCAAACAGTAAAAAAAAATATATATATATAAATATATATGTTTATTTGTATGTCAATAGGGGGATATAATAATTAACAACACACTTTTTTTTTTTATTATTAGATTCATGAATCCATTCCATTGCCGACTACAAATGAATAATTTTTATACTGTGGTGGAATATTTATCAAGTCGAATATCTAAATGTCGTCCACCATACATATAACCATGAAATTTTTCTAAAAAGATAATTTTCAAAAAAAAAAAAAACCTCCCCCTTTAATAACAAAACTACATATATATAAAATCCTTTTTTTTTTTTTTATAAAAAAAAACACATACCAATCGCTCTTTCACAAGTAGCTCCATCCTCAAATCTAACAAATCCAGATCCTTTTGGATGTCCATTCATTGTTAATATTTCTGATCTGATAACAGGTCCTACATGTCGAAATAAATCAATTAAATCTTGCCAAGTCGTTGAAAATGGTAACTACAAAAATAAATAAATAAAGAAGAATGTGATGTTAGTTTTTTTTTTTTTTATTGTTTATACAAAAGAGTAGATTGCTCACGTTATTAACAAATATTTGGTTATGTCCATGCGTTGGTAAATTAGCAGCAGGACCACCTACTAAACTCATATGTGTATACATGGGAGGAGGTGGAGGTAAATGAGATGAAGGAGGAGGAGGTGCAACCTCTGGTACACCATATCTATACATATTTTGGTAATGTGATGGTATATCGGTTGCAGGTGGTGGTGCTGCTGCTGCTGCTGCTGCTGTGGATGGTGAAGGTATAGCTGCAATAGGTGATGAAACAACAGGCGAATAACTCATGCCTGGATCAGGTTTAAAACTCATGCCTGGATCAGGTTTATAACTCATGCCTGGATCAGATTTATAACTACCTTCAGTTAAAGATGGAGGTCTGTTGTTTAGATTTAATAATCCCGTGTCTCTTTCAGTAGATACACTTGGTCTGGATGTTCTACCTCGATCTATGTATCGTCCTTCACTCACTTCTAATTTATGTCCTTGCCATTCAAACCCATGATACATTTCTAGAAAAGAAAAAAAAAAGTTAGAACAATGCAATTCTCTCTTTTTTTTATTTTTATTATGATTATTATATCTTTCATATTACCGATAGCAATCAAAGCAGTTCGAGCGTTATCAAAAATAACTGTACCGTTTCCATTAGGTCTTCTTGTACCTGCTTCTGTATGAATATCCGTATGTAAAACACGGCCTGCTTTTCGAAACAAATCCTTCATATCTTGCCAACTTGCATTTAATGGTAACTATAGTTACAAATTGTTAAAAAATTAATTAAAAAAAAAAATTAAAATATATATATATATATATATATATATATCAAACATACGTTGCCAACATGAAGACGACAATCATCAGGTGCATCGCGGGGATCTTTTGGTGGTCCTGAATTTTCATATTCACGATCCTACGTTATATGATTAATCCCTTTTTTTTTTTGTTTTTTTTTTTTGGTACACCTGTCAGTTTTTTTTTTTTTGTGATTTACCTCTCGAACAAATACAGGTCTACCCATAAATTCTGTCTTATTTAAAATATGAATTGCACGCTTTGCATCTTCAGGATAACGATATTCAACCACACTATTTTTTTTTTTTTTTTCAGTATATTTTTTTCGTTTCTAAAGTGATATAAAAGAAGAAAAAAAAAAGTTACCCGCATCCTTTTGATCTTCCGTTAGGTAATTTCAATACATCAACATAAGAAACTTGACCAGCTAAAAACATTTAATAATAATAATAAAAAAACAGAGCCCAATGAGTACACTAAAACTTTTTCTGTAAAAAAAAAAAAAAAAAAAAAAAAAAAAATGTTGTTTTACCTTCTCTCATGAAATCTTTCAATTGATGCCAGCTTACTTCAAAAGGTAAATTACCTACATAGACTCGACAATCCTTATTAATAATTTTACGTCTAGGAGGCGGTGGAGTTCTTGACCTGTAACGACGCGAGTGATGAGGAGGAGATCTTCTGTGGTGTGAAGGAGGTGGTGATGGAGAGTAGTAACGTCTATGATAGGTTCTACTGCTTGACCTTGGGTAAGGGGATCGAGTACGTGAACGGGACCGACGGCGACGAGAATAAGATCTTGAACGAGAGCGCGACCGAGAATATGAACGTGAACTTGAACTTCTGGAACGTGGTGAATATGAACGACCACGTCTACTGAGTGGTGAACGAGGTGAAAGAGACCGACGATGAATGTCTAAACCAGGTGAAATACTACGGTCGCTCATTGTTTAGGACCTATTTAAATAAAGAAAAATAAAGAAGAATAGTAAATAACAACCTGGGTTGAAGCTTAAAAACAAAACAAAACAAAAAAAAAACAACCTCAGATTTCACACACAAAAAAAAAAAAGTGAGTTTCAAATATTTGACTCTATATATCATCTTTTTAGGTTTTGTTTGACGTTTTATAAAAAAGAAAAGCTTGTATTGAAACTTATTTTGTTGTTGTTTTCAATAAAGTAAAAAGGGAAAGAAACGATATGGTATATGGCCCTTTTTTATTATTATTATTATTATTATTATTTTGAAAAAAAAAAAGTACGTATTATCTTCTCTTCTCTCCAATTGATTCGGTACTCTCTTTATCACTAGGTCTCACGAACCGTACCCATTTATGAGTAGTTTTCATTTCTCCAACATTCGAGACACCCATGATACTGAATGCACCTTCCCAATTAGCCAAGATATCACTCACATTCTTCGTACTATCTGTTAAAATCTTGACGCTTTCATTTAATTCTTTCCAACTTTTCCTCAACTCATTGCTCTTTTGCTTAACCTGGGATATTGCTTCTAACTCGGCTCGTTTCCCTAAATACAAATCTAACTTTGCTTTTGAAGCTGGATTTGTTATTGGCCTTTCTACTACTATCTCTGCTGTTTCTGTTTCTTTTTCTGCTCTTTGTTTATTCTTTATCGTGCCTGTCTTTCGCGTTGCTGATCTCTTCACTTTCATTTCGTTATATAAAAAGAATTAAAGAAAATGAGAAATTTTTTAATAATAATAAAAAAAAAAAAAAAACTCCTCCTTTTCTTTTATACCTGGGTAATTTATTTTCCTTTTTTGTTTCCTCTTGAAATCCTTTTTGCATGAAATTAAGCACATGCTTTTTACTTTTTTTTTAAAAAAAAATGTTAGTCTTTATCGCGTTTAAAGTTTTTAGATTTCGTTTTTTGTTTTTAAATCAAGATACTTTACATTCGAAGCTTTACCTTTTTTTTTTTTTAAGTTATGCTTATATTAAAAACGTTCAGGAATTACATTTTTATTATTGTCGTTTTTATATATTTATTGCTTGTGAGAAACCCGCGCAAAAAGGAGAGAAGTCAGGTATATATATATATATATACATATATAAAGGGCGGTGTTTTCCACATAATCTGCTTAGAATGATAAATAGAATCTATACACTATTATATCCTTATACAAACTTTTTGATTGGACATACGATCATTCTAAAAACTTGATTAACTAAATACAATAAACTTTCTTTCCACAGAGATAAAGGTTGAAACAATCGAGATAGTAATGAGTCATGTAGAATCATTCCATCACATACTAAAAGAAATAAAGCTGAAATATAAACAAAGGCAAGGAATGTATTATTTGCGAATGGGACAACAACTGCACAAAAATCTCTCTCTCTCTCTCTAACTAGATCTCAGAAGAATATATCCTGAGATAAATATATTTTTTAGATCTATTAAAAAAAAATTGCATTCTGACTAAAATGTATTGTACTTCACTCGATATAGTTGAATATATCGAATCATGACGACAATTTACTAAAGAATAAAAAATTTCTAAATGTTGTCTAAAGAGACTCAGCAGTAGGTACAATATCCTAACCATAAAAAAAACAGAGTCATTTATTATTCGAACACTTGTTTTATATTAGGAGAGAGATCTTGATAGAGAAATAAAGTATAGATCTGGAAAAGTTTGGTACTACCAAGATGTAATAGTGACAGTTTAAATACGAACTGCTACAAAATTGTTCTCGGATCAAAAGGAGATCTAGACCTTTAAAAGGATATACACATTGTACAAGTTTGTTTTTTTTTAAAATGTATATACAATATATATTTTTGACAAGTATCCAACATCAAAGTGGTTTTTATTTAAGGGGGAAGAGAAATATGCTTTTTTTTTTTTTTGAAAACACATTTTAGCTTTCCTCTATAAGAGACTCAGCCATATTAACAATGTAATTTTGAAGTATTTATTTGAAGCACTTTTTTTTTTTTTTGAGTAAAAAAAAAAAAAACTATTTTTACAGATATAAGGGGGATTATAATTTAAGGATTATTAGGAGACTTCGGATACAACGGAAGCAGAGTGAAACAAAATTTAACTCATTCTTCTTTTGCTCCGTAACAAAAAAGTGTCCAGGCATTCAATTCTAATACACAAACGTTTGGCTTTTTTTTTTTAGTAACACATTTCACCGTTAAATATTTTAGTCTACGATCCGGTTCTCTATCCGGTCCTTTGTGTATGTATTGTTTGGTCCTCTACAGTCCCAGTCCATTATTATTATTATTTTTTTTTTTTTTACGCTTCTTCTTCATCACCACCCTCCTCCCCCCTCCCCCCTCCTTTTTTTTTTTCACAGTTTATTCATTCCCCTATGATTTTTTTTTTCTGTGTTTATCTATATCAGATTAAACAGTAGCATGTTTTTTTTTATAATATAGAAAACAAATTTAATCTATTCCTTATACAACAAGAACAACAAAATCATTCTAGAAGGAAAAAAAAATTGTATAAAACTACGCATTAAGTTTTTTCTATAAATTATAATACTTTTAAATATCAAAAACACTCCTGAGAGAGAGAGAGTGAGAGAAAGCAGCTCTTACAAAAGAGTATATTTTAAACGTGAATTAAATTTATTTTGGCAGTGGACCAAAAACGGATAGATATGTAAAACTTTGTTTTTATTGCAAATTGACAAACAGGGAAATAATAACATAAATTCGGATATAACCTACGATTTGTCAACCCAATTTTTTTTTTTTTTTTAAATAAAAAATGGCTGTGTACTCTTGGTAACACCAACGTTTTCGTCATCAACTGTAAAAAAAGAGCGGGTAAAGTAATTATGAAACAAATCCAATAAAGACTGATGAAAGATGTATAAAAAAATATGTAAACTAAGTAAAATAGTTTGGTACAGGCTTTTTTTTTTTCTGGCTATGTGTTAAATCAATTATTAATTTGAAACATTTTTTTCTCTCTTCTTTTACTGCTCTTTTTTTTTTTTCTTATAATTTTTTTAAAAAAAAAGAAAAAAAGTTTGCAGCGGAGATTCAAGAAGATATGCAAAACTCGCCTCGCATCAATGCTATCGTTTTTTTTTTTTTTATCTAATCAATTAAAGCCAAAAATGATGTTCAACATGCGATCGGATGGAAACTTTTTTTTGTAATGGGTTGGTATGACAACCAGAGTAAAAAGTCCCTTGAAACGTTACGTTGAACAAAGAGTTACGTTTCTTTTTGTTTAAAAGTCCCTCGACCTTTTTTTGTTACTTTGTAATAACAAATGAAAAGATAAATAGTAATATCGAAGAAAAAAAAGAAACTTTTTTATTGTTTGTTCTAGTCCTGAATAGTCAAAATTAGAAAGCATTACTAAAATAAAAAAAAAAAAAAAACGGGGAGTTTTTGCTGATCATGAAAAAAAAAATCCATTTTTTTTTTTTCATATATTAAAAAATTTCAAGCAAATATAAACAAGTACCCATCATAGCGGCCACAGAGAAGAATACCATTGTGCAGATTACTATTATTCTTTATTTTTTTTTCTTCCTTTTTTGGTTTCTTTAAAATGTAATTGATAATTTAGACTATTGTAAAAATAATATATTAATTGGTTCTATTGTCTCTTGACACTATAATTTTATATACTCAGTAGTTTGTGTGCACGGACAGGTTTTCTGAAGTCTAATGAAAAAGTAAAAAAAAAAAAAAAAAAAATTTACCTGTTACTAGCACCATCTTGATTCGGGGTGCATTGAATCCAGGCCTTATTCAAACGATTTGTCAAGAAAGACAGCGTTTATACTTTTTAGTTAATTAGGATTCTATCCAATAAAAAGGAGCGGAGATGGTGGCAAAAAAAAAATGTTGCATTTTGTTTTAATAAACAATTGTTTTTTTTTTCGTTAATTATTGCGAGAAAAAAAAAAAAGAAATTCAATTGAAATAATTAAAAAAGGAAACAAAGTTAAAGCTGTCATTTATTAAAGAAATATAGTTTATTATATAGTTAGTATAGAAGTTTCTTGAATCAAATCATGCATATAATTACATCTATTTTTGAGCATTTAATGATGCACTGTGTGTAAACGAATGATTTTCTTTGGTCAGATACTTGTTTAGTTATAATGTATTTTAATAATTAGCTCTGGTTATGATTGGTCAACAATTAACTAAATAAATTTGCTTCTTAAATTCGTGCATTTGGATAATTTATCTGCACGCAACTTTCTTAATAAAACAACATTATATTATCATGTAATAGTTTTTTTTTTTTTTTACCTGTGCGTCTTTGCTGAAATTTAAAAAAAAAAAAAAAAATACAATAAAATGAACCCACGCATATTACATTCTCTTTGAATTAATTGTGTACAATGTGTAGCGAAAAAGCAATTGATTGCAAGCTCCAATAAAATTACAGGTCCCGTCAAATGTATAGTATAGGTCTTTTTTTTTTTAGGGCGACATCGAAAGGGAAATGAGGGAACCCAATTGGGGATCGGGTGTTTCCTTTCACTCCTCTCCTCCCCCCAAAAGCCAAATTTTTTTTTTGATTGATTACACAAAAGAAAGGAATGTGAAAATTAGCACGCACGCGAGCGGGATTCACGTTTTTTATTTTATTTTCTTATAAATAGAGACCCATTGATCGGCATTTCTTGCTTTTTTATTATTATTAATTCACTACTTCTTTACAACACCATCTCCTCCTCTTTCATTATAAATATGTCTACTTCTCGTATCATTCTCTTTTTCACTGTTGTCTTGGTTGCATGTGCCCTTTTAGTATCTGCAGCCCCTATGGAAGCCAATAATGGAGCTGTTCAATTAGAAGTTGCTTCAGTGAATGGTCGTAGTGATCGTAGATTCAGAAAGCATCATAATAAGGATGGCTCTTATAGAAGAACTCGTAAGCACAGAAAGTATTCTAGCTCCTCTTCCTCCACTCGTAGCAAAAAGACTTCCACCTCCACCACCACTTATGCTAAAGCCACCTCCACCTCCACCACCACCACTTATTCCACCACTAAATCCTCTACTACTTCTTCTTCTCCTTCTCCCACTCCCAAGAAGAACGCCTCTTCATCTAGCTCATCTTCTTACACTGGTGACGGTACTTTCTACGACGCCGGTTTAGGTTCTTGTGGTATTGAAAGCACTAATTCTGATCATATTGTCGCTATCAACCACGGTCAAATGGGTAACGGTGCCAACCCTAACCATAACCCTCTCTGTGGTAAGAAGATCCGTGTTAAAGGTCCCAAAGGCTCTACTACTGCTACCATTGTTGATACTTGTCCTGGTTGTGCTTGGGGTGACGTTGATCTCTCTTATGCTGCCTTTGAAGATATTGCAGATTTCGATGCTGGTAGAGTCAAGGTCACTTGGTCTTTCATTTAAATCTTTATTAGTTTACTGTAACATACATACAACACTTCTCCGGTAGAAATATAACTATTGGCTTGATGTCAATTTTCATTTTTTTATAACCCCAACCCCCTTTCCCCCCTTTTCAAATCATCATACAAACTCTTTTTGATAAAGATCTCTTGGAACTGGTTTCCTTTTCATATTACTTTTTTTTTTTTAAAAAAAAAAATAAAAATAAAATAAAATCTCAATTGTAACATTATTACAATTTTACTTACTATACACTAGAAACAAAAAAAAAAAAAAGTCTTGTATCGTTTGTGTCCGCGCATTTCAATTTGAGTTCCATTTCCCCTTTTTTCTGAATAATGTAGGAGTTTTTTTTTTTTTTTTTTTTTTTTTTTTTTTTTACCTCCATCCGGATCCTAGAATCAGTGACCCTGATTTTTGATAAAATTAGATAGTGTTTTTTTTTTCTTATTTTCTTGGGAATGAGGATTTGAAAACAGTTTATTTTTAACAAATAATAGCTTAAAAAGATGAACGGAATGAAATATAATGATTCAGTTTTTTGTTTTTAGTAATATTCTTTCTTTGATTGTAATATAAAACTTATTGCACCTTTTTTTTTTTTTCCTCATATTACAATCAAAGAGAGAGTTTTATTTAGACCATGCACTTCATCGAAAAAAGTTCATACACCTATCATCTACTTTGAAATAACACGTTATATATAGCTCTGATTCTTGGCACTTTTTTTTATCATTTACTCTTTACGAATTTACATAATAAGTAACTTGAAAATATTAGAGGAGTTCAGATTTGTTGGAGTCGGTGGTAGTGAATTGAATGAGGGAACCGTGCGGTTATGACGCAAAGAGAAAGAGGAAGAAAAAAAAAGCCGCCTGAATCAAAAAACAAAATGGGCGTACTTTTCTGGAATCCATTCAAAAAAAAAAAAAACTGGACTCAGATTACACTTTCCTCTTCTTCTTGAAGTTATATCTATCTCTTTAATGCTTCTACAAAAAGTAATAAGCCTGTATACAGCATGTTCTTTAATTCATAAAACGATTTACAGCTGATTGTCAGAAACTTGCCTAAACATACTACAATGAATATGTCTAAGCAAACTATATTAGAAAAAGAGGGATAATGTCAATGAGCACGTTTAGTTAATCTAGATTCCCCCGACCGGCTTTTTTATTCATTATTTTAGGGGACTCTCTCATCAATCTCTTACTTTTTTTCTTCTTCTATAATGCGACAAATGGTTTAGCTTTTTTTCTTGTCAATTTTTTTTTTTTTTTTTTAAAAAGCCTACTTAAACTTTCTGTCAGAAAAAACAAACATTTTTTTGTCAGTCCATATTGTGTAACACATTTGAAACATAAATAAAGAAGATCCCCCTACCCCTTTTGTCAACAAACATAGTACAAAATGCTCATGAATAGATATATCGAGTAAAAAATACACGAGAATAACATTAGAAAGAAATTAACGCATGTATTTCATTGTTGATAAAAAGAACACGAAAAAAAAAAAAAAAAAAAAATAGGTGTTCAGTGGAAAAACCCCATATTAATTCAGATGCAGCAAAATGTCTTTTTTTGAAACAAAAGATTCTGAATTGTATACATAAATAGAATATTGGAGCTTCTAGATCTTTTTTATATTAACCTACAAAGCATCCAAAAAATATTTTGCGAAAAAAAAAAAAAAAAAAAAGATATATACAAACAAACAATTAATGAATTAAATTGTGTTTTTATTAAATAATAATATGTAATAAAAATAGATGGCAAGAAAACAATAATATATAATAGAATTTTTTTTATATAACGAAAATAACGAAGGGGAGAAAATTAAAATAAAGTGAATACAAAGGAAAAAGGTTTGATTTTTTTTTTTTTTTTTTTTTTTTTTTAGAGTCTAACGGATAATGATTGATCAATCACTCGATTGATAAAATCCTTCTTACAATTCATGTCCATACCAAAGAAATCAGACAATGTATCTCGTACTTGTTTCTTTGTTAACTGCATCAGATCATGATGATCCAATATCCGTTCAATTTCTTGAATAATCACTGCATCACTTGGCACAGCGAAAAATGAATGAGATCCTGCTACAGAAGGTGCACGTGAAAAGTTGTTGGGTCCATTATTAAAGGTTTCTGTGTGAATACTACTGCCACCTCCACCACTAACAGGACCAACATGACTACCACCCATAATACTACTGCTGACGCGAGGTGTACTTCTTCTACTACTAGCATAATTATAACTAGGTGTGTGGGACATGATAGATCCAGCAGAATGTTGAGGATGATGTGGTAAATTCACCGTACTGCATTTACTATAAAGAGAACAAGCAACATCTTTATCTTCATCTTCTTCCTCTTCATTATAATGTGAATGACCACCAGCTGAAGAGGTTGCAGAGGAGCACCTAGAATGAGAATGAGACATTGCTTGTTCTTCTTCATGCTCAATGTCTTTCTCACAAGAGCATTCAGACTCTTTACTATGCTTAGAACAGTTGGTTTCCTTTTCCCATTCTTCCATAAGTTCTTGTTCATGTTCTGACCAACATTTGGTTGGAATACTTTCAGGGTCAAATATACCTTCTTCAGGTCCCACTGCTTTCTTTTGTCCCTTTTCTCCTACTACGATACGTGTATTACCCCACGAGAAATCATCAAAATGCCAGAAAGCATAAAGTGGAATCAAAAAAGAAAACACTGGAATAGCAAGTATATAAACAATCATCCAGCCTACATGTTCCCACTTAAAAAAGATTTTTAATTACATGAATTAAATATCAAAAAAAATAAATAAATAAAACTTACTTTTCTTCTCAATATAAAAATAATAGCTTGAAGACCATACACACCAGCTAAAGTAATAATAGACATTAAAGGTACTTGATTTGAGTTTGTACAGAGTTGATACACAAGGTAACCTAAATAACAAACAACGGCGGGCATTACCAAAGTACTCAATAAATCCAACATGACAACAAAACGCATAGAGAAACAACAGAAACCACACAATTGAGGTAAAAACATCAATTCACCTAAATTATGTACAGTAGAGTTAATCCATCGACGACGTTGCGATAACAATACAGGCCATTGATCTGGAGCATTTGTCATACAAGCAGCATCTGGTGTAAACTTGGTTTTGTAATTTGGAAAATGTTTAAGAATAAGAGTTGTCAGGTACCGATCTTCACCTAAATGAAGCAAGTTTTTCTTGTGTAATGTATCCACATGATTCTCAGCATAATCGTTAATCACTTGATTCGAGGCCAAGAGAGGTTGATTTCGGGTAGTAGATCGAATACGGTACATACAGAAACAACCAGGTAAACAAGTAACCGATCCGAATAAGGATTCAAAAGCCTTTGCTAAATGATGGGAAATATAATACTCGTATACTTGAATCATAGTAACCCAAGTATCCTTTTCATTTGACAACATAGTTTCACCACATAATCCCACAATTTTACAATCATTTACAAAGCAAGAGACCATACGATTTAAAGAGTCCGGTAAGACTTCGGTATCTGCATCCACCATCAAAACAAACTCATAAAAACCAGGATTAACACCAATGACATTTTTAAGTTGATGATGAATTTCAAGTTCAAGAGGTGTCATAGGAGAATCGAAATGAACCTTGTTCAAGAACCTCATCAAGACCATTTGAGAGTCACGTTTACCACGATTACCAGGCTTCTGTCTTTCTTCAGGGATACCGACTTTAACTACAACTACAAATGGTACAACGTGACCAGAACATTCAAATAGACCAGAATAGACTTTACCCATATTGTGTTGCTTTCTACCTTCGCCCAATGCTAAGAAAGACATAGGTTCTGGGTCTACATTAGGATCGACTCCCAAGATATCCAGAACAATACGAGGTGTAGATCGATCATTACCACTACCAACAATCATACCATCTGCAATCAAAAATAATAACTTTCTTTTATCATCGTAACGTAAAACGGCTAACGAATTAATCGTCTTGCGAAGTGACTCTTCGCCTTCTGTGTAACAAGGTACTTGACAGATAATAAACTTATCATATTCCTCAGGTACATTTTCTGTACCTAATCTTAAAGCAGCCAAAAATTTGAACAAAATGACACTACAGAGGAACCCGGTGATTAACAGCAATAAGTATTCGGAAAACAGACATTGTAAAGAGTTTCGGGTATCCACTTTGCCCACCAAGAACAAGTTTCGCATACAGATCATTTGACGTTCTCTCACTTGTTTATCCAATGGTAAAGCATCAAAATGAGTCGATATATCGGTACCTGCTAATTGTCTAAATAATTCAGTAATTGAATTATCAATGAAATCCATATTGATATTAGCAGGGATTGTTTCACCATCTGCAGCACGAAGGACACGTCCACCCATCATATAAGATGTCAAGTCAAATACATTGTTATGAAGAATAGCCCATTGTCTTTGAACATTGATTCCACCGATCTGAACCGGATACGATGCTTGGTTCTTGATATCCACTGGATCATAACCCATAAAACCAATTCGATAATTTCTTCGAAGATAGACCATTTGTTCAAAATACCAATCGGGTCTAGAATCCTCTCTAAAGTTTCTGAAATCATGGTACCCAGCATTGGAATCAGTAATATTAATATGAGCATCGATCGTTACTTCCTTGGCTACAGTACCATCAATACCGTCACATACAGCAGAGACCTGTACAGGAAACAAATCACTTGCATCTTGTCCAGCATATTGAAATAAAGCATTTGTAGGTATAACTTCAGAAGCCCAATGTCTTGGCGCAAAAGAAGTTAAATCAAACACTTCACCACGAATAGCCACATAAGCATCATCTCGACTACTCTTGGCTTGTAATTCAGACTGAGTAAATAAATCTTGATGAGGACAGACCAAGCGACCAAAGAAAGCAATAAACCAAATCATGACAGCACACAACAAAAAGATCAAACCACATAATGTCAGTTTCTCTCTCCAGGCCATACGAATATCTGCACGACGCATGCCACATAATCGGTTCATAACAATACTTGGGATCCACCATGTTGTCATCCAAGTCATAATCACCCAACATCCTCGAGATCGACTGGTCTTTCTGGGTTGATCTCGATTCTTTTTTTCTTTTTCTTTCTTTTCTTTTTCTTCTAATATTTCGGAAGCTGACTTGGGCGGTTCTTGCTTTAAAATAGATTCAACAGACTCGTCGTCTTCAAACAAGTGTCTGTGATGCTGTTGCTTTCCGTCATCTGTAATTGAGGTTTGTACAACACTACTGTCATCACAGTGATGTGAACACACAGAGTTTTCTTCTTCTTCAAAGCAGCCGTCAAAGCATTCTTCAGAGTAAATGGATCCTACTTCTGTGATTGATCTACATACAGGTGGTACCAATTGAGTACACTCTTGACTCATATCATCACAAAGTAAATCGTCATCCACTAATAATAATAAAAATTAATATCTCTATTGAATATACACAAGTTATATTTAACACTCACCAAATGGTATGCCTTTTGCTATACATCTTGCTCTTCTTTGTTCACGCTTTTCCATAGCACGTAATTTATTTTCTAAAAAAGACCAGGTAGTTTCTGTCAAGTAAACCTAAAGTGCACATATATTAATTTTTTTTTTTTTTTCGTAAGGTACATCAATTAAAAAAAAGCTAAAATACCTTATCTTGACCCTGCATCATCATTTTTTCATTCCAATGAAAGGCATCTTGTAAAGCTAACCATTTATCTCTTGGTTCAGCATCCAAGTCTACTGAAGTAGCATGGATTAAATCCACGTAACGATCACAAAACTCTTGTAAGTCCATTTGGATTGTGTATTCATATTTGGCTCTTGTCACCAAAGACATGATATTAAATAATTTAGATTGTGCAGTTAATTTTTTAGAGTCACATGAATGAGGTAATAATAAATCATTCGATCGAAGACAGAGTACGAACCAAGTCTTTGTAGCAGCTAAAGTAGCAATGATATCTTGCACACCTTCACCTAATTGTCCTGCACGATTTGTTGTTGCAGGTGTAGTGGGTTTCTCTATCGCTTGTTGTGGTGCTTGGGGTAGTGGACCTGATTTACGTTTGGTAGATGGAGAACGATGAGGTTTAGCGGATTGTTGACCCGATACGATATGTGTACTTTTTGGATGTCTTTCGGTTGTAATTGTCTTTTGGGAAAACAATTTGATGACTAAGCCATTTGTAGGTGCTTCATGCATACTGCCTCTTGCTTGTGTACCAAACAATGACATGAAATCAGCACACAGTGTTTCAGTGGTTCTGGTACCAAATTCAAAGGGAGAATAAGCCACGGTACCAGTAAAATGTTGTATAGTAAATTTCTCTTGTTTTTCACCAAATACAGTTTTTGAACCAAGCATAGGGTCTTTACGATAATGCTGTTTAAAAGTGTCTAAACAACGTTCAGGGCGATCCGTAGTTGTATTCGACGGGAGACACAAGGTGGCAATTAATCCATGTTGAGGGTCAGTCAGGAGTTGTACACAATCATCATTGACACCTTTTAATGCTGGAACGGGCATATTCAAAATAGAATACACCTCAGTATTTCTTTCAAATAAATGATGGAGCATATAATGATGGAGTCTTTCATTAGCATATAGAACACAGAATTGATCATAAGTACCATGTTGTAACACGGGTGTTGCCCCTGGAAAATCAACGATCCCAATAAAGTTTTGAAATTCACTTTTGCATAACTTTTTATTGAATCCTTCTACAAGCCATGCAAATAAAAGCGAATAAAGTGCTTCAGCAAGTGCGTCTCTCTGCACTGAAGCTTGCTCAGCATTCAAAAAGATGGTGGTTAAATCACGTTTAATCAATTTGGTTTGATAGGTAAGACAAGTCTCTAATGCCTTGGATTCAACACCTAATAATTCTGCTGCGATTTCAAGCTCGGAAGTGTTCTTTACGATAGCAGAATCTTGCATATTTGTGGCATCATCGATAAATTGTAAGTTACCTAAATGCAAAATAGCAGAAATGATTTGTGTAATTTGAAGCATCGTTACTTTGTTGATACCCAAAGATTTTAATAGTAATTTTAATTCGTTATATTTTTCTGTATCTTCTAATACTAAACCACCTGCTAACCTTGCAGCTTCTTTTGTTTTAAACAAATATAAATACGAACTTGCTTCATTTAAATGAAGTAATGCCTTCTCTTCTGCAGTTGAACCATGTAATACGTAATAAAATATATGGAAATTTCTTTCATCTCCACATGTATGTGCTACGCGCGATTTTTCCAACATATAATCAAGAAATTTGGCTCCAATCATACGGCCTCGTTCACTAAACTGTAATTCGAGATACTTTCCAAATCGAGATGCATTATCATTTACTGTGGTTTTTGCGTGTCCAAATGCTTCAAGTGCTCCATATGCTTTTTGGACCAACTGTTGTACTTTGGATGGTTTTTTAGGGTTACTTAATGTAACCAAGTGATATAAGGCCCATTGGTGCATTTCGGATTTTCCACTTCCACATAAACCACTAAAAATAAATAAATATATATATATATAAAAGCGGGATATTTAAGGGTTAGGGAGGAGAAAGACATAAAGAGAGTGT
This sequence comes from Pilaira anomala, assembly GCA_025716855.1. Taxonomy (NCBI): domain Eukaryota; kingdom Fungi; phylum Mucoromycota; class Mucoromycetes; order Mucorales; family Mucoraceae; genus Pilaira; species Pilaira anomala. The sequence continues at coordinate 384,117 of JAIXMQ010000015.1, read as the reverse complement.
TTTTATAGAAAAAAAAATATAATATATACCTTAATACGATAGATTGATCACTACCCGTTCTACGCATATGAAAGTAAGCTTGATTGACATGTTGAAAAATGTGAGCAGGCAGTTTATCTCTACCATCTGTATTTTTATATTCTGCTAGATATCTTTCACTTGTCTCTTGAATTTCTGCGCGAGAATCTTTATATGGATTGACAACAATTAATAGTGAATTTCGGATACGAGTATAAATCTGATCTTGTAAGAATCGATCTCGAAGTGTTGATACAAGTATCTCTTCTGTAATGTTGTTGATTTCTGATAAATCATCAACAGAAGATGGTTGTTTTGTAGTCATATTACAAATATATAAAAAGAAAAGTTAAAACAACAACAACAACGAAGAAAAAGAAAAAAAAAAAGGGAAAAAAAAAATAAGAAAGAGAAGAGAGTTGTTCTCAAATATATTATTATGATTCAAACTAAAATAATCTAGGAACGCTGTCCTATATATACTTGTTGATTATCAAATAACAGAAGAACCTCCTATTAACTCTTTTTTTTTTTTTCTTGCCCTGAACTTTTATATATTTTATTGAAGCAGTATTGAGTTAGTTATATCTCTCTCTTCACTTCAAATCTTCCCCCTTGAAAACTCCTTATTGTTTGTTGTAATGCCCTCCTTATTTTGCCTCTTTAAAATTTCATGTATTTAAATAGTTTCTTTTTCTTTTTTTATATCTACTCTTTTGGAGTGTGCACATTGACTGCTTATGATATATACTTTTTCACAAGTTATTATATACTATTGTATATATATATATATATATATTTACATGCTTTTTATTTATTTATTTAAATATACAACGAAAAACTGATGTTGATAAACACATTTTTTAAGAGAGAATTACTGTCTCTATATCGTTGGTTGACTTTTGTACTACGCTAGTAATAATATCATACATGAGTGCTTCACCTGGTAATGGGTAATTTTTATATAATTCTGTTACAGAAGGCGTTGTTCCAGGTTGCGAGAGGGATAAAAGAGTATACGGTGAATTTGCCGGTAGTACCTGATGTTCTATTGGAACACTCTTAGATAACTCATACATGTATTCTTCTAGTTTTGATCTAGCTGCTTTTGCCAGTGATTTATCCTTGATTTCTAATAAAGTTATTAACGAATCAATAGACCGAACTAAAAGTTTCGCTGGTGCTATTATATATAATGTTAGAAAGATTATAAATAGGAAAAATAAATAAATACATACTGTAACAAAAAGATTCTAATGACTCCATCTTTTTTGCAATGACCATAATCATATCAGCAGAATGCATTGCTAAATGAATCGCTCTATCTCTTACAGCACTATTTACATTTTCCAATTCTACTTCGTCTGTAGGCATCATAAGACAGCCTTGAATGCTTAGAGTGAGAGTATAAATATAACAGACCATAAGCAATTTTTGATTATCGTTTGTAGCCAGTACTAATTCTTTTGTACAATCATAAGGACCTTTTGTAATTTTTAAATGTTCAGGTAAATTTTTCCACCAATCTAAAACAACCTCTTCGTATCTTACAATTTCTTCAAGGTTTAATACAGCCATTTCACCTACAGTCATATGCCTTACTTGGGTTACAATAATGATCGAGGCTGGATGTAAAGCCAATTCAAGGACATGATTTATCATGGTCATTAATTGTTGAATCGATTCAGATTCATCTGGTAAAATATCAAATTTTACTTTGATTTTTACAATATCATCTTGTCTACAGGTAGTAATGAAGTCAATTAAACTTAGCATACATTCAGAAAGTACAGCGTTACGATGAATGGAAGCATATTGAATTCGTGTATACCGAGGAAGATTATCATTACCTAAGCAGCTATCTGGGTATTGTTTTTTTAAATTGTTGGATAATATGACACCTATTGCAGCCCATTTCCTACACTCTGGTATACGTAAAGTAGTAAACATGAAGACTTGTAATAAATTAATCATAATTAATGATTCAAGTGCGCGTTCAGGTTCATCAAATATTTCAGTTAATACGTCCATTGCAAGCTTATAAAAGTATTCACCAAAGTGCCGTTTTTCTTGTGAGTTTAAAAAAGAGTGGCGACACGTGTAAACGGATGCTCCGGTACAGATAGCTAACGTAATTGGATCGGTTAACGGGTTTTCTAAATCTTTAAAATGTTCTCGATAAGAAGCTTCGTGTACAAGTGGTACATTATCATTGAAGCAAGTAAAGAAATTATCAATTAAAGCATTCACTACTATTTCTGGTTGAATGAATTGTAATAATCCAGATCCAAATCGTTGTGATATAATAGCAGGTGAAGACGCTTGATTATGACTTGTAGGCAAATCAATATAATTCATAACGTACATGGCTGATTCGACAAAACTTGGGTTATTTCTCTCGAACTTTAATGCAGTTGATTTAAATACACTTCCAAACGGTGATAGATATCGAATCGCTGATTTTCCATAGAGCATAAGTTCTTCTAAATCGTTTATATATGTTCCCAGTCGAAGCTGCCCATTCACAAATTCAATATCCCATGCAGGTTCCTTTTTTACAAGTGCTCTGTGTTCATTTAAAGTGATTTCCAAGTTTTGTAATTCATACTCCAAATGCTTTACTTGTTGATTCATTGCGTCTAGTTCTACTTTATCTTCATACTCCTCTAGAAAATCATCGTCGTCTGAACTCTCTGCTTTTTCGGCTTGATCCTGTGAAACGCATTTCCGTTTCATCTTCACACAGCGTTCGCAGGGTTCTGACACACAGGATCTTTCGCATTTGCGTCTCCTTTGTTTACAGTCTAATGGAGGAGCATCGATGTTAATACAACTCTCTTTCTCTTTCTCTATATCTCTAGTTTATTGTACTTATTTACACTGGCAAGGAGTTTTTCTGGCCATATTTGTTATTCAATAAACAAAAAAAAAAAAAATTGTAGAATAGTAACCAATACAAGGAACCTTTGTAAATACTAAGCAATCTTTCTCTCGGAAAGTCAAAAATAAATAAATGTCATGAGGTTAATATGGTTACAGAAATATTCTGTCATAGATAAAAATATTATCTGCATGAGTGTTTAATTCTCCAAGTGCAGAATTTATTAGCTCGTATTCATTGGAAAAATATGCTCTTTTATTCACTTGATAACTTTCTCTCTTTCATTACACTATACCCTAAATCAATCACTTTGATTGTATGTAGTTATCAAAATGATTCCATCATGTTTTATCCAATAAAAGCAATCTAATGCTTGTAGAACAAATAGAGAAAATTTAGTGTTGCTTTTTCTTTTTTTTTTTCTTTTAGGAATATATAAATATGACCTTGAGCGCCTATCTCGGTCTTTTATCACTCGGCACTACAATACAAACTAGATCGAGTTCAGGATGTTTAGAGGAAGAAGAAGAAGAGGAGTTAGAATTAGATGCTTTAAGACGCATGGCACATTCGATAGCACTTGCTGAAATCGATACTGTTTCCACTGTGAGTACACATAATGCTCCTTCAGAACGTAGAGGTATATTCAAGAAGAGAAAAAAAAAAAAATTAAGCAAATATTAAAAAAACAAAGTAGAAGTCAAAGAGAATATATCAGGCGTAATACTTGCGATTGGTACTATGGTTGCCAATTACTCTTTATGCTTTCCCATTGTAGCAGCTAGACATCGCTTACAAGCTTTACCTAGCCAACACTCATACGAACGAGATACACCATTGTATGGTGTACATACTATCTTGTATGCTTATCGACAAGGTGGAATTCGTAGATTATATCCCGGATTTGGATTAGGATTAATTGGTCAAACACTCAGTGCAACCTATGAATCTGGATTAAATCAAGTTTTATCAAGTACAATTACTTCAACACGAAAAAAGAGCACGCTGAATTATATTTTATCTAGTATTTTAGCTAAAGGACTTGCATTAGCTATTAATATTCCACTTTACCCATTGTATCGAAACGCACTTATTCTTCGCGTTCAATCAGAATCAGCACGGACGCGGATTGTTATTCATACGCCACAAGATTTTATTCAGTTATACAAGCAAGATTTAAGGGATTATTTACCTCCTTATAAAAGCAGCCGAAACATTTTGTCAACTTTTTTGCCTTCTTGTATATTGAATTTAATCACTGAAAAGGTCTTGATCTTTATCTATAAACATATTTTTCAAAAGTTTTCTACTACCACTACTCAGCAAGATTCTTCATCTAATAATAATACAGCAACATCTACTACGAAAAAGAAGAAGGATTCAACCGTATTACACACATTTTATCCAGAAATCGCTTGTGGAGTTATTAGTAGTATAATTACAAGAGCATTAAGTTATCCTGTAGATACAGTGATATTCAAATTAATGGTACAAGATAGTGGAATATTAAAAGTAAATACAACATATAATGGATTTTTTGATTGTATTAGAAAAACATGGTATGAAGAAGGAGGATGGAAAGCATTTTACCCTGGTTGGGGCATTGGAGTATTAGAAATTGGTATGGGATATGTTATATTAGAAGCATCTTGGTGGGCATATAGATGTATTGAATGGAAATTAGCAGTACCTGGCTCAAGTGATACGAAAGCAGTTAAAAAAGCACGTAAATTACGTAATAAACTTTTAGAATAAACTCTCTTTATATTTTTTTTATTATTTATTATTTTAAATCTTTTCATAATCCAACTTTGTTTCCAATTTCTTTGCATCTTGAACCTTTCTTACAGCTTTCATGAAATCTTCTTGAATACAATAATCACGTTCTTCTCTAATAGCAAACATACCAGCTTCTGTACACACATTTCTTAAATCAGCACCATTGAAACCATCAGAAAGTTTAACAATAGCTTCATAATCTATATCACCATGTTTTGTAATATTAGCAGCATGAATTTTCATAATTTCCAAACGACCTTGTTCATTAGGTAAAGGAATTTCAATCTTTCTATCAAGACGACCAGGTCTAAGTAAAGCGGGATCAAGTGTATCAGGTCGATTTGTAGCCATAATTAATTTTGTTTGTCCAAGATAATCAAAACCATCCATTTGATTCAAAAGTTCCATTAAAGTACGTTGAATTTCACGATCAGCAGAAGTACCTTCAGAGAAACGACGACCACCAATAGCATCAATTTCATCCATAAAGATAATACATGGTTCATGTTCCTTTGCATAACCAAACATCTCTCTGATCAATCTAGCACTTTCACCAATATATTTATCAACAATTGCACTGGAAACAACCTTTAAGAAATTGACTTGTAAAGTACTAGCAACTGCTTTAGCTAATAAAGTTTTACCAGTACCAGGTGGTCCATATAATAATACACCTTTAGGTGGTTTAATACCAACACGTAAAAATAATTCAGGATTCATCAATGGTAATTCAATCACTTCTCTTAATTCACGGATTTGTTCAGAGAGACCACCAATACCTGCAAAACTAATATTACCGGGATCTTCCATTGACATATTATATACAAGTGGATCAACTTCACGAGGTAAAATACGCATAATTGTTAACGTAGTCATATCAAGTGCTACACGTGCACCTTGTTTCAACTTTTCTTTATCAACTGTATTACGACAGCCAACAACATAACGTGGTCCACTTGTATTCTTAACAATAACTAGTAAAAAGTTTACCTTTGTTGAGTATTTCTTTTTATTCTACATAGATATATAGAGTTACATATAGTAATATACTTACAACGCTCATCATCTAATTGCTTCAAAACTTCACCAATAACTTGACCAACACTTTGCAATGCTTTAATATCGTCTTCAGATTTATCATATTCTTTATCGAGTGTTCTTAATCCAAGACGCACTATTATTTTACAATAGATTAGAAAACTATATTATCTACAAGTATATTTAACAGGTACATACTTTCTTTAAGCTTGGCATCTAATTCACGATGCTCCAAAAGTCTTCTTCTGTAACCATTCAAGGCTTTTGCTTTAGGATCTTGTTCAGGAGCTGAAGAACTAGAAGACATGATGTATTATAATATTGTTTTCAGCAAAAGAAAAATAAAAAAAGAGAAGACACATTTTTTTTAGTTGATTTTTTTATTAAGGACGCGTAGACAGCGACGCAGAAAGGGAAGTCATATACGTCATCACGAGACGAGACACGTCGCTTTTCCAAATCTTTTTCTCTGCCGAAAAGACAATGCAAAAGCCCAAATACCTAAAGATTTACGGCTCAGACATGAATTATAATCAATACTACATCCATTTGTTTTGTTACCTGCTGGTAAATAGATTGATAATGGGAATAAAATAGACCATACAATCGTAAACCTCCAAACGTCTAGAATTTAAATAAGTTTTTGAAGAAGTCGTCTTTTTTATTTTGTAACAGAAAGATTATATAAGGAATGAGGTATATCTACAATCAAATTGAGAGGATCAAACCCAGGTCCAAATGGCCAGTACAATGAAGGCCAACTCGGTGTTGTTTTATATCTATAATTTAATCTAAATGTTGACAATTCCATTTGTATTTGTATTGGGGGAGCAATCACATTGTTTATGACGGGAAGTATTATGGGAGTAGCCCTTTCATTTGTATATAATGCAAATTGTTTTGTCATGTCAACATGAATACTCTTTCTTTGGGCGCTTATTCATATTTTAATAGTTTTAGTTAGCTCTTATTCAGCCATTACTGCTATTATTTGAATAATAATATTTTATTATGTATAAAAAAAATGTACATCTTGAAAAAAAATATGTACACATGTATATAGTCAATAGAAGGGCACAAACCGATAAAAAGAAAAAGCCTTTAGAAATTTGACAAAAAAAGCTCCTAACGCTAGGCAGAAGAACCATTATTCGCTAGTAATCGTAACCTTTTAATTGCTACCGCTCCTGTGTTTTTAGTTCCGACAATATGAGCACAACGTTAGGCCTTCCAGCCCTCATGCCTACTAAAAAGGTCGAGCGTGAGTATGTCAGGTAGAAGTTTATTGATTTGTTGTTGTAGCACAAGCATGTGTCACTGTCAACAGTAACTTCTCTAATATAATATCTTATTAAAATGTAAATAAAGACAACTTCTTTCTCCCAGTTCTAGTCTTATACTATAGCCCCTACACTTGAGCAATTGATAAAGGGACATACGCTTTTTTTAAAAAAAGAAAAAGAAAGAGCAAAAAAAAAAAATGGCTAATTATCAACAAAACAAACCAATGCCTTTATTAGTTACTACTTGCTCTTTGGCATTTAGTTGATGCTGAATTTCAGTTCAACTGGTAGGTTTAACTAATCCTCATTTTTGATATTAGTGCAGGATCTCTTTATTTTATCTTCCCCCAAATTTAAAAGTAAAGCTGAAGATTACGAAAAGCTCAACGAAAACAAACAATTGGCACTAGATGGGATTGACTATGGTAAACGAGTCGACTTTTCGGTAATTTCTACCACATCCAACCAGCTTCTTTTAATTTTGAAAGCTAACTCATATAAAACGAAGCACGTGAATGAACTGGTGAAATTGAGTACAGAGATGAAAGACTCTTTGAAAGCTATAAGTGCCGATGGCTATTCGAATATTATTGTATCTGGTCTTCTACTTCAAGGTAATAGTTGCCATATATGTTGTATGGAATTAATAGAAATAGTCCTACTGCTCACGTGCTCCTAGAAAATTGACTTTGGAGTAACTTTCCTGAATCACCAAGGAAAGCTGGGTTTACCCAGCGTTGGCTTTATCTAATAATTGCACCCCTTCCGAAGTTAGGGATTTTTTTACATGTATTAGCTCTAGAATAATCACAGTTATACAAGTATTTTTATTTTAGTATCAATTCCCCTTTTTTTTATAAGTATATTTTAACTATTGATGACCCTGAAAGACCAATAATTCCTGCTTTCACTGACCAATGCTGAAATAAAAAGCTACAATTGAAACTCAAATCCCGAGGTCATTGGATGTTTCGTGATTTATTTCCTTTCTCTTTTTTTTTCCTTACTTTCTTTTAAATAACAATGGCACATAGAGAAGGTATAACGACTGAAGTCCACGACTGGACTATGGTAAAGGCTTCTAGTCTAGTCAAAGACCAAAAAGTGATTACAATGTAAGAGAGTAAAAAAAAAAAAGTTGTAGTACTTTTTTTTTATAAACACGTACTCTTTTTTTTTTCTTAGTGAAGGTTCTTTACCAGTAGAAGAAGCTTGTGCTGTACTTATAAAGAATAATATTTCGGCTGCACCTGTATATAACGCAGAGGCAAAAGGTACAGAAGAAACAGGTATTATTCACTCCAAGTCATATGTTGGTATGTTTGACTATGGTGATGTTATTGCTTATATTTTACTCGTACTTCAAAATATGCCGCCACCCGATGAAGAAGTACCAGAAGGTAACACTTACACAGGTGAAAACTTGACTTTTGAAATCAAGGATATTATACGTCGTGCTATAGAAGGAGAGGAAATACCTGTAAAATTAGCTAGTGGTAATACAAACAAAATAATATTGCATAGATTTTTTTTTTAAAAAAAAAAACTCATTCGATTTTTAAAAAAGATTTATCCCAAAAGAACCCATTTTATTCAATTCTTCCTGAAGCCACTTTATTATCTGCTGTTGAAGAATTCGCTTATGGAACACATAGAGGTAAGATAATAAGAAAGGAAATCAATATTTATATTATATACGCTAAAACTAATTTGCATAAATCAAATTTAGTATGTGTACTAAATCCTGACGGAAGTATCAAGGTAGCAATTAGCATTATGTAGATCTCTAATTTATTGATCTAGCATTTAATTGTATCTGAAATATTTAGGGTATATTATCTCAATCTACAGTAGCAAGATATATCTATGATAACCAGCGACATTTCCCAGAAATCGAGGCAATTATGAATAAAACCGTAAGTCAAATTCATCGGCCTAAACTTATATGCGTTTATATTTTTAACTGAATTTTGTGCGTCTCTTTTTAGCTTCGTCAACTAGGTCTAGGAGAATCAGATGTCATCGCTGTCAATGCCGATTCACCTGTACTTGATGCACTTTCACTCATGAGTATGTGTAGATTCAATGTATATATAAAAAACGTAGTTACTCATATTTGAATAAACAAAAAAGGTAAATATGGTGTTTCTTCTGTTGCAGTTTTAGGACATATGGGTATAGTATTGGGTAATATTAGTATGACAGATGTCAAGGTAAAAAAAAAAAAATCGTGTCCTCTATCTTTATTGATTTAACAAATTATTCTGTAGCACGTTATGAAGAGTTATCGTCATCAACTTTTATGGAAGACTTGCTTTCAATTTGTAAGTCTTGTACGTACAGAACAAGGAATTGATGATGGACAGGTAAGTCAATAGAAGTTTTACTAGTTTGAAGTGTGTATGTACTCGGATGCTGTACCGACACCACTTTTCTCATTTTGTAGGACCGACTACCTGTATTTGATGTCCGTTTGGATACCAGTTTTGGATTCGCCATAGGCAAATTGCTGGCCACCAAATCACACCGTGTATGGGTACTTGATGAAAGAGAAAGAGCTATTGGTGTTGTATCCATTACCGATGTAATGCGTGCTTTTGCTGCTAGTGCTGGTGTAAATGTTAAACCTCATAGAAGAGGTAGTTCTTCAACCACAAGAACTGAATAATTATATGTATACATATTTTTTTATTAAATCATAAAAACCCAGCTTTTTTTTTTTTTCTCCCTTATTGTAAATTTCTTTTGTTTTTTTTCTTGTTTGTTATACCCCTATACCTTTTTTTTTCTTTGCTGTTATTAGGAACTCTATTCCATAACACAAACTAAAAAAATATCAACTTGTATAAATGGAAGGTGGAGGTTTATTCTCTCTGAGAAACAAAGCGCTCGGTGTAAGTAAGCGAATAAAGATCAGTAGAGCCTGTGACGAATGTCGAAAAAGAAAGGTAAGAAAAAAAAAAAAATAGTAAAGCAGTAACGATGACAACTGAATTTACTTCAAGGTAAAATGTGATGGAGTTCAACCTTGTGGACGTTGTAGAAAATCAAACGCAGAGTGTGTATTTGCAAAGTTACCACCTAAACGAGGACCACCAAAGCAATATATGGAAAATTTAGAAAATAGACTTCAGCGTGTTGAAAAAGCGCTTAAATCAGTGACAGCACCTGTACGTAAAGTATTTGAAGAAGCAATGAATGAAAAGAAGTGTAATATACCAGAAGGTAAGGATATTGATGCGTGTTTTTTTTATATAACTAAACAATCAGAACATTTTTTTTTAATAGTGTTACCATTTAACAACAAAAAATCGGTTTCTTACTCAGCGCCTTATACACCAGACTTACAGATAGAACGATTCACGATCAATGAAATCGGACAAGCGGTTTATGTGAATGATTTAAAGAGTCGTGTAGATCGTATACCCAAAGACTATCCAAATGATACCCAATCGGATGTATCTGATTCACCCATATCCTCCACAAATGCATCCTTTTTTCAAGCGGCAACTACAGCAACTACAGCACCACCACCGCAACCACCACCACCAAGTATAATTACAACACATGTAGCCTCTGAGTTACCTATTCCTGATCATTTATCTTCTCGACATATCATATCTGAAGTGCAACCATTAACTGAAGTTTATTTTGATCATGTTCATAAATACGTACCAATGATCCATAAACCCTCCTTTTTAAAACAAATGCATAGTACCACAAACCCACCTTCAAGATTTTTATTATATGCAATGTGTGCTGTTGCCTCTCGCTGGTCCCCAGAATCTATTTCATCTAAACAAAATATAATGCCAGCTGGATACATGTATTATCAAAGAGCTTTAGAATTATTAGACGATTTCATTGATTCTCCTAGAGTCACTACCATTCAAGGCTTAATTTTATTGGTGAAATATCAAGAAAATTTTCAAAGAACAGGTTACTTTCATCGTTCCTATTTTTATTTAGGTATGGCTGTACGCATGTGTTTTGATCTAGGTCTATCTCAATTAGATAGTGATTCAGAAACAAAAAGAAGAACTTTTTGGGTCACTTTTATGTATGATTTATTAATGAGTATCGAACAAGGTCATGCAACTCATTTTCAAGTACAAAAATGTAAAACCGGCTTTCCATTAGTGACAGGCGAAGAAGGTCCAGCTTTAGAAGAATTAGTCACAAATCAAAATATCTTTATTCAATTGGGTAAAGTCTTATCTGAAATCTATCTCATGTCAAGATCCATCACAAAAAGACAAGAAATACAAGGTGACAAGAGAACTCAGGAACAAACAATTGAAGAACAAGCACGATTATTTTCTTTACATACACATTTAGAAAACTTTTTATATGAAGTTCCACCTACCTTAATCTATCCGCCTACTCAGGATACTGAAAGTTATCCGGCTGAAAAGCAAGTCATTGGTGATCCATTTATCGGCTTTTTACACATGACTTATCACTTTAGTGTCATCCTATTACATCGTATTTACACCAGTCTTTCTCCTCCAAAAACTGAATACAATTTTGTTACTTATCCACATCGTAGATTATGTGCTGCCTCTGCTTCGAATATTACTACCATTGCTGAAACTCTTTATGAAATGTATCCGAGCTTTACATTTAATTATCCTACAAGAGGTGTACAGCATACAATTCATTGCTTAGCAACTGCATCGACTATTCACAAGTATGAAATGATGCATTCTGAAGATGAAGCCACAAGGGAATCTGCGAAACAACAATACATGTTGACATTAAATATCATGCAACAATTATCAAATCAATCACCTTCAATTGAAGTCTCGAATTATTTTAATCGACCTACTCCTACGCCCATAGTTGAAAAAAGAATGTCTGCTCCCATCTATCACAACATATCAGCAGAAAAATCAAGAGTCCAGCAGCAACAGCAACAACACCAGCAGCAACAACAACAACTACAACAACTACAACAACAACAACAACAACAACAGCAGCAGCAGCAGCAGCAACAGCAACAGCAGCACCAGCAGCAGCACCAGCAGCAGCAACAACAGCAACAACAACAACAACAACAACAACAACAACAACAACAACAACAACAACAACAACAACAACAACAACAACAACAACAACAACAACAGCAACAACAACAGCAACAACAACAACAACAACAACAGCAACAACAGCAACAACAACAGCACCATACAGCTACTCCTACTACTACACTAGATGAACCTGTATTATATCAATCAAGTGCAACCATTACTGACCCAAATCATTTAGCTAATTTATTAGTACATCAGCAACACCAACAAGGTTATATTACACCGAGATATAATACCTATCCGCAAATGACAATGCAACAACCACAACCACAACCACAACAATCTTGGGCAGAAGATTTGTATACTACATCACAAATACAAATGACAAATAGTTGGAATCAATCACCCATGTTTTATAATCATAACCATACTAATACCACCCAATACCCTGAAATTATGATACCAAGTCAACAGGAAAAGCATAGAACACGTAGACATACTGTATCTTTTGCAACACACCAAGATACAAGTTATTTACAACCTGATTTAATGATTCATCATCATCATCATCATCAACAACAACAGTATAAGAAACCAGATACAAACACATCGTCCAATTTTGATCCAAACCAGTTGAATACAATTTTAACAAATAGTAGTGCTGCAGATGAAGATGCCATTATGATGGATACGCCTTTACATTATGATCCTACTCCTGGTATGAGTCAGTTATATCTAACTGACGATAATCAAATAACTTGGAATGGTTCAATGATTTCAGAATCAAGTAGTGTTCAAAGAAGTGAAGGACACGTTATGAAATGATACAATACTATTCTTTTGCTACAATGTTTTTTATTATCTATATTTTTTTTTATTTATTTAATATACAATTTGATTCTCTTTCTTCCTTTATTATTATTTATTGACCACCATAATAAACATGTTGAACATCAGCTAATTTCTTTCCTCTCATTTTAGCAATATCTTCAGGTTGCTTTTGATTTGATAAAGCTTCAAAAGTAGCCTTAATGACGTTCATGGGTGTAGTTGAACCTCTCACTTTAGCACTAACATCTTGAAGTCCAATACATCTACAAATTTCATGAACATAATGATTTGTACGAATACCAAAACCAGGGGGTCTTGAACGAAGTTCTAATGTGGTAGCATGAAATTTATGTGTAAGGTCCATAGCTAATGTACGATTATCGTAACGGTCAAAGTAACGCATATTCTTGATAGCTCTGTTGGTTGCCTTACGTACTGCTCTACTAGCTTCTTCGTCCTTTCCTTCACCGTAACCAGCCAATCCATTACCGTTACCAACCACAACTAAAGCATACATGGAAGGTTGTTTACCTTTACCATTCATATTTACGACACGCTTAATCACAAGCGCTTTCTTCATAAGACTCGATTGTTCTCCAGGACTTAAAGGAGAGTCGATAATATCAGTAATTGCATTCAAAACTACTTCAGCAGGACGATGAGAAGAAAAGATCTGGGGTTGATCTAAACTATTAGCCTTTTGTGTAGGAAAATCAAGAATGGAATCCACTTTCTTTAAATCAGGTAAATTGTCTTTGGTGAGTCCTGGTTGACGTTTCTTATTCTCTTCACTACTGGCATAATGACGAACGGCTACAACTATTTTTTTTTTTTTTTGTTATACCCTGGTTAGTTTTTTACTTTATTCTGGTTTTTTCAAGTTCATTATGTGTTTACCAGAACCGATTCTTGGTGTTGCAACAAGTGAAAGTTTATTTAAGGTACGTCCAATAGCTAACATGGCTTATATAATTGCTAAAATAGAAAGCAAGGGGTCCTATTACTTGACAAGGTGGCACCGAAATTTACAAGTATTTTTTTTTACTCGTATCTTGGAATCCCGATCATTTTTGACGTTTTTGTTACTTGCCAACAGGCGCAAATAAGAGGATGATGTCAGCTTTTTAGATATTTTTTTTCTATAAAAAAAAAAAACGGGGTTATGTTGTAGTTGCGAGCGTTGAAAAAAAAAAGTCAAGTAGGACTCTTCTCCCCTTTCCCCACTCTATATATACTCTCTCCCCCCACTCTCTCTGTTTTTAAAAAGTAAAAACATAATGAATAACCTTAGATTAATTCGGTCTTTGACCATGAGTGCACCTTCTACTCGTACCTTCCTTACAGGTAAAAAAAAAAAAGAAAAAAAAAATTATATTAAATATAAAATAAACAACAACACCATGTAACAATTTTTTTTTCTTTTAGGTCCTCGTTTCGTTGCAGCACCTATTGCCAGTCAAATTGCTCAATTCAGTTCTTCTCGTATTGCTCAACATGCATCACCTGTAAAAGATATCAGTCATCAAATTTCTGGAAAACCACAAGGCGCTCTTGATATTGCTGCTCAACATTTATTGTTGACTGAATTAATTAGAGGCATGTGGGTCGTACTCGAAAACTTCTTCCGTCCTCCTTACACCATTTATTATCCTTTCGAAAAGGGTCCTATCTCTGCTCGTTTCCGTGGTGAGCACGCCCTTCGTCGTTATCAAACCGGTAAAAAAATATATACATATGTCAGGAGAAATATTCAATGTTCTTAAATCTTTTTTTTTTAAAAAAAATTGTAGGTGAGGAACGTTGTATTGCTTGTAAATTATGTGAGGCTATCTGTCCCGCTCAAGCTATTACCATTGAAGCTGAACCTCGTGAGGATGGTGCTCGTCGTACCACCCGTTATGATATTGATATGACCAAGTGCATGTAAGTAGATGATACAATTATGAAAAATGGACGAATTTATTCAATCTTGTTATTGTTTTTAGTTACTGTGGTCTCTGTCAAGAAGCTTGTCCTGGTAAGAGAGAGAGAGCAAAAAAAAAAAAGCGAAATTTAATTATATTTTTTTATGCATGTTTATTAACTAATTCTCTATCTATGCAGTTGATGCCATTGTTGAAGGTCCCAATTACGAGTATATTACTGAGACTCATGAAGAACTTCTCTATAACAAGGAAAAACTTTTGGCTAACGGTGACAAGTGGGAAGTCGAACTCGCTAGGTAAAGAAGCATATTTATAAAAAAAAAAGAACAACTTTACAATGGAATACTCATATATATATATATACATTTTTTTTTTATGTAGAAACTTGCAAGCTGAGCACCCTTACCGATAAATTATATAATAAAAGAAAGAAAAAAAGTCGTTTGTAATAAATTCTATTCCTCTTTTTTTTTTATTTTTCTATTTCTTTCTATAATACATGTTTCTTTACAAATTCTTTAGCAGCATTTAATCCACGTTCATGATACACAGCACCTACAATAGCTTCAAGCGTCTTTGATTTAACAGAGGGTGTAACAACATCTTGAGGCTAAAAAAAAAAAAAAAAAAAAAAAAAAAAAAATTAAGATAAGATTTTGACAGGTTTTATCTCAAAGCTTTACCAAGTGACATTGAATACCAGCTTCTAAACCTAAAGCATCAAATTTAGCAGCTAAATGAGCAGGTTCGACTACGTTAACAATAGCCTTCTTTAAACTCTCAACACCAGTCTTATTATTCAAACTGGCTTCAAGAGCAAAAAACTCAAGAGAACGGTGTCCAACATATTGAAGACGTTCGTTGGAAGGAACTTTACCGTGTTTGAAAGATTTATGTGTTAATGCTTGTGTCAAGACATTGGGTGATAAGTTGAGTTGCTCAGCTACTGACTTGGTATTGAAAGATGCTGAAGCGGCCTTTTCATTGAATAAGGCACGTGTAAGGTGAATAGAACGACGTTGAGCTAAATTATTTTTAAGAGTGTGAGTTCCAATGTCACTTTTTTAAACTTTGGTACTTAAAAAAGATTCTTACCAGCCATGAGCTTTAAGGAATTGTTCATTATATGTAATGTATAAAACAAAAAGAAAAATAATATATCAGCTGGGGTAAAATTCCTCATACAAGGTCCAAGTGGCTTATTTAAGCCAATGTGTAGGTTCATTTTTCTGCTTCAACCGCCGATTGAAACAGACACAAACAAGAGAGTGAGAGGAAAAAAAAACAAAACAAAAAAAACGCGTACAAAAAAAAAAAAAAAACCTCCATACAATAAGTCTCTCTCTTTCTTTCTTTCTTTCTTTATAATCATAATTTTACAATTTCAAAAAAAAGAAAGAACGAAAACGACGACCATGGCAGCACCAAAATTACCTAAAGTGGATTTAGAATATTATGAACAACCAAAAACGATTGGGTTCTTTGAGAATATCATTAACGCCTTACGTGTTGACTTGGATAAAGAAGGAGCCGATACAAGTTTTACTTCACCCGATTTGTCATATTTTACTGCACACTTTCAAAAATTTCAACTCGACCATCTTGGTAAAGAAGCAGCTGAAAAAGCAAAACGACATCGTAAAACCATTCAAGCTGGTGTCCCTTTTTCCTTGTTTAGTGTCAACCAATTATCTACTACTTCTTCTCTTTATGTTATCTTGAAGGCTGCTTATAAATTTAAGTCAGATCATCATATCAAGGGTTGGCGTTTTGAAGCCCAAGAAGAAATACCTACTTATCTCAAAATGACTCAAGTTCTCAAACAAGCTTTAGCTGACGCTGATTTTGAAGCAAGTATTCCTTGTGTCTCATTTGACTCTTCTGTAGATGAACATCGAAAGAAAAAGATGAGTTTGTTAATTGAAGGTTTAGGAGGTAAAAAAAAAGTATATGTCTTTAAACAACAAAACTCATTGACACTTACCAAAAAAAAACAGGTACAATAACGAATGAAACGACAGAAGCAACTCATATTATTTATAACGAAGAACAAACATTGGACAAACATCATAAAACATGGAGAGTAATTGAAAACACATTTGATGATCGAGTTGTTGTTCATTGGGTTGGACTTCCAGATTCCTATAATACGATTGTTGCTTTTACAGATGTTCTTAAAGACAAGGAAGATGGGGTTCATTCAATTATACCTCAAGACCATCAAAAAGCACCATGGCATTTAAAGTTGAATTGGGTAGAGGACAGTGTAAAGTATAATGAGTGGATGTCACCACTCGATTATGTCATGGTAGAACAACAAAAGTCAATCAAGCCAAAGAAAAAGAAACGAACATTAGATTCCGATTCTGAAGAAGGTAATAATAAAAAGGTAAAAACGCCAAAGGAACCTACCCAAGATGAAATTGCACTTCAATTTATGCCCGTTCAACAACACGAAATCATTATTCCTTCTTATGCAGCGTGGTTTGATATCTCTACCATTCATTCCATTGAAACCCGTGGATTACCTGAATTCTTTAATAACAAAAACAAGTCCAAGAATCCTACAGTTTATAAAGATTATCGTGATTTCATGATTAATACTTATCGTTTAAATCCGTTAGAATACTTGACAGTTACAGCTTGTAGAAGAAATATGACAGGTGATGTATGCGCTATTATTCGTGTCCATGCGTTTTTAGAACAATGGGGTTTAATTAATTATCAGGTTTGTTTGGGTTGTACATATTTCATGTACAGAGAAAAAAAAAAATTAAAATGTCTTTTATTTTTATATAGATGGATCCTACTGCTAAACCAACAGCTATTGGTCCTCCTTTTGAAGGTCAAGTTAAAATTATTGCTGAATTACCTCCAGGATTAAATAAATATGCTACAGAAGCTAATCAAGAAGAAGAAGAAGAAGAATCTGAGAAAATCCGAGATAATACAACCACATCTACATCGATAGCAACTACAGCAGAAACATCAACATCAACAGCAACAGCCACAACAACAACAACAACAACAACAACAACAACAACAACAGCAATAACAACAATAAAACCATCATCATCACCATCATCACTATCACTACCTACACCTTCACCAACATCATCCTCATCATCACCACAAACCGCAATAGATATGAATTTAGACTTGCGAGCTGATATTTATAAAGCTACACCAACCAAGAAATGTAAATCATGTGAGAAAAAAGTAAAGGAAGGATATCGTAACGAAACAAATTTTATCTGTAAAGAATGTTACGAAACAGCGGAAACAACATCCAAAGAAAATTATAAAAAAGAAGCAGAAAGAGCTACTGTTGAACAGTGGACAGAACAAGAAGAACTTTTATTGTTGGAAGGATTAGAAATGTTTCCAGAAGATTGGGATAAGATTGCAGAACATGTTTCTACTAAAACACGTGATGATTGTATTCTCCATTATCTTAAATTACCTACAGCCGATCCTCGTATTGATCCTCAAGTAAAGAAATTGGGTTTATTAAATTTCGATCAAAAAGAACATGTGGATAATCCTATCATGTCTGTTGTTGCTTTCCTTGCATCTCATGTAAAACCAAATGTAGCTGCTTCATCTATCTTTCAATCAACAAAAGAAGAACAACAACAACAACAAACAGAAGATGGTTTGGATGATATGGATCATGAATCTGAAAGATTGGAAAAAACATATGATCTCATTCGATCCAAAATTTCTCAATTTTCATCACGTATGGCAGATTTTGAACAAATGGAATCATTTGTAAATTATCAGCGTAGAAATTTAGAAAAGGAAAGATTCTTAATTCGTCAAGATCATTTATCAATTCGTAATCAAATGGATCATATTTATCACATCATGTTTCAACGTAGACAAGCAAAAGCATTATTAGAAGAACAACAACAAAGGCTGAAAGAAGAATTGATGCCTAATGATATCTTGATAAAATTACCTAATGATCCAATGACACCTGAAGAAAGAGAATATCAAGATAAATTAAGAGTAAGATACCCAACACAGTATTTACAAAGACAACATCAATTAGCTGCTACCAGAAATTCATAAAAAGCAACAAACAAAAACAAAAAACAAACAAAAAAAAAAAAAAAAGGAAATCACAAAAAACAAAAAACAAAAAAAAAAAAACTTCTTACTATACATACATAAATATATTTGTCCTATTCTCTCTTTCTCTCTCTCTCTCTCGCTTTCTCTATCCTAATTCTAGTTTATTTATCTAATTTACTATAAAAGTTGCTTCGTTTCAATTCCATGGCAGTTTTATAAGGTGCTGTAATAGGAGGTTGTAATGGATCCAATTGTTTATAAGATGATGTTAAAGGATAAGTTCTATCAGCATCATAACCACTAAAAAAAAAACCAGAAAATGTTAACTCGTACACACATAACAAAATATATAATATTTACTTTAAATCACCACAAGCAATAAAAGGTACAATGGTTCTGTTAGGACCTGTTAATTCATTCATACTATCATACTGTAAATCTAAAAGTGGATTGGCCATGGTAGGTGTATAGCCAGCAGGTGGTTGATATCCTTGACAGACAATAAATGCTTCTATACTCGAATTACGAGAACTTCTAGGTTTACTACATGTCACGGTTGGGAAAAAGATCTTTAATTGACTGTAGAGTAATGTAATATCTTTGCCGCGGAAAATCTTGGCTACAAAAGTTCCTCCAGGACGAAGTACGTGTGTTGTAATATTTAAGGCTGCAAGTAATAATTGTGCTTGAATAAATTCATCCATATCGTGAAGGCCGGTAACTGTATATATGTATAATTTGTTTAGATCTTAAACTTATGCTTTTTAATATATATATATATATATTTACCATCAGGTGCACCATCACAAATAACAATATCAGCCATACCACCATCGAAATATGAAATAATCTTTTCGGCTGTTGACTTTTTAGTAATATCACCTTGAAGTTGAATTACACCATCTAAAGGAGCCTTTATATTTTTTTTGCATTAGTACGCACTTTTATATATATATATATATAAAATTCCTTTATCTATCTATACCATAGCTTGTAAATCGACAGCAACAATCTTTGGCTCAGGTTCGTTGGGTGTTTGCTTATGATTTTCACTGTCACAACAAAATGTCAATACAACATAAAACTCTATTTTTTTTTTATTTTTTTTATTTTTACCTTAATCGCTTTGAAAGTACTTGAGACCAACTACCAGGAGCAGCACAAAGATCAACAGCTCTTTGAACACCTTTATGAAGCTTGTTTTGTTAGCTAAATTTTAAATGAAAATAATATTTACTTATTTTTTTACCTTGCAAAAAATTAAACTCTTCATCTAACTGTAATAATTTGAAGGCACTTCTAGCACGCCAACCTTCTTCTTTTGCAAGACGATAATACTATTCTTTATTGTTAAACGATATATATGTATATAGATTTGAAAGTTTTATTTTACTTACCACGTCTCTTTTATCTTTAGAGGATTTACCCATTACTATTGACAGTGGTGAACAAAAAGGAAAAAAGAAAAAAAAAATAAAAAAAGAAAAAAAACGAAGTCATATCTAGATATATTTTATTTTTTCATATTTTTTTTAAAGCATGTTTAAAAGCTTATAATTCTTCTTTTTCAGGAGGAGGTCCACAAGGTTGAAGCATTTTCTATAAATCAAATATCAGAATTTACCCTACATACAAAAGTATTATCTATCTATTACCTCTAGTAAGTTGAGTTTGACACGAGCTTTACATTCGTTTTCTGCAACAGACATGTAAGAAAGTAAAGAGTTATGACCTACAAAAGATGCAAGTGAATCTCTATATTGATTCGTAGCCCATTCACTAAAATAATACATTATTATCATTAAAGTATTCTCAACGTGTATATTTTCCACTTACTGTTTCACGGTATCAGCATGTCCTGTTCCTACATATTTTGATTGTACTATATAATAAAAGAAAAAAAGATTAGTAATTACCTTAGCTTTGTATATATGCTCATTACTTACAATGTTCAATCTGACTGTTGATATTAAGACGATCCTTTTAAATAATGTGTTAGTCCTGCTTTTATAATGAAATAATATATTTAAAAATATTTTACCATAATGCTGTTAAAGAAAAGGAAGAGAAAATGAACAGAAACAAGCTTCGTTTACAAAAATAGGAAATTGTTCTTCGAGTGACTGTTGTAAAGGCCATAGCCAATAAGAAAACATGAACTGTTATGCTTTTATGCACACCGAGTTTTTAAGCACAAGCCAAGAATGACTGTTGACAGAAGGGTATAACGCGTGAATTTTTTTTTTTTTTTTTTGTTGAATAATATTTTACTGCGTAACTCTTTTCTTTTTTTTTCGTTTCTTTCTTTCGCTTTCCACTTTCTTTTTATCTCTTTCTTTAAAATCAATTTATTACTTGCCCAAGTTTTTCTATTTTATTAAACTTTTTCAAAACTAACTATATACATATAAAAAAAAAAGCCATTGTAAAAGGACATTTAACAGCAAAAAAAAAACAAATAGTTTAAGCTTAGTAATTAATAAAGACGATGGGTCAATCGGTAGGAGGACATACCCTTCATCGTAGGCGAGAATCGTTTAGTAGCTGTATCAGCGCCAGTAGCTGTGATAGTACGGATAGTAGCTCAGAAACCACTCAAAATACCACCAACACAAATTCATGTGCTGCGACATCCAATCAAGACGACGTCACTCGGTCTTCTCCGCAAAGTTTATTTCCAAGTAAGACTTGCGCAAAATCCCCCTCGAATTCTGATGAACCTTCCATGTCTTCCTCCATTATTGAAACTACTTCGGTAAAAGAAGAATCGAATAAAGTCAACCAGAATGTTGCAGGTAAACAAAGTTAGTTTCTGACATCATCATCTAGTATGAATGAGTGAAAAAATAACTCAACATGTTTTTTTTTTGTTCATCTTCTTTTCTTTGTTATATATATATATATAGGACTTGCTTCAAAGATAATACCAAAAAGAGCTTGGTCAGGATATCACTTATTTCAGTTAACAAATATGAGAGGTGAACGTATCTCTAGTTCACCAAGAGTGATAAGATCACCAAAGATTCGACCAAAATCAAATACAATCGATCCACAAAAGACAACGACAACAACTTCTTTAGAGGAGAACAATACAGGGGAAGAAGATATTGATCAGTTAATAACTATGATGAAAAATCATAAAGTATCAGATGATCCACCATTTGATTTCAATTTTAATAATCAAAATACCACACAATCAAAGCCATTAACTCCACAACCATCTCCACAGCCTCTTCCAGCAACAACTTCTACTATAACTTCTACTACTACTACCACTACTTCTAATACAATACCTCATTCTTCTTCCTCTTCTTTTACTCCTTCACCTGAATTTGTATTCTCATTCTCTGCTAATATACCTACACCTAATCATTTTCCACCCATCACTAAACCTACACCAACAACAACAACAACAGCACTTCATAATACAAATACTTTACCTCTTTCTGCAACATCTTCTATCAATAATGAACCAAATTATGTAAAAGTGCGTGAGACATATAGAGGAGCAGATAGAGATGAGGATGAGGACGATGATGAACTTGAACAGGATCAAAAGCAAGAACAAGAACAAAAGAGATATAATCCTCGTATAAATCAAAGAAGGATTTTACCTTTACCAAAACCTCGATTAACTAAATCGCCAATTATACCATTACCTTTACCAAAAAATTCCCATAGCATCGTACTTAATAGTAATATTACTCCTCTTCCTCCTCCAGCAGCAACAGCAACAGCAACATCAACATCAACATCAATAGCAATAACAACAGATACAAAAACAACAAGTTCTGCTGCTAATACTACTGCTGCTTCTGCTGCTTCCGCTGCTATTACAACATCAACTGATACAAATTTAAATCGAGAAAATCAACTAGATACAAATTTGGATCGGGA
This sequence comes from Pilaira anomala, assembly GCA_025716855.1. Lineage (NCBI taxonomy): Eukaryota > Fungi > Mucoromycota > Mucoromycetes > Mucorales > Mucoraceae > Pilaira > Pilaira anomala. The sequence continues at coordinate 361,358 of JAIXMQ010000015.1, read as the reverse complement.
TAACAACAAAAAAAAATTGAAATGTTCAGACTTGGATGATCAAAAACCAGATAACAAAAGAAAGGAAAGGAACTGGAAAGATAATTTTACAACATCTTCAAACATTGATATGATTGCTCATCATCATCCAGCAGCAGAACAACAACAACAACAACAACTCAATAAAAAAGTCATCTTACCAAAAAAGGCTGAAAAGACTGTATTACAGGCAGAAAAGAAGACGAAGACGACGACGACGACAACAACAACGCTAGCTAATGCTAATACGACAGTCAGGAAAAATAAGGGTAAACCATTATTGGAAGATACATTATCAAAAGCAGTAAAAAAGAAGAAAAAGACAAAGAGTAAACAAAAGAATAACGAAGATATTGCTCCTGGTGGATTTTTATCGTCTGATATTAATTTATTTGAAAATCCCATCTCGGATGATTGGATCTGTTTGTTCTGTCAATACGATATCTTATTCAATGGTTTACAAGAAGCTCGAAAAAAGAATGGGTATTATCACAGAAAAAAAGAGAGATCAAGAAGAGCAAGAGAAACTGAATTAAGAAGAATGGGTACATTATGCTATTCTGATGTGGAACATGATGCATAAATCTTTTTCTCTCTCTCATTCACTCTCTCTCACGCACACGCACTCTCTCCTCTTTAACTTTGTATATTTTTCTTTCCCTCTCCCTTTTCTACCTTATTATAAATAAAAGTGAAAAAAAAGGACTTTCCAGCAGGAGCGTTCTTCTATTTTTTATCAAAAGGTATCCATATCCGTGTAACATTTTTATTATTAGTTTGTGTAGTCCGCATAACAGTGCGTGCACAGTCCACCTTAGTTTTAGTATGATTCTGGCACCACAAGGATTCTTTTTAAATTTCTTGTATATAATACAAGTAATTACAGTGAAGGTTATAATACCGAAAGCAACAAGGCTGAAAATTGTTTAAGTTGAAATCGCGAATACTTTTAACAGCAAATTTCTACTTTCTCTTTTTTTGTAGGACCACCTTATCCCTTCCGTCCTTTACGGAACTTCTAGAGGAAAAAAAAATATTACAAATACTCGCCATAAATTCTACCTGAGTTTTGTTATTTCTTTTCTAATACATTTTACTTCTTCTGGTGACAAATAATCTACTTAACAATTCTTTCCATCCTCCTACAAGGATTTAGCTCTCATGGCCTTTGCTCTTCCCTGACAATAAGCTCTGTTACATCTATCACTCTTCAACAACAATAACAATAACCAGTTATCGCTGGTCTCCCCAAGTTGGATTCAGTGTAAGTATAGCTTGTTTATTTTTTAAAAAGATAATTAATCTAATCTTTAGTGTATTTTTTTTTTTTTTTTTTTTTTGGTATTTTCAATTAAACGTAAGTTATATTCAACCATTTTTGAACGGAATTTTCCTCCAATAATTACCATTACATAATTTCTAATAAAAGTGTAAACATACACTCAAAATGACGTAACTAACGACGTTTACTATCCTCATATTTTTGTTTGAATCTTTATATGCCTCATAAAAACAAGCCTTTATTAAAGAGACTTGGATACAACACTCAATAAAATACATTGTAAATATTATAAGGCTTCTGAAGTCCTTTTACAAGATTTCTTAAAATAGTATTTTTTTTTTATTTGTCACATTTGTTTTCAATAAATATTACTGTATGCATAGAAAACCCTTTTTCGTTTTATCTTTACTTTATTTTTTTTTTATTTTTATACTCACGTTATTATTATGACACAATTATTAAACACAGTAAACCAGCTTGATAACGATTATTGGACGTTAATCACGTCTGATCCAGGTAAACGATTTGCTTTATTCTTTTCTTGGTAACTAAACGCTTCTATTACGCGTTTACAGATATCTTTAACGATATGTTAAAAGAGTATGGTGTAAAAGACACGAAAGCAGAGGAATTGTTCTCAAATGATTTTACTGATCTTAAAGACGATGAAGGGTAACTTATTACAAATCAGGTCTATGACTAAAGAGTATTTTATTAACCCTTTTTTTTTTCTTGTCAAAGTCTTGTTCATGGCATAATTTTTATCTCTGAATACCAAGATGAGCCTTTGCCTAAAGAATGGGAAAACGAAGATCCTGATGAGGATGAGATAGTTTTTACTTCTCAAGTAAGCCTTTGCATTTTTGATATAACAATTCTTTTATACTGACTTCACTTTTTAGGTGGTTACAAATGCCTGTGGCACTTTAGCATTGATGAATGTTGTATTAAACTCTGAAATAAAAGAAAAAGGCGAGGTCATTAATAATTTTAATGAGTTTACTGAAGGATTCTCATCTGTAGTAAGTTTTATCTTTTTTAATATCATGATGAACATATATGACTAAAAAATTAAAACTAGAATCGTGGTCTTTGCTTGGGTAATTCGGAAGAAATCAGACGTATTCATAATTCATATTCACCGTAAGTTAAATAAATGTATACATGAATAAATATGCTGACGACATTATCTCAAATAGCGCAACTCATCAAGCTGATAACTTAAATATCCATAAAGTGTCTACTGAATCACCTGAACAACAAAATAGTGTATTCACTGATGAGTACGAAAAAGTATATCATTACATTGCTTACATCTATAAAAATGGTTTCGTCTGGGAATTAGATGGTTTAAAAGCTCGACCATACAAAATCCGTAAATGCAAGCAAGACGAATGGTTGAAACAAACTGGATTAGTAATTCAAAATCGTATGGATGCTTTGTAAGTATTACCAATATACAAATCAAACTGCATTTTTATATTTTACTTTTTTCTTTCTAGAAATGGATTTGATTTTTCTTTAATGGCTATACGTCATGATAATTACAACAAGATCGTTACTGATACTAATATCTTAAATGCAAATATTCGTTCATTGGACTCGATTTGTAATAATAATGCACCTCTTACCCATATTGAACAAAAAGAACCTAAAGAGATTGAAGGATTACCATCTGTAGCGGCTGCCTGGAAAGACATTGAACTCAAAGACTTTAAATCTTTAAAAACTCATCTGGAACAATTAAAAGATAAACAAATCTTTTATAGCAATAACATTAGAAACATTGAAGATAACAAATTTGCTTCTATTTCTAATATAAAACGACAAAAGTTTGACTACTTTCCCTTTATCGATACAATCATAAGGAAAGCATACAAAAGAGGGTTGATTAAAGAACCTGAAGTCGAGGAAGAGAAGGTTGTCAAGAAAAGAAAGAAGGCCGCAGCTAAAAAGCCAGCAAAAAAAAGCACCACTCGCAGCAAGAAGTAATTTAGTTTACTTGTTTTTAATACCTTTTGTAAATGCCTTGAAAATTAATATTTTGTTATATAAATAAAAATATGATTCCCCGTTTTTTTTTTTTTAATTCTGATGACACATGTAACTAGCTGTATATAATTAATGTGGTTTATATCCTTTTTATTTATGAAAAATGTAATAAGCATTTATGCATACGGTAACGATAAAGAGCTACTGTAAGAGAGCATGGATAAAATAACTATAAAGAGACAAATTTTGGCTTTAAACGAAAAATGGTTCAAATGTGTTGTACTTTATTTAGGAATATTGAAAAGTAATAAATAAAAAAAGACACCGATGTAGATATACCCAGTTATTTGGTAAATCCTCTTCTTTCTCCTTTATTTATGTTTTAATTATACTTGCACACCTCTTCTTCATTAGCTGGAACCTTGCACATATTTTCTTCGCTATCATAATACATACCATTTTCACAAACACATTCATAGGTTTTTCCCTGCTCGCAAGCAAAATAGCTATCGCAGGTAAGTGGGACAGCAACGGATGAAAGAGAATCAACTATATTAGAGCAGTCATATTCATCGGTTTCCACACAGTTTTCCCTATTCGCAAGTTGACCATTGGTTGCGACACAGAGAGCAAATAAAAAGGTAGTTAAAGCTGCAATCTTCATTTTTTTATACGATGTTTTAAGAAGTAAAGAAGTGGAAAAAAATCACAAAGCAATTCTTTTTTTATATCTTTTGCTAAAAAGAAGATAAAGCAGTCTAATTATCTGCAATATACATACATATGCTATTACTGAAGGCCGATATTAGCATGATTTTCTGATGTGAGAAGGGGTGATGGGTCACATGCGAATCAATAATTTGAGGTAAAATGTTCATCTTGCGCCGTTTTTCTAATGCACAAACGTTGCTTAGCGTCACTTGAAACGGGGAAATGCTCCGTTCTGGACCTATATAACTCTCTTAAAAGTAAGGGGTATATAGTATTGCGTACGATGAGATATACATACATATGTATATAATGCAGCTAGTTAACTAAGGGAGAATCACCGGCTTTTTTTTATTCGTTTACAAATACGATATAAATCATAAATTTTAGCTGCATAATTCCTTATTTTTGTGTGAATGTTGCACTCTTAAGTTAACTGTTATAGTATTGCTGATCATAATAGAAAATGTATGTACATACGTTCGGAAATAATTTTATTTTGTACAAGAATATATTTGTCAAATAAAGAAGTAAAATGTTAATGCCGTTTTTAATTTTTCGATAAATCTTGGTTTAAATCCGAAGCAACCTTAAACAAACTTCTTCATATAGTTCAACGGGCCGATATAATGTTTTTCCTTTTGTAAATAGTAAACAGCTTCTGTCTTGGTCTCTTTTATAAAACTACAGACCCACGACAAAATTTGCATCTGCATAACCTGGCTTGGCCAATTGTAATGGCTCCTGTATGTATGTGCTATGTTGACTGCTTGAAATTAATAACTTTTTCTATAACGCTTTAAACTTGTAAATATTCGTGAGATCTCTTTCCAAAAAATGTTAAGATAATATTAGAAGCTTTTCATTGGATCTATGTTACGGTAATATAGAGAAGACATAGTCATTGTAGCCAACCTTTTCATTAAAGTTCTGAAGGGAAGTATTTGGCGTTTGTAAGGAAATCTGTTATATACTTGCCAACAGTCACAGACAATTTTTTTGAGCAAAAAAAGAAAACGAAAAAAAAAAGTTGTTTCTTATACTTGAATCCCTTCACCATGTCTGCAGTAAAAACCTTTGTTGCCGAAAAGAATGTTCGTAATGTGACAGCAACCGAAAAGCATAAGACAATTTATAAAAGTGTACTTGATTCACCTTTTATTTTAAAATGGCCTTCAATCAGTACAGAGTTAGGGCAGACTGCCTTGACCGAGTTGTTAAAGTAAACAATAAAAGACATAACGTATATAAACCTATTCTATTACTCATTTTTTATAAATAAAAAGGACCCTGTCCCCAATAGGTGAATATAGAACCCAATGCCGTGCGTTAAAAAAGAAAAAAGATACAACTACAACCCTCGTTGAACCAGATATTCATCAACGTATCTTCATTGGTATCAATCAAGTAACTCGATATTTGGAACATCATATTCAAAACCCTGATAGCTCAAAAAAGAACACAACACCTGTTATATATATCTGTAAACGTGAAATCAAACCGTTGCAATTATGTCAACATTTACTTTATATGGCAGCCTTAGCTAAAATCAAACTTGTGCTTATGCCAAACGACTCTGAATGTAAAATCGGTAAAGCATTAGCTATGAACAGAGCAAGCGTTGTTTTGATTGAGGTATGTATAAGAGTTAAAATAAACTTATTTCTGGTATATTGACAAGTTGAATTTTTAAGTTAATGGAGAATAAAGAGGAGTCACTTCGTTTAAATGCAAGAGATATACCATTAGTAGAAGCACCTTGGTTAAATAATGCACTTTCTCAACCAGCTCAATTCAGAAATGATAATGTCAAAATACTAAAGACTGTTGCACCTATTAAAGAAGATAAAAATACATTGAAACGTAAAATGGATGATACATCTCAAGATGTCAGTAATAAAAAAGCAAAAAATTAAATGACCGATTATCTTCATCTTTTTTTATTTATTTATTTTAACCTTTTTGTTCTTGTTATTGTTATTATGGAAACAGTCTGTTTCGGTCCTATTGAAAACGAAAACCAACGCTCAGTTGATTTATATTTAGTACCAGAATCAAATAATACGTGTGCACTCATTGTGTTTGTTCATGGTGGAGCATGGCGAACAGAAGACAAGTTAGATTACAAAGACCTTTGTCTTGAATTTAGAAAACAAGGTATTTCTACCGCTTCTATCAACTATAGGTAAATCAGGCTTACAGAGAGAGAGATAATGCCTTTAGACTTACAAAAGATAAATCTATACGTAATAGACTGAGCTTGAAGGGTGATAACCCTATTCAACATCCTGATCATATTATCGATGTTGGAGAAGGAATTAAATACTTATATGAACATTCAGCTGGAAAGTATAACAAAGATAAAATCTATCTAGTTGGTCATTCTGCAGGTGCACACATTGCTTTAATGCTTTTATTAGATACTGAATTACCTTATCACCAATATATTAAAGGAACAATTGGTGTATCTGGTATTTATGATATACCATTACTTCTCAAGGAGTTTCCCACGTACCTTGATTTCATCGCTCAAGCATTTGGACCTGATGCTTCTACTTATTATCGCGCTTCTCCTATAAGTAAATCATCAAATCTATTGCAAGACAAACCAATCATTATTGCACAAAGCAATCAAGATGAATTGATTAATAAGGAACAAGCTAATGTGATGTTTCAGCATTTAAAATCTATGCATGCTAATGTTACATTGGATGAGACTATTATAGGTAGTCATTATGAAGTAATGAACTTCCAGAACTTACATAAGCTTGTTCAGCATCTTGTTTCGACATAAAAAGGCCTGTGACATTTGATTGGCTTATCTTTTTCAAGTGTATATTTTAGTTTTTTATTTATTTTTTTTCTTTCTTTCTCTTTTTTTTTTTGTTAGTAATACTTTTTAAATAAATAAATAAAATAAAATGGCAGGTGAAGAAGAGTTTTATGTTCGTTATTAGTAAGTGCCTTAATCATTTTCTCTAATGACGCGTTAACTTGGTTAACCTTACTTGACAATAATAGCTCTGGACACAAGGGACGTTATGGTCACGAATTTTTGGAATTTGAATTTAGATCAGATGGTCTTTGCCGATATGCTAACAACTCCAACTACAGAAACGATAGTTTAATTAAAAAAGAAAGTGAGTGAACAGTAAAAAAAAAAAAAAAAAGCGAAAAATAAATTGTAAAAAGATATTAAGACGAGTTCGTAATAGTGTATGTGAGTTCAGCTGTCATCGAGGAATTAAAGAGAATTATTGCAGACAGTGAGGTTATGAAGTAAGTTTGAATGAGAGACAAGTTATGTAAGGAGATGTAACTAAATCGTGGTAACTATGATTTATAGGGAAGATGATAGTCAATGGCCTACAAAGAATGTTGTTGGTAGCCAAGAAATTGAAATTCGACTTGGTAATGAACACATTTCTTTCGAGGTAAGCGCAAATATTCTTTGCTATTGAAGTTATAAACTAATATGACATAAACTAGACCTCCAAGTTGAGTTCACTTGTTGAAGTACAAGAAAGCAAAGACCCTGAGGGTTTACGTGCATTCTATTATCTTGTTCAAGATTTAAAAGCATTTGTGTTTTCTTTAATTTCACTGCATTTCAAGGTAACAGAAAACTTTATTAACGTACATACAATTATATTTAAAATGATCTTTTTTTTTTATAATAGATTAAGCCAATCAATTAAAAAGACTTGTTAAAGAATGATAATAAAAATTTTTCTTTTTTTTTTAATCTCTAAATGTGTACATGCTCATGAGTTTCAGGAATTGGATCAGTGACTATTGATGAAGGTGGTGATACAATAGAATGGAGATGGTTCTTATTTGCTTCAATCTCTTGTTCGATTTCTTCGTCCAAATCTTCAATATCTTCATCGTCGTCATCTTGAAGCATGTCGATTTCTTCTTCGTCAGACTCGTCTAATTTACCTTCTTGTTTAACTTTATTTGCTGCCTCGACTGCTGCTGCTCCTTCTAATCCACCACCAGCAGCTGTATAGCTCTTCATGGCAGATTCATATTCTTCTTGCTCTTTTTTATAAATGTCATAATATTTCTATACATGAAAAGTCTGCGCGTTAGCTTTTGTTTATTTAGCTCCTACGAATTATTTCAAACAAACTAACCTGCTTTTCTTCTTTAGGCAAAGCCTTCCATTTTTGACCAAGCAATCGAGTTACTTCGCCCAAACTCTCGTTAGGAACTTCGTCCTTAATATTATCACGTTCCATACGACAATAGAGAAAGAAGACGTTACCAGGGCCTTTAGGTGCGTTAGGATCTCTCTTCTTTCTGGGGGTTGCTGCAGCATTCTTTCTTACTCCTTTCACATCAGACTATATATAAAATAGATTAAAACTAGTGTTTTTTTTATAAAAAAAAAAAATAGTAAACTTGTGTATATAATTACAATAACCGATTCTGAAATAGACATTTCTGAATCACTTTCAGCACCATTAGACTTTTTAATACGAGATGAACGACCTTGTCTTAAATCGTCAATTTCTTCTAATAAGACACTGAGAAAAAAAAAAATAGAAAGAAAAGGTGAGTTGACGTGAACGAATAGAATAATAATAAAAAAAAGTATTTTGACATATTTACATTCTTTCTACTCGAAGACGTTTAATATGATGACGTGCTTTAGCCAACTGAGAACTAATGCTTTCGTTTTCCTACATAAGTTGTTGTCAGTAAAAAAGGTTGTTATGGAGATAAAAAAAAAAAAAAAAAAAAAAAAAAAACACACTTCTTCAATTTCTCGTATTCTTTTTTTATAGTCCTGGTACTTTTTTTCGCCTGTAAAAACAAAAGAAAAAAAAAGAATAAGCATACTTTCTTTCTTTATTCAAGATATTGTGTAATATTACTCTTATCTTCTGTGGTGTTCATTATTATTTTTGTATTAGTCGGAATATTATTATATGTGTTTAAAAAAAAAAAAAAGTAAAATAAAATAAAAAAAAAAAGGTTGTTTGTTCTGAAAAGAAGAGAAGAGAGGAAGAAAATAAATAGACTTTTTTTTTTATTTTTTTTAAAAAGGCTACTGAAAATTTTTATTTTGTTTGTAATCCGTTTGAATTACTATCCAATACTAAGTCGTTGATAAACATGTATCGCGAAAATGTGACGTATAACCATCGAAACCAAACTAATTGACTTTTATGCTGACGCATTGCTTTATGGGCAGTCAAATAAGCAAGTGGCGAAGAAACAAACGTAATTTTGTCTGTACTTTTTATGGGCAATAATAAGTCCATGATACCAATATATTTACGCACTAACGGAATTGATACAAGTCGATATAATTTGATATTTGGGTTCACATCACTATAGTGTCTTTTGATGAATCATTATTAGATCATATATATATTCCCTCATGTTTGTTGTTTTCTTTTACGCTCAAAGAAAATACTTACTTGGCACCATAATAAGTAGAAATATGATTTGCATGACCTGAGACACCATGATTATCAAATGTAATAATCTATAATATACTCCTTTTTTTTTAAAAAAAAATAAAAATAAAATAATAACGTTATTTTTAACTTACTGTATCAATCTTTTGTTTCACAACATATTCTTTAATGGTTTGCGAAATCAATTCGATGTCCCACTCATTTTTCATACCGTCCTGCAAACCACTAATAAAAGTAACGATCTAAGTACGGTTTCTTTTTTTCTAGTAAAAAAAAAAAAATGGGAGGTCATCTTACGGATTTTCGATCGATTTGACATTAGAAGCTTGAATAGCCATGGTTTGACAGCTTTTAACTAATTCCTTTTTACGAATAGAGCCTAGACCTTCGGCATTACCAGTGGATAAACATAACACGTGTAAACGACTTTTGGTTAAAGAACGAAGGCCAGTTATAGTGGGACCAAAAAACATACATTCATCGTCAGGATGAGCAGTTAGGATAAGAATATTATTTGTTTTAAAAGGTAAAATGGCTTGGAATTGAGCAATACTAAAGTAAGCATATGCCAATAGAGACAGAATACAAGTTGAACTTAATATAACTGTCCACATGGTGAAAGTAACAGTAAGAAAAAATAGAGAGAGAGAGAGAGAGAGAGAAGTTTTTTAATATTATTTATTTTAAAGTAGCGCGTCTTCATCTTCCTTTAAAAGTGCATCCATATTAGGAGCACAAACGAACTTTTGTACAATATGACCCAATTCAATGGCCTTTTTTGTTTCTTCACTTTCGTGATCGACTACCATTACATTTTCAAGGAAACTAGATTGCATACCTTGACTAACATCTAATAAAATGTTTCCAAATTTCATCTTCATCTTTCCACTCTTGTAAATAATTAATTTTCCAATTTCACCATTTGGCATATCTTCTAACTCGAGATTAGCCATAGCTTCTTCCAAGGTAGATTTCTTTGCTGCTGCAGGTAAATCATTTTCTCCTTCTACAGTCTCTGCCTTTACTTCATCCATCACTTGATCCTCTTTTGGTTTTTCAAATTTAGGTACAACTGTTGGAAGTTGGAAATATAATAACTCTTCTTCTGCTACACAAACAAGACGTTCCTTTTCATCTAATGCAAAAATATTTTGAGCTGGTGAATCACTATCCATAAATACTTTAGGTAATTCCACCTCTGCTTCCGCTTCTGCTTCTTCTTCTTCTATTACTGTTTCTTTAATTGAAACTTCTTCGATAGGTTTATCTGTCTCCATATCATCTGTTAATTCTACTTTTACATCTACTTTTTTTGTTTCTTCTACTACTACTGGTGTCTTTTTAGATTTAACTGTCATCCAAGGAATTTTTCCAATAGGTTGTGACAGTGTCACTGGATCTACATCACCTTCAAGACGTGAAGTATGTCTAAATGTCACTGGTGTATCTTTTCCAATAGAATTTGTGAATTTTTCAATCATATCCGAGTTCTCACTCTCTCCTTCTGCTCTAGAAGGTACGTCTCCACCAAATGATGCAAATCCACCACCACCAAATCCAGGTCTTCCTCTAGATACCGCAGAGGGACCTAAAGAAAAGATACCAGATGCAGTGGATTCATCTACCATAATTAATCCATTTCCTCTACCTCTACCACGTCCTCTACCACGTCCTCCTCTTTCACCTCTTCCACGTCCTCTTCCTCTTTCGTTATTGAAACCAGGCTTCGAGTTGAGTGCTTCATCAATAGCAGAAGAAGATCTAAAAAAAACAAAACAAAAAAGTGTCAATTACAAAAAAAATGTGTCAATTACAAAAAAAAAAAAAAAAATTAAAATCAGTTTAAACTTACACTTCCTTCTTATTTCTTTTATGAGGAATAGTAGGTTTAAATTTCATCTATATAGTTTTGATTTTAATATATTGTTTTCTATTGATATTATCATCTTTTTTTTTTTTACCTTGACAGCACCACCTCTGGTCTTTTGTCCTTCATTCACACTTTGTAAACGACCAGAACCACTTGATTCAGGACGTATAGTTCCAATAGGTGTAGATTTAACATGTTCACCAGTAGCTCCTTCTGAGGTTGATTTAGCTGAATCGTCTGTTACTTGTGTGGTGGAGTCAGTATTAGAGGAAGTAGAGCCAGTAGCAGCAGCGGCAGCGGCAGCAGCAGCAGCTTCTTCACGTTTTATACCAGCAGCACTTTTACTAGCCCCTCTTTTAACTGGCGCAAAACGTCTTGTGGTTTTCTTTACACCAGGTGTAATAGGATCAGACATGACTAGAATGAAAAAGTTAAAAAGTAAAGAGAGAAGAAGAAGAAGAAATATTTTTTTTTTTTTATTATTATTATTTGGACATAAAAACCAGTCACTTATTTAATTTTTGATAACTTTTTGTTTGCAAAAGCTAGTTTTGTTGAAGTATTATCTACTTGAATATCAAGACTTTCTAATACATCAATTTGATTTTCTAATTCATAGTTAATAGCTAAACCAATTTCTTTTTGACGAGATAATAATTGACTGAATTGTTCTACATGTAAATCTTGATCTTTCATGACTTGAGTTTGATAAGATAATAATTCCTTGTTATCTAAACCTTTTGTTGCTTCTGTTTCTTGTAATTGTTTAAGTGCATTACCAAATGCACGACCTTGCCTTGGAGCAGAAGAAGTGACAGTTTTTACTCTTCTAACATGTTGATCAAAACCAATATCACCATAATCAGTACGTCTTTCACCTAATAATAAAGCAGCAGATGATGCAGCCGTTTGCTTCTTTGGTGGAGATGATGGTTTCTTATTTGTTAAATCTTGTCTTGTGACATTCACCAGTTGAATCAGTACATCCCTTTCTGATTTTAAACTACTTAATTTATCTTCTCGTCTTCTTTCTTCACCATCCACAAGATGATTATCCTCTTTTTGTGCACTTAAACTCGCTTCTAAAATACTTAATCTAGCCGTTAGAGACATTAAATCCTTTTTAGCTTTTACATCACATCTTAATGCATCCGATACTTCATGTTGACTTTGATGGGCATTACGACTACTAATTAATGACCGAATTTCTCTTGATAAAGAGAGTAAATCATCGTACTCATCCAACCAAGATCCTAAAGAGAACAATTCCTTTTTCTTTTCTTGGGTAGCTGGTAACGCAAGAAAGTCAACCCAAATGTCTGTCTTACGCCAACGATCATCACGACAACTTTGGATTGTACGTAAATAGTCTTCTAGTCCCTGTCTACGATCTTCAACCCGTTCAGGTGCAGAAAATGTAGGTGGAAAAATTCTTTTTTGTGGAAGTTGAGCTGGTATAGAAATACCTGGAAATGATCCTATCAACTGTTGATGAAGCTTAACAAAATCTGAATACCGTTTCCAGATATGCCACTGTCGAACTGCTGCTTGAATATCTATACGATACGCTGTATAGGATTTACCATCATTTTTTGTCTCGGTTTGTTTAATAAATATCGCTTGTATAGAATCTTGACTCATTTATCTATATTATATAAAATGTTAAAGAAGAAAGAAAAAAAAAAGGGAAAGAACAAAAAAAAAAAAAAAGTTTTTATTTGTAATATTTAATTGTTTGTTGATGATTACACAAAAATAATACATCATGTTACCTTAATATTATGCATTCGTCTCTCGACACAAAGCAAAAAAATGGGGCGTCAAAAAGTAATCGTCATAGTTTTTATTTCGTGATACATCACCAACAGCTTATTTAATCGCCTTTTTTTTTTTTTTTTTTTTTATTCTTTATCTTTCTTCTTCTTCTTCTTCAAAAAAAAGACTTGAGTATTCTTTACCATAGCCATTTTTTTATCTCTCTTTTTTTTTTTCATCATACACACACGGTATCAAGAAAAGACAAGTGTATCAAAGAAATGGACAACTTTGAAACGTGTATAATGCATGCTACTATCAATGATAATAATCTAATCACAAAAAAGTAATGTAAGGTTTCGTAAATATTTTGTAATCTAATGGATTTATTTCTAATAATACCTCTTACGTCTTTAAGTTTATCAATCCTAAAAAGAACACTGAAAAAAAAAAGAATACATACCACAGCTGAGTTATTAATATAGAGAATATCTCATCTATACTGTTTCTAGTGTGGTTGATGTATAGCTCTAGTGATCCAAAATATGGATCACACTGAAAATAGAATCAATCAAACATGGAGACATCAAGTTATACATCTATTCATCATTTGTAAAGAAAAATATCCTGAAAAGGGGGTCAGTTGATTAAAGATAAATAATCTATATATATATATTTTATTTATCTACATACCCACCTCCAGTCAGCATGTTAATTAATAAGGAAATATCTTGTTGATATAGCCTCAAAAACCTTTTTTATATTTCAATTCACTCGTCAGTATTTATGATGCAGTGAGTTACTGACCATTATCTTGTATTCTTGAACAAAGTAATATGGACGAGATGAACTGTCTCTCCTTAAAACAAAGAACCATTACAAACTTATAGCCTAACTTATAGGAGAGGGGGCTATTTAACTCTTATTTATCCACAATTCGTATTGTGGGCAATAGACAAGAAAAGATATTAAGCTTCAGAAAAATAAACCTAATCGTCCCTTGAGAGAATTAACCATTAGGACATTTCTCCTCAAAAGGACAACTTCTTTTTTAAACAAAAATAACCCCCCCCCCCTTTGGGATAATTAAATCTGCCTTTTTGATTTTAAACCCCCCCTATTTGTTCTTTGCGTTGGAATAACAGTGTAGCCTTGAAAAGAAGTGTAGTACCACTTAATAAATAATTTGAACGAGCTTGTGTGACAATCAGCTGTTCGTGATACTCTGACGATCAAGATGACCTCTATTTTTTTTTTTTTTTATTATAAATATAAACTACTTGATATAGTCAAGATACATTTTAAATATTTTCAAAGAAAAAGAAAAAAAAACAAAAAGAAAAAGGGTTCCATTTAAATAATTCGTCCTTTTTTTTTTTTTTTTTTTATGAATCGCAATGAAACTACCATTTGATTGGTGCTTATTTTGCAAGTCACATTTAAAAGATATAAATAGGACGAAACGATGAACAAAAACAATTTTTTTTTTCAATTTTTTTACACCTTATTCCGCTTTTTCACACTTTTTTTTTTTTTCTTCTTCTTTACCTAATTGGTCCTTTATTCTCAAGAAACAAAGAAAAAAAAAAATCCCCATTCACTTTACTTAATTAACTCAATCGAAAAAGCCAAAAAAAAAAAAGAAAAAAGAATCAACCACTGTATATTCCCTGTATAAATTCTATAATCAATAATGTCTGGATTCAACATTGCAACACCTTCAATGACAACTCCTGCTATGCAGACTCCATCTATTCCAACACCTCTTCACAATTCAACTCCTTTCGCTCTTCCTTCTACTCCTGCACCAATTGATGCTCCTACACCTAGTAGAGACGCAAATCCTTATGCTGTAGCAGGTATTACACCTACTTTACAGTAAGTGATTTCTTTGTCCTTATTAATATGTATATATATATATATATATATATTTTTTGTCTAATACTTTTTAATTATCACTATTAGAAACATTGTTGCTACTGTAAATTTGGATTGTCGTTTAGATCTTAAAACCATCGCTCTTCATGCTCGTAATGCAGAATACAATCCAAAGGTAACTAGTTTACTCATAAATTAGATCTCTCTTGTATATAATCAAGATGAGATTTAGTTTTTTTTTTTTTTTTTATAAAAAAAAGGAAAAAAAAAAAAAGTTTTTGTCATTGTGATCTAAACACAATTTCTCTCTCTTTTTTTTTTTTTTTTTTCTGTTTTAAAAAAAGCGTTTCGCAGCCGTGATTATGCGTATTCGTGACCCAAAGACAACCGCATTAATTTTCGCATCTGGTAAAATGGTAGTGACTGGTGCTAAATCTGAAGATGATTCAAAGTTGGCAGCACGTAAATACGCACGTATCATTCAAAAATTGGGATTCCAAGCTAAATTTACAGACTTCAAAATTCAAAATATTGTTGGTTCTTGTGATGTCAAGTTTCCTATTCGTCTTGAGGGTTTAGCTTATTCCCATGGACATTTCAGTTCTGTAAGTATTAAAATGAAATACGTGTTTTTACGTGTTGTTGTTTTTTTTTTTTTGACTTACGTGTTTGATTATCATTAGTACGAACCTGAGTTGTTCCCTGGCCTTATTTATCGTATGGTGAAACCCAAGATTGTGTTATTAATCTTTGTATCTGGTAAAATCGTTTTAACCGGTGCTAAAGTGCGTGAAGAAATCTATCAAGCCTTCCAAGCTATATATCCTGTGCTTACTGAATTCCGTAAGCCCTAAAAAAAAATTATAAAAAAAAAAAAAGCCTCAAAAAAAAAAAAAAAAAAAAAAAAAAAAAAAATTTTTTCATGATCCAATGACTTTCAATTTTTTTTTTTTTTTTTTTTTTTTTTTTTTAAAACCATGTACAAATTTTTTTTCCTCGCTTTTAAATAAATAAAAAAATTATCTTCCAGTAATTCCATTTCCATTTCTGGATTTCTTGATCTCGAGTATAAAAATATTAGATCAATTCAGATTTTCTTCTTTTTTATTCTCTTCTTTTTTAACCATTAAAAAAATTTTCTTCCATTAAAAAAAAAAATGGATGACGTTGTTGTAAAAAAGGGTTGGAAAGATCGTTTTGCATTCTTGAAGAATCCTAGATTTTGGAAAGTATTGATTTTGGGTCAAGGTAACAATAAATAAATAAATAAACATTGAGTCATAAAAAAAAAAAAACTTATCATATAAAAGTTTTATCTTTATGTATTACCGGTACCAACGTAACGACAACAAAACTGAGTGAAGCTTATGATTTTGCTGCTCCTACCACTCAAACATTTTTAGTTTAGTAAGTAATATATAAATAAAAATTAAATAGCCGGGATGACTAATCGTATCATTTATATATAAAAAAGCGCTGTTTTAGCTGTTGTCTACAATAGTTACGCTATTTATAAAAGAGGCATTCGTGGTTGGTTACTCCAATTCAAACGTCGTGCTTTATGGTATCTCATTTTGGGTGCCATTGATGTTGAAGGAAATTATTTTGTTGTAAAGGCTTATCAATATACTTCCTTATTATCGGCTATGCTTTTAGGCTGTTGGAGTACTCCCGTCTGTATGATTTTATCCTTCTTCATTATGAAAATTCGTTACCGTTGGGTCCAATATGTTGGTGTCGTTATCGCTTTAGGTGGTATGGGTATGTTGGTTGCAAGTGATGTAATGAACGGTAACAATTATGCAGCTGTTGATGCTGTGAAAGGTGATTTATTCTGTTTATTGGGTGCTACTCTTTATGGTTTCGCCAATGTAGGAGAAGAATTAATGGCTCGTAAGCATCCACTCTATGAAGTCATTGGTATGTTTACTTTTTTCGCTACCATTATCAATTTTATTCAATTAATGATCTTGGAACGTAATGAATTTGCTTCATTCAAAAATGAACCTGGCGCTGTTGGTTTGGTCATTGTCTATACTGTATGTATGTGTGTACTTTATTCTCTTGCTCCTGTCATGTTTAGATTAGGTAGTGCTGTCTTGTATAACTTATCTTTACTTACAAGTAACTTTTATGGTTTGATCTTTGGTATCGGTTTATTCGGTTATCATATCACTATCATGTACCCATTCGCTTACGCTGTCATCATCTTGGGTATTGCTATCTATCATACTTTCCCTACGCCTGAACCCAATATTGGTACTTTTGATGCTGAAACCGCTGAACGTGAACGCAAAGAATTAATGTTTGGTCGCCAAGCATCCTCCTCTGATTTAGAACACCAAAACGACGTACAAGAACAAGTGTTTTCTGAACAGATGACTCATTCGAAATAAGAGCGGCGTTCGCAAGAAAGAAAAAAAAAAAAGAGATATATTACCAGGAACGCAATCTCTTTCACTATTTTTTACATATTTATTTTTTACTAACAATTACCGGTTGGGCACTTTACGTCTTTTGGCCCACCTGTAAATAAAAAGACGTTCCTGAAAAAAACAAAAACAAAAAAAGGATTGTTTTCTTGCGTTTTTTTTTTTTTTTTTTTATATCTGTATTTCGATCCTATTTACGAGAATATGGGTCGATTTTTAAGAAAGAAAAAAAAAAAAAAAAAAAACAAAAAGAAAAAATGTGGGTTTGGGTTTATATAATTTTCAAGTGTTAAGAACATGAGTTATTAATGCATTTATTCATACAAAGCCTTCTTGGCAAATTGAGGTAAAATGAAAGCAGCCTTGTGAACATCAGAGTTATAGTAACGACAGAGCTTATCTTCTTGTTCCTTGGTGAAAGAACGAAGAGGTTCTCTGAGGTTAGCGTTAGGATCCTTGGAACACATGATGTGACCAATTTGACCACTAGGATAAGTGGGGATACTGGTGTAAGCATATTCAACTTGAGGATAAAGGTTCTTACAGAAATCCTTGACCTTTCTGATAAGAGGAAGATGGAGCCACATACATTCACCTTGAGTAGAGAAAACACCCTTCTCGGTAAGAGCATTCTTTAAAAGTTGGAAGAAGTCGGGACCGAAAAGAGATTCGGCAGGACCATCGGGATCAGAGGAATCAGTAATGATAACATCGTATTGATTAACCTTATCCTTCAAGAATTCGAAACCGTCACCGATATGGACCTTGACCTTGGGGTGTTCGAAACCAATGGCCATGTTGGGAAGGTACTTCTTGGAGACACGAGGAACGGCTTCATCGATATCAACAAGGGTAGCTTCTTCAACACACTCGTGCTTAACAACTTCACGGAGAACACCACCATCACCACCACCAATAACAAGAACCTAAAAAAATAATAATAATAATATAAATAATTTTGATCCATTACATATTTTTTTTCGTATCTAACCTTCTTGGGACAAGGGTGAGAGTTCATAGCAAGATGGGTAATCATTTCTTGGTAGCTAAAAATTTTGAAAGTTTAAATTATCAAATCAATTGGGCAAGGGAGATTTTTTTTTTTTTAATCCAACTTACGAGAATTCATCACGTTCAGTAGCTTGAATAACGTTATCAAGAACTAAAACGTTACCATAGTTGGAAGATTGGAAAACCAAAACGTCTTGATACTTGGACTTTTCAACGTGAAGGATTTCTTCAACCTTGAGTGACATAGCTAAAGAATAAGTCCTGTCAGTTATATTTGTGGGTTTTTTTTTTTTGTTCTTTTTTTTTTTTTTTTTTTTTACCTTGACCAGGCCACATGGAGGACTTTTCCATGAACCAGCCGTCAACGATACAAGGGTGAGTGAGAGGTGCAGCCATTTTTAAATTCTGAAAAAAAAAAAAGAAACAAGGATTCCTAAACAAACTCTCACTTAGTTTTTTTATAATGTTTCTGAAAAAAAAAAAAAAACTTTCGGGCGTGACTTGTTTTGACATGGCCGTATCACTTATGAACTTCCATTGAAGAAAATTTTTTTTTTTTTGTAACTTGAGAAGAAGAAAGTACAGGTATATTTTGCGAGTTCAATTAAGAACAAACAATCTTTTCACTTCCCAATATAGTCCTTTTAAGATTATGTTCTCTTTATTTTATCAAAATTGTTGTCTTTTTTTATTATTATTATGATCTTACCGGGAGCTTCTTTTTTGATCGTGAGAATTATGAGGTTTCACTTTTTTGATATATTCAATGTTTTGACGTGTAATTACGATTGATCAGCAATAACCCTATAAAGTAATATTATATTGGAGTGTTTAATAATAATAAGAACGCTCGACATATTTTGTAACACCCTATATATTCTAAGACAGCAAAACGTCAACAGAAAAAAATCCAATCATTTCAAACTGTGTCAAAAGTTGATAATAGGATCTATTTACAAAAAAGAAATTATTTTGGTTTCAATCTATCATCACTATCAGTAGTAGTAGTGAAATATATTTCTTCTAACTAGTTCCGTGTTCTCTCTCGCGCGTAAGACCGAGAGGGAGAATATACATTTTAAAGTTTTTTTTTTTTTTTTTCGTATAGCAAATCGATTCATGAATACGGTAAAGACCAGTGAAAAATACCAGCTACATAAAAGAATCAATGGAACAATGATGTAAGAGCTATAGAACTCGATCCTCAGAAATATATACAGATATGTACATTACATACAAATATCATTGGTATTAGTAGAAACTCAAAATGAATCACTTATGTGGCTTACCAATTTTGAGAAGAAACGAAGCTTTCCAACATATTTACAAACCACCCTATAAGAAGATATAGGTAGATTGTATTCAAACTTCAAAGTTAAAAAATGATTTCATTCATTAGATACTGTGAAGCAGTTTATACAATGTAAAACATCGTGTGAGCACATTGATGGCTATTATAATATAAACTTAGCATATATAATCGTAATTACATAACTCTGTTAATATTATAAATGTATATAGTTATTGAGTTCTTATAATTACACTTGCCTAACATCATAGACTATAAAAATAATAATATCCTTTTTGTAAGTCTAATAGATAAATAGATACTATTGAAGTTAATATGTATGTAGAGTTACTGGAGTGACTCAAACCAAAATGTGATGAACATTGTGACCTGTCATGATACATTTAAAATATATATTGGAAAAATACATATACAACTTTGATGTATAGGGTTGGACAATCAAGATAATTTACTAGTTAGCAAGTAATTTTATTCATTGCGGTTAAATAAGTTAGATCATATAAAATAGGCTTTTCAAACTTTGCTTGTAGATATTAAGTCGACGAAATAAGTCAAAGTAAGCAGAATTTGTGTTCTTCCTACATGATACCTTACTTTTTTTTTTTAATGAGTCCTTAAAAATTACCCATCTAGATTCCCTCATACGGGAAACTCCATCATCCAACCTATTTTCTTTTTAAAAAGAGCAGTAAATAGTAGGTACCTTTTGAAACTACTTTTTAGCAAAAGACCCGATACGCCTACACACTACCTACGACCTTAATTATAGTTCATATTTGATAAAGAAAAGAACTATATAACAAAAAAAAAAAAACTTTGTCAATATAGAGTGCTCTCTTATAAACAAATTCATTATTTAGTTACCCAACAACTACAAGATATAATAAATCAGATGAGTTTATTGTACGTGAGTAAGTAGCACGAAAAACATGTCATTATTAAACAATGAGAAGAACTAATTTTTTTCTTTTACAATGAAAAAAAGTATACATCATCCTCCTTATTTTTGTTTTTTTATTGGCTTTCAAGTACATATTAAATATACATAGTTACGTATATTAATCATCTTTTTTTTTTTTTTTTTTACGCGTGTCTATATTTAACTATATCTACTCTCATATTTAATTTAACAAAATGCAAGCACTCAGGCACTTTATGAATTTGATGCAAGTAAATCATTTCTTTGTATTTTACACCTGCTCACGTATAAAAATAAATTGTTATGTATTGATTTATATTTTATTATTTAAAGAAAAAGAGACAATTATAATTTCAGAGTAATGGCCCACAAAACGTTACAAATCTTTTTTATCGTTAAGTAGATGACTTTCAAACCCAGTGTCAAACGAACAAAGGAAAAGCCATCATTTGACCTTCTGAATCATCACACATAAATAAAAAGGAAAAAGGAAAAAGAAAGGGAAAACCCTCTACTTTCATGTCAAAATAGGTTAAATATTTACTTGATGTATTATTAAAATTATTATTATTATTATTATTATTGTGCTGCTGCTGCTGTTGTTATTGTTGTTGTTGTTGTTGTTGTTGTTGTTGTTGCTGCTGCTGCTGCTGTTGTTGTTGTTGCTGCTGCTGTTGTTGTTGTTGTTGTTAAATGTTGTTGTCGATGTTATATATGTATATAAAAAATTTTTTTTTTAAAGAATAGTACACAGTCTCTTATGAAGTCTTCTCATATTACCGGTGACAGCAGCTTTTGTTGCAGCTTCAATCACTTGATCCACATTAATATTTTTCATAGCACTACATTCATAATATTTGGCACCAATTTCTTTTGCTAACTGTTCGCCCTGAAAAAATATATATGTAAACACATGATACATAAACAATAATAATAATATTAATAATACCTCTTCCTCTGTAATTAACCTTTGTCCTACTAAACCAAGTCTTTGTATTTCATCCTGATTATGTCTAAAATCAAGCTTTGTGCCAACTAATAATTTAGGTACATTTTCACAAAAGTGAGTGACTTCCGGTAACCACTAAACAAAGAAATTTTTAGTTAGTTTATTATTATTATTTTACATGTAATTCATTATACTTTACTCTATCTTGAACATTTGTAAAAGAGGTACGCAAGTTAATAGCAAAACAAATGAGAACAACGTCCGTTTCTGGATAAGATAAAGGTCGTAATCTATCATAATCCTCTTGTCCGGCTGTATCCCATAACGCTAATTCTACTATTTTTCCTGTATCCAAAGGTACATTTGCAATATAATTTTCAAATACGGTAGGTACATATTTCTGTTTTTTTTTTACATAAGTTATATACATATATATATATTAAATGAGAGGTAAAACTTACTTGAGGAAAGGCTTTCTTTTGATATACTACTAATAAACTTGTCTTTCCACATCCACCGTCACCTACCACAACTAATTTCTTCCGAGCAACCTATTACTAACTGTTTGGTAAACAAGACATATTTATCAGTTGAAACAACAAACACTTACGCCTCGGGTCATGATCTTATAAAGTGAGGAAAAAAAAAAAAAAAAAAAAAAAGAGAGAAAAAAAGGATAAAAATGGAAAAAGAAAAACAATGGGAATATTCGTCCTCCTCCCCTTTTTATTTATATATTTTTTTTTTTCTTGTACTCGCATGCACCTGTTGTCTCGCCTCTTTAAAAAAAAAAAAATATTTATTTATTTGATTGAAGACTTTGGCCTGACAAAATTGGAGAGAGGTTCTTTAAATCAATCGATCTTTCATTTGCTAATACAGATATTGCTTGAACAGCAGAAACAATTTCACGCGTAGGAGGTTCTATTCAAATACAGTCAATATTTCACAGTAAATCATCATCATCATCATCATTATAAAACTTACTAGAGTCACATAAAATAACTAGTATTCTAATCACAAGAGTTTCTCCACCAGGGGGAAATTCGCGTATAAGTTTTATTAAATCAGTTGATTTCATACCAATTGCTTTAATCATTTTAATCATATGAAGTCGAATATATTTTTGAACTATTTCTGATGCGTCAATATAAACTGAGAATAATCTAATAAAAAAAAAAAATTAGTTATGATGTCATTATTTTAAATATAATAATATTTACTCTTTCAGTAAACTTGGTCTTCTTGTACATAATACGAAATAAAGTTGTGCATGTCGAACTACATCTTTTTCTTCCCAACTTATCATTTCTTTATCCGTTAATTGCTTTAATGATTCAATAGCAAATTCTTCTACACGAGTATTCACTTGAGTTTGATTCTCATTCCATTTTTTGACTGCCATAATACTTGTTTGTCTAATTTGATCATTTTCATTAATACAAAGATCTAATAATACTTGAAGTGCAATAAATCGTATCGTAGGTCGATTCATGACTAAAGTACGAAGTGTAGATACACAAGATACAAATCTTTCTGGTACATTCTTTAAATTTTCCTTAATAAATTCAATCGTTTCTTCATTTAATTCGGGCGCTTCTAATAATATCTTGCTTAATACTTTATCTTTGACATCAAGTGTTGGAATCCCTTTTTCAAGTAATTTGTGAAACCAATAAAAGTAACAAGGTGAATAATCTGCATTTAATTCCAACTGATGTCTATCAAATAAATATTCTTCATAAAGCCACTCCAACGCTAAATCGTGTCTACGTATAAAAAAAAAATTTGATGGTTAGCTAATATAAATTATATAAGGCGTTTTTTTTTTTTCCTTCTTTACCGGTGGAAGAGGTCTTCTACGATGAAATCTAATAATAAATTCTTTATATCTTCTTTATCCATAGTCGATTCATGTTCAATTGAAAGTCCTCGAGTCACTAATTTAGCAACTAATAATAACCATCTATTGTTTGTTCGATTTAATACATTTGTTTCATTATTCGTTATTTTTTTAATCGAATTCTCTGCATAAAGAATACGTTTAATTGTCATCTCAAGCAATTCTTTCTTTTCATCCGGCTTTAATTCTTTTTGTTCATTTAATTCATACGGTTGCATTTTTAATGCTTGACTTGCACGTTCTTCTACACTTGCTAAAACTGGTACCTTTAACTTTGGTTCTTCTTCTTTCATGGGTAAAAGAGGTAATGGGACCTGTTGTTGAGCTACTTTTAAAAAGTTATTTTCCATCTCTTCATCTGAATCAATCGCTGCTGCTGCTTCCGCTTCTGCTTTGGCCTTTGCCTTGGCTGCTTCTTCTGCTTCGGCTGCTGCTAATGAAAGGATTTCTTCTTCCGTCTTGAAATATTGATTTGTATTATATTGTGGTTGATCAGGTGGTGGTGGATAAGGTGGTGTAGTAGATCGAACAAAACCTTTTCGTGTTACAGCTAATGTCACTCCTTCTGCAGGAAGTAATGACACTCTTTCACTCATCACTTCTAATGGTACAGTCTGTAAAACCGTCATACATAAATTCACAATCGCATTTAATGGAATTTGTGTAATATCATAATTTGCAAGTACATTGTTGGATGTAATAGAAGGAATCATGGGTGTATACTCTGTCTTGACTTTTTTCTCGGTATGTGATGATGAGCGCTCTGTTTCATGATGTGCTGCTGTTCTTTTGGATCGTCTGGATTCTTCTCCTCCTCTTGAATGTCTACTTTGAAACATATTCACATTACCTCCAATTGATCCAAATGCTGTAATCATCTCACTTCGATAGGAAGAAAGTCCATCTGTTCGAATCAATGATACAAATCCTAATTTTAATGCTTTCTCTACATTACGTAACATCACTGCTGAATCTTCTTTTGATCTCGATTTTCTCCAACTTGTGAAAGCTGTAATGATTTGTTTTATAAATTGTGGTCTCCTTTTACCAATCACTGTGAGACAACTTACAGCTGCTGTGATAACAGACCTAGCAGAAGAAAAAAAAAAGGTTCAATACTCACTTTCTCTCTCTCTCTCTCACTCTCTCTCTCTCTCTCACACACACACACACTCTCTCTTTTCTTTTCTGTAGGCACACTGTAAAACTTACTCAATATCCGACTTTAACTTTTCAACTATTTTGTTAAATAAATCCTGTCCCTTCTTTTCAAGTTGTTGAATATGTAATAACCCATGATCAGCTCTTGGTAAATTAAGCGAAATATCCTTCTACATGTATATATTTTAGTATTTTACTCTTATATAAAAGGGGGAAGGGGGGGGGGAGAACTTACTTGTGAAGATTTCGACAACAACAACACGAGTACTTGTAAACACTTGATAGCATTAATTTGAATACCTGCATTTCTATTCTCGATTAATTTTGTTTCAACAAGTGTCATTAAAGATTGACAAAGTGCCCATAAACGACTTTCTGCTTCGTTTTGACAACTACATAAGAATACTTTTAGAATACGAAAACTTTCAAGTTTAAAAATATATCATACATGGTCTTATAAACAGTAGGCAAGACAATAGCAAAAGCTTTTGTAGCGTTTTTAACATTCTTTAATTCTTCTTTATAAGCATCTGTACCATCGTCAGTTCTTTCAAGTCCATAGTTAATCAAGTCAACTAAAGTTTCTAAAAAACTCTTGGTCGCAAACGATTGTGCATCTTCTGGTTGTGCAAGCACTTGCTGATCAAAGTCACTTAATTGTATAACTTGTTGATCGTGATCCATGGTCTTTCGAAACGCGTTTCTTTTTGTTGTTTATTTTTTTTTTTTTTCTTGTTCAAAAAAAAAATATATAAAAAGAAAGGAAGTTTCGCTAAAATATGTAACAATTTAGATTGTCTTATAAAAAAAAAAAAAAGACGGTCATTTATAATGAACAAAGATGAATTATCAAATATTGGTTTTTATTATTATTCTATCATGTATATTCTTCTGTTTAATGCTATACAAGTTATATTATACCCATGATGATAAACTTTTTAAGCTATATAGTATGAAACAATGATATGCTATTTTTTTTTTGGTTTTGAAATTATATGTGACGTTCCATCTTTTTTACATGCAGTTCTTTTTTTTTTTTTTTTTTTTTTTACATATCTTTTCCCTTTCTTTTTTTTTTTTTTTCAATATTTAAAAAGAATGGCTGGCCGATCACCTTCACCTTATTCTAACAGACGCTCTTCTTCACCTAGAGGAAGACACTCTTCTCCATCACCTAGAGGAAGACGCTCTTCTCCATCACCTAGAAGAAGACATTCTCCATCACCTAGAAGAAGACGTTCTCCATCACCAAGAAGAAGACGTTCTCCATCACCTAGAAGAAGACGTTCTCCATCACCAAGAGATAGACGCTCTTCTCCATCACCAAGAAGACGTGCTTCTCCTTCTCCACCCAGAAGAAGAAGAGATCGCACCCGTACACGATCTCCCGAAAGAAGACGTCGATTCTCTCCACCTCCCAGACAGGGTAGACATTATGAAGACACCCGATCTCGTTATAATAATAACCCAACTGAAATTGACAATATTCCCATTTTACCACAAGAGTCTTTTTCTGAATAGTAAAATATTTTTTTTTTCTCTCTTAAAACCATCTTTATATATACTGATAATTTTTTTTTTTTTTAGTCGTATTCGTGTAAGAAGTTTATCTAAAAAGACCGTTTGGGCTCCCTCACCTGAACGTCCTACTCGATCTCCTTCACCTGAAAAACCACATAAATCAAAGAGAAAAAGTAAACGCCATGAGTCTGATTCCGATGAGATTAGTAGTACGGATGATAGTAGTGAAGAAGAACGTCGTCGTCGTCGTCGTCACCATAAAAAGAAGTCTCATAAATCTTCTAGACATCATAAATCAAGTAGACATAGTTCCAGTAAAAAGAAAAGGAGATATTCTTCTGATGAGGATTCAAGTGATTCAGAGAAACAAGTACAAAAATCAGATAAACCTACTTTGGAAGTTGATCAATCTCAACTAGATGCTGTTCCAGATCTTTGGGTAGAAAAACAAGGTATGAAAAGAGAGAGAAAGAGAGAGATGGAATATAGAGTATTCATATATTTTTTTTTTATATAATTAGTGGATCTTTTGGATGATTTAGCACCTGTTGGTCCAGTTCCCTTGGTCGAGAATGATGATCATAATGTGAGAGCGTAAGTAGATAATTGAATGCAAAGGAAAGAAAATAAAAAAAAAACCATTCTAACTCGATTCTTTCAGTTATGGTTCAGCTTTGTTACCTGGTGAAGGTTCTGCTATGGCGGCTTATGTACAACAAGGTAAACGTATCCCTCGACGTGGTGAAATTGGTTTGAGTGGTGATCAAATTTTAGATTTTGAGAAAGCAGGTTATGTGATGAGTGGTAACAGGTAAAAAGGAATAAAAAAAAAAAGAGAGAGAGAAAAAAAGAAATAATTAAAACTTTTTTTTTTTCTTTTAGACATCAACGTATGAATGCAGTTCGTCTTCGTAAAGAAAATCAAGTTATTTCTGCTGAAGAAAAGCGTCTTGTATTACAACATGCTCAGGAACAAAAGATGAAGCGTGAAAATGAGATCATTTCTGGTTTCAGAGAGATCCTTAGTGATAAATTTAAAAAGGAAGAATAAAATAAAAATTGACGTAATTCTCGTGTTTAAAATTCTCCGTCATTTCTGTACAAAATAACCATACAATGTGCAACCCTGCCTTTTTTATGTAATGAGGGAAGATCTTAGCTCGGGTCATTCATTTATCCGTAATTAGCTTCTTGTAAGAAAAAAAAATGAGGTTGTTTCTTTCTTTTTTTCTTACTCTCTTTCTTTTTTCTTTTTTTATTACTGCTTTTAACAACAATAGAATAATAAAATGAAATACGTTCAAGTGTCTAAAGCACTGTACGACTATGAAGCTAGAACTGAAGATGAACTTAGCATAAGACAAGACGATGTACTTTATGTCATTGAAAAAGAAGACGAGGATTGGTGGAAAGCTGAATTAAAGCAAGTCAATGGAGAAGAACAAGGTCCAGTTGGTTTAGTACCTGCTGATTACTTGGAAGAGGTTTCATTTCTTATTCTAATTCTTCCGGGATGAAGACTTATATATTTTTTTTTTTTTATATAGGTTACTCCCATCGGTAGAGTGCGTGCAGAATATGATTATGTTGCTCAACAAGAAGAAGAACTTTCTTTTGAAGAAGGCGAGGAAATGGACTTGTTGGAAACAGATGACCCAGATTGGTTTTTAGTTAAACTTAAGAATGGTAAAATTGGTTTAGCACCTAGTAATTATGTTGAAGCTATTGAATCTGGACAACCACAACAACAACCACAACAACAACAACAACAACAAGAAGAGGAAGAGGAGCAACCACAACCACAACCTATTGCTCCTAATCCACCCAGTATCATTTCTTCTCCTCCTCAAGCATCTATTCTTCCTCCTCAAGTTCAACCTGTTTTATCTCAACACGTAAGTTTTACAATTTAAAAAGACTATTCTTTTATTTTATTTTATTTTTTTTCTTTTATCTTAATAATGAATATAATACATAAAATCCAGACTGGTAGTGGAGCACCAAGAGAAGTAATTGCAGATGACGCACAATCCTGGAACGTGCATGAATATGACGCTGCCAAAAAGAAGAAGAAGAAGGGAAGAGGCAACTTATTTATTGGCAACGGGATGCTTTGTTACGGTAGTGAAACCGATAAATCGTTACCAGTGCAACAGTACCCAATTTTAGATGTCACCAAATACTTATTTGACGGTAAAAATTTACATATTGAAGTGGATGGAAGTAAAAAGGCCGTTTTGGATTTACAGGCTTCTTCTAAATCGGAAGCCAAAGCAATTTTGGTTAAAATCAGTGATTCTACTCGTATCGCTCAACAATCGGCTACTCATTTAACTCAACAACAAAGACAGATGGCTGCTCCTGCTGTTCCTGTCATCATGAGTCCTGTGCCAGTGACGCGTGCTCCTCTGATGATTCAACAACAACCAGAAGAAGAAGAAGAAGAAGAAGAGGAATCCAATTGTGTGCCAAAGTGGGGTATCTCCATTTATTCCTTTAAAGCAGAAGGTGGTGATGAATTATCTGTTGAAGAAAATGAACAAATTTATGTTTTGGATTATGAAAGAACAGATGGTTGGTGGCGTGTACAAAAAGTCGATGGTGAAACTGGTTTAGTACCTTCTTCGTATGTTCAATTCGATGAAGATGATGATGACGATGATAATATGCCTGTTGCAGCTGTCGTAGCTGCCGCCTCTTCTAATCCTGCTTCTCGTATGGACAATGTAGAAGAAATTAGAAGAAAACGTGAAGAAGAAGAACGTATTTTACATCAAAGACGGATTGCTGAAGAGGAAGCACGTGAATTACAAAGACGTAAAGATCAAGAAGAAAGAAAGAGACTTGAAGAAGAAGCCAATCGTCGTAGAGAAGAAGAAAAGCGTAGGGAAGAGGAAGAAAGAGAAAGACGTAAACAAGTACAGGAAGCTGCTAAACGCGCTGAAGCCGCGCGTCAAAAACAAATTGAAGAAGATTATAGACGTAAAGAAGCTGAACGTAAAGCCACTTTGGCTAGATCCGCTTCTGCTTCTAAAGCAAATAATCGTCATCAAGATCTTCCTAAGCCTGACAGCTCTAAAATTAGAACTTGGACTGATCGATCGGGTTCTTTCAAGGTTGAAGCTCAATTTATCGATTTCCATAATGGTAAATTACGTCTTCATAAATTAAATGGTGTCAAAATTGATGTGCCTGTTGAAAAGATGTGTCAAGAAGATGTACGTTGGGTTGAAAATCATACTAGAAATATGGCAAATCAACAACAGCAACAAGAAATTGCTCCTGCCATGCCTACTCGTCCTCCTCAACAACAACAACAACAACAACAACCTCCACAAAAGAAATTAAATGAAAGATGGGACTGGTTTGATTGGTTTATGATTATTGGTATTCCAATGCAAGCTTCTCTTCAATATGCATCTGCCTTTAAAGCTGAAAAATTAGATGATAGTGATATCCCCACTTTGACTCATAAACAAATGAAGACATTAGGTCTTAAAGAAGAACATGTACGTCGTATTGAAAGATACATCGAAACCGGTCAACCTGAAGATGCTGATGAAGAAGATGGGTCTAGTAGCCATAAGCCAAAGGAACAAAGTCAAATTGAGAAAGATGAAGAATTGGCCAGAAAATTACAACGTGAATGGGAATCTTCTGAATCTGGATCAAAGACCCGAGGTGTTTCTACTTCTGCAAGACCAAGACCTAATGTATCCGCTCCAAAGGATATTCATCCTGACTTGTTAGATTTTATTGGTACTCAAATTACTGCTAGTAGTAGTTCTAAAGGTAAAGAACCAGAGAAATCTCCACAAGGTGATTTAGTTGGTTTCAATGATGATGCTTGGGCTCCTCGTGCCAGTACAAGTCCAATGGCTGCCATGTCTCCCATGAAACCTGCTGCTGCTGCTGCTGCTGCTACTGCTGCTGCTCCTATCGCTCCCGTACCTACTGGACCCACGCCTGAACAAGTCAAAGCAGCTGAAGAAGAACGTAAACGTATTGCAGAAGAAGAACAAATCCAAAAGATTCAATTGATGAGCTTACAGCGTCAAGCACAAGAACAACAAAAGCAATTAGAGCAGTTACAACAATTAACTAAACAACAACTTGAACTTCAAAAGCAATTAGCAATGCAAACTGGTACTCAACAACAGCAGCATCAACAGCAGCTTCAAATGCAACAAGTTCAAGCACAACAACAGCAACTTCAACAACAGTTGGCTCAACAACCTGCACAGTTACAACCTTCGTTTGCCATGCAACCTCAATTGACGGCTATGCAACAGCCTCAACTTACGGCTATGGGACCTCAATTCACTGCTATGCAATCTCAACAAACATCTAGTACAGCTCGTCAAAGACCTACACCTTCTAATAAATTAAATTCTGATCCTTCTCTTGGTCAATGGCAACCAAATCAAACTGGATTCCAACAACAACAACAACAACAACAGCAACAACAACAACAACCTATGCAAACTGGGTTCCAACAATATCAACAACAGCCACAACAACAACATCAACAGGCTTCATGGCAAGCACAGCAACTTCAACCTCAAATGACAGGATTTCCAGCATCTAGTCAACCTATTGGCCAACAAGGTGGTTATAATCAACCTATGGCAACCGCTTCTGTTCCTCTTTCATCCATTCTTCCACAGCCTTTATTACCTTCAGCTGCTGGACAGCAACAAGGTGGTGGTGGACTTCAAAGAGCACAGACATTGGGAGTTCAACAAACGGGAAGACATTGGGGAACTGCTACACCCGATAATCCATTTGGATCACCTACTCTTTCTCCTTTACAGGCACAAATGACGGGTGTTCAATTCTCTACACCTAGTCCACAAGCATTCCATCAAAGTCCTTTGCAATCTCATGCTACTGGATATATGCAACCTCAAATGACAGGCTTCCAATCTCCTCCTTCTCATCCTCCTCCTCCACCTTCCAATAATATTTTTACTCCTCAAGGATCAATGCAATGTAAGTCTTAAAATCGTAGTAACACACACACATACACATAAACATTTTCTCTAATTTGATTTATATATTAGACGGTCAAAGCGCATTCCCTAATAATCAAAGGCCTTGGTAAAAGAAGTACATGATTCAGCTCGATATGTAGTCGTAGTAGTAATAATAATAATAATTTTTTTTTTTATTATTAAAAAAAAATTCTATTTTTTTTTTGTATGATACAATAAAAGGAAAAAATCACCTTTTTGCTTTTTTTTTTTTTATATATATAGATTTTTATAAATATATAATATATTATCTAGTTCTTCTTATCCTTCATAAAGTTCATGGCCTTAATAGCCTCTCTACTTTGCTTTCTATGGTATTGACGGTTGACAGGTTTGTTTGTCTTTTGTTTCAATTTCTTTTCGTCCAATAAATCCCATAACCAATCAGGGTATTCAGAATCGTCTAATGCAACTGGATCTTGTCCATCCTTTAAATATTGAAGACCTTTTAAAACTGTGCCTTTTGGTACTGAAGAAGGTTTTTTTGTGCTGACGGGAGTTTCTACATTTTTTTTAAAAAAAATTTAGCAAAATATTTTTGACATGGGTTAAAACTTTATGACACACACTCGTTTATATATTACCTGTAACATTACGAGCAATGCTTGATGTATGGAATAAACTTGCACGTGGTAATATATGTGAAATGGGTCGGTAAGAACGTACAATGGTGCTCAACATGTTTTTTTTTTAATTCTTCTGTATGTAGGTTGAAAAGGGGAAGGAAAAAAAAAAAAAAAGCCTGAAAAAAATTGTCGGGGTGCCCTTCACTTCAAGAAATTGAGTTACCTGACAGTCACGCCTTTTAGATATGCGTTTTGCTTCAGCTAAATGTAGAAGTAAATATCATGCAAATTCACTAGAGATATAATTCATAAAAGCAACTGTTATATGTATACGCAATAGACTTTATGCATTTGGTTATTTAATTAGAATGGGATTGGTGACAGGAAATTTTGATTCAGTAATTTCCTACAAATCAGCGACTAAAATTTATCAACCCTACAATATCAGATCTGATTATAAGAAATGGCTAATTATCTGCCATCACCGAGAGAGGCAGTCAATAGACCCAGATAATAAATTCAGCTTTTACTTGACTTCTTCATATAACCTCATGGTTTTTTTTTTTAGTACATTCAAGCAAAGTCTTTGTCCAATAAACAATCATTTTTGAGCTCAATTAAAAGTAGCAGTAGCAAAGATGTTTAGTTTGTACATACATAATGTAACAATAAATTTACATAACAAGAAAAGATATCAGGAATAAATCAATGCGTGTAATTCTTTTTATTAACCTTTAATTCATTAGATACAGCAGTTATACCAGTCTACACAAGACCACTTCAAGAAAATACTACCTAAAAGAAGCCTTACACATACAAAAAAAAAAAAAAAAACGAAAACGAAAACCCAAGGGATGCTTTATACGATCGAAAAATACTTGGGTTACTATAGTTTCCAATTACACCAAGAGAGCATTCTTCTTTTCAATTCTCAAGAAAAAAGAAAGCTAGCCAATATATTAATTCAGACATCAAATATGACACACAATCTTAATTCAATCATACATAATGAATTAATTGTGTAACTTGATTGAGGTTCAACAGGGTGATCATAAAAAGATCTTTTATTATATTCATTGTAAAAAACAAACAAATAAAAAATAATAAAATATATGTAAAATAGTTACTGTATGAGTTCTATAAAGTCCCCCCTGACGAATATGCTAGAAGGATAATAAAATCATATATATATACAATTGACATCTCTGCCCTTGGATAGGGGATTATCCAATGAATGAAATACACAAATAATGGATGATCGTCGTGCGTTCAAAGTTGAGTTTTAATGATTGAAAACCAACCCGTTATGCTCAAGGATTTTCTATTTTACATCTTGTAGAAAAGCAAAACAAAGTTTTTGTGCTGATAAAAAACAAAAGACAGAAAAAGAGGGAAAAGAAGATTACCTAATTTTTCCTTTTTTATTTGTGAACAAAGAAAAATAGAAAAAATAAACATATAAATTCTCGTAAAGAAAACATAAAGAAAATTGATATTACAACTTCTTCAATCGAATGTAAAAAAAAAAAACTTTCATCATTTTCAAAATACAGCCATTAACCTTGTATTTATTTATCTAGCAACAATGACTTCTCATAAAGAAGAACCTAATCCCTCCATCTTATTCGGGGATTCGGCAGGAGATGATCCTTTCAGTCAATTGCTTCAACAAAATACTACTGTCTCCGAAGTACAACCCACCAAAGAAGTAACAGATGAAAAGAAAGGGCAAAGCAAGGTAGCGGATGCCTCTAGTTTATTCGGTGCTGGTTCCGCCAACAACACACCTAATCAAGCTGACCTCTTTTTCTCTCAACAACAATCACAACCACCTTTGACATCCAACGCGTCAGCCGCTTCCTTTTTTGAACAACCTGCTCAGACTAATTCGGATTCTTTTTTTGATGGTTTAGGACAAAATAACACTACACAATCCGCTGTGGTGAACCATAACCCACAACAAGCTGCATCTCTTACTCAAGCATTTGATCCCAATACTTATGCCAACTATGACTATTCTCAACCAACTGAGCAACCCAACATGGCAGCCGCCACCACCACAGCAGCAGCAGCAGCAGCCACAGGTAATTACGATCAGCAACAGCAGGAACAACAAGTAGAGTATGACCCTAATCAATGGATTCAATTCGATCCCAATGTACATTATTATTACGATGAACAAGGTCAAGTTCATTATTATGACCCTAATACGAACCAGGAGTATGATATGAGTCAATATGCTTATGGCGATCAAGGACAATCATACGATTACCAATATGATCCTCAGTATGCCGACTACTATGCTCAACAAGGCTATGATCCTGCTACTTACGCTGCTACTACTACCAATCCTGCCACGTATGATGCTACAGGTACAGGTATAATTGAT
Source organism: Pilaira anomala (assembly GCA_025716855.1). Lineage (NCBI taxonomy): Eukaryota > Fungi > Mucoromycota > Mucoromycetes > Mucorales > Mucoraceae > Pilaira > Pilaira anomala. Next base: position 327,230 of record JAIXMQ010000015.1, on the reverse strand, counting down.
CAAGGCTATGATCAAACGAATTATGATCCTAACGCCTATGCACCCGTAACTGACCAAACAAACGGTCAAGATTATTATAATCCTCAATCGTATGCTCCTGTCAACAATGCAGCAACAACAACAGCAGCAGCAGTAGCAGAAGTTCCAGCCCAAATTCAATCCGAACAAACAATTGATACTCAGCATTATCCACAACAACAACAACAAGATGAATATAGTTTCCAACAAAATTATGCTCCTACAGATAATTTAGACAAACAACAACAAGATTATAATTATCAAGGGTATGAGGCAACTGATTTACAATATGCTCCTGTCGTAGCTGCTGATCATGGTTTTACTGCTGTAAATCAAGATTATTCCTCTTCGGATTTCTTTGCAGAGGATTTACAACAACAAGTTCCTCCTCCTCCAATGGCTTCTGCACCTCCTATGCATTCTACTCCTCCCAAGTCTCGTTCAATTGTTTCTCCACCTCCTCGACAAACGAATAGTCTTCCTCCTCCACCTAAAAATACCACACCTTCAACTCAACCAACTGCTATCATCCCAGCTTCTCAAGAAGAGGAAGAAGAAGCAGTTGTTCCTTCGAATGACATGGAATCTTATGACGTAAATGTCCCCTCATACGAGACTGAAGATACCCAAGACAAAAAAGAAGAAGAAGATTTGAATGATTTAGATGATTTGGTATTTGGTGGTGGTAGTGGTGGTAGTGGGTCCAAGAAGGATGAATTTGATCAACAAGCAAGTGACGAATTAGATTTTCTTATTTCTGGTTCCAATCTTGAAAAGGAGAAGAAATCAGAGAAAGCACCTGTTTACAATAACCCAAATCAATACGAAGAAGAAAAATCTTTAATTGTACTTGAAACTACAGCTGTTGTTCTTGCTCCATATGAACAACAACAACAACAACAACAACCAAAAGAAGAAAGTCCTGAAAAGACAGCTGAACTTGTTAAACATTCGGAGACTACTTTTAACATGTATGAACCTCAACAAGCTGAGAGTGAAGAGACTACTTATGCTTATGAGCCACAACAGCAACAACAGCAGCAACAACAAGCTGCTGAAAATTCCTATGCTTATGAACCTGAGAATTATTCTCCTTATGAGCCTGATGCTACGAATTATTCGGCTTATGAACCTGAAGCTACGAATTATTCTGGTTATGAGCCTCAAGATCAAGCAGTCGATTATTCTGGCTATGCACCTCAAGAGCAAAAGGGTCAAACTGACACTTACAAGCCTCAAGAGCAAAAGGGTCAAACGGACACTTACAAGCCTCAAGAGCAGAATCAGCCTCAAACTAATTACTCTCCATATGAGCCTCAGCAACAACAAGAGGATCAAGCTGTCAACTTTTCTTCTTATGAACCTCAAGAAACGACAAATGATGGTTATGAGCCTCAAGAAACGGCACATTATGGTTATGAGCCTCAAGAAACGGCACATTATGGTTATGAACCAGAAACTACCAAACCAACTGCTGATTATTCTTCTTATGTACCTCCACAAGCCGAAAACAATAAGCCTCAACCCACCGAAAGATCAATGAATTCTTCTTCTTATGAACCTTCTGCCGAAGCTGCAGCAGCTGCAACAGCACCAATGACGCATTATGAGGAAACTAAACAAACAGCCCCTCCTCCTCCTCCAAGAAGCCAGATGATCTCATCCACCCCACCTCCTATTCAAAGAAACCAGATGATCTCACCACCTCCTAAAAGACAAAGCATGGTTTCGACATCTTCTGTCAATGCGATGCATGCATTCTCTCAACAAAGATCAAACAGTATCACAGAACCTGATCGTAAAGAAAATGGATCACCATTTACTGGATACTATAATCAATATAATATCGAAAGATCTGCTACCGTACCACCTCCTATGACAGAACGTATTGCGTCCCCACGTCCTACTTTAACTGCTTGCCCTGATCCTCAATGTGACGGAGAGAATAAGCCAAAAGCCAAATTTTGTTGTGAATGTGGTCGTCCGTTAGCTGGTATCTCCCGATCCACTACACCTAGTGCAAGTTTATCTCCTGGCGTCTTTAGTATGAACCCAATGTCGATGCCTCCTATCGCTTTATCTCAACCCGTTGAACGTACTGCATTAGATGATAAGAAGGATAAGATGATTGAAAGTTTAAACAAGTTTAAAGATTATTCAGTCTGGGTTCATTCAGATGATGAAAACAAGCAAAGATTGGCTTTAGACTATATTGATTCTCGTCTTGGTGAATTTGAAGATAACAAGGCCTTATTATGGAATATTGTGAAATTAATGATTCAACATCAAGATCACGTCTTGGGTGACGGGTAAAGTGATATTTAGAATATAGATAATTAATAATTATACTGACTTTTTTTTTTTTTTTTTTTTTCTATTTTTTTTTATTAGTGGAGAATTAGATAAATCAATTGTATCATTACTTTATACAGCATCCAATGAAGATAATTCATCATTAGATAAATTAGAGAATTTATTAGCTCAAGGAGATCGTGAAGGAGCTTGTCAATTCGCTGCAAATCACGATATGTGGGCCCATGCGTTAATTATCAGTCAAAGTCAGAGCCCTGAACATTTTAAGCGTGTGATCAATCAATTTATTGATAGAGAACTGTTCCCATCTGCTTCAGAATTAATTGTTCAAGTTCCTGGTGATAAAAAGTCATTGCGTATGTTGTATTCCGTTTTCAGTGGCGCTGGTGCAGATGCGGGTAAAAAAAAAAAAAAAAAAAAAAAGAAGGTCTTGTGATGAACAATAACGAATTTTTATTAATATTTTTTACTTAGTTTTGGAACTTGCTAGAAATTCATCCGAAGAACATCCTACGCATCTCACTCAAGAATCATTAATTGATTGGAAAAATGCACTTTCACTTGTATTATCTAATCGTTGTAACCAGGATTCAGGAGCCATTCAAGGATTGGGTGATCAATTAAGAAATACTAATTCGATTGATGAAGCATATATTTGGTAAGCGTAAAAACATGTCAGATTTATGAGAGACTAACCTTAAAGAAATTTTTATTTATTTAAATAGTTACATGTTATCACCCGATTCATTTACCGGTCTAGAATCTGAAATCATTGGAACTAACAAAGGCATAGAAATGTATACAGATCTAGATGCCTTATACCTTACCGAATTATACGAATTTGGTTGTTCAAAATCTTTAAAGTCTAGCTTAAATCAATATAAATTTATACTTTCTTGGTGGTTATCTGAATTTGGGTTCAATGCTGAATCAGAATCCTATCTTGATGCCATTAAACAAAACATTTCTTCCGATCGCTTACAAGAATTAAAGAAATTAGGTGATATTTGTGACACAAGCACAGACAGGTAACAATAACCAAAAAAAATTTACTATTTTAATTTTTTTTTTTTTTTTTTAATCAACTCACCATTATTTGGTAACAGTGAGAATGTTACATGTTTACTAAACAAGGCTAATTTTGAAACTTTGATTGGTTCAATTGAACAATATCTTTCAAGTCAACAAAATCAGGGTACCTCATCATTTGGTTATATGCAAGCCGGTAAGATAAAAAAAAAAACAATGATAATACCAAAAAAAAAAAAAACTCACGTGTTTTTTTCTTTTCATAAGATTCTAATGGGATTGCACATGATTTTACCGGACAAGGATCACATGATAAGCTTCAAGGCGATGAGACTTACAATTATGGCTATAGCTATGGAGCTGGTTACACTGAGCCAGCTGATAACAATGGACCTAATGCTATGACCAGTCCTTTCCAAGTTGCAGCTACAGCTACTACAGCTCAAATTAAACCTGTTGCATCTCCATTTGCAATCCCTGGTGCTGGTGGTGTACGTTCACCATTCCAACACACAAATCATTATGAACCTCCTAGTAGTACTTGGGGAGCTGAAGCAACAAACGAAGAACCATCTGGATATCAACCTTATCAAGCTGAAGAGCCATCTGGATATCAACCATATCAGGCTGAAACACCTGTTGCTGTCGATTCAAGCTATCAACCCGATTCATACGCCTCTCCACAACAACAACAACAACAACAACAACAACAATCTGTACAAGACGATGATGATGATGATGATCTTGGTTTTGGTAACTCTAAGCCAAAGCCTAAAAAAATCGAGGAAACACAAGACGATACGGTGCGAGAAGAAAAACCAAATGCGGTGGAAGAGAAAAAGGAAGCAAAGAATACGGGTTGGAAAATCTTCTCCATATTTAGTACAGGTCGGAAAGAAAAGGATGCAACTGCTGAAGAAAGAAAGGCGGTAAAGGCTAATTTGGGTGAACAAAGTTCGTTCTATTATGACGAAAAAGAAAAACGTTGGGTTAACAAACTTGTAAGTTGATTCCCATTACATTTAAAAATAACTCAAAAAATTAACTTTTATATATATATATTTAGAATGATTCTAAGCCTGTAGCTGCAGCTCCTCCTCCTCCACCTAAAGCAGCTACACCACAACTTGCACCAGCGGCAACACCACCAACAGCAGCAGCATTTAATTCACCTGCACCTCCAATGAGTGCTGGATTACAACCTTCCGGTATGCCTCCAATGCGTATTAGCTCTACACCTAATGTACCTACTACAGGTGGACCACCTAATGTTGCTCCACCTACATTTAATACACCTCAGGCTACAAATAGAAGAGCTGGAGCAGGTGCTAGAAAACCTATGCGTGCACGTTATGTTGATGTACTGAACAAATAAAAAAATAAAACGATTATTATTATTATTATTATTTATGTATATTGACGTGTTTTATTTAATGCAAAAAAAAAAAAGATAACTAGAGCGATAAAATAGCAAGAGGTTCTTTCTCAGATTCCTCCATATTAGAAGCAGGATGAATGATATCATTTTGATCCAAATGAGCTAAATCAACTAGATGATAATCTTCCTTAAATAAACTGGATTGAACAAACTGTTGTAACTCTTGAGGAGTCCAACCATTTTCGACAGCGGCTTCAAGGCCACCTCTTCTTTTAATTTCTTGTTGTAATAAAGCATCAGATTTCTTTACAGATAAACGATAAGCGAATATATCTTTACGTTGTTGTGTAATAGTTTCTAGTTCATTTTCTAATACAGCTTCCAATTCTTCAAAATAGTTCATTTTTAATTCCAATTTCTTTACTTCGGTATCGACGACTGAATGGACTAATCTACGGATTTCTTTTTCTTCAATCATAGATAATGATTTTGATTTAGCAGCAGCAGATCCTAATGCGACGGAAGCTGCTTTTTCTATGGCTGTACGAGGTTTTTTGATTTCTAATTGTTGTTGATTCTCATCATTGTCAATTTCCATATCCTCTTCTTTTCTCTTTTTACTACTTTCTTGACAAGCGATAGCAGCATCTGCAGCAGCGGAAGCGATTTTAGGGTCAATAGCAGAAGCTAAAAAGGCTAAAATGGACATGACAGGATTATCTGCTTGAGAGAAAGGAGTACGTTTATGATTTAATAAACTACTACTGTTATTATTTTCAACTTCTGATTCACGATACGGTTCATCAATAGGTAACTGTAAGAAATAAAAGATACATTGTTCTCTTGTTTTTGTTCCAACATATTCAGCAATTGTATTCCAATCATCATCATATAATTCAATGGCTTCTAATAATAATAAAGTTTCTTCATCGGTCCAATTGGTTTCATCTTCAGAACCATGTTTATAAGCAAATGGTTCATAACGAATGAAATCACTACTGAAACTAGTGATTGGGAATCGACCTTCTTTATAACACAGTGCACAAATATCCATATTCTTTGTCTTGATACTATGATAACGTTCACGAGAACATTCAGCACCACATGTAGTACAATGATATTGCTTTGTATCTTTTCCAGTATTGTTCTCAAACACCTTTTGCCGTAATTCAACATTCATGCCTGTTCCTGTTCCGCTTCCTTGTTCTTTTATTTCTGGAATAGGTTTGATATTTGGTTTAAAAGGAGCTAAACCACGAGGCGTATCTGCCGTCACTCTAAAATGACCTGTAAATGGCGGACCTACGGATGAAGGCCATGTTGATGGGTCACACTAAATAATATTAAGTTTTTTTTATATATATATATATATATATCTTAGTGGTTGTTACCTCATAATTAATTAAACCCCATTGTTCTAAAAAGGCATGTACTCTCATAATAGCACAGACATCACCCGCTAAATTTCTTCTACAAGCGGTGACAGCTAAATATTCTTTTGGATTTAAACGATAAGTATTGATCATGAAATCACGATAATCTTGATAGATCAATGGGGTCTTTGACAAGTTATTGTGAGTAAAGAATTCAGGTAAAGAAACGCGTTCAATATTATGAATCGAAGCCATGTCAAACCAAGAAGCGTATTTAGGTACAGTGACAGGTTGAGTTTGATCCACGAGATATTTACGTGCTTCTAACTCAATCTTTGCTCGAGCTGCTACTTTTTCTGCATCTATTCTTTGTCTTTCTTCTACTGTGATTGTTTCGTTATTACTTTCCATCACTGTATCTTCATTAGGTTTCGTTGTTGTTGTTGTTGTTGTAGGTGAACTCGTGTCCATGGGTGAATGTTTTTCTGTTGACTCTTCCATTCTAAAATACTATATATATAATAAAAAAAAGGTGAAAGTAAAAAAGAAAAAAAAAACATGAAAAATCAGTGAGCAAAGTGACGTAGGCTCTAATTTGATCTCCGAAAGGTCTTTTATTTGATTGGATAAAAAAAAAAAACAAAAATAAGGAACGAGATTTTTCAATTGTCTTTCCACATGCTTCAAGACAAAAAACTACTTTTAGATAATAATTGAAGAAAAAAAATGTGTTATAAAAATAAATAAATTATGTTGTTACTAAAAATAACCTTTAAAGAAATAATAATAATAAAAAAAAAAAAAGGTCTAGAATATAATATTACATGATGTATACATAACTTTTATCTATTTTGTATTTTTTTTTTTTTACAGTAAAAAAGAAATACAAAATAGAAGAGACGGATTAGAATAACATCTTATTATTTTGTTATATGTCTTGTGATAGAATAATAAAGAAGGACCTTTTTTTTTTTTCTGGGTCCATTTTTCAATATAGGCCGTAACACAAGGGAAAAGATTTTCCTTGGCTTTCGCTCACTGGAGTCCAGAAAGAACGACGATCGGGTCAGAAAAAATATATATAAATACTGTATGATTTTTATTTTTTATTTCCTTTTTTTTTTTTTTTTTTTTTTTTTTTAAACATCAAATCAATCAAAAAATGTTTCAATTTCTTAACGACTGGAAGCGTAAAAGCAATAACAACAAACACGAAGAAGATACTCGTTGTGATAGTGCAATGGTGCGTACTTGCTCCATGACTTCAACCAACTCTTCTTCAACTTCAGATTGCAGTATGAACTGGAATCACAAAAGAGCTTTATCCTTTAAAGAAGATTATGTATCTTTCCCAAGCCTTGAACCTTCAGCAAGTGAAGTAACCTGTTCAAATTAATTCCTCTCCTTTCTTCAATTATCTTTATACCAGCCACTTATATATTTCTCATTCAAGTCTCTCTCCTTCTCTCTCTCTCTCTCTCTCTCTCTCTCTCTCTGTCTCTCTCTCTCTCTCTCTCTGTCTGTCTCTCTCTCTCTCTATCTCTCTCTATCCCTTTCTCTCTCTCTCTCTCTCTCTCTATAGCATAAATTTCATCTCTCTTCTATTTTTTTGTGTGTAAATAATCTTTTATTATGAAATCATTTTTTTTTTTTACCTTCTCTTTTGTATATGTCATCTTTTTTTCTTTTTTTTTTTTTTTTCTATTTTGAATAAAAATAATTACTATAATTCAACTAATAACCAATAAAATATATGCCGATATGATGATGTACGTGCACCATCAAAAAAATAAACGGTGCCACCATTCAAACCTGCTGACTTTATTTACGGACCACAAAAGAAAAACAACGTTTTTTTTTTTTTTACTTTTTGTCAACATCCGATTTTATAACTATAATCTTTCGAATATTTCGCTTCCGGTCTTTATTATTATTTAAGGTATTCAATCCCAAATACGGGCCCCATACTCACTAAATTAAAATGTGATATTTCAGTATATGTGACATTTTGACTTTCTTAGAGGTGTATCACATTATTGTACTTATAAAAATCAGTGTGCTACGATGACTCTTTATACATTCGTACCACAAACTTTTTCTTTTTATCAAATCGTCATTTACCATCTCCTGATTAGGATGAAAAAAGAAGAAGAAACGAAAACTTTCTCTCGCTCAGCATAATTTCAAATGCTTCTTTTTTTGATAAAATCCGGAAAAGGTAAATAATGCTTCTATAGATTCAGTTGAAATATATATATGATACAAATTCTGAGAAGTCTGTAAAATATGTATCACATTTTACTCAAAATTAATATCAATAATTCACACTCATAATGATACTTGTAAACCCTGTGAATTCTCCAATTAATCTTCTTATACAAGTTTCTCTTATTCTATTTAATACGTGTATACTATAATGCCTATTCTCAGACTTTTTTGAAATTAGGAAAACTGTAAAAATTACATATAGAGTAATGCGCTTTATTTGTTGTGTATTTTATAAGCTTTTTTTTTTTTGTATATAATCTGTTGTATGTAAATCTTTTTAAACTGTACACATATGTGCTTAAAGAATGATGTTAAATATAAACAAATTATACCTCTAATTAACCAGTTAAAAAGTTTTCTTAGTCATAATGTGGTGTATGTAAAACCCGCACATCGGGAAAATTCACACTATTCTTACGTAATTCTTATCTTTTTAAATATAAAGTAATCGTCGTCGTATTCAATAACGTTCATAAGCCTACGCAATTTAGTTCAAATCATGCGGTATGATTTCATATTATCGTAAATTACTTGTTAGCAGAAAACTAAAAAGTGCCAAAAATCAAAAAATGCTACATTTTTTCCCCCGCTCAAGCCAAAAAAAAAAAAAAAGACAGTCGGCGATTTAATGCTACACTAAAAAAGAAAAATAATAAAGGCTAAAATACCCTTCTTTTTTCTTTCTTTTATTCAAGAAAAAAAAAAAATGAAAATAGTAAAATGTCAAACTATAACAACAACAAGACAGAAAATTCAAGCACAAGAAAATCAAACAACAACACAACAGCAGCAGATCAACCTTTAAAGCGGTCAACTTATAATATTTACGAAGCTTATGAATCCGACATGTCCATCGATTACTCTCTCGATGCCTCATCTATTCATCCACTTCAAACTTCCCCTTATGATCTAGACATGAGCCCACCCAATTCTACAAAACAATCGGATCTCACTTCTATGATGAAAGACTTGAATTTGTCTTCTCCTAAAAAGTATGGCATGAACTCAATGCCTTATTGTGTATAAATTTTTAAATAATAAATATTTGCTTCTTCTTTTTCTCTTTTTATGTAATCTATTTAGAATTTGTGTGTGTGTGTGTGTGTGGTTTATACATTAGTATTTAGATAAATAAAGTGGGGGAAAAAAAAAAGAAGGGGCTCAAGGGGTAAAAAGACGATTGAACCTGCATGGAAACGCCACGAAAAAAAAAAAGGCTTCTTTTCAAAAGCTTAACTAAAGCGTAGTAAATAGTCACTAATAACGGAGATTCAAATGCTTCATCTTTTTTTTTCTACCGAGAAAAAAAAAAAGTTTTATTTGATCTTTAGATCTCTTTTAAACAAAGTCAAAAAAATAAAATGGGATTCGGTAAGAAGAAGCGTGGAGCTTATAAGGCTAAGAACAAGGTACAAAAAATAAAAGCAACAAGACCTTTTTAAGCTTGATATCTGACATGATTTTCTCCTTTTTTATTCTAGCCTGTTGAAGAAAATAATGGTGAAGAAAAGAAACAAAAGTATTTTGATGAACGTAAACCTTATGCCGATATTGAAAGAGATAACGAAAAATTCAAAACTTATTATCAGGTAAGAAAGAGAAAGAGAGAGAGAGATCAACTGTACAGAAAAAAAAAAAGACGATCAAAAGCTAATGTCAAAAAAAAAATAGAGTCAAGAAATCTTGTCACCTGAGGAATTTGAAGAATTTTATCAATTCATCAAAACAATCTTACCCAGTACTTTCCGTATCACTGGCAGTAAATCGTAAGTAATATCATGAAGAAAAAAAAGAAAAAAAAGGGAAGCCTGGATATGGTATACTGAGATTTTTTGTTTTCAACTTTTTAGTACGGCTATGGAGATCTTGGAAGTAGTTGAAAAGGTGTATGTACCTAGTATGCAAAATGTCGTGATTGACGGTCATCGTATTGAACCTCCCAAGCCTTTACCTTGGTACCCCGATAACCTTGGATGGCAAGTCAATGCACCTAGACTTGTGATCAAGAAATCTCCTGAATTTCAAAAATTTCATAAGTTTATGGTAACTGAAACCGAAGCTGTAAGTAATCGAATGAAGATAAAAGTAGAATTCCAAAAAAAAAAATTAACACACACACACAAATTTAGGGTAATATCAGTAGACAAGAAGCAGTAAGTATGGTACCTCCTCTTCTTATGGACATTCAACCTGATCAATGGGTTCTCGATATGTGTGCAGCTCCTGGATCCAAGACGGCACAAATTATCGAAGCAGTGGATTCCAGTAATAAATTAAACGAGATGCCTACCGGTCTTGTGGTTGCCAACGATGCAGATTACAAACGTAGTCATATGTTGGTTCATCAATCCAAGCGTTTACAATCCCCTTGTTTTATGGCCACGAACCACGACGGTGCACATTTCCCCAACATCCATGTTCCTCGTGACGATACACCTGAGGGTAAGTTAGAATTACCTTGGCAATTCGATCGTGTGCTTTGTGATGTCCCTTGTAGTGGTGACGGTACGATCCGTAAGAACGAAAAGATTTGGGATAATTGGACTGTCGCCGGTGGTCTCTCACTTCATTCAACTCAAGTTCAAATCTTTGCTAGAGGCTGTCAATTGGTCAAGGTCGGTGGTCGTATTGTTTACTCGACTTGTTCTTTTAACCCTATTGAAAATGAAGCCGTGGTCGCTGAAGTACTTCGTCAAACCAAGGGCGCCATTCAACTCGTGGATGTCTCAACTCAACTTCCTGAGTTAAAGCGTAAGTCCGGTCTTAGTACCTGGAAGGTGACGAACAAGGAAGGTGTTTACCTTCACTCGCTTGAGGATATCCCTGAGGATAGACAACGTAAGAAGTTCCCTGCTAGTGCTTTCCCTCCTACAGCTGAAGAGGCCAAGGAAATGCATTTGGAAAGATGTCTTCGTATTTACCCTCATCAACAAGATACCGGTGGTTTCTTTGTTGCTGTCTTTGAAAAGGTGGCTCCTTTAACTGCTACGGATCGTGTCAGTCTTGCTCGTATTCAAGGTAAGGCTATCGCTGATGCTGATCTTGAAGCTGCCAAGAAAGAAATGGAGGAAGTCGAGACAGAAACTACTGATGCTGCTGCTGATGCTGCTGATGCTGCTGCTGATGCTGCTGCTGTTGTTGCAGAAGTTGCAGTAGATGCTGAAGTCACTGAAGTCACATCCTCTCCCGAAACCCCTATGATCACTACAACTGAAGAAGAGGTCACACCTCCTGCTAAACGTGCCAGTGTAGTAGATGGAGCCGAAATCGAAGTCAATCCTAAAAAGGTAAAGACATCCAAAGACGAAGAAAAGAAATTGTTTGAAGGCAAGCCCAAGAGAGATGTTCCGGGTATCAAGGAAGCCCCGTTTGAAATGATGTCTCCCAACTCACCTGATTTAGATGAAATCACTCAGTTCTATGGTCTTAATCCTAGTTTCCCTCGTGATCAATTCTTGTTACGTTCTGAAGGTTCTGCCAAGGGTCGTAGTCTTTACTTTGTCTCTAGTTCGATTAAAAAGGTACTTGAATCAAAGGACTTTGGTCGTCTTCAGACAGTCAATACAGGTGTACGTTTATTCGTACGTCAATCGACACCACTTGTTGAGAAGGGGTGTCCTTTCCGTTTAACTTCTGAAGGGTTACCTTTATTAGATACTGTCATGACCGATAAACGTCGTATTACAGTGAATATGGATGCACTCAAGACTTTATTAGTTGAAGCATTCCCTATTATGGAACAATTCCCTGAAGATGTTAGAAAACAAGTAGAAGCGATTGAGATGGGTTGTTGTATTGTTCATGTGAATAAAGCCGAAGAAAAAGAAAGCCAAATGACTGTACCTATCGTACTTCCTGTTTGGAAAGGTAAAAACTCGCTTAATGTTTTATTGAACAAAAAGGATAAGAGATCGTTAGCTCAACGTATCTTTGGTATGATACCCGAGGCAACACCTGATCATCTCGTACAAAGATCAACTGAAAACCAAGAACTTAGACAAGAAGCAGATAGAAAAGCTGCTTTAATGGAAGCAGAACAACAAAAATAAGAAAAAGGGTCGTTTTCTTTTTTTTAAAAATATATATATATATATATATATGTTTCTTTTTTTTTTAAGAAAAAAAAAAATAAAATAAAAAATCATTTCTGTGTATATATGATATGTATATATTTTGATACAACATCTTCTTTTTTTTTTTTTATGATACATTTGTGGTTGAAAAGTCTTCTCCTAAAGCTACTCCTAATCCTCCTGCATCAAACCGAGGTGGAGATCCTACTAAGGTTGCAGCTAATCCACCATCTGACGATGATATTTGACGGTACAAGAATACGGAAGGCCTTATCAATGGAACTGAAGAATGTATACTAGGTGACGAAGAAGACTAGAAAAAAGAATCAGTTTATAAAAAATAAAAAAATAAAAAAAAAAGGGTCAGAAAAAAAAAAAAAAAAAAAAAAAAAAAAAAGAAAAAAAAGAAACATGTATAAAATATTTATGCAGTATTATTATAAATTACTTCTTGAATTGAATCTTCATCTAACACAGTCTTTTCACGATTATGTGAGGTTATTAACGGACTATTATCTTCATCTTCATCTTCGTCTTCTTCTTCTTCTTCTTCAGAAGTAGAATTAGTGTTGTTATTTGTTGTTGTTGATGTAGTATTGTTATTACTGGTAGTGGGTGGAGAAGAAGCATGATTGTTTTGACTGAGCATTTGCAACACTTCATTTTCTTCTACAGCCACACTGGCTTCCAAGTTTGAATAGGTTCTACAGAGAGGACAAGAGAATCCAGGATAATTTTGGTTTAATAAAGGTCGTAAGCATCGATAATGATATATATGTGAACAAGGCGCGATAAATAATGCTTGAAAAGGTGCTATGCAGTATAAACAAATACAACATTCTTGGATTTCTTCTCTTGAAACAGATGTAGTCGTATTAATTTGATTCTTTAATTGTTGAAATGCGGCAAGGCTATAGGTATTTGAACTTGATGACTCTTGCCACTCACGACGGTCCACTTCCAAACGCATCCTAACAGCCCGGTACATGGGTTCCAGACCTCCTTTATAATCAACACCTAACTGTATCAAGTCACCATCAACCACTTGATGAGGTCTTGTACTCTCTGTATTAGCTGCAGTGAGACGTATATGATTTACAAATGTACCACTGGATGAACCCGAGTCCTTTATGTATATCTATTTCATAGTGATTAATATTGTGTGAGTATGTTTTTTTTTTATGTATATATAGTTTACCTTTCCATCTTCTGCTAGCCAGATTTCAGCATGATATCGACTCACTACTTTACTTTTAAATGATAGTCGGTCCGAAACAATAGTTCGGTCAGAATAGCGGCCCAACTTTAGCCCTGATCCACCTAATTCTAGCTCACGATCTACAACGTCAAAAACGAAGCATCTGTTGGTCATACCTACATTCGGCACAAGTTTAATTTGAACTTTTTGTACCGCTACAGATTCTTCCGTATCCTGATTATTATTATTATTGGCCGTTGTAAGATTTATAAGTGGGGATTGTGTATTACTTGTCGTAGTAGTTGGTCGTCTTAAACTAGTGAATCTTCTACTGATTTCATTGTTTGTTCCTGTAGAAGAAGAAGAAGGTAAATGTAAACTTCGAAGGCGTCTTGTTGTTGTGGTTGTGGTGGTTGAAGGTGTGGTTGAAGGTGTGGTTGCTGTTGTGGTTGAAGGTGTGGTTGTTGCTGTACTTGGTTGTGAATCTACTATATTTTCCATTTTAAGTATATCATAAAGTAGCATAAATATATATATAAAAAAGAAAAGTGATGAAAAAAAAAAAAAGAAGAAAAAAAAAAAAAGAAATATAAGAAAAAAAGAAATCCCCTTTATTTTACTCCTTTATCATATTATAATCATTGGTCAGAACCCTAATATAGAATCAGTATCAACTTGACTGTCAACATATACATATATATATATATATATTACACTTTACCATATTTTGTGGCTGCTTCCCGTCTTGTCTTTTTATGTGCTGCAAACATTTCATCTAATTTCTCTTGATTATTCACTGCATGCGCTGCTAAAGCCATAATATTATTCTTCTTCATTTGTAATTTACTTGCTGACATCTATATATATTGATCATTTATCAGTTAACATGTACAAAAAAAAAAAAAAGAAATAGAATTTCATTACTGACCGTGATTCCGTTATTGAATTTAGGTGCCGCCGTCAAAGCTTGTTGTTCTCTCCATTCTTTTGTTGGCAACATGTCCGTTTGGTTAATCGTTTTAATCTGAATATTCGATTCCCCTCTCAAACGTTTACCAACAAGACGTTGTAACTATTTTATTTTGATAAGTACATAATTTCTAAATCTGTTCAAAGTAAACTTACGTCTTCGCCATCTTCCAACTCTCCTACATTATCAGCTTCGTATTGTTGTTGATATTGATAATAAGTTGAAGGGTCAGTTGAATACATGGCATTCGGGTCATATGCATATGCATCAACTGCTGTATACTGTGGTTCTTCTATAGCAGGTGGTCGTTCTACGGAATAAACTGGACCAGGTGTTGGTTGCACGGGTTTAGGTGTGTTTTTAATAACGGGTTCCTCTTTCAGTTCCTTGCCTAAAATAACCTTAAATATTCTACTTTGTTACAGAAAAAAAATATATATCATTTACCAATATGGAAGAAAGATCCAGTATATTTACTTGGTGTATATTTCTCTTTTTCCTCTTTTACTTCTTCTTTTTCTTCCTCTTCTTCCTCCTCCTCCTCCTCCTCCTCCTCCTCCTCTTCCTTCTCTCCTGATTTCTCTTGTGGTACAATAGGAGCCACTTCCTTCTCTTTTCCTTTTAACTTTCGTGATAAAGCATGTGGCATAAACGCGGTTGTAGTTTTGGTCACTGGTACAGGACCCTTATAATTCTTTGGTGCAGGTAATAAGTCAGCTAACCCTAAACCGACAGACGATTTCTTGGGTTGAAAAGGTGTATCTTCTTCATCTTCGTCTTGAAACTTTGGTAATTCAACTTGAATCAACTTTGTCTTTTTTGGTGGTGGTAGTGTCGAACTTATCGTTCTCTTTTTTGTTGGTTGAATAACAGGTTCATTATTATCTGAGTCAGAGTCAGAACTACTATAGTCTGGTACAAGAGACATTTTTTTTTTTTTTAAAAGAGAAGAGATGCAGTAATAGTGAAAGTCCGAATTCTTTTAAAAAAAAAAAAGTTAAATGCTTGTGACGGTTCTCAGTCACAAAATCTGCCAAAAAGAAAAAAAAAAAAAAAAAAAGGCTTTCAATTTTTTTTTTTTTTTTGAAAGGGAATCTGTTTAATCAAAAACCTTTACAAGATCCGATTTCTACTTTATTGTAAATTTGAAAACAAAAGATTAGATTCATGCCTTCTACGACTAAAACACAAAAGGCAGTTCATGCTTCTGACCTCAAACATGTTGCACCTAACCAAATGGTGCTTTCAAAGAAAGCAGGTGGTAACATTTCAGCTTATCCCGCTGAATTCACCAAAGATTCAAAGTAAGTTTTATATATATATATATATATCTATGTGTCTTCTTCCAACGATTTCCTGGGTCTCTAAACAATCTTTTTCTCGGCAGATATTTCTTTTCTCCTGTTGGACCCTGTGTAAAAATTTTCAGTATGGCTACAGGAGCCGTTGTCAAAGTTTTATCTCAATCACCCACCACAGGTGGTCATACTAACAAAATCACTCGCGTTATCTTGAACCCTAAAAACCACCTTCAACTTTATACGGCTAGTTTGGACGGTACTATCAAATTATGGGATTATAATGATGATATTTTATTAAAGACATACAACGTGAATGCACCAATCGAACATATGGTCATGTCTCCCGAGACACCTAACCATGCCTATATTGTTGTAAATACATCTGAAGAAAAAGGTAAGAAAGAGAGAGAGAGAGAGAGAGAACAAATGGTTCAAATCCAAGAATTAGAGAGTGAGAGATAGATATTGATTAGAGGTAAATTTATTTATTTTTAGATAAAATGGCAGATAACACGATCATATATCGTTTCTCATTTGGAGATTCAGATCAACCCACTCATATGCGTCGCATTGCTTCATTAAGAGATTGTACTACCATCGATATCACTCAAGATGGTAAATGGCTTGCTTTTGGAGCTCGCTTCAAGGCCTATGTATGGCCTATCAACAACGATAAGGAAGACGTACCCGAAACACAATTACAGCAACATATTTCTGTCGAACCCATCACAGTTATTAAATTTCATCCTACAAAGCCTGTTTTAGCTGTAGGTGATCGAGCCGGTCGCATTACTCAAATTTCCAACTATAAATCTACAGACGAAAAGGAACATATTCGATCCCTTCATCATTGGCATCATCTTCCTGTCCGTTGTCTTACCTTTATGGCAGACGGTGCATATCTTTTATCTGGTGGTGAAGAATCTGTCGTGGTCATTTGGCAATTGGATACAGGACATAAGCAATTTTTACCTAGAATGGGTGGTAGTATTGCATCCATTACGATCTCACCCAACCATCGTTTCTATTGTCTTGGTTTAGATGATAATTCGATTCGTTTAGTCAACAGTATCACACAAAGCATTGAACAAGTCATTCAAGGTCTTCAATATGCTCAAGCAGATAACGCCTTAAACCCTCTTTCTACTGGTCTTATTATTGAACCTCGTAATCATCATGTTGTTTTAAATGGTGTTCAGGGAAGTATTCAATTTTATAATGTAAATGCTGATAGTCATGTGATGGATTTGGAAGTTGTGCCTATGAACCGTGTTGTCCGTGCTGGTGAAAAGGAAGTTATTCATGCTCATGTATCTCATGTAGCATTTTTAAATAGTGGTGAATGGATGGCTACAGTAGATACGCGTGATGATAATGTCACTACGCCCGAACTCTTTTTAAAGTTTTGGCGTTGGGATCCTGATACCCAGGCTTATAAGCTTCATACTCGTGTTGATTATCCTCACACCAAGCCTATCACATCATTAACATTCAACCCTGTTTCTCGTCAAGGTCCTATGGCTATCACAACATCTGAAGATAAGACATTCAAGGTTTGGAATTTAAGCACTGATTTAGGTCGTAGCTATCAAAGTGGCGAAGCTGCTTGGATCTGTCGTTCAGTTGGTGTTTACCGTGATAGCAGCCCTTCTACTGCCACATTCTCTGAAGATGGTAGTATTTTAGCTGTTGCCTTTGGTCAAATCACTACCTTATGGGACCCTTATTTAAATTCTATTCAAGCTGTTCTTGCTCAACCTAGCCCTGAAAATATTGAAAAATTAAGCTTTTTAGGTGAAAACTGTCCATTCTTGATCGCTAAATCCAAGACACATTTATGTGTTTGGAATATGTTGACTTGTAAAGTTTGGTGGAGTTATAAGATGTTGATTGATCATCTTGCTGTAGATACTGTTGCTAACCAATTTGCTGTTGTTCGTAACCAATCTCGTACAAACGAATCTCGCGTCACTATCTTTGATATCAAATCACCTGTTCCTATTGCTTTACACCATTTGGATTATACTTGTTTATCTCTTGCATGGCTTCCTAAAGAACAAGATGACCACGAGTTACCTAGTGCCCTTGTTTGTCTTTCTGACAGATATGAATTTGTTGTTCACACTATCAAGGCTTCAAACGCTATTACAAAGGCAAGCAAGAAAGAAGTGGCTAATACACCTGTTTCACTTATAACTGAAGAACGTAATTTATTGAATGATATGTATGGTACGCGTGAGAACGAACGTGAGACAGATGAGCAGGCCCGTATTCGTCTCAAGACCGCACAAAGTATGCGTGAAGAAGCCATGTCAGCAAATAAAAAAGAATCAAAGACAAGACGTAGAGAAGAAGGTGACGCCTCTGGTTTATCTGCACCAAGTCATGTACTTCCTTCTGTTGATATTTTGTTTGATACATTCATGTCTTCTGTCATGACACTTCGCATTGAACAAGATGAAACTACAACCATGGATATAGACGTAGAAGAAGCAGAAGATGAAAATAGTGATAAAGAAGAAAATGATTTAGATATCAGTAT
This sequence comes from Pilaira anomala, assembly GCA_025716855.1. NCBI lineage: Eukaryota > Fungi > Mucoromycota > Mucoromycetes > Mucorales > Mucoraceae > Pilaira > Pilaira anomala. Next base: position 308,767 of record JAIXMQ010000015.1, on the reverse strand, counting down.
TACAAAATCAGCCCAAGAAGATTTCCCATCATTAACAAATTACTTTACACAAGAATTAGGTAAAAGCAGTTTTTTTTTTTTTTTTTTCAAAAAAAAAAGATAATCAACTGTATATCTAATTTAGTTATTTATTATAAATAGAACAAAAGCCTGTGTCTCGTAAATCTGCTGCTGCTGCTGCTGCACAATCTTCTTCAGATGAAGACTCAGAGGAAGAAGAAGATCCCGCAAAGATCGCTTGGTAAAAAAATATAATGATACTAGACATTTTTCTTTCTTTTTTATACACGCACATACACACTACACTCACAACTAAATAAAATATTGTATACTTTCTTTCATTCAAATCATGTACATATATTACTTTTTTTCTTTTTCTAAAAAAAAAAAAAAAAAAAAAAAAAAAAAAAAAAGGATATCCTACAATTATGAAACATTAGCCACTTATTTTACAGCTCGTATAGCAATGAGTTAGTAATTGATTGTCACTGGAGCTCGCATTAACCACTAATCTTCTGGATAATTAAACATCTATTGGGCTTAAAAGGACTTATCCGTCTCTTCTATTTGATAACGTAGGGCTATATTTATCAGACCAGGTATTCAGTCACAGTGCCATCTGCAAGTTGTTCCTTCGAGAGTTAATAAAATTGTAAGATTTTGTTTCTATCACAAACATCCGTCCAACGCGTTTTCTGGTTATATCGCTCGAACGTCGTTCGAACGTGATTCGTGAATGTCTATTGTTCTTTATTTCTTATTGGGAGTTAAATCCTTAGCACTCCATTTTGGATTTTCATGCAATAAAAACGACTACAACACGTGAATTACTTTTGATCCAAAGACTGTCAAATCTTACTGTCGAAGACCTAGTAGGCTTTTATCTACTAGTCTATTTTAATATTATAAATAAATATGTACATCATTTTTTTCTCATTAATAAAATTCTTTTACCTTAATTTAAAGACATTCAATAAGCTGATACTGTATCTTGTATTATAAATATGATATTTGCTTGGAAAATATATACCACCACCGGTTGTTTTTCTGTATCAAATTTTAATAATTGTAAACAACGATTCTGTCATATAAAAGTGAATAAGATCGAGTATTATAAAAGGAGAATATATCAGATAATCAAAGAGTATAATGATGATATAAGAATTATCTTTAATACATTGTTTAATAGTTACTGCGTCATGCTATCGTAATATTAGTGAATGTAAACATATGTATATAGAATTTTGCATGATATTTGTAAGACCCGAACTTAGATATAATGAAATAATCAAATAATTTATAAATAATGCACATATTATCTTTAACTTTTATTTGACATAAGTCTGATGAACCTGCAGGACGGAAACTCGAAAAATAAAAATAAAAATACATCATAATGAATAATTTTAATTTAAGGGATCAACATTTTGGAACTCGATTAAAACAATAGATAAATAAACACATCAAGATATTTACATCAATGTTAACCTAATAATGACATAATAGTTACGAACAAGTAATATGTTCAAAAAGGATATTCAACATCCAATATTATTTGAAGGGAGAAGATACTTGAAATCGTAGGAAATACAACATAAATATCGATTCTTTCTGAAAATATACGTATCACAGATATGTAGTTATTAAAATTTAGAAATTATAGACTTCTATATAATGTACCTTGATTTACATTTTCTCTTTTATTTAGATGAATTATTTAAAAAATAGAACTAACTAATATCCTTTGGAAGAAATTATGCACCATCTGATTATAAAACACTGACGTAAATTACAGGCGTTTAAGTTTTGATGATAAAGAAAAAATTTTAAAATTAGCACATAGGCTCTCAAAACAAACACTTTCAATCAGGTATAAGATTAAAGCGCCAACTTTTTTTTTTTAAAAAAAAAATGGCAACATTTATATAAATCGATACCGAAAAAATAATTTTGCTTCTTTTTTCTTTAACACTTAAAAAAAAATGAAAGTAATCAATTTTATTTTCCCGTTATTATTATTATCCAAGCTTTACGTGGCCCAATTGGTGGATCCTGTACGAGAGGCGGTTGTAATTGATGCTGATAAACAAGGAACAACTCCATTTGGAACCAAAATTAACGATACTGATACTTTGACAATTGGTGACCGTGGTCCAGCTCTCTTGGAGGATTTCTACTTTAGAGAAAAAATTACACACTTTGGTACATATTTATTACTTGTCATTTTAATTACTCATTTTAACAACAATATATCCATTATACTTTTATACTTATTATAGATCATGAAAGGTAAAGAAATAGATAAAGTTACATTATTAGAAGCTTTTCAACTAATTTGGATATCATATAGAATACCAGAAAGAGTGGTTCATGCTCGTGGTGTTGGCGCTCACGGCTACTTTCGACCTTATAAAGATTGGTCTAACTTGACTGCTGCAAAATTCCTTCGAACTCCTGATACTAAAACACCTGTTTTTGTTCGCTTTTCAACAGTACTTGGTTCAAGAGGCTCTGCTGATACTGTTCGTGATGTACGTGGCTTTGCAACAAAATTCTATACTGAAGAAGGTGTTTTTGACTTAGGTACGTATATATATATATATATATATATATATATATATCATATGTATGTACTAATTTTTGTTATAGTTGCCAATGTTATCGCACCTTTTTTTATCCAAGGTAAAACAAAGTAAATAAATAATAATATTTACATTACTCACATAGTATTTTATAGACAGTATTAAATTCCCAGATTTAGTTCATGCTCTTAAACCTGAACCTGATGGTGAAGTGCCTCAAGCTTCTACGGCCCATTGCACTTCTTATGATTTCTTTTCTCAACATACAGAAACTATTCATACCGTTATGTGGGTACTTTCAGGTAGAGGTCTAGTCAAAAGCTTCAGACAAGTTGAAGGCTTTGGTATTCACACGTAAGTAACCTGTTTGAAAAATTTAAGGTTACAATATTAATCAATCAATCAATTTTTAGGTTTCGACTGGTAACTGAAGATGGTAATACTGTATTTGTCAAATTTATCTGGAAACCATTGCAAGGTCTTTCAAACTTAGTTTGGGTATAATATTAAATCCGGTTTCTTTTTCTGATAAGCGCTAACATTTATTTCACAGGATGAAGCACAAAAAATTGCTGGTAAAGATATTGATTATCATCGTAACGATCTTTACAACGCCATTGAAAGAGGTTATTACCCGGAGTATGAACTTGGTGTACAAATTATTCCTATTGAAGATGAATATAAGTTTGATTTTGACCTCTTGGATTCAACAAAAATAATCCCTGAATCAATCATTCCATTCCAGCCCTTAGGTAAAATGACACTTAATCGTATGGTTGACAACTTCTTCTCGGAAACAGAGCAGGTTACATACCATGTAGGTCATGTTGTTCGTGGTATTACTTTTACGGATGATCCTCTTCTCCAAGGCCGTTTATTTAGTTATACTGATACTCAAATCAATCGAATGAATACTGTCAATTTCAGACAAATCCCTATTAATGCTCCGCACAACCCAGTTCACAATAACTATAGGGATGGTTTTGCTCAGCACAAAGTTTTCAAAGGCAAGGTCTCGTATTACCCCAACAAAATGCAAAATAATACTCCTACTGTAGTCTCAGCAGAAGAAGGTGGCTATATAGAATATCCTGAAAAAATTGATGGTCATAAACAAAGAGGCAAAGGCGGTAAATTTGCCAATCATTTCTCTCAAGCCCAATTATTTTATAACAGTTTAACAACTGCCGAACAACAACAAGTAATTGATGCAGCAAGGTTTGAACTTGGTAAATGTGGTTCTAAAATGGTTCGTGAAAACATGGTTCAAGTTTTTAACAAAGTTGATAACAACATGGCCGTTCGAATTGCATCTGGTATTGGAGTTGACCCCCCTGAAGATTTATATCCAAATAAGAAAAAAACAACAATTAATTTATCCATTGAAAATTATCCACGTCCAAATACTATAAGAGGAACAAACATAGCTATTCTCACTGGCCCTGGCATTGATACTGAGCAGGCCATCAATATGTGTAACTTACTTCAAGATAGAGGCGCATGGGTTGACTTTATAGGCTTGAAAATGGGTGAACAAGACGGTCTTACCATCAGCCAAACTTATATTACTGCTGCATCTGTCCTTTACGATGCGGTTTATGTTCCATCTGGTACCAAAGAGGCTTTTGATACATTGATTGGTGATATCTCATCTTTCCCTTACGACGAACCTGCTGTGTTTATTCTCGATACTTATCGCCATGGTAAACCAATTGCTGTTTCTGGTAGAGGTGCTGAATTGTTGAAGGCGGCTCGTTTACCTTCTTCTGTATTTGATAAAGAACTTTTCGAACAAAGAAGATTTGGTGTTATTTTTAACGATAACTTACCAGCGCTTAGTCAATACTTCGAAGAAGCTATTCTAAAGCAAAGATTCTGGATTCGTTTACCTATTGATCCTGAGGCGGTTCTCTCCCCCACTATAGCTTTAGCTTAGTTTACATAATAACTAGCTTAAATTAGTGATATAATTCTTTTATGATCTGTTAGCGAATAGCTAAATTATTTGAATAAATAAATCTCGTTTTATTATTTCATTTTTTTTTTCTTAAATCTTTTAAACAAAGGACATCCAACCACCATACATTACACCTAAAAGACACTTGTCTGTTGCGAGGTCAATTAAACATTGCACTTGATCATTTGTCGTTTTACAAGAATCTCCCATTTTTGCTCTGATGTCATGTTCAGGGTCACCTTTTGCAAGTGTTACAATATCTTTGCAGTAAGATCGATTTGAATGACCATTTTCAATTTCAGTAGCAGCGATGACTATTAAAATCGATTAGAATCTGTTATATTTTGTCAAGGGCTTACTTACATGCAGGATTATCTCCTTCTAATTTTCTTCTTACAATATTCATCTTTCTTTGTGGGTACCAGGCACCATGCGTACTACTTACCGTGTCGGCTATAATGTACTTCATGTCAAAAGAAAAGGAAATATATTATGCATTATAAAGTACTTACTTTGGTTCTTACTTTCAGCAGTAGCGGCCTTTTTCCAATCCAATAATGGATCCTTGATAAATACATTCATGATGTTTAACAAGAGATCTTTTTCGTCTTTTACGGCTATGTAATAAAACAAAAAAAAAATTAGTTTTTTTTTTTTAATTAATTTTCTTAACTTACCTTGTAATACATTGACCATAGCAGTTTCAAGTATACCAGAAATTCCAAGAGGATCAAGTACACCAACGAATTGACGTGTCAATCTAAAGGGTACAACCTCAGGAATTGCAAGATGTTCAGTTGCAGAGCCAAATGCATGCCCAAAATCAATAGGGATTAACCGACCACTAACAAAGAAGCCGTGGGTCAGAAATAAATGATATCATAAATTTATTTATGCTTACCTATTCAAATCGAGAAGGAAATTATCTAAATGTCTATCACCAATACCTAAAATGTATCCAAATATAGAGATACAAGCAAGACTATAAGTAAAGTCCTTTCTCAAAAACAAGAATGCCTCTGGAGAGGATGCAAGCTTAAGAACAAAGTCTCGTAATAACGTAGGAGGAAGTCTTCCACAAATTTCATTGAAGTTCATCTCAATATTTTTGCGAGAGTCAGCATAAGCAGCAAAGTGAGGAGCTAAACACACATTTCAGAAAATGGATTGTAGTAAGTATAAACACATGGATTTTACCTGCGATATTTTTACTGCGAGGTGCGTGTCGTATGATCCACGAATTATAAGAATCCCTAACTGTTCTCCATTTTCTGATATTGGGTTCTTGGCTTTCAATACAACTTTTTATAGGTTTCGTGTTATTAACCCATTCAATTATACCAAGATTCAAGGACATTGGAATAACCTAAAAAGTATTGTATTAATTTTGTCTACTTTGCTTGTTTGTTTATTTGCTCGTACCTTATAAATGGCAATCTGCATGCTTTGACGTGAACAAAATGCGTTTTTCTTAATCATGCCATTCATGACGCCAAAAAGCTGTTCAATACGTTGATCCAATCGGAGATCTTCACCACCTTTTACTAAGAAATGATATTCCTTTTCATCAGTTCCATTGATGGTCAAACGCTTGGGTTTTCTTATAGATTCCATAACAAGGACTTGAGCACCAAAGCTGGCTACTTTTGCATGTAATTCAGGATGTGGTTTAGAAAATCCATCATATTGACCTGGAATTTCCAATTCCTATTTGACATATATTAGCTATATTACTTACTTTAATTTATAATTGACTTACTTCATCGTAATCACTACTTTTAAAGGTTGCTAACCAAGGGGAATATGACTTGAGCAATCCACGAGATTTATAATTTTCTTGGACCCCGCTTCTTGGATCGATATTGGTGGTGTAGTATTTGGTTAATTCTTCAAGTACTTCTTTTGGTGTTTCAAATAACTTTTTACCGCTTTTACCGAACACCTTATTTAATCCAGCTTTATGCCTAGCATTAAATGTTGAGGGAATCGTACCCATACGACTATTATAAGGGTCTAATAAAAGTTGATCAAACTGATCATATAAGCACTTCAAGTGGTCTTCAGAGATTGGTTCCTGAGATACAGCAACCTATCAAACAAATATAAATAACTTGTAAATTTAATTGGTATTTTTTTTACCTTTAGGAGACCGATAAAATCTTTAACAAGATGGTCTGGGTTTGTCAAGCGTTGCAATTCCACAGAGAATTCTGCCATCAATGGCGAGTATATCCTGGTTTTAATTTTTTCAATCATTTGCTTATTCTCATCAGGTGTCTCTTGGTTTTTCCATTCGTATTGCTCTAAAGACATGTTGAAAGGGTAGTACAGAGCTTTAGGATAATCCTCGGCAATTCTTGTTAGGCTGGGAAGGATAAATGCGGCTATAGGAGACTCAATAAATGAAACTAATTGAGGAATCCATCGAATAAATTTCCAAGATGTATTAACTTGAACAGACTGTAATTTTTATCATTAGTACAAAAAGCTAGGCAAAGCAATAATGGTTACAAAAAAAACTTACACATTCTTTAAATAAGGGTCCAACTTCTGGGAATAATTCAAGTAATTCCAATAAACGAGGAAAATTCTCAATTGCTTGAGCGTGCCCTTTATCAATTGCTTTGAAGTAGTTCTTCACAGTAATCTCACAATATTTTATAGAGTCAATATCAGGTTGCAAAGTAGAGACAGAATCTTCCAGTAATCGTAGAGATTTGTCACAATAGTTTCCAATTTTCCATAAATACTCTGTATACAACACATTCTAAAAGAGATAATCAGAAATATTATTCATTAAAGATTGATTGAAATATTTACCTGTTCTTCTAAGGCTTTACCGGCTTCTTCAAGTTTCTCAAATCCAGTATTTTCAAGGTAATTTACAAAAGCATCTGCATTATCAACATTTGTTGAAATCTTTCTAGCAGCTTTCTTGAAACCGGAAAGTTCTTTCATTTCATCATATATGTTGGGATTGAAAACAACTTGCTGTTTTATGATATCAAACGAACGGGCTATAGTAACCTGGCGCTTAAACAATTCATCTACAGATGTATGTTGCGACGACTGTATAAAAAAAGTTAGAACCACTAGATCGACTCAATATCATGAATAGACTTACATCATAGCCTATAGACGATGAGAGAGTTGAAACAAGATATTTATGCTGGAGAGGGTCATTTGTGTTCAAGCTATGTTTTTGAGAGAATAGGATCAAACTAAGCTGGGATTCTTGAGTTGCACCAAACTCCACAAACTTTGATCGAATGTTTGTTAAGACGTCCAAATTATTTTGCTCTAAAGCTGCGTTTGTTAGACTTGATAGGAACTGGATTGCATATTGATCAAAATTTGGTAGATGACTTCGATCAATCTAAAATTAATATGTTTAAACAAATGCAAGTAAAAGTTAAATAGAAAGTACTTAAAAATACCTTTATATTTTGACGCTTGATATCGTAAATAAAAGCAAATCTGGTATCAATAACATCGTCCCAAACTGCAATATTGTCAGATTTATTATCAGGATATCTAGATTGAAGAAGATGCAGTAAGTAATTGATTTATACTTATTTTTCCAAGTATATTACCTTCTGGCTAAAGTGTCAAAGAAATTGTTTATCTGGTCAGGAGTCACATCCTCTTGTTTTATTCTCTTAACTAGCTTCAAATAGTCTTCAATTTCAACAGTCTAGAAGTAATATTTTTTAAATAAATATAGTGCTCTATAGAAAAATTGCACAAACGTTAAACTTACCCTTTCTAGTTGACTAAGTTTAGCCAAACGACTTGTATGAGCCAATGGATGTAAAGTGGTCCAAGCAGTAAGTAAAGAGTTATATGATCTAGGAATAGTTTGTAAGGCCAAATCATATTGCTCATCGTAAATAGAAACGGTACTCCAATCTTGGAAAAATAATTGATTAGGATAATGTAAAAGAGTGCGCTAAATAATCTTACCACAGGCGTAATATTTGTCCAAATACTCTTTGTGAGCTTCATTACTAGAAGATTCTTGAAAGAAATTGGAAATTATATTATCTTCTCTCTTTGACATAACTGAAAATTTAGAATGCGATTTCACAAAGTATTCGAAATAAGGATTCTATCAAAATGGTTAGTAAACTAGAGAGATAATCATATAAATTTAATTTTTACATTTGAGCCTATCTCCCAAATCTTGTTAATAGGGCTGGTTTCAATTCGGGCATCTGTAAGGGACGCAATATCATCCCATTGCGTAAGCTGCGTATGGCAGTAAAGCATTTGTTCTGTCCATAACTGAGACTCGGAAGATTGAATACCATGCTGCTCTAAAGCATCACCGAAGTGATTATATGCTTCCACGTATTCACCTCTTATTTCAGCATTAATCGCTTCTTTTGGAAGCTCATCGGTAGCAACATTTGTCAAATATACTTTCTGGAATATTTCTGGCTCGTCAATCTCTTTGTAAAGTATAGCAAGATCAATCCACTGACTCTTAAGATTATTATTATCTTCCTGTATCGAGAATTCTTCTGTATCATTATCGTCGTCGTCTTTGTACTTTCTTTTGGTGCCTAAAAAAAATAATCAATACTAAATTATGCTTTTAATAGTAAAAAAAAAACGAGCGACTTACTAGTTGCAGAACCTGTACTGATTTCTAATTGTTTTTCAAGGAGAGCAATACCGATATGATGATTGGAACTTTTGCTACTTGCTGTTCGAACAAGGCTCTCGGGCTGATTGCTCACATTCAAATCAAAAAATATACGCAAGAACGAGCCAATTGTAGGAGTAAAATACATTGTGCTGTTGACGATGTTACTTTGGACATTTCTCACAACTTTTGTTTCGTAACCAGTAGTCTATTATAATGAAAATGTTACCAAGTTGTGTAGCAATATAAGTAACAAGAGGGAGACTTACATCTTTATCATTAGATTTAATAATACCCACAACTAAACCGCTGTAAAGTAAACGAGATATATTATAATCAGCACTTGCGAGTACCTCTAAAGGTAGCAAAAGATCCTTAAAATGGATTTGTACATCAGGTAGTTCACCTATTATTTATGGTTTAAGTTAGCTATATCTGAATAGTTAATAAGTACAAGTTGCTCACCAATTCGATATGAGCGACTAAGTGTTACTTTCTTTTCCAGAATTTCTTTTTGAGTGTTCCTTAAGTTACGAAGTTTCTTTTCGAGTTTTTCATTTCGGCTGGAGTGAAAACGATTACTGGCTCCAGGAGGTGTAACAACAAAACGTCTCTTATAATACGGATTTTTCCTTTTTTCTTCCTCTCTCTTCAAATCACTGTTATTTACAGAAAAAAAGTCAGTAAAATAATCAAATAAATGTAATCTCGGTTTCCTCTATACTCACGGTTGTGATTTCTCCAATGGATCAAGACTACTTAACTGCAACTCTGTGATTGGGATTTCGGCTTCAGGATTGAATGTTGAAAGCAATGATCTGCCAGTACCCTGAGTAACACTGAAGTCAAGTAGACTTTGAGTACGTCTAAGTTCCATTTCTAAATCCTCTGGATTCATCTGTAATGATGTTTTTTTTTTAGTTTATTATAATCATTTACGCTTTTAGTAAAATTTAACTTACCGATTGAGATTGAGTATCTCTAAACAATGGCATCATAGATGAAGCATTCTGCCAAGAAGTATTGATATTTTGATAATTTGAATCAAATTTAGCATTTGGCAAAGGCTTATCAAATATTGGCTGATCGAAATCGTAACTCTTTTTAGTGTTGATAAGTATCAACCGAGTAGAGTAAAGCAAGTAAATATCTTCTGTATCCGCCATATAAAGCTCACTATTTGTAGAATAAAGGTTAGAAACCTATCAATAAAAAAATCTACAGTTTTTTACCTAGTGATCTTCTGAAGAGTTAAATTAATATCATCTGTGAAGCCAAAAGTCGCTTCAATAAAGTTATACATTACTTGAGACGTATCGTTATTCTTATCAATCAGTCCCTTAAACAAGTATGCTTTAATTTCGCTTTTCAGTGCAAGACGATTTTCTTTACTAGCTAGATATGCCTTCTTCAAGAAAGAATAATACAAATTCTAAAACATGTGTATAGAGTTTAGTATAAGCAACAAGTCAAGAAAATAAATTTACTTACTCGACATTGAACATTATTATGTTCTGAACATGATAACGTGATTCTTTTAATAATCCAGTCAATTTCGTGGTCTTTCAAAATATCAAAAATCTTATTTAAGACAGTCAAAGCAGCTATTTGCATATTTTCATCCCGACTCGATATCATTCTTTCTAAACCTGCTTCAATTAATTTATGATACACCATGTCATCATCTTGCCAGCAAGCGGCAATGCATTTCAAAGCAAGTAACTTTTCAGCGGATGAATATTGATGGAAATTCATAGTGATGACAGAGATATAATCACTAGCTAATTTAGTATCACGTAGACACAATCTACTCATGCATTTTAATATATGCAAGTTCGAACGCTTGGATCGGAACATAGACTGTATCTGATTTTTCAAAATAAATGCGTTAGTTTACATGTAAAACTCTAGAAGTACTCATATTTACTTTGCTTGAGAATCTTGTCTTGACATCTTCTAAACATTGATTATTATTCTCTTTCATATAATGTATCGTCATTCCCATTAACTAGATTGTAAACATTAGTATATTAAGTTAATCAAATAGAACTATAACCTAGCTTACTTCAGCTGCATCTTCTGAAATAATACTCTTTTTTCGTTCTTTATAATTAATATTATCCGCCATGTCAGAATAAAATTTGACCTCTGGCAAGTCATACAAGTCTGAAAATTCATGATGGTCATAAGGATTGACCCCGTTAAGTAGCACTATTGAAACTACTTGCAATCCAACAATGTTATGTGAAGCATCTTCTCCTGTGTGGGTGAATTGATTATATATTGCTCTCTAAATAATTCCTTATCAAAATGAAATCACATATAATTCATTTCTTAATATGTTACTTACCGTGGGGATAGGGATACATTTACCCCAGTTTTCGAAGATCCCTTTGACTATTTGAATATTACTTCTCATAATACGTTGCTCATCGTGATATGCATTTTTAATTAAATACTCCTACAGAATGGGTATAACCTTAGTTTGATGTATCATTTTAGAAATTAATTTTAACTTACAACAAATGCAAATAATATGCGTCTTGTTTCATTTGATCTTGGGGAAGGTAAATCAGCAGTTTTTCCCCATATAATAAGAATGATACATATGTCTTGAACGAAATAATTTATAGGCACTCCGTAGGTATAGCCCTTAACCACAAGTTCCATTAATGGGAGCAACCAGTGAGAAGCATATTTCTCGAACGCAAAAGGATAATTTGTAATCAGTTTAGCAATATGTAACTGTATATTGATTTCAGTGGTGGTCTGAAATGCTCTCAACATTTCTTTTACCCAACTTGGCATATCAGAAGAGCTCTCGGAGGGTGGACATATCTCTTTATGAATCTTTTTGATGACTTCAGTCAACGGTTTCATAATAGAGTTTTCATTTAAAATATCAATCTCAAACTCATTTGCTTCCTCCCCTTCGTCTTCTATTTTAGCTGCCTCTGTCATTACAACGTCACTGTCTTGTCGAATGACGGTAGGTGTTTGATCTGTTTCATTGCGACTCTCTTCCAGTATCATTTCAGATAAAGATGGCTGTGTAAAACTAAAATATAAAAAAAAAAATTGTAAAAACACCATGTATACTAAAATTCTATAATCTTTTTACCTGCTACCAGTTAAACCTGCTGAAGCCATATAAGAAATATTTTTCTCGTTTCCCTCAGTAGAATAGCCGGACATAGCCCTGAGCTCATCAAGTTTTGATTTCACCATTGGTTTTTTCAGCTGTATGCCGAGATGAATATCTTCTGTAGTATCAATTACATATTCCCATGGATAAGTATTGTAAATCCTATCTTGTAAAAAGAACATGCTTGCTTGAGGTAGCTTTTCTGCAATACATAACACAATAGAAGCTGTGGCATTATATACAGCTCTGTTATATAAAAATTGGCTATCTCGACGTTCGTTATCAGAACCAGATAAATGAGGTAATATTGGTGTATTTCTAAGAGAACCAAATGCTTGCATAATAACAGCGACCAATTTTTTTTGAGATCTGTTTTCAGGAGACTTCATCCATTTAGCGTTGATATTGTTTGATGGATCCGCTAAAACACTCTTTGGTAATCTATCAAAAAGTCCGTATTTAAATGGTTAAGGAAAATATTCATTGAAGGTAACATGTTAGTATATGTGTGTTTTAAAGCAATTAATAAAAAGGATATTTGAATCAAGTGAAAACAATCAGCTTTTTCATTCCAGTCTGCCACTTGCTTGCTTGAGTTTGTAACCAGGTCTCTTTGAATAACTCTCATAATATACTCAATATTTTTTTCATAAAACGCTATTACAGCTCTATCGTTTACGCCTACAGATAAGGAGATGATTAACTCGGCTAAATTATGTCTTTGTAAGATGGTATGATTTTCATTCTTGAACTCTCTATATCGACAAACAAAGATTCAGTGATGAGTACTTATACTACCTCGAGAAAAACAACTTACGAAAAGCAGTATTCGGTTACTTGCATAAAATGCGTGAGGCCAAGACCATTTGTGAAGGATTCTAGGTATCTCTTGATAGTTTCTTCATGAACATGATGTTTTTCTTGAACGAAGACAACAATAAGCAATTTGAATATTTCGGTGGATTTGAATGTAGCCATTGTTCCGAGAAGTTTATCCAAATAACTAATATACTCGTTGTATCTAATGTAATGTGAGAAAATATGTGATAGAATTCAATGTCACATAGACTTACTCGTTTGTCCCTTTCTCCAAATGTTCAGTGTCTGGAGGAAATACTTGTACAATAGATTCATTCAATTGGTCAGTGATCTGTCGTAAACAAAACAGAGTTATTACTATTTCTAGTTGATTTTTTATATATGTTTACCTGTCGAGTATAAGAGTCTCCCAAAGAGATAAAGACAGGAAGCAAATCAAGTGCACTATTTTTAATGATGAAAGGATGGTTAACGCTCAAAAGATCCATAAACACTTTCCAAAGAATTTCGAAGATAGGCTTCTGTTTTGATCTGGACATAATTCCTGGATCTGCACCAAATAAGGATTTCAAACTATTGACGAGATCAGCAAGTTGATCATTTATTTTGGAATGCGTTATACTATAAAAATTTTAATTAATATAAATAGAAAATACTTTGTTTATATACTTACAGTGTTTTCAAGAAAGATGGGTCTTGGATAATCTTAAAAAAGGGTGCACATGTTAAAATACGATGTCAAACTCTTTAAATCTACTTACATAGTCTGTAAACTTAAATACTAGTTTTCTTTGACTTAATCTATTGGCCTTGAGATATTCCAAAAACATAGAAAAATATACACTGGTTAGAGGATGATTGATATGGCCGCTCAGTACATCAGAAAAATCTTTAAAATTTAATGCCATGCAATTATAAATCTGAATAAAGAGGAGTCAATAAACTGCGACAAATAATGTTAATAATTTACTTACGTATTCCCCATGCTTTTGGAATATATCGAGTTTTTCTGAATTTTTTAGTGATTCAAGAGGACCGGAAAATCCCTGTATAAATTTAACAACGTTAGTGTTAGCTATACTAAAACAATCCGCTGAATTAGTTACCAAAAGTTTAGAGGCATGCTGCTGCGAGAATTCGGGTTGAGAAAATGCAATGACTAATGAACTTCCTAAAATTTGTACCCAAAGAGGATCCTGTGTAGTTTGGCAAAAGCGGACATATTGATTGAATAAGGCTAAACAGAATTTTTCGGAGCTTTCAGGATATTCAGTATTGAGTTTATGAGATTCTCTACAAACAGAATCAAGAGCGTCTAATGACTGAATAAGTTTGAGCCCATCAATTGTCTGAATTATCTTAATAAGTGAGGAGCGCTCTATAAAATAAAAGGACATGTTAATAAATAATCATTTTTAACAAACATAAACATTACCTAAGCCGGTTTCATTTGTGAGTAATAGATTGGCATTATTCTCAAAAGCTACTAGACTTATTGAACCCGCTAAAGTTTTCATAAATTGGCCAGATATTTTTTTGTGCATGGAAACAATATAATCTTTTGCAATATTAAAAATGCGAGTAGCACCAGAGTTAGTAACAGCATTGCCTTGGTCTGATTGAATCACCTCAGAGATTTCTTTTGGTAACAGTAAAGTTTTTGCAATAGAATTTGTAAAGTTCCTATCATAAAGTAAATCACCAAATACCCTATTCATATAATCGTAACAACGCTGCCCTTCTTCAGGTGATTTGAATATCAAGTCGAAAAAGTATATCAATCGGACTGAAATATGAAAATAAATCGATAAAATCTTGTTTTTCTCAATAACGGATTGGTTCAATTTTTCCTCCAGTACGTCATGTGGACTATTTCTGATAAAATATTCGACTGCAATAATTAACATTGAATTAGGATTTAAAAGTAGTTCATAAGGACTGAGCACATTACGCTCAATTAACCAAATGTAACCGTCTAGAGTACTATTGAGTCGTTTTATCCAGTTTGTATAGACTGTCATTATTCTATGATCATCTTCTACAGAAGGTGTATTTAAACCATCAGCTTCAAACACTTTGATATAGTAATCATTATCCTTGGTTAACTCTTTTGACAACCAGTACTTGGCACTTTTACATCCAGGAAGATATTTGACAAATTCAACGAAGAAAGTCATACAGACTTTTGCGTATGTACGTTGAGTCTTTCCACTTTCAGAAAATGCCCAAGCTACAACACTTGTTAAATCGTCCACACCATCTGCACCTACAAAGGGTCGACGAGTAGAATTTTCACCTAAAAATGTATTCACCTTTGTGCGAATGATCCGTTTGATATGTGAGATCGCCTGGATAATTTGATCTCTGGTACCAATAGAAGGATGATCACCTTCAGACATTTTTAAACTGATAAACAGTTGTCCTAAAATTTCAAGTGTGTACTCGTGAACTAAAACAGATTCTTCACGGAAAAGACGATAGATACGATTAAATACCAATGATGCACCAAATCGATTAGTGGAACTAGGACTAGTCATCAAATTATATAATCTCTTGAGTAAAGACTTAATATTCATGGCAGCATCAGTAGAACGAGAAGTTTGTTTGATAGACCATTTAACAAATTCTTGGATACATTCAGCACCATAATCACGAAGACCCGCATCGGTGTTACAAGCTGCTTCGAGACAAGTAGTAAGTAAGGCCATTGTCTCTGGATTTTCAGAATAAGCGTTATTGGTAAGCCAGTGAATGATTTGTGCATAAAGTAAACGAAACATATCTCTGGCCACTTGGTCTGGATCAATTGCCAGTCGAAGCATAACAGGAAATATTTTCAAGTAAAGCTTATGGTAATCTGATTCATTGGCTTCTTTTGATGTCTTGGCTTGAAATGCGGCGTTACCAATCATAAAAAGCGCCAAACCATGTAATAACTCACAAGCTGCAACCTTTACTTGTCTATCTGGAGAAGATTCTGCAAGTTCACATATACGAGGTAAAAATTCATCCAAATAAATATCAACTTTGGAGTTTCGGAAAGGAACACGTAGCTTCAATCTTTTGATCGGATCCCAAGCAAGCATACCACTTTCTTGAACTGATTGCTCACCATTCAACAAAAGCTGTTTATTTTTACCACCTAATCTTCCAAGGAACTGCATCATACGTAATTGAAGGTCGGGTAAACCAGAATATGTGCTCTTTGCAACACCTAATTGATCGGATGTCATTTTGATACGGACGTTCTCATACTTACGTTCTGCAGCTGACGGAATCTTATATTTTTTCTTTTTGATATTGATTTCTTCTTCTGAATTAGACACAACACCAACCAGAAGGTATTCGTTTATGCAAGGTAAAATACGAGATAAAAATGTAGAGTTGATGTCGTATCCCAATTCAGAATCCAATAGTTTGTCGAGACTGTTCATGGAAATTGTAGCTAATGGATGATAAGTAATACCTAATCTTAATGCCTTTTCTAAAGGTGTAATCAGTTCTTCCAAATCAAAGAAGGCAATAGGATAAGATAGTACTAATCGAAGACAAGAAGCAAGTAGATCGTCTGTAAATTGCTGAAGTCTGTGCCATACCTCCTTCAAATAATCACGAAGTATAAGAAAAGTGGCATATTCTTTAGGCTACGAAATAATAATGTTAGTCTACTGCCGACAGACCTTTTTTTTTTTCTCTCACTTACCATTTTTCGGCTCTCATGCTTTATTTCTGACTTGCTTTGTAGATAGTATTCTTTACATCCTGAAAAGAACTTTCTTTTTTCACATACAATCATCACCTCAGACATCATTTTATAAAAACCACTAACTAAAGGGTTGACAACACTTTGCTCAATAATTGTAGTACTGATGATATGAACCCAATCTAATAATCTTTTGCTATCTACTTCTTTTAATAGATCGCACCAGAAATCTACCAAATTTTGAAACAAGACAAAATCTTTTTGGTTTACAGGCTTAAGGGTGTTCAGTACAGAGTTAAAGATACTTTGAGACTCTCCATCATCCTCAGCATCTGGAGCTACATTCTTTAATTTAAGATTGAATGTCTTTATCAATTTTAATGTGGCTAATAAGAATGCATCATATAGTGTGTCAGATAAGTTGGCGGATTCATCGATGGCGGTATCACGATACATTAAGGTCATATCAAGTATATCTTCGTTATCTTCTTCCTCTATTTGACTGTCTTTAAGCTCTTTAGTAGGTTTTATTTCTTGAGGGTTGTTTAATATGGTCTTCCAGAAATAAATATAATCAATATAAGCAGGTCGATCATCTTCATCAAGTGATTTGACCTCTGTACATGTTGTAATTAATGTTTTTTCAACTACAGAAAAAAGGTTTAGGTTAGTATCAAATCGATTGTTTTATAAGGAGTTTCATTTCTGAAGAAAATTATAATAAGCCAAGTTAAAGTAGGATATATTTATCGATAAAAAACACCTTCTCGAAGTATCGGAAGATTTTTTTTCTTGGAAATGAAACACCTTGCATAATATATGGAACTTACAAAATTCATTTAAGAAGTTACGGAAAAGACCTTCACCTTTATGATAAAGCATAGCAAATAATGACTGAATATTGAATACACCATTTCTTCGATGGTAGCCAGACATGGGAATGAATCCTAAAATATATGTATCGCACATTTTATGAAGAGTTTGCATTAATTCAAGAGGTATAGGATCTAGTTCTGCTGCAAATAATGTATATGCTTTGATAAAGGCAGGCAAATGACGAGCATAATCTTGCTGATTAACATTTGAACTGTTTGAAAATATATATCAGTGTAAATTAAATAAAGTTTGTTCTTAAACTTACTCTGAATAAAACCAATCACTAATCTTGATTAAGCTATTACGCAATCCATCTACCTCTTCTTTTTTCAATAACTTGGTACATACTTTGGCAAAATATCCTACACCACGAATAGAGACTGATACTTTGTAGAATAGTTCCAAGTTATCAGCAGTTTGTAAACTCTCGTAAAAGGAATTCATGATTTCCTATATAATTAGCATTAATTTCGATGTGGTATTCTTAAATGTGATAGATTCTTACGATAAAAATCTTCTTTTCGTTTTGACCGCCAATGTTGTGATATAAGACAAGCGAAAGCTAATATGGAGGGTTAAAATATAAATAACATAGAGGAGTATACATATATCTAATTATACCTGTCTAATGAATTGTTCATAAGCAGCTAAACCATGTTTATAAGTTTGATTATTATGATGAGATGCCCAATAGTTTAACGAATCAAACAATGCCTTTCCATAAGTTACAAGATAGC
This sequence comes from Pilaira anomala, assembly GCA_025716855.1. Classification (NCBI taxonomy): domain Eukaryota; kingdom Fungi; phylum Mucoromycota; class Mucoromycetes; order Mucorales; family Mucoraceae; genus Pilaira; species Pilaira anomala. Next base: position 290,300 of record JAIXMQ010000015.1, on the reverse strand, counting down.
TTGAGAATAAATCTGTATGATCTCTGAATAATGACAAAGCTTCAATGATAGGGTCGTATCTTGATACGTCTCGAAATTTAGTAATCATGGTAAGAATGATAGTGAATAAGCTTTCAACATCCTGCTTATGTCGTTTAATTGCCTCTTCATTATCACAATAGATTATATTGTTTAAACATCCCAAGGCGCCAGATATCACCTGTCCGGCAATATCAGCCGCATCTTGAATTTGATACTTAATAGTATCAAAACACCATCGTTTTAATTGAACAAGCTGTGGAGGACCTACTATGTCTGGATAATATCTGGCAATTGTCCCGAGTAAAATAAACATCCTTCCTTGTACTCCACTTGGTAATCTTGTTTTTGGTAAAGTAATATCATCGGCATATCTATTTTAATGGCGATATATTAATACACTGCATATGTAATATATTTATTTTTTAGGGTCTTACTTTTTATACATAACTGGGATGTCAAATCCAGAGACGTCAAATTTATTCCTTTGATTTACAAAGACAGTCAACAATTCAACTGCATTACTGCGTGCATGAGCAGTTCCATTTCCATATCTTGACAATATCATACATTGTTTCTAAAAAGAGAAAATATCAATTTATATTTGAAGAAAATAAATCTGTATCACATATATCATCTTACCACCAAATCTAAAGCATAAAGTTGTAATGATGGATATCTTTTTCGCTTTGGCATGAAAGTACACAAGAAAGATAGAATTTCATTTACAGCAGCGTTTATACCAGCATCTTTTGAGCCAGTAGCACGTTTCAGGGCGCAAATAATACCATACTTTGGATTAAACATGGTAGCTCCAATGTAATCTTTTTAACAACATGAGTATTTCTATTTTTTATTCATATATGTATACCGAGCACTTTACCAATATCTTTTTCGGAAATACTTGCAGTGACAGCAGCACCCAAGTCTCCTACAATTTGTCTGGCTTGTTGGGAGTCAATGACACCCGTAACAGACTGAAAAAGTTTCCTAACATGGCCGTCAATTTGCTTTAATTGCGACATTTCAGTTTTGAATGAAGAAAAAAAACAAAAAAAGAAAAGTCGTGTATTTGTTGGATATACCTTTTTTAATTTTTCGCGTACAAATTTAAACCTCAGCGTTGTTTATCTCGTCAGAATAATAAAACTTTTTAAAGCATATTACTCAAGCAACAAGAAAACAATATGACAATCTCTGTCCGATTATGTAGAGAGAGCCCGCTTAAATTTTTGAATATGATATCATATAGTTTGATCAGTTATAGTAAGGCATTAGCATTAACAATGAAACTATACGGTATACAAAGGTATTTACTAGGTACATGTTCGTATTAAATTCAGAAATATAACAATCATAAACCGTGGAGCAAATTAAAGAAACAAAAGTTTCAATGTAAGCATTTACATAAAAATGCTTATCCATGCAATACATGCAAAAGTTGTAATTGGTAAAACGAAAAAGTTACTAGTTGTGATACATAGTATATTTGTTCATATTTATTTTGCTGTGCTTCCTAAAAGAAGGGAAGAGAGAGAGACCGTAGATGGCCCAAAAGTTCATTGAAGAAGGCTAAAAACTAATCCAGTTTTGTAATTAATTAAATACAATTCTAACCTGTAAACAAAAAAAAAATAAAACGAATAACACTTGAGATATTCATCCGAAGAATCCATCTTCATCTTTTTCTTTCCTCTTGCTATTTCTATTTCTATTATTTTTTTAAGGGTTAAAATATTTTTTATATGATCATGGAAAAAGCCTATGATATTCGTCCACACATTTATCATATGATAATTCGTAAGTGGCAGTTTAATAAATAATTAGTTATCTACTTTAATAGAGCTTTACTTCAGGTTTAAAAAATTGGCGGAATAGGCTATGTATAAGACAGGCTTAAACACATCGAGTAATACCAGGTGATAGTAATACGCAAAGGATTAGATTAATAAATAAACAAGTTACTCTATATAGCCTAAATGCTCCTTGTTGGGGGAGATTTTTCTGGAAGGTTTATTGTTATTGTTACTGCTACTGTTACTGCTGTTGAACAGCGATAGGCTTAACAGAGCCAATTATTAGGGAAGAGCAGATGTCATGAGAGCTAAAGCCTTGTAAACTTTCAATCAATCCCAAAAAAAAAAGGTTTTTTTCTTTGTTAAAGCGAAAAAAAATTGAGCCAATCAAATCATTGGAAAAAGTGAAAAAACATTATATTTTTCAGCCAAAAATCAGCCAGTGACCCCCTTTGGAATTTTTCAAGATTCAGAAATATCCACACATCTTTACATTAAAAAGGTTTTAAAGCTTAGCTTTTTACGAATATATGTAGAATTTGACGCTCTTTTCAATGATGTAAAAATCAAAATAAAACAGTAACAAATATTTATAGGTATTATGAAAAAACCGATATATAGTTTTTGTTAGGGCAAGTATATTTTCTACATACAAAATAATAATTCTAAATCAATAGAAAGATGCGCCTTCAAATTCTGCATCGATTGTATATTATATTGTATAATAGAATAGGTGAAATAAAGACTTTAATTTGAAAAGAAAGAAATTTGGATCCAAATCTCAATTTTTAGGTCCAAAAACAGGAAAAAAACCAAATCAGGATACAGACGTATTTTGTTAGACAATGTTATATTCCAAAGATGTAGAATTTAAAAACTAAAATTTCTATGCATTTGGATTTATTATCTTATATTTAAAAAATATACATGTCCTAATAGAAGCTGTGCTTTTTCGCAATGACTATTAAACTTTATAATTATACTACTTTGATTTTTACACCATTCGAAAGAGCGTCAAATTCTACCCTGGACATTAATAAAAAGCTAAACTTTAAAACCATTTAAATACAAAGATATATCTGCATTTCTAATTTTTATTTTTTTTTAAGCTGTGAAAAAAATTCCATTTTTTAGAAAATTTTGCTAGTCCCCCCCTATGGAATTTTTCAAAAATCAGAAAGATAGATATATCTTTACACTGAAAAGCATTTAACGCCTGCTTTTTTAACGGTAAATACAAAATTTTGCACTCTTTTGAATGATGTAAAAATCAAAATAAAATAATTACAAATATTAATGGTTATTGTGATAAAACGGTTTACAGTTTTTGTTAGGGCAAGTATATTTTGTACATATAAACATATACTTTTAAAAATATATAAAGATGCGCCTTCAAATTCTGCACTTTTTGTATATCATATTGTTTAATGAAATAGTTGAATTAGAGGGACTTTACTTTGACGAGAAGATATTTTTTGTTAAAATTTAGGTTTCTGGGACTGAAAAACGAGGTGTATATAGATCATGCTACATGCACTCTCCATTTGTAGTGCATGTAAGGAAAACAGTTTTTGTTAGAGAAAGTATATTTTTTACATATAAAAAAATATATCTTTATATACAATCATCTGCCCAGCTAAATTTAGAATTTTTTGGATATAGTATTGTATAATAAAATAGTTAAAATTGAAGGACATTACTTTGACATGAAAGGCTTTCTGGGCTTAAATATGTGGTGTGTATAGATACTAAAGTGGTGTGTGTAGCTTATATGAGGCGCGCTTATTTTAGGGGTAAAATCGGACGGGGTGTCCATAGGACTTGAAATGTTACACACCCTATGAAAATAGACTTGATACACTGCAAAAATGTTTTTTTACTCCTAAAATGAAAAAAAAAAATCGAGATATGGACAAAATTTTCTTTCTTGTCAAAGTAAAGTCATCCTAGATCAATTATTCTAATACACAATATGATACAAAGTCGATGCAGAATTTGATGGCACATCTGTCTATAAACTTAAAATGATATGTCTAGATGCACAAAATATACTTGCTCTAACAAAAACTATAATTCGACTTTCTTACAATAGCCAATAATCTTTATAATTATTTTGCGTTGATTTTTACACCATTCGAAAGAGCGTCAAATTTTGTACTAGAAACTATTCAATAGATTTGCTCTAAAATCTTTATAATCCCAAGATATATCCACATTTAAAATTTTAGAAAAAATCCAAAGGCTTCGGACTGGCTGATTTTTGACTAAAAAATATTTTTTTTTTCGCTTTTTTCGATGATTTGATTGGCTCAAATGTTTTTTCGCTACAACAAAAAAATCATGCCTCGTTTTTCTTTATTAAAAAGACCAATTAGGGTCAGTAAACACACATAATGTAGCGCAGGGCTTTACTGCTGTAATAGAATGGTATTATCGAAAGGTCTCTTTCTTTAAAAAAAATTTTTTTTACCATAAATTAAAAGTGAGAGAGGCAGATTTAACTAACTATATCAAAAATTATATTACCTTGGCATATTGACCACTAAAAGTTTTAATGCAATTGTATAGTTATTAGTTAAACTGATATGGCTGCTTTATTTTTGCTTAAGCAAAATGGTATGCCCTCAAGGATAAAAAAAAAATTAACAATTATATGTAGCAATGTATATAGCTAGTGAATGATATTTGTATATATATTACAAATAAACTCGAGAAACACCCTGAAATAAAATGGCAAAATGTGGTTCATTGTATACTTTTATTAGAACTAATAGCAACTATTGGGGGAAAATTCCGTTCAAAGAAAAAAAAAAAGGAATTGGTTATGTATGATTAATACAGAATAAAAAAATGAAAATTAGTAACAAAAATAGTTTGAATAAAAGAACCAACTTGCGTTTAATTGAAAATACAAGAAAAGAAAAAGATATCTCAAGATTGTATGGTTACAATTAACTTTTTACTCTAGTTAACTATTAGAGCTGATTGTAAAAAAAATACTAACAGATGTTAATCATTTACATATATTGTATTACTTTAATATGTAGGATATGTTTAGTAATCGCCCAATCTGATATCTAATCTGAAGATGTCCTGGATTAATGTTGTGAAGAAGAATGGAAGCTGGATCAGCCACAGTTAAATTATTTAAAATCGGTAAATATGTATGATCTTTGTCTTGAAATTGGTAAAAAAATAATACATACTCATAGTTATACATTTAACCCAACCCGATAGTATACAAGACTTTTTTTGCTTCATAATTACTACGGTCTTCATAAATATGATACTGTTTACTTATGGTCGTCAGTGACAAATGTAGCTACTTTACATAATTCGCTATTTTGTAATAATAGCAGCAATAATATTGCAGAACTTCAAAATTGGGGATATTCAAAAGATAGTGACACTGCAGATTTAGTGGTCTTTGTTATATTTTTGATGTTAAACGTAGCTCATAAATAAACTCAAAGACCATGTATATTATTTTCAAAAGAACTAGCGTTGAATTCTTTTCTGTTTCCAAAACAAGGGGCTAACGCTATCATAAATATAGGTTATTTATATCAGCATCACTGGTGAACAAGAGACTTTTTGTATAATAATATATTTCGTATAATACTCTTTAACAATAATAACCGAGAACTTTAAGCTATTCTTGCGGACTTACCGGGAGAAGAGATGAGTAGAGGAAAAGGAGCGAAACGAGATATTTCTACCTTCCAAAAATTGTTTGTAGTTACTTTTAAAAAAGGGATCAATAATGACAAGAAGAAGAGAGATCACAACAAGGATAATGCTGTTGTATATGACGGTGAAGATACAGCTATAAATAATTATTTGAATCAAAAGGTGAATATAGACAGGGACATAACAAGTAATAATTTAAACCACATGATGAATAATAATCAGTTTCCATGATTTCCATTTTAAAAACCCTTTTTTTTTTTCGTTCCGCGGGATGATAAAAAAAAGGGAACTTCGTTTAAAAGAATTAATCTTTTTTTGCTTCCTTTGCTGACATAATCTTCTTTTACTCTTAAAAAAAACACCATTGTTTAAAAGAAAGAAAAAGACAAAACAGTTGTTTATTACTTCAATTGATTATTACATTGTTTACCAATCTTAATATGGTAATAAAATTATATCAACCAATTAAAATGGGTCATTGACCATGTCTACCAAACAGATACCTGGCGATCAGGGTCCTAATGTAAAATGTTATAATACACGAAAATAACCTTATGAACAAGGGGTCCAGATTTGTTGTGGGGAGGGAGGGTATTAAGGCTGAGCATTTATTTTTTTTTAATAGTAGCAGTGAGAAAAAAAAAAGAATGTATTTTTTTTTTTTTGGGGAGAAGAAGAAAAGATTCGTTTTTAACCAAATGTACTCACAATATGTGCAAGTTGTAATAAACCTGCTTGTGATGAAGAATTAGTTTTTGTAACAGTGTTGGATGATGATGATTGTGTTGGTGGTTGTAGTGTAGGAGGAGTAATTATGGCTTGATTGTGTTGGATTTCAATTTGATAAGGTGGAGTTAATATGGTTTGAACCTGAGTTGGGTGTAATAATGTAAAAGGAAGTGACGATTTATCAATTTCAGATGAAAATGTTAATGGTTTATGTTGATAAAATAGTATTTCAGGTACTGTAGGTAATTCTTCTTCATCTTCGTCCTCATCATCTTCATGATGTGAAGAATTAGAAGATTGGTGAGAAACAGGTTCAATAGGCCAATTATTTTGTTGTTGTTGTTGCTGTTGTTGCTGTTGTTGTTGCTGCTGCTGCTGTTGTTGTTGTTGTTTTTGTTGCTTTTGCATATGTGAAGCAGCTACTGAGCCCAATGGAGTAGGCATATTATATTTAACAGAAGAAGCGATACGATCTATCGTAGATGGGTGAGATAACAAAGATCTACGATAATTATTTAAATGTTGATCAATTGTAAGAGGCCTTTCTACTCTATAAGGGTCAGAACGAATTCTTTGGTGAGCATGTAATTTAGGTCTTGGATGAAGGTCTTCAGATATCGCCTTTTTCTGAGTTCTTCTTGATTTAGGTGACATATGAGTACGATAATGTTGCATCATATTATCTTGACGAGAGAACCTTGATTGACATCCAGGAAATAGACAAGGGAAATTCTTTTCACCTGTATGAATACGATTATGCCTTGCTAAATGCCCACTAAATAATAATAATTTTACATGAGAAAAATAAAATTTAATTGTGTGTACCATCATATTCACATTACCTAGTGGTAAAACTTTTTGGGCAACCTGGTTCTGAACAATGATATTTTCTCTTTGAAGAAGAGGTCATGAATCCATCCGTATTGGTCTCATCCGATACTTCGGAACTTGCAGGACTTGGCTGTTCTATAATCACTTCTCGTCTTTGTTGTGCTTCATTATCGTTTAGAATATTGATATGTCTACCTGAAGCATTTGTAACAAGAAATGTCGTTTCTTTTGAATTATCGTTCAGCATTGAATTAGAAAAACAGAAGGATAGAAAGTGGTTGTGAAATCAGATAATTAATAAAAAAAAAAAAAAGAGGGGAAAAGAAAAAGAGGGAAAAAAAAAGGGAAAAAGCATTTTTCTCATTATATTTTTTTTATTTTCACTCAGCTTTCCGAACGGATTATCTAATTTTATCAGACCCTCCCCACTGGGCCCTTATTAATTTTATTTGGCGGAGGGTAAACTGGGAAATTCAGTTTAACCATGTGCGCTCTGAGAAGTTTTAAAACAAGTAAAACGGGTAAAGTGAAAATACAATGTTTTTTTCTAAAACCAAGTCTTCCCTCCAAGTATACGTATCTAGTATAGAAAAGAAGCTGCTTGATCAGGTCTCTCTCTCTCTCTCTCTCTCTAAAACAAAAACTCACATCCGTATTCCGTCGCCTGAAACCCAGTATATATAACTGATGGGAGTTTTTTTTTTTTAATGTTTACTCACCAATGACTATAGTATTTACTTGATAACGTATAAACAGTGACAGTTTACTGGTAAATATCATACTTTATCGCATAATATATATGAGATGTAAAACATATTCTATACAAGGAAATAAAAAATTGATCCACGGAGAGAAGATTATTATGTTATATGTGAAACAATGCGTGTGATGAGTACTTAAAAAAGTAAGATTCAAATCGTAATCAAAGTAAACGTTAGAATCTCTCTTCCCCTTCTTGGTAGCAGAAAACGTAAATGTATAATAACTAAATTACCTGTAAATAATTTAATTTATTTTTTGAAACTTTTACAAATAGTACCAGCCACACGAATGACACCATTTTATTATACAAAAATGTTAACTTTTGATATAAAGATAAAGTCTTTTTTTTAAAGTTAAAGAACCCTTTTTTTTTATAGAAGCTTTCATCTCTTGGACAAACTAAAAACAATGAATGCCCACGCTAAATAAAAAATATATTAAGCAAATACTTTTTTTCTCTTGCAGAATTAAAAAAAGTAAACCAAGAAATATATCCCTTGGTTCCTGTAATAAGCTCACTAAAAAAAAAGTTTATAAACGTATGTAACATTTTTTTGTACACTTTTTCAGATATAGGAAATGGCAACGGAGGGGGAAATAACTCACTTTTAAGTTTATTCTGGTTACAATTTATATGCAGTGTAAGAGAAATAATGAAAATAATTTAAAAAATGACTTTGATTCAGCCTAATTTTTTTTTTTTTAATAAACTGTTTCAGTGAAATTGAATACTCATATAATTATTTTTTGCCTGTGTATATACAAACTTTTAAAAATTATTGATAGCTTTAAAATTGATTTGATTTGTGTTTATTTGAATACAAGTGGAATATGAAATAAACGGCATTAATAAATTTTTATTGGATAAAATAAAATCACGGAAACAAAAAAGGCCATTTTTTATTGAACATCACCCCTTTTTTTTTTTTTTTTTTACACAAGAAATAAATCAAGATAAATTCACTTTTTATTTTCTTTTTCTTAATTCTACATCTTTTTTTTTTTTTTATAATAAATAAAATGTTGGTTAGGATTAGTACTATACTCCTCGTGAGAAATCCTTTCCCTTCTCAGCCAATCGTACTTATTCAAACTTCATCGCCAGGTAAACCTTTTGTTTTTTTTTTTAAAAAAAAAAGTTAAATTTATAATAATCCAGTTTATTATTAGAGCATGAACAAGTTAATTCTTTAGATACAACCGTGAAATCGGTAAACAACAGATCAGTTCAAAGTAAGAATCGTGACTACGGCACTCTACAAGTAGTAGAAAATCATTCCACCACGAGTCAACAAGATCAGACCGCAACAACAGATATTCTTGACAGTTCTATTATTACTATGGCAGAAGAGCATGATAATATAAATCTACCTCAAGATTCTCCACAAGATTATACTCGTATAAATACGGATGATATCTTACTGACCTTATCTTCTAGTCTGATCCAAGAAGAGACTAATTTACTTGGTATACCCCCACATCTTTTAATAGATCAAGAACCAGTTATCTCTGAAAGTTCAACACCACAAGAATCTATTGATCTCTGTGAAAGCCCTACCCAGGAAGAGCAAACTGAAAGACAAGAAGAAATTATTGCACTTGATATCTCTACACTACCCGTCATTATCCCTCAAGAAGAAGAGGTACAAGACATTATCATCCCCGCTATCTCTCAAAACGAACAAGTCATAATACCTATCGTTGCTCAAAAAGAACAAGAAGAAATTTTCATACCTGTTATCGTCCAAGAACCTACTACTACTACTAAAGAAGAAAAAGAACCGGTTACACATGTTATCCCTGAAATTCCTATTCAGGAAGAGCAACAAGAAACAGCCTTATCTACTATCTCTGAAGAAGAACAAGAGCCTGTTGTATTAATCGAAAATGTACAAGAAGCTACTACGTCCCATACCGCTATTAAAGAAGAAGAAGAAGAAAATACGACTTTACTAAATACCTCTCAAATCACATCAGAGCAAGAAGAACCTCAGAAAAATGAACAAGATATCTCTCCAAAATCAGTTCAAGTTCCCGAGGTTACGCTAGTAGAATTGACAGACGACAATGAAAAGAAAAATGAAGCTGATTTTATAGAGATTTCCGAAGTAGCGCCTATCAAGAGTTTCCTTTTAGAAAAGAGTATGAGCGCAATACATCCTACCACCCTCCCATTAGAATCAGATAATAAACCTGTGCCTAGACGTTTGATAAGTAAGGAAACAATGGATGATGATAGTGTGAATTACTATAAAAGTAGTCGTGAAAATATCCATGCCAACTCTCCATTGCCACCCAGAATAGAAAACATGACCCCTTCTGCTAGCACACCAAACCGTAAACGGTATAGTCTCTAGTAAGTCATTTGTTTCTCTCTCTCTTTTTTTTTTTATAAATTAATCATTGTAAATTAACATCATTTTTTTTAAATAGTGCTGCGATAGGAACAAGAATCCACCCACGCTCATCATTAGATGATAGTAAAGGTATGCCTGTCTTTCAACCGCCTAGTCCTACCGTGGCAGATAAATTAAAGCCAAAGACAATCTTGAAAAGATTCAAGACAATTGTCAAGAATAACAAAAAGAAATCACCTACATTGTAAAATATTATACTATTTTTTTTTTTTATATATATATACACACACACATTATTATTTATAAATTACGCACACACACACACACACACACACACACAACTGACACAATCTGATATACACTCACACGCGCGCACCTCTATAAATAAATATCTTTTTTAACATCTAATTTATTTGAAAGTATATAGGTAATAAATAAATATAACCCTGCATACATAGAAAGATTTATATACGGAGTTAATTAAAAAAAAACACGCAACTCACAATTTGTTTAAAGAAACAAAAAAAAAAAAAGATTGAATTAATAACATCTGCTCTTCTCACAATTAAATTAAACTCGTCTCATTTTACAAAAAAAAACTTCTGAACCAGTGCCTTAATTGTGCAACCAGTTGTATTTTGTGGAACTGAGTAGAAGGATGAAATCAAAGCAGTAAAATGGTTTTTGTCACGATATATATCTTTTTTTTTTTTTACGTAACTTAGCGCACGACATTTAAGTTCCAATGGTACATCACATGATATTCTTTCCTTTACTTTTTCTTTCTTCATATAAAACACAGATATTCTATTATCTCTATCCCCCTCATCTCTTATATGACCTATATTTAATAGGACATTTACTTTTGGTCTTGCAATTACATACAGATGTAGACAGAGCTGGCTTCTTAGAGAGGGATAATATATGTGGTCTCGAGTTTATATCTGAGCAGTTCTGTATAACATCAATAAAATAATAGGCTGTACCGTTCAACGTGTTATTTCTACCATGATTTAAGCGTGTAGTTACACTTTTCTCGTTCTTGCTGCTCAAGTAATTTAATGAATATGTAATAGATTCTAGTATGACTCGCGCCTATAAAAAAAAACGGGTTTGCGCTGGATAAACATATTCTCATAATAAAACAATAATACCCTGCATTTCTTAGTTTTACTATCTGTAAATAAAGCCTTCATGGCATTTAAAACAGTTTTGCCAATCCCAAGACAAATATCAAGTCTTTCAAATAGTCAGTTTATGACTTGTTCAACTTCCATTTTGCATCGATAGTGATCCAAGACATCCTTAGATTATCGATTACTGTGTCCGGGTACTGAAATATAGTCTATTTACGAATATACGTGTTAAAATTTTATATTAGTCACTAAAGTTTTATTACCATTCTAGATCTACTACTGCTATAAATATAACTACTTTCTTAAATGGACACATGCTTTCAAGATACCTTTACCTACCATAATTGTAACTCTTTTATTAATTAACTATTTGTATTTGTATTTTTGCTACTGATCATGATTGAAAGTAACAGAAACACACCTAGTTCATAAATACTTTTAGTTATGAATCAGTTGTAACAATTATATTTTATATGATTGATCAAAAGTAAATATATATATATATGTCAATAGAAAAAAAAATGTAATGCATAAATTGAGAAACCGAATATGTACAACCTCTTCTTGCAACATTAAGGCTTTTTTTTTCACGTTACTGCTATTATTAAGTACAAGGAGAGAAATTAAGAATCAAGAAAAACAAAAAGGTTATTCTAGAAACATTATCCTTATGTCATCTTACTCTGATTATGTATTTATCTGAAGAAAAACGAATGTATCTAGTGAATAAGTATATATATAATTATAACATGAATGCGAATTTTATCGTTATTTTTGAAAAGCTCTTTTTTATCTCTCATCATCATCACTTAATTAACTTTTCATGTAATTAAACATTATGAGTTTATTTTTTTGTAACTATTTATTATGAATGCCCACTTGAAAAAAAAAGCAACAATGACGTAAAAAGTAGTTTTTTTTTATTTATTTTTTTCAAATTATAAGAAAAAAATAAGAAAATAATAGCTATAAAAAGAAACTTCTAATAATGTAGCTATGTATAGCATGAAGAGAGATTATACAGTCGCATTAAGATGATTAAAGCACAACTTGTGTGAGTTAAAAAGAATGCATGGATTGAAACAATATATTATTATGGTAAATATGGTGTCAAACGAGATTTTTAAGAACAAAAAAAAAAAGTTATGGTATATCTAAATCTTGCATAGAAATGACTCCAATTAAGTATACAGAATACTGTACCGAGAAAAGGTCCTCATTTCATAGTATTGAAGCATTAATATGTTTAATTTTGTCTGGATTTGAAGTGTGAAAAGCTGGAACTAAACGCGTTTTTTACTCTCAATTTGAGTTCTTCCTTTTCAGGTGAATACGCCATTTTCTTTTCTTTTCTTTATCATTGTCATTTTCAATAAAAGAGAGTATTTTAGATTCGTAAACTCATAAACAAAATGGAATCACTACGAACTGTAATTTCTCGGTTATTTGTAGATATTCATGATACGCCTACACCAGTAATTATTTCTATTCTTTTTTTACGATTGTTACTTGAAACTCATATATATATATATATATTATAGGACTGGCAAAACGTAGACAGACAAACAACCTATGGGTACAGAAAAAGAATCCCAATAACTTATTATGAAGAGAAGTTAACAGTTATTGTATAGAATTTTTAATAGAAATCCTTCGAAAAGACGTCGACTTGATTTATTACACCCTGAAACAAAAAGTGATGTTCAATACGATAAAAGCGTAGTTCATTATACTGCCTCTAGTCATCGTATCGATTATGATACTTTAACTCATGACTTTGTTCGAGCTTGTCAAATCAATGGTGGTAATGCTGTAAGTATTTTTTTTTTCGCAAAGAGATTTCGCTTTACTCACTACAAAAAAAAAACCCAAAATAATTAATAGGCTGAACAATTGCGAACTATCATGTTGAAATATCGAGAATCACCAATCACTTTAGAAAAGACCTCGAGACTAATCACCTTTTTACATCATTTATTGAAGGTGATTCCTCTTTCGAATGCAACCAGTACAACAACCACCACAGCAAAAAATACGATATTTCCTTTAGGTACATTTCTAGAAGAAGTTACACCAGTATTATCACTTACGCCTGCCTTACAATCTTCTTGGATCATTATCATACAATTTATTTTATCTTGCTTTCGAAGTTGTCTTCAAAATCAGATCTTTAATTCTGGTGTAACCACGGCCATTCTTTTAAGCATGGTCAAACAAGTTTTACTAGAAATGACTCGATTATCATCAAAAGAGATGAATTCTTTGGAATCGAAATGTTTTACTGTAGGAAAAGAGTTGTTTGATTTACTTTTGATCAGAGATACCGGGATAGATGAAAAGATGTTGGAAAATAGTGATACGTTAACCTCAGATTTTGTTGGTGTTGGTTCATTAACATATTATGATATTATCTACTCTGTAAGCCAATTCGTTTATAAAAGATAATCGTTTACTTATTTTTATTTGTTTTTTTTCTTAGTTCCCAGAATTATATGAACATTTTACAAATGGTACAGTGCCTACTACCACACCAGCTCAGCCTTCTATCAACAATTCGAATATATGGCTTATGACATTATATTATATGATAACCGGTATTCAGCAAGATCATAAATTATTAGATCGCATACCAACTATTATGGCTATCAACATTATTAAACACGTTTTAAGAGAAATCAATACTTTACCTGCTGATTTAATCACAATAGAGGTACAATGTTTAAATAAAGGAAAGGAGTTGATTAATCTATTATTATCGGGACCTAATGGGGATGGTGCTGGTATTGTATCTCATTATGATATTATTGTAGCAGTAAGTTCTATACTTTTTTTAAAAAAAATATTGATTGGAAGTATTCACATTACATTTGTTAGTTACCGGATGTGTATGGTCATTTCTTAAAAGGAACATTTGCACAAAGCATTCACTGGGCGATGGAAAAGTTTATTAATGAATTAGGTAAAAGACGTCGTCACTTAGCATTTTTAATGATGCCACCTGACGCTTCATGGCCTCTGATATCACAAATGAGTAGAAGACATGAATATAACGATTTAACAACTAGAACTAGTTTTCATATGTTTGAAGGAGATTTGGTAAATAAATTATATTGAGACTTAACCGAAATATTCACTGACATGTTTCCTTGTTAGATTGAATTCGTTAAAGAAGGAAATTCAACAAATATTGAAACACATTTTCGAGATATGCTATTCCAAAGGGCTTCAATGGATGAGTTCAGACAATTGGCCATGTCGTTAACTCAAACAGGATTTGATACTACACAAATTAGAAAAGCCATGGTTGAAAAAGTAAGAGATGTGATTCGATGTATTCAACATCATAGTAGAAATGGGAAAAGAGACGAGGAAAATATGAAAGGTAAAAAAAAAAAAGAGAGAAAAAAGTCTGTATACTATAATATAGCTCATAAATTCGATTTTTATTGTTATTAGCGATGGAAAAAGAAAGCGATACCTTCAATCAATCATCCACAAATGTTCGAGGCGAAGATATAACAATATTAATACCCGAAAACCTCGATTTATGGGAATTGATGACTGAAACTGCTGATCAGCTATACAGTTTTGTTTCTGCAGAGTAAGTTTTACTGCTTACTGAAACTATATGCATATATATATATATATATAACTAACATCTTCTGTTCTTTAGTTTCTTTTCTTACGAAGATATTCTACAAGACTTTTATGAACTTGTCTATAAACCAAATGGAGAACCTTACGGACCTAGTGCAAAAGATCACATCACAAAAGACAATGGTCTTGTTTGGTTACTTTTACAATTATTTTGTAAGTTGAATTCTGGATCTAATACATAATATTTCACTTAAAGTCTAATGTTTTTTTTTCTAGATATTGAAAAGGTTTCAATCAATGTGATACAAAAGGATTTTGAACAAGATGAAAAATTATTTGACAAATTAGTCCGACTCTATAATGAACAACAAACTGAATCCAAAGATGCATTTACACTTCGAGACTTGTCTCTACAATGTGCAGTCAATCATCAAAAGGCCCATATCAAAGATGTTACCAACATAAAACAAAGACATCCATTAATTGCAGCTTCACTAAAATATGCTGGATTATGTTATCAAATTCAAGCCTATTTCAGCAGTCATTATCATAGCAATGTACCTACAAATTCCACATTATTTAGTAATTTAGATATTCACGAAATGACAAAAATTGCGTTGGAAAGTCAATTGAGACAAGATGTTGTTCCTTATACCCTCTACGTTTATCTTGTGCCTACAAAGGCGGAAATTGATACTCTCGGATATGCATCTACAACTTATGTTAAAGGTGGAACCCTCAATTATAAATTGTTGGATTTATTGTGTGTAAATGCGAAGCACAGGTAACACAAAAAAAAAGGGAGGAAGAAAGTAATATGTTTTGATCAAGCAATATATATATATACAGGTTATTACAGGTCATTTATAAAATGATGTTGGATAGTGAATTAGGGCCTAGATATCAATCCACACCATCACCTGTTGCATGCGTACCTCCTAATGTACTGGATGTAGTATATAAATTATTATATAGCGCGCCTTGCTCGTAAGTAGCTTATAATGATTGTATGTTCATTTATTTAAACGTTCTTACTATAAATATAGGGCTGAGCTTATGATTAAAGAAATCTTTGAAAAATTGAGGCGATGTGACAAGATGATAAAGGTGAGACATAACAATGAAGGAGGAGACAATAACCTGTCAGGTCAACAACTGCCCGATCAAACCATGCGTTGGTTACAGACAATACTACAATTGATGAATTATCGATTTATTCGATTCTTAAAGTATTCACCCTTATCTTCAGGATTATTACATTACATTCGATATTCTATTTCATATTTGGAGAACCGACAATGTTATCAATCATTAGAATCATTTGCAATGAACACAATTGTAAGCAAATTATATATATATATGTACATATGTATTTTTTTTCCAGATATTAAACTTTTTGTATAGCATATGCAGATGGACGTCAAACTGTTAAGATCACTGGATGATCCTCATCGAGAAAAACCAATTTGGTTTGCAGAGTCAGAAATGTTGGCGAGACTCACAGTTTGTACGATCAGTCGATTAATTAAGACACGTGGACAAGCCGATATTAAGACAGATCAAATATATCGAGTACTTTCAAGTCTTTATGAACACAAATTAGAATGGTCACCAGAAGCCATGAAATATTTTCCTTCTGCCGTTAAATCGTTTTATGAATCTTCTGATTCTCCTAATCAATCTGTACCCGTCCGTCCTTCTGTTACACCGCAAAAGGTACAACAGTTAATTTCAGCTAATAAGGCTTTTACCGCTTACATACTTCATGGGTCTCCTGAAACAGAAAGAGTTGTATTGCAATACTTTTCTATTTTAGAAAATCAATCTAGCTTATTATGTATTTTATGGGTGATTGCGATCACAAGAAAGACGACTGAATGGTGTATGCCTGCTGTTAGAAAATTATTGTTACTTATTCCGCCTTCTAGAATGGCCACAAACACAATTGATCTTGTTGATTTTATTCTTAGTGTTGAATACCCACCAAATAGTTCTGAATTCGTAAGTTTATTTTGTTCTAAAAAGATATTCTTGATTAACATTTTTTTTTCTTTTTTTGATATATTCGTATAGCTATTCTTACTTTTGGACTCTTTCATCTGGAAAAATCAATGGATTAACTTTAATCATGTTTTATTTGCACTTTTAAAAGGTAATGGAAATGCGGATAGAACAAGCAAGGCTATGGGTTATGTTCGGTACCTTCTTTTAGGCTCACCCGAGTTTCAGAAACGAGTACAAAAGTGGGATTCATTAAACTTCAGTCATCGACATTGGACAGAAGATAACTTTCAAAAGAAGCTTATGCAATATTTGCGAGAGTTTCCTGAATATCATGAATTTGAGAGCTATGCTATGCGTCAATATGATCCTATTATGGAAATACCTCAACAGCAAACAAAATTACCAATTTATTTTACTAATGTTGTGAGCGATTTTATTTCTTCAATGGAAAACTTGATTATGCGTTTAATTGAATGTTCAGAGACTGATTTATTGGCTAATATTTTGGATACATATGGACACTTATTTTACCAACATCAATGCCCACTTTCATTTGTAAATAATATCTTGTTATATTATCATTCATCAGAAACACTACGTAATCCACGTATTCGGAAGAGAATTTTAAGGTTACTGGGTAAATATAAATATGAACATGATTTTCGATCGATTCATTAAACTAACTAAACTATTTAGATTTTGATCAAATTGTTATTGTACCTGATGCAAAAAGATATGCTTTAGATGACGAAGATGATGGTAGTAAATTCGATGTGGGATACTTTGAAAAAGTTATTTATAAATTATCTGGAAGCTTAAATCCTAAAAAATGTGCACCAAGAACAAATTCAAATTTACCAGAACGCCATTTTCGTGAGATTGGAAGTCCAGCTATAGAAGGTATCACGATTGCTACATTAGAGATCATGTTGACACCTGTATCTCCTTCTACTATTATCAAATTGTTCTTGGATTTATCCTTATTAAGGGAATCTCATCATGTGGGTGTGTCTGCCTTAACTTTACATGCTATTGGTCTATTGATCCCGCTGTTACCTGAAAAGAAATTTGTACATCCCATTTTCAAAGAACTGAATGATTTGATTGAAACAAATCAATATTTACTAGAAATATCTGAACCATGTCGATTGGTAACATTTATATTTATTTATTTATTAAATAATTCATCATTTAAATTTTAATATATATATATATATGTATGTAGGTTCGATGTGGTATTCCGAAAAGTGTGAATGGAAAGTATGGAATAACTCAAACATCGCCCGATTTAACAACAACAGCTGTATTAAAGGATTCAATGAGCGCACGTCTTCGGAAAGCCATGTTATTCCCTTACATCTTTAATGATTACAAGTTCAATCTTCATAACTATGGTACGAATGCTCCCAATAGTTTCTTGACCTTATTTCATAGTATCGTGCATTATTCTAGTCTGGATATATTTCAAACATTTTTAGAATATTTCCAAAAACTTCGGAACTCTGGTAAAATGAAGACAGATGTTCAACTCTTGTACATGTGTTTCTTGTTAGGACCTGCTTTACATCGTATAGAGAAATTAGATTGTAGTGACGCTGGCGTAAGTTTTTTTTTTTTAAAAAAAAAAGTTTTTCTATATAGGATTGATGAATTAACTTTTTCATAGTTTTTTATTGAACTCATGCATATGGTAAAGCAAGTAACAGCAGCTATGGATATGAAGGATGGCTGGACTACACAAGCACTTGAACAAGTGTTTGATTTCCTATATCATATCAGATCTCGCTTTGTTAAATCAAATGAATTGGCTGCTCAATTGAGAAAAATTATACGTTCAATGAATCCACCTATTGCACAAAGATTAATTAGACTCGTTACGCCTTAATCTATCTGAATAAAATAATGCAAACTTGATTTGATCATTGTATTAGCCAAAAACTGGTCACGTCAATGACGATATTTCTCCCTTAATAATAATAATAAAAAAAAGGACTCCTGTCAAATACTTTTACCAATTTTATATTCTTTCATTTAACCATGAAGCGCGCACGTTTAAGTTCTGAAGAACCTGGCTCTCAAAGTCAGACACAATCCTCAACACAAGGAGGAATTGACGTTAATTGGGACGAAGAGGTATATAAAAATAATCCTTCATAAGAAACTCTCCCCCCCCCCTTTTTTTTTAAAAAAAAAATATGTAAACCTTTAGGAAATTCAACGTAAAGTTAAAGATATCGTTCGATATGCACTTGCTTGTGAATTTAAAAGAAAATTATTGAAACGTGAAGAGATTATGAAAAGTAAAATAAATTTAAAAAGTAGATTTAAGAAAAGGAAACTCATTCTTTTTTTTTTAAAAAAAAAAAAAAAAAAAAAGTAATTAATCAAGGCAATAAGAAAATATCTTACAATATTCTTTTGGAAAGAACTCGTGTAAAGTTGAATAATGTATTTGGAATGGATCTTGTTGAATTGCCCAAAATAAAAGAACGCATGAATCAAAGTCAAAGTCAAATGAGAAGTAAAGTTATTTTTTTTTTTCTTTTCTCAGTTTATTTCTAACGCTATAAGGCTTATAGGATCGGAACAAACACAAACGCAAACTCAAACACAAACTCAAACACAAACTCAAACACAAACTCAAACACAACAGCCAGAAATGTCCACTCAAGCAGCCGATAACGAGAGAACAGGAACATCAGGAACATATATATTGAGATATAATATGAAGTTACAATATCGTACAACAGAAATAATCACTCAATCACCTGAAGAATACAAGCAAACTGGTGTTTTGTATGTTATTCTTGGTTTGATTTTCCTTAACGGACAATCCATGACAAGTCGTAAGTATATTTATTTCTTTTTTTTTTTTTTAAAAAAAAAAAAGAGGCAATCTTTATAAGCTAATACAAGTAAATAGCTGATTTGTATGGACATTTGGATCGATTAAAAGTGACTAAATCCAGATCAGAATTTGAGGATAGAGATAAACTTTTAGAGTCATTTCAAAAGAATCATTATTTAAAAAAGACCAAAAGACCAGATACAAGTGGGGAAGAGATTGAATATGATTTCACTTGGGGACCTAGAGCCAAACTTGAAATACCTCCACAAAATATGGTCAACTTTTTATTACAGGTAATGTAATAATCTAGATTACTTAGTTGTATATACTTTTTTTAAAAAAAAAAAAACTCATTTTTTTTTTTTTTTTTGTAGTTTTATGATGCTACTTCAGCACAAAGAACCGATTTGGGAGTTAAGATGTATAAGCAAGGTGGGTATCAAGCCATCTAATATTCTGAATCATTGCTGAAATAGACACGAAGTTCATTAGCTTCTTTACCCATTTCTTCTTCTGTGCGTGGTTTTCTTTCTTCATTATCAACACCTTTTTTCTCGTCCAAATCTTTATAAATATCATCATTCTCTGGCCAATCACCCTTTCTTCTTGGGATAACGTGCATATGAACATGAGGCACCTTTATATATATATGTGTGTGTGTTTTAGAATAAATAAAAAAAAAATCATTTGTAATTAAAAGTTACTGTTTGTCCTGCTTGAGGTCCATCTTGGATTGTCATTGTAAGGGAAGTACACTTGTAATGTTTTTCTACAACATTACCAATTCTTTGTGCTGATACCATTAAATCTGCAGTCTTTTTATGAAGGATGTTTTAACAATAATAATAATAAAAAAAAAATTGGGTGCTCCTGTATATCAAATATAAAATGTTTACCTCTTCTTTATTCAAGTCTGCTAATCTCGGTGTATTTCTTTTAGGAATTACAAGTACATCTAATGAAAAAAAAAAAGTTATGGAAATAATATTGGCACAATAATGAATTCAAGTTAAAATTATATTATAAAAAGGATACGACCACTATTCAAATTGTGAGTGTGAGTGTTTGTATGTTTTCTATATGTGTTTTAGACTTACGGTGCAATAGGCTTCAAGTTAACAATTCCTAAACATAACTTAGACCTGAAAAATATTTGAGATTCTTTAATCAAATAAGGACCAAACTTATGTCCATTCATTTCTTCCTATTTATATATTCTGGAAAAAGAAGAAGGAAAGTAGTTTGCTTACCTTTAAATATATATATATCTATATTTTATTGGTTATAAGTTTGATAGATAATCTTTTTGTTTTTTTTTGTTTTTTTTTTGACATTTTGTAAAAACAAAAAAATATCAATGACACGTTTCAACGGTTGTATCGATCTTCACCATGGCAAAGTAAAGCAAATTGTTGGTGGCTCACTTTTAGATGATTCACCCGATCAACTTACCACTAACTTTGTTTCTGAGTAAGTTTTTTTTTTTTTTTTTTTAGATGCGACAAAAAGTCGTTTTGAACTAATTCATTGTTGTGTATTAGAGAGTCGCCTAGCTTTTATTCCAGACTTTATAAAGAGAATGAGGTTACTCGTTGTCATGTTATCAAGTTGGGACCTAATAACGATGAAGCAGCCAAAGAA
The DNA here is from genome assembly GCA_025716855.1 of Pilaira anomala. NCBI lineage: Eukaryota > Fungi > Mucoromycota > Mucoromycetes > Mucorales > Mucoraceae > Pilaira > Pilaira anomala. The sequence goes on along the minus strand of JAIXMQ010000015.1, from coordinate 268,891 downwards.
GCACTTGCAGCTTGGCCTCAAGGTCTTCAAGTGGGTGGTGGTATCACCCTTGAGAATGCTCAACAATGGTTATCGTATGGAGCTTCTAAAGTTATTGTGACCAGTTACTTATTCCCTGGTGCTAAATTTTCTAAAGAAAGATTGGTTCAACTCTGTGAACTTGTAGGTAAAGATAGATTGGTTGTTGATGTTAGGTTTGTATATAAAAAAAAAAAAAATACACATTGTATGTAAAAAAGGATCTTTTTTTTTTTTACTGACGTGATTGTATTTAGTTGTCGTAAAAAGAATGATAAATGGGTAGTTGCTATGGATAAATGGCAAACAATGACAGATATGGAAGTAAACAAAGGTAAAATAATGATATATATATAAAAAAAAAAAGTAAAACTGAACAGAATGATAAAATAGATACCCTTGATATGCTTAGCCAATACTGCAGGTAAAACATGATTTTATTTACCAAGATTTTATTTGTGTCCTAAACATTTTTTATTTAGTGAATTTTTAATTCATGCAGCTGATGTTGAAGGTCTTTGTAACGGTATTGACGAAGCACTTGTTGAGCGTCTTGGTGAATGGGTCACGATTCCTACAACCTATGCAGGCGGTGGAAGATGTAAATATGATAAAGAGGGGTAAATGACTTTATGATATGTACTGATTCTTTTTTTTTTTTTTTTATGTGTATATATTTGAAATGATTAGCAATGGAAGATTTGAAGCTTGTTGATAAATTATCCAACGGTAAAGTTGATTTAACATTTGGAAGGTAAAGTAATTTAAATAATAAAGTAGTTTACTTGTATTAAATTTAAAATATTTAGTGCTTTGGATATTTTTGGTGGAAATGGAGTAACTTTCCAAGAGTGTGTTGAATGGAATCAACAACATAAATAAAATTTAATTTTCCGCCCTCTTTTTTTTTTTTTTTTTTTTTTTTTTTTACTTTTTACACTTTTTTTTTTTTATCATTACTATTTTATTTATTTATTTTGTCAATGAGTTCAATAGTTAAGAAGAATATTCCTAAAGATGAGTGGGAACAACGTTTAACTAAAGTCAAAGTCAATAAACAGTAAATATTCAAAAAGAAAAAAAAAAAAAGAGAGAAAGAGAGAAAAAGAATGAAAGAAAGGAAATTAAATATATTATATATAACTTATTAGAGACCTTAATCAACTTGTAATGAATTACCTTGTTGTCGAAGGATATAAAGACGCAGCAGAGCAGTTTAGTTCAGAAAGTGGTTTAGCGCCAACAGTTGATTTGCAGTCTATTCAGGAAAGAATGGACATTCGTCACGCTATTCAGTCGGGAGATGTTGACACAGCCATTGACTTGGTAAACGACTTGAATCCAGAGGTATATAAAATTAAATTTTAAAAAGAAAGGAGAAAATAAAAAATTAAAAGTGAAAAGAATCTATTTAGATTTTAGATACCAATCCTCATTTGTTTTTTCACCTTCAACAACAACGATTAATTGAGTTAATTCGTAAAGGGAGTTTTCAAGAAGCACTTGAGTTTGCGTCAGAAGAAATGGCGCCTCGTGGAGAAGAACATCCAGAGTTTTTAGAAGAGTTAGAAAGAACGATGGCGTTATTGGCCTTTCAAGATAGTATTGATTCACCTGTACAAGATTTACTTCATCCAGGTCAACGTCAAAAGACGGCAAGTGAGTTAAATGCCGCCATCTTGTTGAGTCAATCGCAAGAAAAGGATCCCAGGTTACCTAATCTTCTTAAAATGTTGGCTTGGAGTCAAGAACAACTTGATGAGCGTATGATTTATCCAAAAATTGAAAACTGGGTCAAAGCAGAATTGGTGTTACAGGATGAAAATGGGAATAATTTACAAGACATTTCCATGTAAAAAGGAAAAAAAAATGGAGTATGAAAAGGAGGGCATTGACCCATTTTTTTTTTTTTTTTTTTGAAAAATAAAAAGTGCAACCATTGAAATAATATTATGATTTAAAAACCGAAACTTTTTTTTTTTTTTTTTCTCGATCAATTGCAGTTCGATCATTTTATAATAGAGAACTTTCATGTGTCGTTAAAGTGCTACAAATAGAATTTTTTGCTTTTTAGTCAAGGAGTTACAAAGTCTTTATATAGAAATTAACCATATTTGTAAAGCCCTTAAATAAAAATCTCTCAAATACATAAATTCACCTTTTCTTTTTTATAATTTTCACACTTCTTCTTCCTTCTATTTAAAAAAAAAAAATATATATATTATTATTTGGGAAAAATGAGTCATTGTATTTGGGGTTTTTTATCAGCAAAAGATCTTGAATTTGTTTATACTTCTTCCTATGACAAGTTGAGAGGTTATTCTTTATTTGAACTCATTCATCCAGATGAAGTTTTACTTGCCAAAAGAGATTTATATAAATTTATGGATTCTAGTTTATTAGGTGGATCTGTTACTAGGTATTTCTTTTTTTTTAATTTTAAAGATAATGATGATGATGATGAAACTAAATGTTCTACTGTAATATTAGATGTCGATTGATAGATTATTCTAATGTAAATATATATTAGCGTGTTTAATTTTTTTATTTGTTTATTTAATACCGTGTATTACACAGAATACTTTTATAACGTCAACACCAAACTATATTGTTGTTGATATTATCATGTACGTTGCAACTGAGAATTTGGTTTTAGCATTCTTTCATCGTCAACAAGGTAAATAACAAGGATTTTTTTTTTTTTTTTTTTTTGTAATGTGCTTATTAAAATCAAATCTTTCAAAAAAGATGTTTCCGTTTGCGGAGATCATAACTTCTGTACTTCAAAGAAAAATAGCTTATTTTACCAACTAAAATCAATATCGTCAACAACAACAACAACAACACCACCACCACCACCGACGGATCAGTTGTATCATTATTATAATGCGCCTAAACCGTCGTCTCCGCATCAATTTTTTCACATTCTGGATAATCGGACAAAGTCAGTGCTATTGTCATGGCCCGATCACTATCCCAACGAAATGGATGGCGCACAGATGCATATTTTAGATGACCGACCCATGTCACCAGGAGTATCTTGTTTTCATTGCGTTCGACAAACCATTCGAACCACTATATCAGGACAAAAAATAAACAGTTTCATCATAGAATATGGTTCGATTGCTTTTGTTCTCATTCAGGTCAAAAAAAGGTATAAATGCATATATATATTTTTTTTCAATTTGTGTATATTAATTATTATTATTATTTTTTTTTTTTTATCAGCGTGTCATTACCATCTTCTCCTCTTTATGATTATAAACGTCTTGATCCAATTAAAAAAAATCGTTCTAGTACAACATTTAATAAATTAGAAAATTTGTTATTACCAGTGAACATCAACAACAACAACAACAACAACAACAACAACAAACAACAACACATTCATCATCAAAGAAATCACTGTCAAAGTTGTGGAACTGATTCTAGCCCTGAATGGAGAAGAGGACCCACTGGACATAAAACGTAAATACATCATTTGTTTGTTTGCTTATTTTTTTTTTTATATATATAGAGTTTTATTAATATATAAGTTTATAGACTCTGTAACGCATGTGGGCTAAGATATTCTCGATCGGTAGCACGACAAGTAAAGATTGCTTTAAATCAACAAAAACAACAACAGCATTCCATATTTCAAAGTCAGGATACGCCACACACATCACCCAAGTCTAAAAGTTCATCACCTTCTTATTCTTACAATAGAGATGTATTAAAAATGAATTACCAACCTTATTTTATTAATAACAGTAATGATAATCATCATCGTAAGCATCATTCCGTTAAATAATTTTATGATATTCCCACAACACAACACCTTCTTTTTCTTTTTTTTTATCCCTTGACTTTCTTTTTATATTATATATTAGTTATTACCCTTTCATTCCCTGTAACAACAACAATTCATTTAACAATACCATTCTTCTCACCGAAATTATTTCAGAGTAATATTTGTTGCCATATACCTCTTGTGCTTTCTTTTTTATGAACATTATATGTAAAAAAATTAAATAAACCTTCCTTTTCCCGCGTTATATATTGACATGATTCAATAATGCTATCTTTTTTGTTGCTAAACTGACTTTTTTTTTTTTTTTTTTTTTTTGATTAGTATGATTAGTATTGTAGTGATACAAAGAAAGCTTGTGAAAGATGGCATGATATTTTGTGTTTAATGCAATACATATATTTTTTTATTATTATTTCTTTTTTTTTGCTCAGGGCATTCTTTGATCCATTAAATTCTTCTTCGTAGATCAATGAATAGAGTATCTATTAGTTTGCCTATTTGAGATATCGAGAACGTAAAAAGCTATTTTTATATGAAAAGTATGTTCAACATGATGTTACACTGTAAAGATATAAATACAAAGCGCTATCAAGGACCCGACCGAGAAAAAAATATAAAAAAAAAACCTGATGATTGGATCCGAGGAATTATTTACAAAGTTATAGGTTAGTAAACACAAAGAAATCTATTTTCACAGTAAAAGAAAATATGACAAAGGAAAAAAAAAAGAAAAAAAAAAGCTTATTTTTTCCAGGTGAAATGTCACTCAGAAAATTTGAGCACATGTAAAAAATTATATATTTTCACGCATCGACCTACTTTATGAAAATATATTAATAAAAATTAATTTCAGATGTTTTTCAACATATTTTGACACATGTGCCAATTACATAACTACTTTAAAAAAAAAAGAATTCCTATTTCTGCAGAATAACTATTTACCAGTATTATTATTATTATTATCTTTATTTTTTATTTCGCAATCTGTCGCACTCATTTTTTTTTTTTTTTTTTACTAATATACCCCTACCTGTCCAATGGTAATAAATCAAATTTAGTGCTACACAGTGCGTTATTAACTATAAATGTACTAAAATCGATCTTCCTCGTTCAGAAATGTGATACAAGAACAAAATTCTTCTGTATTACTCAATTTGACTTTCGGAAAAAGCGGACAGGTGCTAGGGTATTTTTTCTTATTATCTTTTTCGCGAAAAAGAAGACAATTTAAAATTACGTGATAAAAAATATCAATCCTTTAAAAAAAAATACATATATACATTTTGTTAATTTTGAAAATTATTATTCATAGATTTAAATAAACAAAAGAAAATAAACTTTTTTTTCATTAATTTTCTAATGTGGTTTGGCCATTTCAAATTGTTGTCTGTGCGTTTCCGTATACACAAAACAAGCTCAATCTTGATCAACTGGCTCTCAAAATAAAAAATTTAACCCGAGAGAGAGACGCGTCAAAAAAAAAAAAATCTTTTTGCCCTGGGAACCGCGTGCCCATCCCCACCCTCTCCTCACCCTTTTCATTATTATTAATATAAGCGGATATTGTAAATAAATAAATAAAAAACATTTTTCTCGTTCTGAAAGTAATCGTTTTAAACAATATTAGCGTTTTTTTTATTTCCTCCTTCTCCTTTTTATATTATGTATACAGTAAAAATAGAGTTTTTACTATAAAATATAGAATTCCAAGAAAATCGATTGGTCAATTAACGTTTTATTCTCGGTTACAAAATAGACTGAAAAGTGAAATATGAACATTAAAAGATAAAAGAGACATTTTAATTAGAAGAGAAATGAATTCGATTTACAGAGTGATCTGCTTAACAAATAGAATTGATCTATAATGTAGGTGTTGTACTGTAAAAAAAAAAAAAAAAAGGTCCATAGATCGTTCGATTTTATTGTTATTAAAAAACAATCTAGACACATGTAACAAAAAAAAAAAGAGCGATAGATAATTGTCTTTATTAGTCGTTTGTTTGTATACATTGAAAAAAGATCTAACTAGTTACTACAATATACACCGATCATCGTTTCATTTAAAGATTAATATGAAAGCAGCTACTGTATTACATATAGAAGTTATAGAAAATACAATTGAAACAGTGTAGTTGTTGTCTTATACTTCAATTTTACAGTATTAATGTGTATATTAAACAAATTACACTGCTAGAAATCAGAAAGAAAAGTTGGGAACACAAAGTGTAATCTAGAAGATTTCACTCTGACAAGAATTGATTAACACTTCTATAAAATCAAAGTGACCAAGTGTAACCTTATCGAATCGTGTGATAAAACGAGTTACTAAAGAGTAGAGTCAATTACGAACTGCAGTGAATTGGATTTCACTGCATAACACTAAAGAAAATAAAACAGCAAAAAATCATCCAGGAACAAATTTAATATGACCCTGAATACGTTTTTTTTTTTTTTTTTTTTTTTTTTTTTTTTTTGTAAGCAGCAGTAAAACACCACCACTAATAATTTTTACTTTTTTTATTTATTAAACAACTTTTTTCTGTCTGTTGTTTGTGGTATAATGAATGAGATTAACCTTGGTAATTAAAAAAAACTACACACAATTTCTATTTTCTAACGTTTGATATTGTCAGAAAGTCTATACGATAAAAGCTTTACCATGTATAGGTGTTCACCTTTACATAATTTTCCAAGGAATGTAAAGACTTTCGAGGATTTAGAAGAACAGATCGCAGCTCTTTTATGTGAAAATCTTGGGTTATATGTTGTTGGACAAGAAGTTCCCTCTTCAGTAACCCCGAAGGGAAAAATCACCAAGCTACGTTTTCAACCTTTGGAATTAGAAGAGTTCGAGTACGATGGTAATAACAGAAAGTTAGAACCTTTAAAGTTTGAACTCGAAATTGAACGTTCTCAGCTAAAGACGATACAAAAACAATCACTTATCATGATACCTGCAACAGACATACGAACGAGTCATGAGGATAGTGTGTTCAAGTTTTATCCACTTGTCTTATCCAAAGCAACATTACCTGTATTCCATATTATAGAACATTTATTTGAAAAGAGATTTGATGCGCGTATGGAATTATTAAAGATCCCTCACAGCCTATTTGAGTCTTTAGTGACAAGAACGGCTGAAGTAGGTCTTCAAATGCAATTGAGGTCTTATGAACATATAGCAGAATTTAAGGATATGCAAAAACTTTCAAGCTTAAAGTTGGAATATTTGACGAATCAGGTGAATTTGAAAACATTTCGTGTCGAGATTACCACTGATCAACTACTCAAATTAACTAAATTGATTGGTGACTCAAAAAAGGTCTATGCTGGTATTTGGAAACATATTTTTAATGGGACAAAATTAAAAATTACTGCTTTACATCTTAATTCTGTGTCCTGTCATATCGCTTCACTTTCTGCATCGAGTAAAATAAAGGTATTTATCATTGTAATCTGTGTATGTGTATGTGTATATATATTCTAACTGATATATATATATACAACTATTAGATTCATCATTCTGCTACAACAAGAGATCTTTATGGTGTTTTATATGAATTAATTGATTTAGCTAGTGAAAAAAAGCATGATGAAATCCTCTGGGTTTAATGATGAAGGGAGGATTTATGGGACTGTTTGCAAGGAAAAAAAAAAGTATCTAATAACAATAAAAAAAAAAAAAAAAAAAAAAAAGTTGGTAGAATAACTCCTCCCCCCTTCCTCCTTTTTTTATTTCTATTTCTTTTCTTTTTTTTTTCATTAAACATTACCATGACGAAAGAACCGCATCAAACACCAAAAGCAGTAAACATTATTCGACCTAGTTCAAACTATGGTTTATTACACAACACAACCAGTACAAGTAGTAGTGGTAGCAGTAACAGTGGTGGTTCGTTATTACAAAAAAGAACAAGTTCCATTACTTCATCCAATACCAGAAAAATAAGAGTCAACAGTACAGCTTCTAAACCAGAGAAGCCTTTATTAAACTTATATCACCCACCTACAAGAAAACCCTCGTACGATGATTATCATCGAATGACCTCTAGTCGACCTCCCATCGAGATTTATAAACCTCAACAACAACAAAGACTTACAAAGTCTTTTACAGTACCATCTTTAAATAATGAACATGGGCAACCAATACAAACTATAAATAAACCCATCTCTCGTCCCTCTCATCGATCTGTATTAGGTCCTATCAACGCTCCTGTAGCTATTACTACTTCACATCATATAGAAAGACCTCAAGATAATTTGATTATAGAACGAATAGATGATAAAACTATCGAGTCAGAAGAATCTGAAGAGGAAGAAGACGAAGATAATTCTGACGATAATGATGATGATGATAATGAAGATTTAAAAGATCAGGATGAAAATGACATAGATGATGATGATGAGGAGGAGGAGGAGGAAGAAGAAGAAGAGGATGAGCCCATAATAAATGAAGCACGAGTTAATCGAAAGGTAATACCAACAACTAATAATAAACCCCCCCGCATTTTTTATTCAATTTATTAAAATAGATTGCGGATTTGGAATTATCTATCAATTCATTACTTACAGTAAATGCAATGCTTGAATCTACAGTTAGAAAACAAGCATCACAATTAAGTCAAATGAAAACTAAAATGATGTCAGGTGAAAGTATTGATTTAATACTAGATGAGGTACCTACTATAATGGAAGTACCTGAAAATTTAAATGAAAATGAAGAGGATGATTGGGAAAAAGATGTATTATTTCAAAAATTACGTAAAATAACTGAACAAATGATTGAACAAGGACAAAAGTCGATTGATTTTGAATATAAAATATTGGGTAGAGTATTATCGAATTATACACCGCAAGAAGACGATGGCGATGATGATGATGAGGAGGAGGAAGAAGAAGAAGGTATATAATAATACATACATAGAGAGAGAGAGTGTGTGTGTTATATATTATATATTAACTTTTTTAGTATAGTAACTAAATCACCATCCACATCTTCATCACTTACTAAAACATCTACAACGCATAATGCCAATAATACACAAATACCCGCTACATCTATACCACTTACCCTTAAATCATCCAAACTTGCAAGAAAAAAGAATAATATTTAATTAAAAACAACTATATACTCCGTACAATCTTTCAAACACACACACACACACACACACACACACACACTTTTAAAATCCATCATATATATATATATATTTATACATAGCGAGATAATAAACTTTTTGGACGAAAAAAAAAAAATAATAATAATTAAAACTTCTTTATTTTATCACACTCGAAAAAAAAACAGCTGACTTTTTTGTTTTTCCCAGCAGCAAAAAACAACAGCAACAATGATGGTCCGTGTGAGTGAAGCAAAATATGGATCATAAACCTATATGATAAGACCATTTGTATAGGCTTTTACAAAAAAAAAAAAGGATAAAGCTCTAGAACAAATACGTCATAAAAGTAATAAGAATGTGGATTATATCATTGCCATGTCTCTAAATCCAGGGGCTTTTTTTTTTTCTCAACTATTTACAATGAATAGATCGAAATTAAACCAGCGAGAGAGAGAGAGAGAGAGAGAGATCATGGGGCTGTATAAAAATAAAATCAGGCTATGCTACCGTTAAAAATCGCGTAAAGATCAAAAGATATAAACAAAGCAGTAGTAGTAGTAGTAGTAGAGATAGAAAATATAGTATCCCATTCCCCGGGCCTAAAAATGTATATATACATCCGTGATAATTATTTCTACCACGTTTTTTTTTTTTTCTTTAGCCGTGTCTGATTCAGGGACAAAATGAGTTTTGTTGTAGTCATAGAGTTATATGTAGCAATTCATTTTAACTAATTTAAAATTCACCTGCAATATAAAACTCGGCGGGGGACTTGTGAATAAAACATGTGGACGTATGTCAGAATCGCAATATCTATTCCTTGAAGTTAAAAGACTTGCTTGATGCTATACGTAAAAAGGCTTTTTCACTAAAAATGGCGTGCCCTTGTATAAATGAGTCATTTTTAGTCTGTGAGTTACTACTATGATTCCTATTATCGAAGAAATAGTTTTAAAGATAGCATCACTAAAACTGTCTTTGTCGAAGGTGTGTGATTAAGATCATATGAGTGTAAAACAGTTATAATTAAACGTGTACTCGTAAATAAAATTTTTATATTGTTATCGTTATAACGGTACAACGGATAAATACAACAACACAACAATCAATGATAACATATCTTTCTCTTAGAGATAACTGTACTCTCCCTTCGATATCTGTATGATTTAAGTGCCACTACACGCAGATTAAACTATACTCATTAGATTTGTAAAAATATCATTCACTGTATCTCTAAAAATGCTATATATATGTATTACTCATTTATAGATATGTGAATTCTCAAAATTGTTTATTATTTCCTTTATTCGGCGTTTGCAGTTACAAAGATTGCTCAATCACAGCAGACAACACTTGGTCATTCTTAATAATGTTTTAGGTCATAGAGAAAGAAAAAAAAAATGTTTTTATTAAAGTAGTGTTATAAAATATTAATTATTAAACTTGATTCAGAATACAAGTGTCTACCTACAAGGAAAAAAAAAAAAAAAAAAAAGGTCAATAAAATGTCTATTGCTAGGTGTTAATGGTTATTAGGCCTCTACTAGTCTATGACCGAGCGCGTAACCCAGCGATCCGTTCGAAAAAACCTAACCATGTTGGCTTTCTGCTACTAGCCAAGATGCGGTGAACCCAAAGTGAATACTCTCTTTACTAACCAAGGCGTGTAATTGTTAAGCATCTACTAGTCTAGACTGAGTGCAATACCCAGTGATCCGTTCGAAAACCTAACCACGGTGGAGTTCAGATAATACACAAGCACTGGCGCATGTGGTGTTTCGCTGTTACTCACCACGACATGTACACATCAACCATTTTACTGAGTAAGCTATAAAAAACTTACCTAAAATTATTTCGTAGGGGGAGAAAAGAAAAAAGCAAAAAAAAAAAAAAAAAAAAAAAATTATTTATTGTTGACGACAGCGTGTTTTAAAAACGTGTAAAAGATTACATAAATTGTCAACAAATCCAATAAGCTTGGGAATCTCTTTTAAGTTTTCTGGTGCATCCAAATGATCTAATTCAGTCATCGTGTAAAAGCCCTTGCATTGCTGTTCAGTCAAGTAGAAAGAAATAGACGTACCTATTAATTTTGATTATTAATAAATAATCTAATAACTATGTGTAATGTACATATATTCTATATTTAAAACTTACCAACAATTTGAAAACTTAGCACTCCAAGAAGATTATTTTGAACAATTGCATCCTTTGAAAATATTCCTAGCTTGTAAAGGTCCTTATTTAATTTAGCTTTGTTTTTTTTGTACATCTCTTCTTTGATTTCCATAAAGCCTAAATTTATATCAAGTGTTTTTAAAGTTATACAACCATCAGGTCGTTTGCTTGAACACTTCATTGTATCTTTCTTATACTCTTCTGTTTGGGTGTTAGTCGAACGGAAGTAAACATTTTCTGCCTTCTCTTCAAAGAGCGGTTGAAGCATAGGTTGAATGAACCGAGAGGTTAATTCTAATTCTTTTGTTTCAAAAGAGTCATTTGGAAGTTGTTCAATCAAGGATTTGAAACATAGAATAACCTTGTTTTGATAGTTGTTGCCTTCTTCATTAATTAAAGCTAAGAGTTGTTGGGATGCCTTTATCATAGTGATTTTTTCAGTGATGTATTGTTGAACAATTTCAAATAATTGGACAAGTAGATCCCTTGAAAATTTTTGACTGTGTAATCCGATTTGCTCAAAAGTGTTTTCCTGCATCATACTAGCTGTCTTGTTATCAATAAACTTCAATAAATCAGGATGTTGATTTTTTTTAACTAAAAGAATACCCAATGTTGATAAGATATGATGAAGATGATCCTTATAAGTTAAATCGCAAGTACCAAGTGAATTTTGAAACTCATGGAAACGTTGCAAGATATTTACGTCGTTGATTTTTAATGCATTTTCGTTGTTGATGGGAAATGTGTTGGATTTCATCAATTCCCTTATTTCCTTACTGTTCAAACCAACTGATGATGTTGTACTAACAGAACTACTACTGCCAGACGAGGAAGCACTATCATCAAGCGATGAAGCCGCGTTACTACTATTAAGCGATGAAGCCGCCATATTATTATTAGAAGCAATTAATTTTTTTTGGTGAGCTTCCCGTTCGCTCCAATAAATTCTTGCTTCGTTGCTTGTTCTCCATGTTTGGTACTTCTCGTGAACTTGTTTTTTCGTTGTTTCATCTACAATGTAATTCTTAAGTAGATTGTTGAATCTCGATGTGACAGTCCTACGACTCAAATGACTGAAATGATTGAAGAATGTCAGATGATCAAGTGAGTCATTATTATTGCTAGCCCAGGAATATTCAAGGGGAGGCCTTTTCTTGCTTTTTTGTCTTGTTGGAGCCATGAAGATGTAAAACAGCAATAATGGCGTTTTGCATAGTCAGTTTATGCTCTGACACTGAAATAGGCCAAATATAGATCAGCCTCCTAATAAAGCACAAAAAGTTAACATTATTGTTTAGGTAAATAAACAAATAAAATAAATAGAAACTCTGTCTTTACCTGAATGTTGAGGAGGGTGTATCCTTTATTTCAGACGGAAAGGGGAAGTAACCATTCGACTTAGTCAAGATGAATGGCTAATGTAATTAATCACAAAATATTAATCACTTTATATATATCAAAAATAATATATCGAGATTTTTAATGTAACTGACCTACTCACATGCCTCGTTCGTTGACGACCATCTTGTCCTAACAGATTCGAGTGGATATCTTTTTCTATTCAATACATGCAATCTGAACGGAAGAGAACATTTAATTTTATTACATAGACAAAACGAATCATTTCTCTCTGATATAGTTATTAGAGATTTGATATATAAGACTTACCAGCTGACAACATGTTTATGATGCAAGTTTCAAAGTTATTTATTTCTTGAAATAAATTCTTGCCATTTCGCGCACTTTTTTCACTCGCTGACAGTCGCCTTACCACATGTGGGTTTGGACGAGATACACTCCTTATTAAATACATACAATCTGTACAAAAAAAAAAAGAAGAGGGGGAGGGGGGATTTGTTATTGAGATTTAAATTAGACAATAATGAATCAACTTCTTCTTTGTGATATCTTACACCCGCTGACAACATGTGTTATATGTATATGTGTTTCAAAATCATTTAATTCTTGAAGCAATATTTTGTTTAGATAGGTTAAGTGGCCAAAGCATGGATTAAGACTGTATTGGTAAGGAAGATTCATTTGAAATATATATATATATATAAAAAAGAAAAAGAAAGAACCAAAAGAAAGTGATTTATAAATAAAATTAAATCAAAGAAACCTGTTTTTTTTTTGTAACATGTGGGGAAAAAAATAAGAAGTCAATAACAATCAGCCGTTAGTTAACCAGACACTGTAATAAGACTTCATGTTTTTAATTATTGTTGCGCGTATCTATCCTCTATATTAAATGAGTTTGATGCGTAAAAGTAGTGTCTGAAGTAAATTTAAAAAATCCGATGCGCGCGTACCTTTTCCAAAAAAAAAAAAAAGGTAATTTAAAGAAACACGCGCTTATTTTTATTTTTTATTTTTTTAATGAGTAATTCAAGTAAGGTAGTTCATCCCTTCTTTTCACAACAAAAACCAAAGAAACAAAGGGTTTCACCTCCGAATACACCTTTACCTACTACAACAATAGACCATGCTTCACCAGCATCCATCACACCCCCACCTCCTCTCTCACCCGTGATACGTAGGTCTCAACGTAGACCTGTACCTGTCGTTACGGACACTGTTTCCAAGAGAACAACACTGAAACATGTACCAGCATTTGCTAGTTGTTCCACACCATATTATGCACCTATAGAAAAACCTAAATTTTATTCAGATACTTTAGAATGTCAAGCAAAAAAACAATACGAAGACTTGTTTGATTTTTACGGTCGCATTCCTAATTCAGACTATAAGGCAGATCATGAGTTTTCTCGATTGGATCGGCAAGTATTTGGTAGTGGACATATTAGACAAAAAGAGATGGAGGATCTAGTAGAAGAGGATCACCGACGCGTTTTGTTCAATAGAAAGGAAGAGGAGGCGATTGACTTTGAGACGATTAAAAAGGATTATTTCAAAAACCTAAATAGACAACGATCGACCCAAAGTGATCATACCACCAGTAGAATAAAGAAACCAAAGTACCATATTAATATAACGAATCAAGAGGAACTTCAAGCTTTCTTGGACCGTACTTTTCCAAATTGGTATGCGTTTTCTTCTTGTGTTGTTTTATCACAATTGATATTCAACAAGTCAAATGAGAAAAAGATACATCAGCAAAGACAATGGGTTGATGCTTATAGACCAAAATCAGTGAATGGATTATTAGGAGAACGATATAATCCAGTTTGTTTAAAGGATTGGTTACATCAAATGAAAATCTCACCCATGTCAGCACCTAGTAAGAATACGCAAGAAACAAAAAAGGGGAAAGGGATCAAAAAGAAAAAGAAGAAATTGTTGGATGGGTTAGGACTTTTAAGTTTAGACAATGAGGATGGACTCGGTTTATTGTCCTTGGAAACAAATGATGATGATGATGATTTTATGCCGGTTAAAAAGACGGCAAAGCAATTAAAGCATGAGTCAATTAAATCTAATATTATCTTATTGACGGGAGATCATGGTGTAGGAAAGACAACGATGGTGTATACAGTAGCCGAACAATTAGGGTACGAAGTGTTTGAGATTAATCCTGGGTCAAGGAGATCAGGAAAAGATATCATGTCAATGGTAGGAGAAATGACGAAAAGTCATCATGTTACTTTTGGATTACAACAGTATCAAGTTCAGAAAAAGGAAGAAGCAGAAGCAAGTTTAAAGAAACCAAAAAAGCGTAGATTGAATCCATGTTTATCTTCTACTCCTAAACAAGTGAATCAAACAAATGATGTTAGTGGAGGTGGAGATGGTGGTGGTGGTGGTGGTGGTGGTGATGGTCTCTTGAAACATTTCCTAAGAAAGAAGGCATTAGAGAGCCCAGTTTTAAAACGGGTACCTTCACCCGAACCAAAACAAAGTTTAATTTTATTAGAAGAAGTGGATTTATTATTTGAAGATGATAAAGCGTTCTGGACATCAATTAACGAATTATCTCAAAAGAGTAAAAGACCTATTGTGATGACTTGCAATGGTAAAATTGTATTATTAAAAAAAAAAAATCGTTACACACATTATCTTCTATTTATAACATATAATTAACCAAAATTCTAATAGATCCGGACCAAGTTCCTTTTGAGAACTTATATTTACAAACTATACTTGAATTGAAACCTGCAACGGACACTGAATTGTTACCTTATCTGTGGTTATTATGTTACTCTGAAGGATATATAGTTGATCCTGCTGATTTAATTTGTTTAATGGCCTTTTTGGGTAGAGATATTCGTCAATTGATTCAAACATTGGAATTTTTTGTTAAAAATGAGGAGCCTGTATTTGAATCTTATTTAGGAATTCATTTAAATGAATCACTTGTTGATATGAAATTAAAATGTGTACCTTCTCGCGTTGCCGTGGATACATTTAGATTAGCTCGTTGCTATGAGAATATTGGAGATAGTCGAATGATGAGTGAAGAAGATGAAGATTTAGATGATTTGGATCAAATTGAAAAAGCTTTAGAAGATAATGCTTTAGTAGATTCGTGGCTTGGTTCAAAAAAGAATGGAAATATGGTAAGAAGGGCTTAGTCATTATGAATTTTAAAAACGTGATCTAAATTGGGATATTTTGATTTATTTTAAGATTTATGAGGCTAATAAGGATGAAATCAATGGGTTCACCAGTCTTTGGTTAGAAGATGATGAAGATGATGCAAGTAATAAAATGTTGGCTGAAATTGAATCAAGTATATCGATTATGCATAGTGAAAATATCAAGTCAAGTGTATGGAGTAATATTATATGGGATGAATCTAGTCATTGGGATGAGGCTTGTGATGCAAAGTAAAGTATATGTATATATATATATATATATGAGTTTAACTAACATATATAAAAAAAGGTCTAATAATTTTGTTGATTATATTGATGCTATCAATAAATTATTAAGTGCAGAAATGATGTATCAACCTAATGAGGGGATGATAATAATGGATTATGTGTCATATATTCGACAGATGATATCAGTTGATAGTAAAACTAAATCTGTAAAAACTCGATCGAAAAGAAAAAGACTTTATTTACCAATAAGTGAAGAAAATGTAAATACTTTAACACGTAATAGACCACTCATAGATGAGGTAGAGTAGAAAAAAAAAACAAATGTTACTTTTCTGGATACTAAACCTATTTATAGACTGAATTTTGGATAGGCAGACTCTGTGGGCTAAAAAAAGAGATGCCTACTTCCAGCGAAATGCGTAGTTTTAATTCATTAGAAATAAACTAAATGATATCAAACAAAATGTTAATACCATGCGGCTTTCTCCTTTTTTCTTTCTTGCCTTTTCTTCTTTTCTTTTTCTTTTTTTTTTTTTTTTTGCAGGGTATATTTTTGTTTTTTTTTATTCTTTTTTTTTTTTTTTTTTTACTTGTAATAAAATCAACACAACACGAAAAATGACAGTGGAACAGGTTCATTCTGAAAACAAGTGTTACAACTGTCAAAATACGTGTATTCGAGGTGACCCGTCTTTAGTACGAGCAGTTGGCAATATATATCATAAGCAATGTTTTAAATGTAACGTAAGTATATTCTATTGCCACTGTTTTTTTTTTTGTTTACTTTCCCTCGGTCAGCGGTGATTGTTGTGTTATAAGATTTTATAGCGCCTTTTATATTTCTATATAAAATATAAATTCACGGATACAAGATCGGTTTTATTTTATTTAATATTGAATTAAAATATGATGATTAACTCTTTTTTTTTTTTTTCTCTCTCTCTCTCTTCTACTATAACTCTTTCTTTATATATTTTATTAATATTATAGACTTGTCAAATATCTGTAATTGATCAATTTTTTATTATGAATGATTCATCAGTAATTTTATGTGAAAAAGATTATTTTGAAATATCTGGTTTCAAGTGCCATCAGTGCAATGAATCAATAACAAAAAACAATTATGAAGTGATTGGTGACTATAAATATCATCGACATTGTTTACATTGTCCTGGTTGTACTATCGTCAAAAACGTACCATGTTCTATTGATGAAGAACAACAACAACAACAAGATGATGATGAAGAAGAAGAAGAATCATTTGAACGTTATGATTACAATGGCCGACCTTATTGCCGATATCACTATTCATTAATTAAAGGTACAGAATGTATTGGTTGTGGTCAAGCAGTACTTCATCAATATATGGAATTACCAAATAGTAATGGAAAATGGCATCCTGAATGTTGTATGATTATGAAATATTGGCACGTTGAATTAATTGATCTTCAGCCTATACTTCAATGTAGATATTATAATAATCTTTGTGTGTGTGTGTGTGTGTGTGTGTGTTTTTTTTTCTAACTGCTTTTTTATTTGTTATATGTATAGCTGATTATAAAAGTAAACAACAATTGGTGTTTATTCAGAATGATATTGAATACATTCGATATAATATTTGGAAAGAATTAAGCAACTATGAAGAAAATACATCTAAAATTATTTCAAATATTATTTTATTGCACCAATCGTCTGATTATAAACAAGAATATGAATCATGTCTATTATTAACAAGTCAATTGAATATTATTTTTACTATTTTAGATTTAGTCTTTAAATATTTTACTCGTAGGGTTATATAAATATACATTATAAATATATACATATATATTATAAACAAATAATTAACTCCTTTAACTCTTTATACACCCATTGTAGATCTTTCATGTGATGTACCAACTCAAAAACTAACCGATCAATTTGTCTTATTCATGGATAGTCTTTGTCAAACCAACATTAAAGACACCCAGAATTTATCAAAATTAGCTACTTTGTTATCACAATATACAAGAGATCTAGTCAAACTAAGTTTACAACAAACAATCATACTCGTAAAAATCATTGATTTCCTTTTATATCCATATTGTAACATACTAACCTAACCCCTTTTTTACTCTTTCTCCTCTCTCTCTCTCTCTCTCTCACACACACTCACACACACACACACTCTCTCTCTCTTTTTATATCTTTTTTTTTTTTCCTTTTTTTTTTTTTAGAAAAGACAAAATAATGATTTGATCGATCAAGTATTAAGAATTTATTCAACTAAATCATTTAAACAAACAACAAGTTTACCATGTTTAAATCACAATCTAAGGTTGATTGATATAGCGTTGTCAAGGTTGGCCTTTGTATTGGATATTAAACCACAACAAGGTACCTTATTGTTATTTTTTTTTTTTTTTTTTTTTTTTCTGTCTGTACATGTTAATCATATTGGTTACACAACTATATTTAGGAAAGCGACCTGATGAAACAATGCTATATAAACCAAATATCATTCGACCTACTCTCTTTCCAATTGTTCAACAAAAAAGATTAGTGAACAGTGCATCCAACATCCATCACTTAACACAACCTACTTCCGACACTTCTTCAAGCATAAAAAGATCTAAATCAACAACCAAAAAGCAACCAGTAGACACCATGACCAAAAATACCAGTAGAATCGATAGTATCCGTAGAGCTCTTACCACCAGTCGTAACAAAAAAGATGGTTCTGGTAACAATAATTCTCCAAGTAGGTCCAACAGTATCTTCTCTAGTAATCGTCGCGAACAAAAATCCTATAGTTTACATAACCCTTCTACACCTCCTCTTTATATCTCACTTCCAGATGTTGGGCAATTACATACCACACCACCACTTTCACCTCCTTCTGCCAACCAAACGATCTGGACCATACCACCTTACTTGACTGATTTAACATCACAACAAGATTCGATTATTCGTCACATTACTGTACTCTTCGTTGAATCACATGCAGCAAATGATCTAGTCTTACTTGAAGACCTCTTGGGATTATTAGAAAATTACAAAAAACCCTCTGCAGCCACACTCTGGGGTAAACTCAAGACTCATATCTTGACTCCAAATGAAACAATTACAACACAACCTTTGATGCATCATCATAATAATAATAATAATAATAATGAAAAGAAAATTGGCGTTTCATTATCAAATACCAGTAATGGTTCATTGAACAATTATCAAAAGATTCCTGAAGTGCAAAATTTTGAACTTTGGAAAACTCATTGTCCTTCTGTCATCTCTTGCTTTTCTCCTCATTCGTATGCACCTGCATTTATTAAAGATTGTGTATTGGCTATGATTGAACAAGGTAAGAAAGAGAGAGTTTTTCTTTATTTATATACATACATACAAAAACAAAACAAATAGATTTTCTTATATATACACTTTACATTAGATGTGAAGACAGAAGGAGTATTCCGAAAAAATGGAAATATTCGCGTATTAAAAGAAATGTGTGAACAATTAGATGATGTTCAATTACAACGGGAAGATTGGTTGGATTTCTTTAGGGAACAGAATATAATTCAATTGGCAACATTTGTTAAAAAGTATCTTCGAGAATTACCAGAGCCTTTACTCACCAGTCGATTATATAAATTATTCTTGCTGTCAAACGATAAAGCAGATAGTAGTGTTCCCATTATACATCTTGCTATTTGTTTGTTACCTAAAGTCAATCGAGATATCTTACTCTTGGTATTGGCTCTTTTGAATTGGGTTGCAAGACATGCTTCTGAAAACAAAATGGGGGTTGAGAACTTGGCTAGAGTGATAGCACCCAATATTCTTTATAGTCACAAAAAGCAATCTCCAACCACTGCAGCCGATGTTTCATTATGTCATGGAGAAATTCGTGTGGTAGCTACTATGATTGAATATTATGATACTTTTATCGAGGTAAAAAAAAAAAAAAAAAAATTTTTAGTAGTCATGATTATGCTTAACATTCTATTTGAATATATTAGGTTCCAAATGAATTTACTGAATTATTACAAAATCCAAAGATGACACTTTATCTTGCAACAAATTCAATTGACTTGAGTTGCTCCAAACATTTCTTGAAATCATTTATTCAATTGTTAAAGGTGAAAAAGGAAATCACTTCTTCTGAATCTGTATTACCGCCATCTCCTTCTACTTCTACTGTGTAACAATATCTATATATATATTTCTATATATCCGACCTACTTGTATACTAATACCCAATTTGCTTCACTCTCTCTTTTTTTTTACCTTCTTACACATGAGTTTTTGTACTGTAAATTTCTCTTTCTTTCTTTCTTTCTTTTTTTATACCTATAAACCTTTTTTTTTTTCTTTCTTCTCCCCTCTTCGCATATAGTCACTCTTTGTTTTTACACATACAATTATATAAACTTTTTCATTTTTTTGAGTATTAACTTTATTGGTACATTGATTAAATCTATCTTTTTTTTTACATGGCATCATACTTGTTTTCACACATGGAAAACCACTCAAGATGTTCTTCTGGTGTATGTTGTTTAGCCATCTTCACAACCTCTTTAGAACATTCAATGTATTTCTTAACTTCCTCCTTCATGGTCATTACATCTTCATCATAAATTTGAGAGACCAAAACATCCGTTTCATCCACCAAGTTACGAGCACAAGTATAGATTTCATCTAACCATTGCACAGGACAAAATTCCGCTTCACGAATACAACGACGTTCAATTTTTTGCATGACGAAAACAGCCATATCGACTAATTTGGCGATTTGTTTAGCGACCTCTAATTCCTCCTCTGATAAATCTGTTTCCTCATCACCTTCCTCGTTATCATCAAAACCCTCTGAAGCGTCTTGTCCAGAAGCGATTTCATGTACCTCCATCTTGGCGTCCTTGAGGGTAGCAGTGATTGATTTCCAGGCAGCCAAGACAGCCTCCTGATTGGACTTGGGAAGTGTATCGATCTCTTTACATGTATCCCATAAGGCAGCTGTAGGAACCATATAAGATACTTTCTTACGTGTCTCTTCTTCGTTTTTCTTATCCATGAAACTATAACATAAACTGATGACACCTTGTAATAAATCTCGGACAGTGGCTTTATAAGCTTCCTTGTAGATTTTACCGGCTGTACTAGTAGGGACTGTGTTGTAGAATCCAACGATACGGTATAATGTGTTACTGACTTCACTGATCATATGGATCGCATCGACTGCTTTACGAGGTGGTTTACACGATAAAGTAAACTTGGTGGCGTTATGAGAAAGAATTTTTCCGAGGTTTACTACAGAAAAAATATTATTTTTAATAAGTATTTTTATTGTATTTATAAAAAAAAAAATGTGTTTTTTTTTTTTTTTTTTTTTACCCATGGTTTCATGAAATGACTCTGTATTGAAATCAGAAGTTTCAACTTGACGGTCCTTGTTCAAGTCTTGTACATAAACAATACACATGTTACAACATGCTTTCAACTTTTCTAATTGGAGAATAGTTATTATCAAGCTTATGAATGGTATCTATCTCTTGTTTTAAGGTTTGAATTTACCTTGGAAATCTTGTTCGGAAGCCATTCTATTCAGGATTTATGTTTTGATTAACAAGATTCTTCTTTTGACATGAAAAAATAAGTTATCAAAAAAAAAAAAAAAAAAAAAAAAAAGTAAGCAGTCACTGCCTTTGTTTTCTGGTGTTCACTTTTCTACTGCTTTGAATGAAGCATTTTTTTTTTTTTTACTTATTTTGAAAGAATAATAGCTTCTCTTATTATCAGTTTTTGAATTTACTAGATAGCATTGTTTCATTGCAATTTACTTTATGATTAATAAGGAAATAAACTCAAAATAGTCACTTTCTTTTTTTTTGCATTTAAAAATGATGAAGAGGATACAATCCAAGATTATCGAGTATGATAAATTATGTAATGTACGAAAAAAAAAAAAAAAATAGAGGCTGATCGATTCTTTTATCACGTTTGCATCTTAGTTCATGTTACATTTTTGTTCTTTTGCTTTTTTTTTTTTTTCACCGACGACGATGCCAACTAGATATAGATTTTGACTGCAAGGTAGAATTACAGAGTCAGCATGATACATTAAAAGCATGATTTAACTATTTAATTGCTTTTGATGGTGCTAAAAAAAAAAAAAAGAGTACGTGTGTGTTTCTCTCGCACCAAGTATTTCCCATGGAGAGAGAAGGAGATAAAAATGACGTTTTTACAATTCAATATTCAACATTTAAATGTCCTTCTGTGTATTTGTG
Organism: Pilaira anomala; assembly: GCA_025716855.1. Taxonomy (NCBI): domain Eukaryota; kingdom Fungi; phylum Mucoromycota; class Mucoromycetes; order Mucorales; family Mucoraceae; genus Pilaira; species Pilaira anomala. The sequence goes on along the minus strand of JAIXMQ010000015.1, from coordinate 246,729 downwards.
GTACCTGAAAAACAATTAAATTACGCAGAACGTAATAAATAAAGGTACCAAAACAAAAAACAAAAAAAAAAGCCAGAAAAATAAAATAGAAACTGTTTGGTTCTGCATACGTTTTTTGTTTATGCTTTTTTTTTTTTTGATCACACAGTGGGCTTAGGAAAGAAAAAGTTCTGAAATCCTGGTTATTGAGTTTTGGATCTATAATGTATATTTTACGTCAGATCAGATACAAAGAGAAATAGTTTTTTTTTTTTTTTTTTTTTTTTTTTTTTTTTGCCGCATTAGTGGTGATACTTTGACTAAATATAGGTAGCGATCAATAACAATCAACAAAGAAGATGGTCGTTTCTTTCTAATAATTCCATAAAAAGAATAGAGCACATTTGCTTTTCTTTTTTGCCAAGAAAAACAGGATTCATAAAAAAGGGCTTATTATTACAATATAATTACAAATTTGGTTTTAAGTGTGTAATATAGAAGAGAGTATTTTTTTTAAAAAAAAAAAAAAATTCGGTACAACGACTTGAAAATCATTCGGGAGAAAGACCACACGTGAGAAAGATGCGAGTATGGTAATTTACTAACTAAAGAACTATTTTTAATTTTTACTGAAAGATTTTTTTTGGTACACAATAAAAAAAAAAAAAAAAAAAAAAAAAAAAAAAGAATAAGTTTAAAAAAAGTTAGCGACATTTTTAATATTAAAAAGCGTGTAAGTCTGTTTTCAAAAGGAGTGAGTTACAATATTAGAGAAAAGAGAGAGAGAGAGAGAGATCTCAACTGTAAAAAAGCAATAATGACGATCCATTTGAAAAAGATAGAATTGTTGGAATGACTCTTTTTTTGAAAGGAATTCCGGGACTCATTCCCGGACTATCTTTTTACACTTTTTTGGAAACGTTGCCAAAACGCTATACAAATTTGTTTGGGACTGTAACGCAGAGATGTCTCTCAATTAAAGCTGTTTTTTTTTTTATGTTCCTGTTACTTTTTTTTGCTAAATATAAACTAATAAAAGACCCCCCCCCTTTTTTTTTTTATATATATAAATTTATTACACAGATCAACGCAACCTATTTTTATTAAAACATTGACATGTTATAATAACTAATATTAGGATATTTACCTCTTTTATTATTTCTTTAAAGCCCAAGTTTCTTTTTTAATCAAGACTTGTACAACGCGGCGATTAGTAAAAAAGCAAGAAAATATTATTCCAAATATAAAAAGAAAAACTTCTAAAATAAAAAGGTAATAAGGTTGACACTGCGCTGACCCCGCCTATTTTTTTTTTTTTTTTTCTTAAAAAAAACATGTAGTAAAAGGATAGTTTTTTTTTTTTTTTTTGTTATAAATTTTGAAAATATTCATGTCATGCATAAAAAGAATACATGCAGGAAAAATGTTTCCAGCGAGTGAACAATCAAGAAATAAACATGTGTCTCCATGCGTGTAAATTATAAGAATTTATTCAAGAACGAAAGAAAGAAAGAAAAAAAAAAAAAAAAAAAAGGTTATGTACATGATGAATGGGGATAAAGGCGTAAAAAAAAAAAATTATTGGAAAATTGACTTGATAGATTTCAAAATGGATTTCTTGCGTACAATTTCTGAATTTGCTGGTGATGGTAAACCAGTATTTGTATTCTGTACGGTTTGTTGTTGTTGTTCTTGCATTTTTTGTTGTTCCAATTGTTGTTGTTGTTGTTGTTGCTGCATTAAATTCTTTTGTTCTAATTTCTTTTGTTGTTGTTCCAACTCTTGTTGTTGCAGCAATTGGCGTTGCTTTTCTTCTACTTCTTCTTCTTGTTTAGCTTGAATATCTTCAATTGATTCTCTTGGAGAAGGTGGTGATCTTGCTGGATTTAAACTAGATTGTAAGAGAGCTTCTTGAATGTAACGATGGTCTTGTGTAGCAATTAAGGACTCTTCAAATGTAAACTAAAAAATATAGAATAAATACAAAATGACGACTTTAATTTTTTTTTTTTTTTTCTTAAACTTACCCATCTTCTTTCACGTTTCTTTTTTTCGGGGAATTTCTTTGCAACTTCTTCAATGATCATTTCAAATATCCAGTGATGAGCTTTAAGCTTTCGCTTCTTATTTGTTCGTTCTTCGAATACACCGATTTGTCTTGTAATTGTGCCTTTAATACCGGCTTCTTCCCAGGTCTCACGTTGAGCAGCATGTTTTTGAGTTTCATCTCGTTCCCAACCACCTTTAGGCTATAATGAATTAATATAAATTAGTTTAATAAAGTTATCATCAAACAATGTTGTATAATTATTTTTTTACCAAAACCCAAGCATTTTTATTTTTTCTACTACTGATAAGTAATACACGACGATTTTGTAAATCTAATGGGATACATCCAGCCACCTGTCTAATATTGTTTTCATCAACAACATCTTGTCCATGACCATGTCTTGACTTCTTTGAGAAATCGGTAAAGTTATCATTAATCATTTCAGGAGGAGGTGTCATTGCGCGAGTCATTGTTATTTTATTGATTGATAATAAAGAAAGAAAGTGAAAAAAAAAAAAAAAAAAAAATCATAAAATTTTACGAGTATTTATAGTTTTTTTTTTTTTTTTTTTTTTTTTTGTATAGCCGAAAAACATATTATGCCAAGATTAATAATAAAAAGCAATTACGGAATTCCCAAACTATATCTTCATCCACTGATCAATGTTTCACTCATAGTCTAACCCACTATTGGCTTTTTCTAGTCGGTTTTTTAAAAGGTTTCTTGGAGTAAAATGACTTCATTTTCGTCAAACCCTGCCCGTAGATCTCTCTCTCTCTTTTTTTTTTATATATAGAGCGAGCCCTAATTATTTTTACCGACTTTTGTTTTGTGTGTGTAAATAAAAAAAAAAGTATTTTTAGCAAAATCCCCCTATACCCGATCAATTCTTGTCTCGGTTGTTGTTGCAAAAGAGATTTGATAGTGTCTGTGGTGGTCTCACGAGTACGACACAATTAAAACAATAAAGTAGTACCCCCAGCTTTTTTCTTTTTTCTTTTTTTTTTATGTTGATTACTTATACAATCAAATAGAAGCATCAATATTTGATAAAGAAGGTTTCCTCTGCATAACCCAATTTTCTTTATTTGAATAACTAAAAAAAACCCCACCACCACCACCACCATTTGTCAATTGTAACTGGTTTGTGTTACACGCACATCAACAAGTATTTTTTTTTTTTAAATGTTTATAAACTAAAATCTATATTAACAAGAAGGCTTTTTTTATTTTTAGATCTGTAATACATTTATGTTTACCAAATTAACTGACTTATTACTACAAACTTTTTATAAGCCAACAAAAGCTTTTTTAAATCAGACAAAAATACGCCACAAAAATATGTAATTTTTTTTTTTTTTTTGAACCCATTTTTATGCAAATTGACTGGACTTCATCAATTTAACTAAAAAAAGGAGCCAGATATAACAAAAACTATAGTATGGGCATAATGCATTCACTGCAAAAATAACTCTTGTACAGATTACTTCCCCTCTATCTATGCCACGTACGCGTATTACTTAAAACTATTCTTATTTCATTATACTTGTCTTCTATATATTTATTATTATTACTATGTACTATATTTATTATATTTATTATGTACAATAATATGTATATCTTACTCTATTGCCGCTTTATATATAAAATACTTTATCAATATTTGTTTCTAAATTAACAGTATGTGAAGTTAAGAACCTTTATATACACATTTTACTATATAATTGTTTTTTTTTTCTTAAGATAATATTTTTATTCTTGAGTGTATTGATATATAATGTGTACGTTATAGTGACTCTAAAGAGTGAAGAAATAAATGTGAGTGCTTATGATGATATTTTGTCAAGCGCCTCTGGAGGCCTATAACTGCCATCGTAATATCATCTACTCGAAGGTGCTAACTCAATGGGGGGCGCTTTTAAACAATGAATACAGAAATTTTCTGCTCATCATGAAATTTTGAATTTTTAACAAAATTCAAGTGGGACTTTTCCAGCATATAGAAAGAAGTTTCTTTGATTTTCAGTCTTTAAACTGTTACCTCTTCCTCTCTCCGAAAGCCAAGCCATGTAGGTTATTTATCACATGCACAAAGCACATCTGTTTTGCTATAATTATCATTTAACCACTCGGGAAGAGTTGTGGTGAGTTCATTGACAAGTATGTACTTCAATGAATGTTATGTGATTGTGATAGCAAATCCTATCAAATATCACTATATATCGCTGATGAATTTTGTTTTTCTTCAGTCGATACTTTGAAGACATGAGTCCGTTGTTTGAGGATCGTCTGGAGTTCCTTCCCCCCCGTAGTATTTGGAATATGAGGGTAATGATAGTCATAGAAATGTCAAATATGATATATATATAAAAAAAAAAAAAACTAATCTTTATGTCATTATAATATAGGGGTGATTGAAGGAGACTGTAAGTACAATTACAGTTCTCAAAGAAGAGATGTCAAAAGGGTGCTACACCTACTGTCTCTTCCCTCCCCCCCCCCCACACACACACTGAGAGCATAAGCTTGTGAATCCTTTTGATTCTAAAGCTGGTGCAGGAGGAGGAAGACAGCACTAGTATATGGCTGATATAGGGCCATTCTATACTCTTACGCCAAAATGAATGTACTATAATTCTTAATTTTTTTTTTAATAGTTTTATTTTATCTTATAAAAATAAATAACGTCGAGAGCATTCTATCCATATAACTATGTAACTTGCCTTTAAAAGTTTGCATTACATTAATGTAAAAAGCGCCATTTTTTTTTTTTTTTTTTAGCTTTCCGCCATTTTGAGAAAAAACGCCAAATTCCCATAGCGGGTTTGACTGTATGTATGCAAGGCCAAAAAGAAAAAGAAAAACAACTGTCTTTCTGTGGTACCTGTTTTTTTTTCTTCTTCTTCTTTCACGACATAACGAGTTAAAAGTCATACAAAAAAAAAACATTTGGTATACAAAAAAAAAAAAGTAATTAAGCTGATTTACTTGTTATTCTAAGTACTTTATAACAGTAACGTAAAGATCCCATTTTAATTTTTGAAGTGAAAAAAAAAATAAATAATAAAAGTTGTAAAATATCAAAAAGAGAAGAGGATGACATGATTTACCAGATAAATACAGGAAAAAAAAAAAAATGATTCAGCACGTGAATAGGTTACTCACGACTTTAATTCAACAACAACTGCTGCTCAGTTATTATTTCTCTCTCTTTCTCTCTCTCTCTCTCTCTCTCTCTCTCTCTCTTTCTCTCTTTTTAGTTTATATAAACTTTTTACTGCTTAGAATGAATACAGAATAGTAAGTTGTATATAAAAAAGATGAACAAGTAATCTCATTCTTTTTTTTTTTTTTTTTGTGGTCATCCTCTTAGTGATTACCTTTTTAAGTTATTACTTATTGGAAATTCAGGAGTAGGAAAATCCTGCTTATTACTTCGATTTGCTGATGATACATATACTGAAAGTTACATTTCTACTATTGGTGTTGATTTTGTAAGTATTATAATAAATTATGCAGATAATTAGATACATTGCATTAAATAAATTTTATTTTATGTATTATTAGAAAATCAGAACAATTGAATTAGACGGTAAAGTATGCAAGCTTCAAATTGTAAGTCATAAATTATGTAAAAATGTTGTTTGTTCCATTATTTACATATATCTTATATACGAAAAAAAAAAAAAAAAATTTACAGTGGGATACTGCAGGTCAAGAAAGATTTCGTACCATTACATCTTCTTATTACAGAGGAGCACATGGTATCATTGTGGTGTATGATGTAACTGATAACGAGAGTTTTGAAAATGTAAAGGAATGGCTTCGTGAAATTGAACGATATGGATCAGAAGGTGTGAACCGATTATTGGTGGGTAATAAGAGTGACCTTACAGATAAGAGACAAGTGACGCTTTCCGCCGCCAAGAAATGGGCAGATAGTGTAAATATACCCATCTTGGAAACATCTGCAAAGAACTCGAGTAATGTAGAACAAGCTTTCTTGACAATGGCTAGACAGATTAAAGAAAAAATGGCTATCCTTGGTCAAGATAATATTGGTAATAACACTAGTAAGATTAGAGTTACTCAAGGTACCTCGCTTCGATCACCTGCTGCTGCTGCTGAAAATAAAAATGGTGGTGGTTGCTGTTAAATTTCTTTTTAATAATATATAATATACTAAGTAGTCCTCTCTCGTAATAATATAATAATTAATATAGTATAAATCAATAATAACAATATACACTTGATAAGTATAAAATAAGATAATCCTAAATAAAAAACACGCGCCAACTAATGTAGCATATATATATATATGGAGTGAGAAAGTGAGAAACCATAAGATCTGTATCATGTTCCTTGTTGTTTTCTGTATTTATTACTTTTTGTAGAATATATATATAAAAAAAAAACACACGTGAGTATTTATAAAAATAAACTTACCTCTCTCTAGTTTCTTATCTCTTCTTGAGACAGCTTTACTTGTGATAATTATTCATAAAATTTATAAAAGATAACTATGAATTCTTATGGGGTGTATTTACATTAGTTATTTCTATCCGAAACAAACGAGCTGTCACTCGATACACTGAGGACTTCCAGAAATTATCCAGGAGAAAACCAGACATGTAGTTACACACACACATATTGGTTTACCAAGAAATAATGCGGTCAACTTAAAGAGAATAATTTCCTATTGTAGTAGTTGTAATTCCTTTGGTCTAATAACTAATGATTGAGATCGACAGTTTTGTGAAGGAAGAGACATAGTAACTAAACGATAATTTTTGTCTTTTTTTTTTTTTTTTTTTTTTTTTTTTTGTAATACTTAAATACATAAAAACTCTAATCATCGCTAAGAAACGTCATTGTCATCTCTCCCTTCTCTCTTCCCTCATTTTCTGATTGATTTGAATCCTTGTCACACTTCCATTTGTCGTTAGTCTTGGACTGGCTCACTAGTAATATAAGCCAACATTGAACCTTTTCAGTTGATTCCTCTCTTCTTAATGTGTGTGTGTGTCGATGTTCATTGTAATTAAAATTTATTATGTATTTTTTTTTTTCTTTTGTAAAAATAGTAAATTAAAAGATAAAAGATATTAATTTCATTGAAACTATTTTATTCGATTCGTTGTACGATTGAACTAGACCCTTATTATTTTACACTAATAAAAGTAACTCCTTATATTGAGAGTGATAACCAATCGTTAACCCTAACTAATACTATACTTTATGCTTGGATATAGTTGTGATCGTGTTACCTGATGCACGGTCGTGAGTGTGTCACTTTTAAGCTCGTGTCTTTTCTGAGTAAATTATCCGAAACAGTTATGTAAATGGTTATAAACGAGGAGGGAAGAAAGAACTATTTTGCCCTTTTTTTTTTTTTTTTTGTTGGTAAGTAGGGATAAAATCAAATAAGTTATGAGACATATTGGAGTCATTATTGGAAGTACACGTACAGTAAGAGTAGGAAAGATGATAACAGAATGGGTATTAAAAAGTATCCAGACAACAAGTGAAAATATTGAATTTGAAGTGATTGATTTAAAGGAATGGAATCTTCCTTTAATTGTTGAAGAACCTGAAATACCAGCCAAAGGAATATACAAGTTCGAAAAGACAAGAGAATGGAGTAAGAAAATCAAGTCAAAAGATGGATTTATATTTGTTACACCTCAGTATAATTGGGGGTATCCAGCTTCCTTAAAGAACGCGATAGATTACCTATTTAAAGAATGGAATGATAAACCCGGCATAATTATTAGTTATGGATATAGAGGAGGGAGTAAAGCTGCGTTACAGTTATCACAAGTTTTAGAAGGACTTCGAATGAAGGTGATAAAGACGATGCCAGCTATTCAAATATCTAAAGAAATGTCATTTGATGAAAAAGAATATAAAGAATTTTATGATGCATATAGTGATATAATCAATAAGTCAATCATTGAATTTAGAAGAACAATGATGACATGATGAATATAATGAACAATAACAGTGTTTAAATAAATAAATTTGTGTGTCGTACATAAATTGAGAACAATGAATATATGAATTTACATAAAAAGAGCAAGGAGAAGCAAAAAAAAAAAAAAAAAGGGTGAATTTTTGATATATGATCCCTCCTCCTCCTCCTATTATTTTTCTTCATTTTAATATGTTTTCAAAGACTAAAGTAGAGAATATGTTAGGTCTCTTTTTTAATACACTCAACTTGACTTTCTATCTTGTTACCATGACAAGTGCAGCGATGAAAATCAGATTAACAACAGATAAGAACGTATCACATATATTAACATGTCTCTATGCATTGTAAGTATAGAGTTTTTGTGATATAATGTATAATAGATACTAATGTATATATGTATGTATATCATAAAAGTATATCGTGTCTATGTTTAATAGTTTTAGAAATCAAAACATTTCACAAAAGTCTTAAATTATTTACATTATATCGTAGTAAAAGCTTAATTTTCTTACTGTAAGTATAATATGTACATGTACTAAAAGGAAAAGGGATATATATATGTAAGGTAGATAGAATACTAATGATACATCATAGATTAGGTGGTATCATTTTTAGTTTATTACATCCATTCATTTTGTTTACAGCAAGTGCTGACTTGATAATGGGATTAGTATACATGTTACTATCGTTTTTTCCTTCGACACCTTTTCCAAGAACCATGATTGAAAATTGGCAAAATTGGCAAGAATATTCAGCAGAAGGATTAGATTTAGATAGACCAGAAAGAAAGGTATTTATTATAGACCTTCTGTTACACCAGCTAAATTATTTTTTTTTTTATAAAATTACAGAATAATGATGTGGATGATGATAATGCTGCAAGGTTAAGAAAATCCATGTTAGAAACACCCCCACGTAGTAAATCAAATAGTCCTGCTTAAGGGATGGAATGCTTTAATGATTAAAATAACCTGCTTTTTTTTTTTTTAAAAAAAAAAAATATGCAGCAAAAAATTATTTGTTTTCTAAATGTGTGTGTGTGTGTGTGTGGTATTAAGAGAAAAAAGAAAGATATTATACAGAGAATTTGATCCATAGTTTGTAACCAGCTAATACACCACTTAAGAAACCAGACCATGCTTGTGTACTAGGAGAGTGTGTTGGTTTCCAAATATCACATGCTATTAAAAGGGATAGTTAGTATATATAGTGTATACAATCATATTAGAAAAACTTACCACAAAAGATACCGTCCATTAATAACTTTATAATGGAAATTTCAGTTACAAAAATCTTTTGTTTACGTTGTTCAATGGAGAAGTCTTTTGAGACAGATTGTTTTTGTAATTTTACAAGTGACTTAAAGTTATCACGAAGGTCAATAAAGATACCAGAAAACCAAAGATAAGCCGATAAAGTCTCTGAACGATCACCTATGTTTTTACCAAAAACACCCAATTTATGTAAACAAAAGATATCATCCGAGATATTATTAACAATCGCATGAGACAATAGAATGAATTGAAGCAGAGTGTTCTTCGTTGTTGATAATTGTCTCATTGGTTCTAATGCAGTACCTAATCTTAATAATTTTCTAGTCATTGAAAAGTTACTGGTGATGCTTGACCAATGTTTGCCATTGACTAATTTATAGTGTAACAAAATTTTGATAAAATATTGAATAATTTTCATCATTTTATCACGACCGTCTAATTCTTTTAATAACTTTTGAATCACATTTAAATATCTTGTAACGTACAGTCGAATCGATTTGTTGTTGATAATAACTGGTTTATTAAGAATTTCATACTCTTCTGGTTCTGGTTCTGGTGTTAATGGTAATTGAATATCACGACCTTGATAGAATTTTAGCGTTTCTGGTGGTGGTGATGGTGTAGGAAGTGCATGACAAGGAATAATAGCTGTAGTGGTGGTGGTGGTGGTGGTGGTGGTATTCATGGTATATAAGTGTTTAAAGAAAAAAAGGGAAAAAATAAAAAAATAAAAAAAAAAAACTTTTTCAAATATTTATATCCATTTGACTCTTCCGCGGAATACTCAAGTTCCGCGGAATATTTTTTTGCACGAGTTGTATAAATAGCATGTTTATTTTTAAATTCAACTCCCGCACTTACTGTTTTGATTAATCGACTTAAAAAAAAACTTTCAACTAAATGATTACCATATTTAGGTAATAATTGACGGTTGAGCTGCATAATATAACGCGTTCAATTTTCATGGAGTAACTATTTAATGAAATAATGAAAGAGAAAAGAGTTTACTTGAACACTGCCACTTGGTTTATAACTAGGAGCGTGTTGTTGCATTCTGTTTGTATTTAAGGAATTCGAGAAATATAACTTTGACTGGTATCACGTCTTGATAATGGATGATTATTATCCTTCAACAAACTACGATTTGATTCATCATCATCATCAGTTCTTGGGGCAGTAGTACTTGTAGGTGCAAATCTTCCACTATCATTGTCCATATTTGCCATTTCAGTCACTCTACTATCATTGGCCATATTTGCCATTTCAGTCACTCTACTATCATTGTCCATATTTGCCATTCCATCAGTCACTCCACCAACACGGTTTGCATCACTTAAAGTCCTAAATACTTCGTCATCAACATAATAAGCTTTGAATAGCGTTTCAAGCATTTGCACACGTTCTTCTACACGACCTACACGTTGTGCTTCAGTTTCTTCATTATCCAAATTATTAAAATCTGTAGTACTGATGATGAGTCGACGATGAACTGGATCAACGAGCGGAACACCGGAATCTGTAACTTTAAACTTGGATTGGAGATTACTTAATAATGAACGTTTAAAAATGCCTTTACTCCATCGATGAACAATACCCCAGGGAGATTTAGGACGGAACCCAAATAAACAGACTTGAAGTGAAAATAATAAACCTGTGATACCACCCACAAAACCTAATGAATTTACCAAAGTATACACCTTGACATCTATTTCAGTTATCTCTACAAAGGCTGATGGAAATACTGCAAGAGTGCCTAGTTCTGACTCAAGTCTTTCAATATTTGGATTAGTAGACTCACTACGAAAACTACTACTGATCTCTGGTATAGAACTCACAACAGGTAAAAATCCAACATAGTTCCAATTGACATCTTGCAAGTAACGGTGTTCAACTAAGCTATAAGCAAGTAAACTATGGGTGAATGGCTCAATATCATAACGATTTTTCATTTGAACATCTATAATTTCATCTAAACCCCAGCTATAGAGTTCTACCGAAGTTAGTAAAGCTTCCATAGTATCGTTAATTTGATAAAATTTTGTATTGGGGTTCATAGTTTTTGGATAAACCGTAGTATAGATTCGACCATAATCCAAACGTTCATCTCCCCAGAAATTGAAGAGTAATTGGGATCCATTATTGATGCCGGATGTGGAAGTCAATACAAACCCATCAGGTGCTCTGAATAAGTAACAGTTAACTTCGCCCAGGTTACTGATGTAGTATGGTTTGAATAAGCTCATATTGAGCTCTTGAATAAATTCTGTACATGAATGACCTAGACTATTTCGACATGTAACTCCGAGATATCTTGGATTTGTATCTGTGTATTTAGGAAATCCACTAAAACAGAAACGAATATCTATGTATAAAAAGAAATGAGAAGAGAAGTAAACATTTTCACCATCATTTCATATATATATATATATATATTTACCTGGTACCTGAACGTTGCCAACAGATTTTTGGGTAATTTGAGTAACAATTGGACTCTTAATTGCTTGGTTAAGAGAGAAAGTTAAAAGAAGACAAAAGATGGATATTAAAATGAATTGACAAATAATACGAGTTGTTTCTGTCCAAACAGGTTCACCAATACTTTATGGAAAAAAAAAAAAGTTCAATATGCCGAAGAAATCTTGAGTATAGAGTATATTTAATAGTTACCGTGGCTTCCAGATGTAATGATAAATACGTTTAAAAAACCTGCGAATGTAACCTTGTAATTTCCAGAGTAAAAGCAAAATGATGACCAATAAAACAATGGAAGCAATTGTTATACCAGCGATTTCTCCAGCTGATAAATTGAGGCCAGTACTTTCCTCGGCTGTTGTAAATGATTGAATCCAACTGTTTGTTTGAATATCTAATACATTGATGTCATTATAGTATCCCCACATTGTAGCTCCTAAAAAAAAAAAAAAAAAAATGAATGAATAATTTATAAAAAGGGAATAAATTTCTTCATCTATTTACCAAAGGCAATGGTCAAATATTTATTACTCAAGATACCAGCAGCAGCATTACAACGTCGACTTGGAGGAATACCAGTAACAGGAGGAACCAACCAGGTCCAAGTCTTTGTATTTAAGATAGCAATAGCATTCAAGTAAGCTTTGCTTCTTGTTACAGCACCATTTTCACCTATAGTTAATAATAAAATTCCAACAACAAAATAGTTAGTATTATAAACTGATGAGCTACATAGGTATTTTTTTTTTGTTTTTTACCGCCAAAGATAATGATTTTATCATCCGAAGCTAATAATAAAGAGAAAACAGAGATATTAGTGATTTATTTATTACTGCAAGTTACGCACACAGCACTTACTAACGACGGCCGCGTGAGAAGTTCTGGAAGAAGGTAATACAGCACCGGTAGCATTAATAATACTCCAGACATTTGTTAAAGTATCATAAACATGAACTTGTGTCATAGAAGCTAAAAATACTACAGGTAAATTGTTTTCATCCACAGTGTAAATTACACCACCTAAAATGACAAGTTGACCGTTACTGTGTGCAGAAAAAAAAAAGAGTTATTCTGTTTGTTTGTTTGTTTGTTTATACAGATATAATTTATTTGTTTAGTTAAAATACCTTAAAAGAGAAGCAGTGTGTCCAAATCTAGCTACACCAGGATTAGATAAAGAAGTATAACGTTGGGTGATTGTATCGAAACTAAATAAATCGTTAGCGATGACAGAATCATTTAAACCGCCCGCATAGATATATATTTTGTTTTGATTATCATAAGTCACAGAATGATATATTCTGTTCCAAGGCATAACGGAAGGATCATTATTGGCGGGAGTGGTATTATTAGGGGAAGTGGTCCAAGTATTAGAATCAAAAGAATATTGATAGGACTGTAAATTTAGGGTTTGATTTGTTGTATTGCTTGTCAAACCACCGAAGAGGTACATGGTGTTGGTGTTGGTCACTACCGCTCTCGCATGAAGGGTACCAGGAGGTGGATTATTTTGAGCAAGAATTTTCCAAGTAAATGAGTTCTGCGTTTGTGTGAGTTGATAAAGATCTTGAGAGAAAAAATCAGACGCATTCTCCCCACCAAATATAATCATAGTATTATTTCGTGTGGCAAAAGCCATGCCCGCTTTAAATGGTAGGGTTAACATAAAGTTTGGAACATAAAAGCTTCCTTCTACAGTTGATAATACCAAGATTATCGCAAGTAATAATAATTTTACCATTTTTTATTTTATGAATATAATAAAGAAAAAGGTGAAAGAGGGCGCTCATCAAGTGATATGGTTCTATCGTTATTAACATATGACGACAAAGCCACAAAATCATGCCCAGACTTTAATTCAACACTCATCACAGATGACCGGTTTTGCACTTCTGATTTGACCATCAAACATATTGGTAAACTTTCAATTAGACCAATCTCAAAACAAACTATCTTGACACTCGATCTTTCCTTTTTTTTTTTTCATGAGTTTATCTTCGTCTATACATCTTACGAATAAACTTTAAAAGATAATTAGAGTTTTCCCAAAAAGCTGGGACCCAAGTTTTCGGCTTAATTCTTGAAAAATAGACAAACAAACAAACAAATTACCAAATTTAAGCAATTATTGGCAGAGTGGACTGCAAGATGGAGCTTTTAACTTTGGTCGTAACTCTATTCATCAGTTTATAAAGAGCTTTGATTGTTATAAGAAACACGAGCTGTTGTCTTGGATAACATTGATTTTTCAGTTTTTTTTTTATGTACTGAAATCTTCTCCAGTATTTTCTTTATTCTTTATTCTTTTTTCGTTTTTACATTTTCATTCGAAATAAAACTTAACTATTTTAAGTGGAGGAAAGAGGTATTTATGACCCTTTAAAGAAAGAGTTCGTTGGTGGGCTCATCATCAGGTTAATGAACATGATGAAGTTGATTAACAGATTCAAATCTTGTCAAGTACTTGTTACAAGAATTACCCCTTTCCCAGAACGTATATATAATCACAGCTGTGATAATCCAAAAGTCACCTTTGTCTGTTAATCGTTGAATTGACCGCAGCAGTAAATATGTGACGTTGGTGCCATGAGGGTTATTTACAACATCCTTAGTTTTTGGTTGACAACATAGTTTTCTTTTTGCTCTAAAATGGAAATTTTACGAAATTACGCCTTACGTAACTGTGTCACAGTCAATTATGTGGACTGTTTTAAGAATAGAAGAGCAAATGATTAAAAACTACATTTATGTATCTCAACTCTAGCTGATATATGTACAATATACATTAGGATACCAACGTATTTTAGCTATATACAGTAATAGCAAACTGCGAATATTATAGAATTTCTGCGTACCAACGCGTACAACACTGCCCTCTCTTTTTTTTTTTCTAACATGAAAAATAAGTATTTTGTTCTGTTTAAATCAGACATGATATTCAAAAGAAAAAAAAGTATCTTCCTTTAGTAGCTTATTAGAAATAAGGATTGATTAATGCTCGATTAGAACAAGAAAAGTATGATATTACAGCGGAAAGAATGAAATATATTTACTCCTTCATCATTTGTTTTGATTGTTATTTACTATTTTGGTAGAATGTTATTATTCGTCATTTATATATAGTCTTCATATTTTCCTTTCTTTCTTTCTTTCTTCTTTTCCATACTTTACTAACTTATAAAAGATGGGATTCATTGACCTTATTGAACTTGATGTTGATACACCAGAAAGTTTACCAACACTGGGACTATATAGATTTGGATTATATTGTACACAAATTGCATTTGCCTTTCTGACATTTTGTATCGTTATACCTGTCATTACAATCCAAGGAAAATATGATGTAAGTTCTTTTTTTTTTTTTTTGCTTATGTACCTATAAAATAAACAAATCCATTAAGTTACATTTAAAAATTAGGGTACTAGCTTGGCCGCACCTAATTATACACTTGTAGTAGCATTTTTCAGTATGCTTCTATCAGTGACACTTTTGCTTTTTCCACTTGTAAGATATAGAAATCATTTGGTTCCAGTAAGAAACTTTTTTGTGAGACCTCGCACTGCATTCATCTTTACTTGTTTCTTTACATTTGCTTGGTTCGCTGCCATGATTGCTATTACTGCTCATACAAATAATCCTGAAAACTGTACATTGGATTCTGAATTAAAGAAAGAAGATAAAAATTATGCCGGAACATGGATGAAACAGGTAAAAATAATTTTATAAAGTACTTTCATTCTTTTTATTAATTTCTGTTTTTTTTTATATATATTTCAGTGTAATTCTGCTAAAGCTGCTGCTGCTTTTAGTTGGTTATCATTTTTTGCTTGGCTTGCAACTGCAGTCTGCAATAGTATTTTGTTCTGGCACGATAAAAAGATTCGACATGCAGAATCAAGTGCACTTGCTGCGAAAGCTATGGCAGAAAAGGCATTACGTAGTGTAGAAAATGACAACAATACCAATAATATCCTTTATGATGAAGATGCTAGAACCATTGTAGATATGGAATACCCTACCCAAAAAGACAAGAAACAATATCCTGAAGATAATAACATGAACGAGGAAGAAGAAGAAGAACAAAATACGACTACCACAAGTTCACATTCATCGTCTCCTAATCCTTTACCTTCTGCGCCTCCTTCCGTTCCACCATTGAATCCAGGTAGTGGATTTAATTCGCCTTTTGTACCTCAGGCCTTAACGATTGATACAACTAGGTCTTCATCTGTCTATAATGTACCTACACCGACTAATTTAGTTGCATCTTTTGTCCCTCCTCATTCATCACCTTATTCTGTTCCTGCTTCAGTTGTACCTCCTCCCGCAAATCATAATCCTCAATACTATCCTCAATCTCCATCACCTTATCAAGCACAAGTATATCATCATCAACAGCAACCTTATTCCCCTGCACCGTATAATAATATACCACTTGATCCACGCTTCAATCATTCTTCACCTTCTTTGTATAGAGATCCTTCTCTTGTCTATCAACAGCCTCATCATCAACGTAATACATATCATGCTGGACAGCCATACACTTCAAATACATACAATTAAATTTGCGCCCCCCTCCTCTTTTTATTTAAATAGCAATAAAACTTATACATTCTAGCTAAAATATTTTATTATTTTTATTTCTAAATGACATAAAGAAAATAAAGTAAAAATGTTGCAGAAAATACTCAATTAAAGTGAGCCTACTAGCAGTAGATCGGATCTGACTGGAATATTTATCTGCCATGTTTATTCATTTAGACGTAGCATATCTAATCTGCATATATATATATATATATATATATATTGACTTAAAGATTAATTTAAAGGGGTATTTATATGTTTTATGAAAGTTTGTGTTACGTATCTTTCTACACAATAAATAAATAAACAAAGAAGAATCCTGTTTCATGTTAAGGTTTATTAAAAAGTATCTTGTCAGTATTTTATACCGAAAGTTCAGAAGTAGTAAATAAGTTGTTTAAGAATTGATTATTTTATGTTTAGTAGATTTAAAAAGTAATTATATTGTAGTAATTATCAATTTTTTGTGGTCAATTACATACATAAAAAAAAAAAAAGAAAGAAATAGTTTATGATCTTTACTTTTTTGTGAGTGGTGCAGAACCATGAATGCTGTGTATACTGAATAAAACAGAATTATAAGAATGTGCGTGATATTTAAGTTATTTATGCCATCAATCTCCAACAAGGGCATGTCAAAGTTGTTTGTTTCGGAAGCACTATCCATTACAAGAACATTTAAGTAGCAGTTGAGCAGTTGGATTGGCGATCACGTATTGGGTAATAAGTAGTTTTTTAAGCTTTCCTTCGTTATCAACATCCATATCGTAAATAGCACCCTAAAGGATTATACCTCATTTATTTAATACAGCTAAACAATACATATTTGTTCCGGCCCTACTTTTTTTTTTTAAATAAATTATACACATTAAACTATTTTATTATATTAAACATAAAGGAAATAAAAGAAAAACGTTGCAGAAAGCACAGTAAGAGTACTAGCTAAAGTAGGCATATTAGCAGACGATACATCCACAGATTCACTACTAGCAGCACTTTCAACAGGAGTTGGTTGTTGATCAGTTGGCTGTTGATCAGCTGGCTGTTGATCGGTTGGTTGTTGATCAGCTGACAGTTGATCGGTTGGTTGTTGATCTGTTGGATACATTCCCGGTCCATCATCACTTTGAGTTGGATACATTCCCGGTCCATAATCACTTTGAGTTGGATACATTCCCATACCATCATCATCTTGAGTTGTATAAGGTTCAGTACTATCGGTTGGATAAGGATCACCAGTTGCAGTAGGCACTCCTCCAACACCTGTAGGTCTTTGTTGATCACCAGTTGGATAGCTCAAAACTAGATACAAAGTAACTTATGAGTTATATAATCATAAGAATGAAAACCTGTCACTTACTTCCGTCAATTAAATGCATGACACCATTATTCAAAAGAATATTAGGTTGTACTACTGTTGTACCGTTTACTAAAAGAGAAAAATTTAATTCATGCGGCATTCATTTACAGAAATTGACAGAAATTTACCTGTAAATCCATTATCAGGAGAGTTTTCAAGTGTTACATTCGCTCCAGATTCTGATTCTGCAGTAACAGGTGTATCATATGTTACGTTTGTAGTATAATAAACTCCCTTGAATGTATGTGCTTGTATAAGATCACTGATTGTTTGTTCGTCCAAGGTGGATACATCTACATTTTGGAATGCATCGTTATTTGGAACAAATAGTGTGATCTATAGATTAATTTAATATACATAGGTTCATTGTCTTTCTTTTTTTTTAAAAAAAATAACTTACGTTTGTTGCATCATTTAATGTCTCGTTAAAATTACTCAAGAGTTTACGTAATAACTCTTGAAAGATAGAATCAATTCCAGAGTCTCCGGAACTATTGGGATCTGTAGGAGAAGTACTCTCAGGACTATTTGGATCTTCAGGGCTAAAAGTACTTTCAGGACCATTGTCTGGGCTTCCTGGAATAGTAGTGGTAGTAGAATTATTGTATGTGCTTGTTCCATTCACTAAAGCGTCAAAATCAGAGGCATTTTGAACTGCACTCAAGGTGCTAGTGACATTGACGGGAGGAATCAATACTACAATTAAGTCAATAAAATTTTTTTTGAAGCTACTGAAATTTTCCTTCTCTTACCTTTATCAATAATATAAATGGCACCATTGGATGCATTATATGTGCCATTAATACTAGCATCATACCCAAGTCCATTACCCACCGTCAAATTGGCCCATGTATTATTATTACTTTCAATCATTGTACCATTGGTCATGTTACCAACCATACTTGAATTACCCTCATTCATCCAAAATTCTGTTAAATTCAAATTTGGTTGAACTAGGACAGGAGAACTGTACCCAAATTTGTTAATTGTACTGTTGGTCAATAAGGAACTCAAGATAGCAGTTGTGTTCTCTTGGAAACTTTGGGTTCCGTTCACGATATGGTAATAGAGTATATCCAATACACTGAAATTGCTTGCGAAAGGTGATGTAGTAATATTTGTAATATTTGCACTGCTATCAATGGTGACTGTACCATTATTATTAACGAGTAAACCAGAAAGCGATTGTTTGATGGTAGGAGCACCGGCTTCAAAGTAACGAGTAGAATCATCTTCATCTACGTTAGGTAGTCGAATATAGTTTGCTTGGTTATTGGGTGTAGGTGATGAATAGATGGCGGATAGGAGATCAGAGTAGCCAAAGGAGCTAGGAAGTGTTGTGGTACGGATAGGTTTTAAACTACTTGTCTTTGTGGCTACGACACGACGACTCGTTGTTGTAGTACTAGGTAGGGCAGGTATTTTTTGACCCGTAAGATTATATAGAAGTCCATCTTCTGGCACAAATAATGTAACATTACTATTGGGATCATTCAAAATATCAATAATGGGTTGATAGTCTGGAGAGGAATTCAAGAAATATGCAAATTGATATAATGCAGGACTAGAAGCATTTGTCGTGTTTAGAATTTGAAAGATTGTGTTTGATCCTCCCGTTTTACTTTGAGCTGTTACAAGACAGAATGCACTTAGTGCTGAAATCACAGTACTAATACGCATTTTGAGTGAAAAGTTTGTATGTAGAGATAAATTAAAATGGCTTTACAGGTTCAGGCCTTTTTATTTTTATAGCTGGTTTTGCATAAGGGTCTCAGTTTAATCATGGGTTAAAAAAAAAAAAAAAAGAAAAAAATTAAAAATTGAAACATGAACCCTTTTTCTTGATAAAAAGATTTTCGTTAAACCCTTGTCGCATCATGAGATATCTAACAGATAAGACCATATTAAGGGAAAAGAAAAAGAATCTATGAAACAGTAATGAAGTCATGATTTTACAATTTTTTTATTATTTTAATTTTACAGAAATGTTTCTCATTTTTTTTTTTATGGGATCGTCGTAAGTTCCTCTCTTTCAGTATTACGGCGACGTGCCTTTTTAACAGCCCAAGAGTATTGATGAGGCCAACGAATATTAACATCTAAACTCTGAGCAGAAATCAAGACGAATGCACTATCACGTAAAAACTCACGACCCGCCAAAATAAAATCAGCTTGTTCCTTTCTGAGTATATTTTCCGCTGCACCACCTTCTGTAATTAAACCTACAGCAGCAGTTTGAATTTGCGCATGGTGTCGAATGGCATCAGCAAACTGTACTTGGTACATGGGGACAGAAGGATATTTTACTTTCTCAAGGTTACCGCCACTTGAACAATCAATAAGGTCTACACCTATCTTCTTAAACTCTTTAGCAAGTTGAATGGATTGTTGAATATCCCAGCCGTTTGGATCAAGTCCCATTGGATCCGGATTAGCATAATCCGTACAAGAGATACGAACCCATAATGGTTTTTCGGCTGGCCAGACGGACCGTACGGCACTAACTACTTCAAGTGCAAAACGAATACGGTTTTCAAAAGATCCTCCGTATTCATCTGTACGATTGTTAGAGTGACCAGAAAGGAAATTACCAATTAAATAACTAGATAAATTTATTTTAATAAACAACTTTTATATAAATTTCATATTTCCTTTTTTCTTTTTTCTTTTTTTACCCGTGAGCACCATGCACTTCTAAAAGTTCTATGCCTGCTTTATTTGCACGAACAGCAGCATCAGCAAAGGCTTGAACAGTTTGTTTGATTTCATCTCTTGTCAAGGCATGTGGTTTACAATAATGATCTGCAAAAGGTATGTTGGAGGCACCTACAACGTTATTTGGCCAACCACCATCTGTTTCATATTCAATGTAATCGCCTTTGTGTGGAGGGGAGATGGATGCTTTTCGACCTGCATGAGCAATTTGGATTCCAGCCGTGGTGCCTTGCGATTTAATCACGTCAACTACATGTTTCAAGTCTTTGATTTGATCATCGTTCCATAATCCAGAACAGTGAGGTGTGATTCCTAAAATTTGAAATTGAGCAATTGAGATCATTCAGATAAATATGTAGATGATTACTTACGTCCTTCGGGTACAACACCAGTCGCTTCAATAATGATGAGTCCTGCACCTTTAAAGGCAAATGAACCATAATGAAGAACATGGTAATCATTTAAGTGTCCATTTACACAACTATACATACACATGGGAGATACACCAATATGGTTATGAATTGTACATGATTTTTGATGAAAAGGCTGAAAGAGTTTGATATCTTTTGCTTCATCTGGATCAATGGGCGTTCCAGGAGGTGGTGAGCGGTTAGAAGCAGGTTCTGGTACGGACATATTTATATTAGTAATTCAAGTTTGCATAATAGTAATTTCTGAATAGGTTTCTTTTTATACCATTGACATTTCTTCTACTAGGGTTATAACTGAAAAGGTTTTCAAAAAATTATAATGCATTTATAAACAAATGGCATGAATCGAAAAAAAAATCTCAGCTTTAAAAAAAAAAAAAAAAAAATTGTTGAATTATAATAGAAAAATGAGTTTTATTATTATTATTATTATTATGATATAGTTATAAGCAAATTAAGGTTGAGTTTGACTGAGTTGTTGTCTTTGATATTGTTGTTGAGCATCAGACATATCTTGAGCCAACTTGAAGTGGTTGGGAGAGGTAGGTTGATGATGTTGTTGATTGATATTGGTATCAACGTGAGGAGCAGTGGTAGCATTACGTGCCTTGGAAGTAGGAGATAAAGGAGGGCTAGCAATGAAATGATGACGATCAGTAACAACAGAAGCATTATCATTATGTTGATGAGGATGATGAGGATCAAGGTTAAGTCCAGTAGGACTGTGATGATGGTCCTTGTTCAAGTGACCGATACCACCTTCGTGATGAGGGCTAGAATGAGTAGAAGAAGGGGACAAGGTAGACATACGTTCCATACGCTTAGCTTCATTACGCTTTTGTACCTTGGTCTTGATGTTGTTGTTAAGGATGGTAACAAGAGTAGACAAGAAACCAGGACGAGGACGAGCTTGAGAGAGAGTAGGAGGCTTCTTAGCATTTTGTTCTTGTTCAGGAAGACTTTGATAAGCCTTGTTTTGAAGGTTTTGGTTTATTTCGACCATGTAATTGGTTAACTTTTGATCACCTTGGTTCAACATGTTGGTAATCTTCATTTCGATAGCTCTGGCAATTTGTTTACGGATGCTACCCAAGATCAAGGGTTGAATGGCCTTGTACAACATATCGTGGTTACTCTCATTGACCTTTACCTTAAGGTTATCAACATTACATTTACATGAAGTAACCTTGAATGTCTTGGCTGGGTTATCGGTGACGCTTTGAATACGAAGAGAGACAGAGATACCCTTACCACCAACAGATAAAGAAGCAACACCACGATCAGTCAACTTGGGGAAACCAGTCTTCTTCTTGTAATAGAAGACAACATCGTTGATTTCAGCTTGAATTTCACTCATACGAATGTACAAACTTTGACGACTGGGGCTGGTTTTGACATCAGACTTGAGACTGAAGCTGTTGAAACTATCGACCTTGGTTTCAAAGACATTAGGTAAAAGAGTATCACCAGAGAGAACAAGATTTTCAATGACGATATCATATTGAGGATCACTGTATTCAATACGAGGAATAGGGATATATTTGATTTCATCAATGAAAGCAGGAAGTAAAGTCATTCTCATATCGTTCAAGAGATGAGGCTTGAAAGCAGGGTTTCCTTCACCGTCCATCCATAAGTCACGATGAATAGTAGCAATACGATGGTTCAATTCCTTGGAGATATCATCTTCAGCCATCAAGTTGATCAACTTACGAGATTCAGAAGACAAGAAGTTGAGATTCTCACGGTATTTGCCCTTAATCATATGGTTACTTTGATCCATCAATCCTCTACCATCCTTTGTAGATTCATCACGTTGGACATAACCAGGTTCAGATACAAGTCTATCGGCATAACGAACGAATTGTTTATATAAATCACGAAGTTGATCATCATGTTGCATATCACGAACGACATCTTGTACACCATGAAGAAGAGGATCAATAGAGTATCCTTGTGCCCAACATTCAATGATTGTCTTGAGTTCTCTTTCAGCTCTCTCTCTAGCGCTAGCTTGATCAGGACGATCTCCTTCCTTGGCTTGTGTCTTGACAGTACCAGTGACTTGAGATACACGTTGAGACCATACCTTGATTAATTGCATTAAAGTACGAATAGCACTTTGGTATTCAGGGTGCTTTTGAACTTGAGCAAGAGATAAACGAAGACGACTGATTAATTCATCTTGCTTTTCCTTGGGAAGCTTCTCCTTGACAGTATGACGAGCATGGTGCTTTTGTTCTTCAATCTCGTTCTTGGATTTTTGGTACATAGGATGGCTTTCAATCTTTTGTTGGTATTCATCAGTCACATTACGGTCACCTCCTTGAGCAACTCTAGCACCGGGGGCATGTTGGTTAAGAGAATCATTGTGTTGGCCTAAAACACCTTGTTGATGAGGTTGTTGACCTAAAGCACCTTGAGGAGACATATGGTTCAATTGTTCACCTAAACCGGTGTGAGGAGACATATGTTGTTGTTGTTGTTGTTGAGCAAAACCGCCTTGAGGAGGCATGTTTTGTTGGGTTTGACTAACAAGAGGTTGTTCATTCATAGGGGCACCACCATCAACAGAGTTGGCAATGGGGAAACCACCGGGAATTACATTAGGATGAACAGAATCACCGGTGTTCAAAAGACCTTGACGTCTAGGATCATCATGAGGAGAGCTGACGAGACGAGGTTCTTGATCATGGATAGAGCGATGACGATGGTCTTCTTGACCGGGAATAGAGGTATGATGATGATCACCTTGAAGAGGGTTCTTATCCATTACCTTCTTGTTGGGATCCAAAGCCTTATCAAGATACTTATCAACAAGACCCTTACCGTGCTTGTTGGGATGGTTTTCATCGTTTTGAAGACCGGAACCAGCGTTAGTAAGAGAGTCACCAGCTTTACTAGAGACGCTTGTGAAGATTTCTTGAGAGATATCGATTAATTCGCCCAAAAGAGAACGGAACTCGTTATTCAAAAGAATAAGTTTACCGATCTTGAATAATGCATCAGAACCTATATGTACGAAATGTAAGTTTCACTGATAGTCTCTCATTTCATTTATTCTTATTTATTACCTTTCTTTCCTTCCTCATTGACTTCGTTCTTGTTTGCTACCTTCATAGATTCATTAAGTTTATCTATTATTTAAATATATGTATATATTGTTCAGTATAAATGCTAATATATTATCACTTAAAATTTTCTATCTTTTTTTTTTTTTTTTACCTTTAGGGATAGGGGATTCCATACAATGAAGATGATAGACAAGAGATTGGAATAATTCATCCTTGTTCTTGACATTTAAAGTCTTTTGAACAGTCTTTAACAGCTTGCGGAAATCCTTCAACAAGACTTTACCATCAGGGGACATTGAATGTTCTCTTGAAGAGATAACGTTATTTGAGATAAGTTTACCCAAAAGTTCATCCAATTGAGCATTATGTGGCATTCTTCCTTGTTGCATAGCTTGAATAGTTCCAAGTAATTGTAATTTATCTTCTGTTGCTTTTTGTCTAGCTGCATCTGGGTCAACTTCACTCAAAGGAAGATTTTCTTTATTTACACGGTGATGATCTTTTGAGTTACGAGGAGAGGTACCAGAAGTACTAGCACGGGTATTATTAGTGTTGGCAGTAACAGGAGTTGCGTTGGTCATTTTTTGTTGTTTATTATTTAAAAAGTAAGAAAAAAGAATAGTTGTAGAGTAGAAAAAAAAATTTTAAAAAAGCAGGTTTGTATTTATACTACTTCTTTAACCTTTTTGCATTTTTTTTTAATTTTGTCATTCTGTCATCATTGAATTTTTCTTATTTCCTTTTTAAGTTACTACTGTAAATGCTTCTGGTGTGCATCATCATTGTTTATTTTCAACGCTAAAAAGATTAAAAAGCCCAAGTTTTTTCATGCAACAATGGTGACGATTTAACTTTGTTTCTCTTACCCACTTATGATGAGATAATTGTATCGTCAAAAAAAAAAAAAAAAAAAAAAGTTTTAACCTTTTTATTTCAGGACACACAAGTCGATCTACTTTATAAAAAACAATAATGGATACACAAAGACTTATGTCATTTCCAATATTTTACCTTTGTATCTTTGGTACATACATATCTCTTTTTTCTAATAAGCCTCTTTTTTTTATTTTTTTATAAGAGAAAGTGAGCTTTTTTATTTATTAAAAAGTTACAACTAAGGTTGTGGCATCATATTAATAACTTTTGATCCATTATTCTCGGGACCATGACTTCATTTTTTTTTGAATCAAAGAGAATAATATCCATATTAGGAAATTTATTGAAATCCTGGTACGATTCCGTTATGAGGTAAAAGGAAAATCTGTAAACATAGACACAAAACTAAAATAGGCCATGATTCATCATTTGTTTCCTTCATTTTGTTGTTTTTGATGTATTTAAAGATAGAGAGAGAAAAAAAGGCATCTCTTTTCATAGAAAATCAAACAAATTTATTGAAATAGTACATACAAATGGACCTATGTAATGATTGAGCAATAATGCATCGTTGTTTCTTACAGCTATTGTCACAATCGTCATCTGTGGGAATCTTTATGTACGCATTGTTGTTGTTTTTTTTTTCGTTTGAACATAAATATTTAACAAGACGAACATCTACTGGTAAAGAGCTTTTTATTTCATGCATGACCGAAAACTTTTATCACAAAAGGTTGAGGCCTTCAAAACTATTATCACAAAGTGGTCTTTTTTCTTTTTAGCATCATAATCGTAAGTTCTTGGCATCTTTTTTTTTTAATACATTATAGAAAACTCAGAAATATATAGCAGCTTTTGACTCGATTCTTTTTATGTAACTGCCATAAATCGTAGCATAATTCTATATATATTTTTAAACAATAAAATATAGACACCGAAATATTTCTCGGAGCACATTTTGCTTTAATTTTTAATTTTAAATTATGAAATCATCCTCTATATTTTCACTAGCATGGAGAAAAATATATTTATAGATATATTTAACTAATTATCTCCGGATCACTTACTGCATTAAAGAAGTAAAATAGATTTCCCTACTGTTTAAAAAAGAAAGAAAAAGAGTAGCTTGCAAATAGTACACTTTTAATCATTCCTGGCTTAAATAAAAACGATCGTCATCTTGTTCCATTTTATTTCTTTATATTTTAGATAGTATTATCTTACCTTTTTAAATTA
The DNA here is from genome assembly GCA_025716855.1 of Pilaira anomala. NCBI lineage: Eukaryota > Fungi > Mucoromycota > Mucoromycetes > Mucorales > Mucoraceae > Pilaira > Pilaira anomala. Next base: position 220,702 of record JAIXMQ010000015.1, on the reverse strand, counting down.
ATTTATTAACCACACTATCTTTCTTTCTGGGCAATCACCTAAGCTAAATGTAGCCCTTCCGTGTTGTTGGATATACTCACACTAATCCTCCTTATTAGATGCAGGACACCACAGACTAATAAATTTTAATCGTTTCAGGGAGATAAGTTTAGTGTCTCTCACTGAATAAAAAAATCTAGTTATTAATGCTTGACAATTATTTTATTTTGATATATGTATACATACACATTTAATTATTAAAAAGCTATCAAGGTATTTTATCAGTGGCTGGACTTGTATTTCCTTTTTTTTTTATAATCAAGTATAAATAAATAATTTCAAAACGCATGCTATATTATATGATATAAACAATAAATCTGATATTATGTAAATGTGAGGCGGTAACTTTCACACGCACATTCTCCTTTATTGAATTCATTTTAATAGACTTATTCCTTCTGAAACACGATTAATTGTATATACATTGTTAACTGAAAAAATTAAATTCAGGGCATGAAACACAAAACCCTCCTCTTTTAAAGAAAACAATAATACCAGAACATAGGATGTATAGGCATTTCATGATTGTCATATGCCCTCATATAATAGATCAAGTCTAAAAAGCCTTCCTTTCATTTCCTATTTGTTTTTTTTCCTGCAAAAAAAAAGTCGCGTTTATGCTTCAACGAACATTGTGTAATGCGCGATATTGAGAAAGGACGTACAACATTTAATTATCTGAACTTGAAGTTCATAAAGTTCACAACAAATCAAGTGTGACTGTATTCAACCATTGTGCGTTTAAGAAGTTAACACGTAGAACCAATACCTCGTTTCCCTTGTTTTTTTTGTTTATTTTATTCTATTTTTACTAACTCATCTGGTAAATATACTTTTAAAGCAAGAAAAAGAAAAGGTTCATCTACTAACCGTTACTTCTAACTGAAAAGACAAAAAAAAAAAGATGGTAAAGAGATTGAGCGAAATTAATAGAACAGCAGTATTTGCTTGGAGTCCAGGACAACAAACTCCACTTATTGCAACAGGTACAGCAGCAGGAGCTTTAGATGATTCCTTTTCAAACGCGTCCGAACTTGAACTTTTTAAGCTTGATGTAAAAAACTCGAATGCTATTGTACCTGCTGGTAAAATTGCTAGTACCTCAAGGTAAAAAAAGCCCTCACTTTTCTTTAGATGAAGCATGATGAAAAAAAAAAAATGCTCACGTTTATTTCATAAACTAGATTTAACAAGTTGGCTTGGGGTAATGCTTCCGCAAGTAACCCATACGGTTTTATTGCTGGTGGTTTAGAGAATGGTAGTTTGACACTTTGGGATCCTAGTAAAATTCTTGACGGCAAAGAGTAAGTTTTTTAAAGGATATTTTTTTATATTATGCAGAGGAAGAAAAATGATTTTAAAACCACTTTTTTTTTTCTTTTTTTTTTTTTAATACAGTGAAGAAGCAAAGATTTTAGAAAACCCAACGCATACAGGACAAATTCGTGGACTTGATTTTAATAAGTTTCAGAGTAATTTATTAGCATCTGCCGGTAGTAACAACGAGGTTTATATTTGGGATCTTACGAACCCCAATACACCTTATACACCAGGCCCTAAATCATCTAAAATGGATGATATTACGAGTGTGGGTTGGAATGGACAAGTACAACATATCTTGGCTACTACTTCATCTACAGGTCATACAGTTGTTTGGGATCTTCGTAACCGTAAGGAAGTTATGACCCTTTCTGCTCCTAATACCGGTAGTATGAATGCTGGTCGTAGAAGTATCTCTGCTGCTGTTTGGCATCCTGATGTGGTAAAGTATTTATAAGTATACGTATATGTAAATCTATTCGACTAATTCTCTTTTTTTTTTTCAATATGTACAGGCTACACAATTAGTTACTGCATCAGAAGATGATTCAAACCCTGTAGTCACACTTTGGGATCTTCGTCATGCTCATTCCCCCGAAAAGATCCTTGCAGGACATACAAAGGGTGTCTTGAGTGTATCTTGGTGTCGCCAAGATTCCGATTTATTAATGTCTTGTGGTAAAGATTGCAAGACACTTATCTGGAACCCCAACTCTGGTGAATTAATGGGTGATTTAGCTCAAGATTCAAACTGGACTTTCCAAACTGAATGGTGTCCTCGTAACCCTGACCTCTTGGCAAATGCTTCATTCGATGGTAAAATCAGTGTTTATTCTCTTCAAAATTCTGAATCTGAAGACACACAATCTGCTTCCATTGATACTTCAAATGATGATCCATTCTCTGCTGCCATGAAGGCTTCTGCTGCTGCCGCTCCATCCACCGCCTTTTCATTAAAGCAGCCTCCTAAATGGCTTCGTTGTCCTGTAGGCGCTTCCTTTGGGTTCGGTGGTAAACTTGTCACTTTCAATAACAAAGCTGGACAAGCTGCTATTCAAGCGGCTGCCAGTGTACCTCCTGGACAAGCTGCTGCACCTCAAATCGTACCTCGTACTGTCACCATTCATTCTATCGTCACAAATCAAGACACTGTGAAACGTGCTGAAGAACTCGAAACCGCCTTGGAATCTCAAAGTGTTGAACAGCTTGTAGAAGAACGTATTCAACAAGCTGGAAATGATGCAGATGAAAAGGAAAGTTGGGAAGTGATCAAGACTTTATTAGCTGAGGATGCCAGAGAACATTTAATGAATTATCTTGGTTTCCAAAAATCTGAAGTGATTGCTGCTGTTGCAAAGTTAACTGGTAATAAGGATACTGAGAGTCCTGTAGCTACTACTGCTACTACAGAGGAGCCTGCTGTTGCTGCTACCAAAGAACAAGAATCTCCTGTCACTGAAGGATCTCCTGTTGATACTACTGCTGCTACCGAAGGTTCTCCCGTTGCTGAAGAATCTGTTATCACTGAAGAATCTCCTGCACCTGTTGAAGAAAGCTCACCTGTTGTCGAAGGAGAACAAACCGAAGAAAAGCCTCCAGTAGTTACTGCCACTGAAAGCTCTGATTCTGTCTCTGGACTCTTTGGTGCCGGTGGAGATGATTTCATTTTTGAAACGGATAACACTGCTCCTGCCACTACAGAGAACGAAGGAGGTCTTCGTGGTACCACTTTTGGTAATGCACTCAGTCGTGAGCCTCTTCAACTCTACGCTGAAGGAAGCTCTGAAACGGATCGTTTAATTACCCGCGCTGTTGTATTGGGCGATTTTGAATCTGCTGTCAGTCTTTGTCTTTCTATCGATAGACTTTCAGATGCTTTATTGTTTGCTATTTGCGGTGGATCAGATCTTTTACTTCGTACACAACAAGCTTATTTCAAGCGTCAATCCAAGTCCACTTCTTACCTTCGTTTATTAGAAAGTATTATTGACGAAGATTTGAATTCAGTGGTTGCTAATGTTTCATTGGATGAATGGACATCTGTTATTGTTCTCTTGTGTACATTTGCCAAGACAGAAGATTTCAGACCTCTTTGTGAAGCTTTAGGAGCTCGTTTAGAAGAAGAATCCAGTAAGAGTGAAGCGGGAGGCGCTAAGGAATCCAGACGCCATGCTACACTTTGTTACCTTGCTGCTGGTAATCTTGAAAAGGTATCTCGTATTTGGATTGCAGAACAAGAAGAAGAAGTTCAAAATAGCGATAAGGAAGATATTTATGCTACTAGTCTTCAAGATTTGATGGAAAAGGTTACTATTTTCCGTAAGGTGATTGCTTATGAAGATCCTGATCTCTTTGAGGCATCCGAAACAAAGATGTCTTATGAATATCCTCTTTCTCCTCTTTATGACAAGTACTGTGAATATGCTGAACTCTTAGCTGATCAAGGTAAATTAACTACTGCCTTGAGTTACTTGAGTTTGACTCCTATGGTCTATCGTAAGGCTGCTTTTGATCGTTTATCTATTATTCGTGATCGCGTCTATCGTGCTTGTCCTGCCTCCGTTGCTAGTCAATTTGTTGACCCTGCTGCTCCCTTTGAGAATAAGACGATTGTTTCCAAGGCTGCTGCTTTTGCTGCCGAGACTCAAGCTGCTACTCAACCTAGAGCTGCCGCTGCCACTCAACAGTATCAATCAAATTATGGAAATTATCAACCTGCAGCTAACGCCAGTACTTACGCTCCTGTTGCAAACACATATGCACCTACCGCTGCTGCTACCAACAATTATGCACCTACCACTGCTTCCAATACTTACGCACCTACCACTACCACTAGCTATGCCCCCACCGCTGCTGCTACCAACAGTTATGCACCTACCGCTAGTACCAATTATACTCCTACTGCACCCGTCACACAATCTTACGCACCCACAACAGCTACTGGAAACCCTACTAACACATACCAGCCTCAAGCTAGTGCAGGCCAAGCTTCTCAAGCTTCTTATGGCTATAACCAACCTGCCAACTCTTATAACCAATTCAACTCTGGTTATAATAACAACAACTTCAGTCCCTCTAGTAATGCATATGGTGGCGGAAATGATCAATATAACAACACAGGTTATAACGTACGTCCTACCGTACCTGCACCACCACCCGTTACTGGTATTGCACCCTCTCCTAAATCTCAAGAATTCAGTGCACCACCCAAGAAGCCTGAAGGAGCTTGGAATGACCCACCCATGTTAGCTGCTGCTAAGAAGTTAAAGAGTCCTCATATGTCTAACACACCTGCTAAGCGTGTGACATCACCTTTCCCTAACCAGCCTTCTGCTACCTCATTTGTTCCTCAACAACATCAACATCAACAGCAACAACCACAACATAATTTCCCTCCTCCTCCTCAAGGTGGTATTCCTCCTCCTCCCATGAACCGTGGACCACCTCAAGGACCTCCTCCTCAAGGACCTCCTCCTAGAGCTGGACCCCCACCCCATATGATGCAACAACATCAAGGAATGGGACAACAACAAGGAATGGGACAACAACAACAACAACAACAACAACATCATCATCAACAACATCAACAACAACATGGTATGGGGCAACAAGGTATGGCTCCACCTCCTCCTATGGGAATGGCAGCACCTCCACGTAACAACCCTCTTCCACCTCCACCCATGAACGCAACACCTCCTCCTCCAATGTCCAAGAGAGGTCCTCCTCCTCCTCCTCAAGGTCAATTTTATCAACCTCAACGCATGAATTAAAATAATACATAAATAAATAAAGTTTTGATATACATTTGTAATAATTATGCAAAAAAAAAAAAAAGAATATGTATATAATTTATTATTATTATCTCTTTTATGAGTAAGTATCTTCACCATCATCATCATCCACATCATCATCTTCACCATTATCAAAGTAATTCTGACCATAATCGTTATCATCGACCAATTCTTCTTCATCTTCGTATTCTTCTTCATTTTCAGCATCTTCGTCTTCTTTCTTTTCAGCATTTTCATCTTCATCTTCATCTTCACCGTCTTTTCCTTCTGCGTTTAGTAATGCTTCTATTTGTCCATATTCGTCTATGATGGTATTGGTCTTTTGCTCTAAAATCAAAAGAAAAAAAAGATAGTTAGATTTGGAATCAAATTGTTACTATTGTTCTCCCTTCTTACTCTTCTTTCTTCTCTTGGCGTCAATTGTTGCTTGCAATTCATCCGGGAAAAAATCCAAATCTATTAAAAAGATAAATAAGACTTCATTCTATTCGATTCTAGTTTATTATTGAACCTTACTTGTTTCTATTTCTCGTAAGGTACGCTTTTGAGTGACAACTTTATATTTATCAGAATATCTTTCGATATCAGGCGGTGGTGGTGGAGCGACTAAATGAAATGGAGAATCTTTAATCATTTCCAAGTATTCCTTTCTTAATTTCCATTCGTGAATTTCGTTTGAAGTTGGTTTACGAGGAATAGGTACGTCCATTTCCTGACAGCAAAATAAAAAGAATGAGTATACAAGTTTTATCAAAAATTGTTATATATAGTTACTTTACAGGAAATAAGGCTGTGTTGACATTGAATAGATTACCAGAACCAAGATCTTTTAATAAATCAAAAGAGACAAGTTGCATAGCACCTTGTTGGCCACCTCCGCCACCTCTACCGAAACCTCCACCTCTTCCTCCACGAGACATGTTTAAAAAATAATATGAAAAATAGAGAGAGAGAGTTTTTTATTTTTTTATTTTTTTTTGAATATATGTGAGTGTACAAATGTGACATTAAAATCAACAGTCCTTTATAATTTGGCTTTATCTTCATTTTGCATCCAAGCAAATTCCAATTTGTTTCTTCCACCTGGTGCAATCAAGACATTGATAAGACAAGTTTGATCCTTTGCAGCTAACGCATCCTTTAAGGCATTGCCTAATTCAAGTCGGTTCTTGACTAACCAACCTTGACCACCACAAGCTTCACAAATCAAATCGTATCTTGTTTCAGGAGAAAGAGAAGTAGTAGGTAAAGTACCATTCTTTCTTGAAGCTTCAAAATCATCATCTTCCAAACCATGATAAATACCGTTATTATTAATGACAATAATTAATATAGGTAATCGAGATCGAACAGCGGTTTCTAATTCCATAGCAGAGAAACCAAATGCAGAATCACCTACAATCGAAACGACACGTTTGTTTGGATAATACATTTGTGCACCAATAGCGTATCCCATACCAACACCCATCGTCGCACCAGTACCTGCATCTAAACGTTGACGAGGTTCATGAAGATCAAAGAAAGAACGAGCAATATCCATTGTATTTGCACCTTCACCAATATAAACAATATCTTTTTCAGGCAACATGTTTTTAATGGTTGTAAAAGCAGTTTGATATCCCAAGACAGAAGAATCTGTTCCTTTTAATCCACTTTCTTTGAGCTTCTCTCCATTGGCTTTGACTTTACTTATCAAACCAGATACATACTTAGGATCCATATTAGGAAGTTTAGCTTGAATGGATTGATTTAATTGTGACACAACGAGTTGAATATCGCCTAATAAAGGTAAAGTGTCTTGACGGTTGTTACCAATTTCCTCTGGAGCAATATCAATTTGAATGAAGCGTACGTTAGGTCCCCAACGAGGCGTTTGACCGAAGTGTAAAATCCAGTTTAATCTTGCACCGATTAAAAGTACTACATCTGCTTCTTTTAATGCCTTTGAGCGTGCAGCAGAAACACATAATGGATGTGTATCTGATAAAACACCTTTACCCATAGGTGTAGGTAAAAATGGCGACTGTGTCTTTTCTACTAATTCACTAATTTCTTTCTCTGCGCGAGCATAAGCAGCACTATAAAAGGGAATAGTTTAAGAATTTTTTTCTTTTTTTTAAAAAAAAACATGGGAAAATTTTACCCTTTTCCAATCACGATTAAAGGATGTTTTGCGTCTTTTAATAATTGAACAGCTTGATTTAAATCAGATGGATTTGCCATAGATTTAGGTGCATCAGGTACTTTTTGAACTTGAATAGAATCCAATACTTGTTTGTTTCGAATAGGAAATTGAATATAATCTGCAGGTAAATCAACATAAGTGGGGCCAGGACGACCATAAAGGGCAGTTCGAAAGGCTTTTTCAATGACAAAGGGTACTTGCTCTAAAGAAGTAGGTCTAGCAGCATATTTACAATAAGGTCTACAGGCTTCGACTTGATCCAGCTCTTGAAAGGCACCTTTATCTACTTGATCAGTATCACATGAACCTGAAATTAAAACAAGTGGCCAACAATTAAGTTTAGAGTTTAAAACGCCTGCAAGGCCATGAATGACACCTGGACCACCTACAGTTAAACACACACCAGGTCGACCACTCAAGTAGCCATAGATAGAGGCAGCATAAGTAGCGGATTGTTCGTTACGAAAGCCGATGAATCGAATACCAGCTGCAACGCAAGCTTCGGCTATTTCAACTACAGGAATACCAACAATACCAAATAAAACATCTACACCTTGATTTTTTAAACTTGAAGCAATAAGTTCTGCTCCTGAAGAGATGACAGGTCCTAATGAACTCATTATATTTTATAAAAGAAGAAGTGTGGAAAATAGGAAATTGGAAAGGTGAAAATGTTATATAAAAAAAAGAGATTTCCCTTATTGAGACGCCGTTTCAAAAAAGCCTTGCTTTCTTGATAGAGATCGCATTGTTTCATTAAAAAAAAAGTTTATTTTCTTCTTTTACCAGTGACTTTTTCATCACGAATTTCTTCAATTTCCTTCTTAACATAAGACATAGTATTTTTCATTTGAAATACTTTAGATGCGTTCCCCCAAGCATGTTGATCACCTAAATAACTATAAGGATCTTTTGCCTTGTTAGATTTGGTTCGGTCCAATCTTAATTTTCTTGTCAAGTGTTCATCTAGTAACCAACGATGGAAATGTGAAAGATATGATCTAGCTTGTCCTCCAAATGTAATATAAACAGGTTTACTGTTTTCGTATGTGATACTTTTTTAGTTACTGTCTTGGTTTATATATATTCATACATATTTTTTTTTGTTTTTACCTTTTGGATACTGCATGAGCAGATGCATAATCAAGGTCTGCTGTCAAGATAACGCGCTCGGCATTTTGAATAATACTTTCATACGTCTTTATTTTATCAATGGTAGATGTTTGTTTTGTAGAGTCCCAAATCACAACAGAATCAGCGTGTGCTTCAAGTCTCGTTGTCATCTTTTCTTTGACCATCTCTGGTGTTCTATCTGTAAATACAATAACTATTTTATCATTCAAGTTCTTTATCATACGCTTTAATATTTTAAAAGCGTGAGTTCCATTGTCGTCATTTTCTTTTCATTTTTTTTTTTTTTTTACCTTGATATTATCGGCTAATGTTACTGCGTCTTCGGAGTACCATCGGCAAATAGGTGAATGTCCTCCAACGACAACAGAAGAATAACCATTTTGAAAGGATGAAGGTACGATTGGATCCAAAGCTGGTATATTTGATGGGAAAATGTCTAATAAAGGTGCCTAAATATTACTAAATAATTAGAAAAACTAAATTTCGATTATTAAGTTTTTTAAAACTTTACAGGTGTAATAATTCCATTCTTTTGTCTTGCTAAAGGACCCAAAGCAGCTAAATATAAAGTTAACATACAAAATCAACTAAATAATAATAATAATAAAAAGGCTTTTTACCCATTTTGGCATTGGCTTCATATTTTGGCAAGACAACTTGATCGAAATTAATAAAAGGTATTCCCGGATACCCAACATAAACTATTTTAAAAAAAAAATAGTATATTAGACTAGATAGCACTAAACTTTGTTCCGCTTTATTTTTTATATATACCAGAAAAGCATTTCTTATTGGTGTTTGCTTTTGTTAAATGAAGACAAGCAGGTATCGCATCTTGTCCACTCGCAATAATGTAATCGGGATCTGAATCTTCTGAACATGATTTATCGTCTTTGGTTGACAAATACCATGGCAACCCATTTAATGCGTTACCTAAGTAACTTATATCAGTCAAAAGGGAGACTAAAAAAAATCCTGTTAATTCTGCCTTACCTTTTTGCTTGGCAACAGTCCAACTAACCAAGTACTTTTGAAGAACGGCAGGAAATACTTGAAGTTCTGAAAAAAAAAAAAGAGTCTTAATATAAAAAGGAGAGAGAGATAAAAAAAAAAAAGAAGAAATATTGATATATTACTTTTACTGGCAACGATAGTCTTTAATTTAAAATTGTTTGAAAGTTGATTAGAACCAGCTAACTGTTTTCCTAATGCCAAAGCATGTAAACTAGTCTCGATACCACCGTCTGTCACGACCCAAACGTTGGGTACTGTAGCACGTGTTGAGTATTGCTTTAAACCAATTCTGTTGGTGCAGGATAAAACTAGAGTGAAGGCGGTAATTTTTTTTTTAGGTCGTTGAATTTTTTTTTAATACGTTTGTGTGTGTATATGTGTCATATTACATTGTTTAAACATCTAAAGATAAACAGGTACTTTTTTTTTTTGTCCCCGTCGCCCTTGGACGAGTAAAAAAAAAAAAAAATAAAAAAAATAAATGATTGTGACGTTTTTAAAAAAAAACTGGGCACACTAATGGCATTTCAAAGTGAACAAAGTTTTTGCAGGAAATGTCAGAATCAAGACTAGAATTCGATAGTATGTTTAAATCAAATATTTCCTTTGACTTAAAAGTTTATGTAGAATTGGCTGTTTTTTTTTAAAAAAAAAAAAACGAAAGTTTTCTCTTTATGAAAAAAAATTTGGGGATGACACTTTAAGAAAATTGAAACGCTTTCTTGTGTGATCCTCTTTTTTTTCTCCTTTCGGGTTCCAGTCGGTTACAACAACAGCAACAACAATAAAAATATTAGTACAAGTTACACAAAATAGGGTAATTTGAATAAAGCATGGATCGGAAATACTTGCAAGAAAGAAGTTTACATAAGATTATAATCATAAAAGACTAAAAATACAAAAAGTAATAATAACAATAAAACCTGTTTAATTGGTTATTGCCCCGTTTCTAATTCCATGTGAAAAAAAAAAAGAAAGAATAAAAATATGAAACGATTTATATTTTATTCGTAATTATGAAATACAACTTGCGTTTTATTTATAAAGACTATAATAATAATAATCTTGTTTTGTGAGAACATATTGCATCATCATTGTTTGTATTCTATAATACCTGTTATTTTTACTGCGATGAGATGGGTCTAAAATACATGTTTCCTTCCCACATTTACATTTAATACCATTTAAACATCTCGCGAGTGTAATAGAAGAAGAAAGATATTCTAGTTACAATTCTTGTGTTTAATGTACAACATAACGCCCAAATAAATTTAAGGCTAGGATAAAAATACCTTTTTTGACGTTTTTCATATGCTTCCACTTTTGTTCCGTCTGGAATAATTTTTTATTATCAAGACAGATCTGACCTCCTCCTCCTTTAAGCGGTTGAACTTCTTTGGGGCTAGACATTTTCGTCGTCGTATTTTTATCTTATTGATTTTATTTTAGGACTCAGTCTTTTTATTTTTATTACTTTCTTGTTTATATACTTAATAACGAACCGGAGAATTGTTACATACAAGAAAAAAAGAGAAAGAAAAAAAGAAAGAGAAAGAGAGATATGAATATATAGTCCTTAAAAAAAATTAAAACGCCAAAATCAAGACAGTAAGTTGAGAGATTATTATAATACAGAAGTGAGAGGCACGTGCGCTATAACATAATAACAATCCAGGCCAAACCCGAAAGAGGAACAGCGTCAAAAAATAGCGAAATCTTCACATGTCAAGAAGTTATTCAGTCACAGACGCATATCTTGTTGTTATAAAAAGTACTCCATTTTTTCCCGTTATCTATTTTATTTTCTTCTTCTTTTTTTTCTTTTCTCTTTTTCTCTTCTTTTTATACAAAGCTTTTATCATGTCTAAAAAAAACAATATCCGTAAATTTTCTTCTGTAAAGAAGACAAGTGATGACCAATATCTAAATGGTAATGGTGCTATTCCTACAAGTAATCCTAATGACGTACTTGAAAGAGATGTTGCAGCTCCAGGTAAATATAATTAATAGAACCATCTTGGAATGTGTGTGGTTGTGTTGATATATATATAATTGGAAATATAATAACTAACTAACCTGTATAATATATGTATATTTAGATACTACTATTGTAGAACCAGACCAAGCAAATAAACCTGTTTCTAGCTACTCCTTCTTTTCTCGTGTTCTTTCTATTCCTCTTGTTCGCGATGGTTCCTCTATTGTTCAACATTACGCTAATCAAAATTCTGTGAGTCGTTTTGCACTGAATAAGGCTGAATCTACTATTAAAATGGCTGCTTCTATTGCTTCACCTTATACAGAAAAGTATAAACATCATTTATTACGAGCAGACCAAATGGGTTGTCAATCACTTGATCTGGTTGAACACAAGTTTCCAGTTGTCCGTCAGGATACGGGTGAAATATTGACAACAGTAAAAAAAATCACCTCAAAAGGTATACGAAGATGTTAGAGAAAGAATGAATAGTGTTGTACAAGTACCAGTAAATCATGCAACTGAAATAGTAAACCGTTATCTTCCTGCGGTGGAACAATCTGATAAAAAAGAGAAATCTGTAAATGAAATTGATAACAATAATAGAAAATTGTTATCTCTTATAAACGAGTTTAAAGAAAGATTAACACATCGGGTCACGACTCAATTACAATCCATTCCTCATTCAAAGGCCGATGTGGCTCGTTTAGCTGAAACAAATCAATTACTTCAAGAAGCATTCCAATCAATTCAAAAGGCAAATACTCGTCTTCAAGACTTTGTTTCCTCTCTTAAAGGCGGTTATACTTCTACTCAAATCAAGGCAAATCAACGTATTAATGAATTAACTATTGATTTGATTAAACGCTTAGACTCTGCTGCTGCTTACATGAAAGAACGTCAAATGATTTCTAACTTGCCTAGTTCTTTACATATTGTTGTTGACCCTCTCGTAAATTTCGCTTCTAATGAATATGAAATCGTTCGCACTGAAATGTTAAAAGATGATGTTGCTCCTTTAAAAAAGGCTACTAATATCATGCAATTAACTCAAGAATACGTTTTACCTTTAATTCAAAACTCAATTCAAGGTGTACAAGAACAAGTCCGTCAGTATAGTATTTACGCAAATAACTCAAAAGTCGTTCAAGATGTTAGATCAACTTTTGGTCTTGTCTCCGTCAAGTCTTAAATCCATTTCTCTCTCTCTCTTTCTTACATATCTTTTTTTTTCCCCTTGCACATACACATATCTATCTTTTTTTTTTCTCTCATTCAATCTATATAAAAGATAAAATAAAATTCTTATTCACACAATAACAACTGCTGTTTTTTTTTGGCTTATTGTAACTCAGGTGGGCCCAATTTTCTTATCCAGGGCTTAAAATCCATGCATGGGAAATACCTACCTTTTTTTTCTGTTATAAATAAAATGTATCAGGCACGACTTTTGACAAAAAAGTATGCTGTTTCAGCACAACATGTTCGTTACATGCAACAATTAACCTCTCCTCAATTACGGACAAAGTTTATTCAATATTTTGAAAAGCAAGGTCATGTACCTGTCAAAAGTGCCAGTCTTGTACCTCATAACGATAAAAGTTTATTGTTCACTAATGCAGGTACATATACACACACACATTATGAATTCATTCAGGCCCACTCACACAAATACATTCATTAAAAAAAAAAAGGCATGGTACCATTCAAAGAATATTTTCTTAAACCGAGTACAGCACCTTTTAAAAGTGCTACCAGTGTTCAAAAATGTATGAGAGCAGGTGGTAAACACAATGATCTTGACAATGTAGGATATACAGCACGTCATCATACCTTCTTTGAAATGTTGGGTAACTTTTCATTTGGTAAATACTCTAAAGCAGACGCTATTGCCTATGCTTGGTCTTTTTTATTGAACGAGTTAAAGTTACCTCTTAATCGATTGAGAGTGACTGTATTAGAAGGAGACGAGGAAGGTTACAATTTATGGAAAAAGCAAGGATTACCTGATCATATGATTGTCAAGTGTGGACCTGAAGATAACTTTTGGTCAATGGGCGATGAAGGACCTTGTGGTCCTTGTACTGAAATCTTTTGGGATACACAAGATAGTTCGTTAGAGGATCCTTGGTTAGAAATTTGGAATTTAGTCTTTATGGAAAAATACCGTGATGGAAAAGGTCAGATAACAGATTTACCTATTCCTTGTATTGATACAGGTATGGGCTTGGAAAGAATGATTTGTGTCTTACAAGGGAAGCAAAATAACTTTCAAATCGATCAATTTGAACATTTAATCAATGGACTTCGTACTTTATTAAAGGATCGTGGACTTCCAACCTCAAATGATATCGATCCTTCACCTCATGAGAAAATTGTTGCAGATCATTTTAGATCCATGTGTTTCTTGATTGGTGATGGCGTTGTCCCTAGTAACGTAGGTCGTGGGTATGTCTTGAGAAGAATCATTCGTCGTGCACTTCGATCTGCAAAGCAATTGGGTATCAATAAACCCTTTTTGACTGATCTTTATCCTACTCTGCTAGAAGGATTCTCAGATGGTTCTTATCCAGAATTAGCTACTCGTGCTTCATCCATTCGTAGTATCATCACCAATGAAGAAACTGCATTTTTAGCTACTTTAGATAGAGGCATGACACTTCTAGAAAACGTATTTAATCAACAAGATCTTCAACAAACTAAACAAATTCCTCCTCAAATCGCTTTTCAACTTTATGATACTTATGGTTTTCCCTTTGATTTGACCTTAATCATTGCACAGGAAAAGGGCTGGACTGTTGATATTGAAGGTAAAAAAAAAAGAATCAATTGAATCTAACAAAAGATAAATATACTGATATATATTTATTAGCTGTCGAAGCCTTACAACAAAAACAAAAATTAGCCGGTAAGGAATCTTGGAAGACAGAAAGCATGGCAGATAAATCAAGACTTTCCGACTGGAAGAACCTCAACATTCGACCTCAATTCACTGGATACGATCATAATTTACTTCATCAAGAATCCGAGATTTTAGCAGTGGATATTGTAAAGAAAGGTAAAAAGGTAGAAGTCAATATGGCAATTGATCCATGTCCATTTTATGGTCTTGGCGGTGGTCAAGTAGCTGATCAAGGTGTAATTGAGTTAACTAATGGAAGCACATGGCGTGTATTGGATGTAACACAACCTTATGAAGGCGGTATGGCATTACGTTTAACACCAGAGGATTCAACCCAAGATATCCAACAAAAATTAGAAACTGACCGTGAATATTTACAAGCAGGCCATCTTGTTCGAACTGAAGTCGATATGGCTCGTCGTCAAGGTGCAGAAGTACATCATACAGCTACACATTTATTAAATGCCGGTTTAAGAAAGATCCTTCAATCAGATGATATTGTTCAAGCGGGCTCTACAGTTGAAACTAACAAACTTAGATTTGATTTCACGTACGGAAAGCCTTTAAAGCAACAGGATTTAAACAAGATTGAAGATTGGGTAAACCAAGTAGCATTGACAGGGGGTGAAACTAATGTGAAACATATGAGATTGACTGATGCTGTGAATGCAGGAGCAATTGCAGCTTTCTCTGAAAAATACGGTGAGACTGTTAGAGTGATTGATGTGCCAGGTGTCAGCAAAGAACTTTGTGGTGGTACACATGTAGACAACATCAAGAAACTTTATCCTTTCAAGATCTTGGCTGAAACTTCTGTCGCAGCTGGTACACGTAGAATTGAAGCTGTAGCAGGGTTAGCTTGTATTGACTGGTATCGTAAAGCATATGAACCTGTACCCGAAGCATTAAAACTTTTACGTGCAAACGGTACAAACGAAATGATTGATAAGTTGGAAAAAACTATGCAACAAACTAAGGAACTTCAAAAGCGTGTGGACTTTATGAACGAAAAATTGGCTTCTGCTGGTGAAGTAATTATTGAACCTATCTCCAGTAAATTAAAAGGTAATGTGATTTGTGTAGCCTTTTTGTTTTTTCTTTTTTTTTACTTACCAGTTCTATAATAGATCTCGAAGTAAAAATCCATCTTATTGATTCGGACTTGGACGCTGCGTTCATGCAAAAACGCGCCAATGTTTTAAAAGAAAGTCAAGCTAAGTGTGTACATATTTTGGTAAACGATAAAACTGTTGTAGTCGCTTTAAACGGTCAAGAAATCAAGACAGAAACTGCTAATTCGGTAAAATGACAATATGGTTATTGTATATAATCTTTGTATTAACTTCTTTACAAAAATAGATTTTGAAGCAAATGTTAAAACATATTAAAGGTGGAGGCGGAGGACAAAAAGAGATGGCACAAGGTCGTTTAGCTGAATCGATTTCAACCAAACAAGATATTATTTCAAAAATCTTGCCAGCCTTAGAAAAATGTTAATACCCCTCTCTTCATTTCTGTATAATTATTAAACTTCTTTATTAAATCAAAATCTATTTATAAAATATTCTTATTGAACTACGCCTCTCAATTCATCCGGACAATCGAGTTGATTAAAAGGATGTGTCTCTCTAAACTCTGGTAAAGTCATGAGCGTATTACGAATCCTAACGATATACGGATATGGCCTCATCTCTACATTATGACGTTTGGCAGCAAATACCATTGGTACTAAACAAAAGTCTGCAACTGAAATCTGATCAGCTACGCAATATGTACCAGAAAGAGTTTCTAAACGTTTCTCTAAACCTATAAGATTGCATTAAACAAGGCTGTATTAATTTGTTTTTTTTTTATACTTTTTAAACGTCAAATGGTCTCACCCTTAAATCCTGTTTCAATCATCTCGCGAGCAAATTCTTCTCGCTTTTCAAAACCAATGTCTACTAATTTTAATATAGATCTGGTTTGCAATGGCTGGATATCACAAGCAATATCAAGAGCAACTGACCATGACTAATTCATAATTGCATCATAAGCTTTTCTCTTTCAGATTAATTAATGTGTTCATTAAAGATTTACCTCTGCTCTTGGGACTGCACTTTTAGGCAAGATAGGTCTTTCTATATAACATTAAAGTCAATTTATGGGCATCTCTTGGGCTGAGCAACTTATGTTTTTGTTTACCTGGATATGTAACTTCCAAATATTCAAGAATAGCTAAGCTTTGAGTTATCACTTTTCCAGTTTTAGATATAAAGCAAGGTAACCTTTTACATGGGTTAAGCTTTGCATAATCTTCAGATAACTATATAAAATTACAACATATTTTAAAAATGGTTGTAATATCTATATGATGTTTATTTTACATACATGCTCTCCAGCGGACATGTCAATATACCGAGTTTCATATTGAATATTTTTCCAGCATAAAGCTAATCTTACTCTCCAAGAAGTATCAGAATCATAACTACTATATAGTATAGGTTTACACTCATATTGTGGCGTCAGTGACTAGATAAAAAAAATATACATGTATAAGTGGTCCTCAATTCTATATCTCAAAATGCATTTCATGTACTTTATCAGATTTCGTTTCATCCATTTTTTGCGTTTCTTTTATTTGTTTGTTTATGTAAAGAATGAACTAAGACACAGAAAAAAAAAATTGGTACATTTATAGATACTTTTTTTTTCCGTAGTAAAAAAAAAATAGTGTCATACTACCTTATTGGAACGTCATAGCGTTCAGGGCCAAATAAAAATGATTTGGAAAGGTGGATCCAAATGTTTCATTACATGCAATTGTTAAACTTCCGTGAGAGTATATATTATTGACCAATAAAAACACACAGTGATTAGCACCCGTATCTTTTGTGTAGATCATGGGATACTAATGACAAGCAGCAATCCGTTAGGTCAAATCACTACAGGGTTTTATTAATTGGTCCGCATGTATATCATATTTAGTTAGATTTTTATCCTAACTACAGAAGAAGGTTCTGGTTCCAAGCTTGAATACTTCCTTATTTAAAAATAAATTTTTAATTCATTGACTTTTCCTTTGGATTAAAAAAAAAAAAGAACTATTGGAAAGGGTGAAACGAACAAAATGATTATCTTGCAGTAAAAAAATATGACCTAATCCTGAAGACATAAATTGTTTTGAATTAAGAGAAACTAGATCGCCAATGCAAGCAATTATAAAAAAAAAATAGACCCTACAATACATCAAATGGCTAAATATGCAAATATATCATTCGGCGTGTTTAGTTGAATGTTTCATTGTTTGATACGTAAATAGTATATCTTTATATGTTTATGGGCAATTCTAATTATTTTGTACGATAAGCTATCTACTAAGAAGCGATTATCTTGTCACACTTTCTCTTTTAAATATGTCCAGGTATTTATTTTAGATTGGTTTTATCTATTGGTAATGCGATAAAATCCCGGAAAGAACTATTTTTATTGTTGGAAAATATTCTTATGCAATGTAAGCGAGAAAATGTATCGTGCCTACGAAAAAAAAGGGGGGAAGGCGAGTATGTAATCTTTATTCGAATAGTTAAGCGGAAAGTAATAAAAAAACGTCAAATAATTAAAGTATAGCGATCAATAAGTATGGTCACATATTTTCTTTTACTTTTAAAGTACAATTGTGAGTATTGGATGAATTATTTGAAGATATTACATAAAATTTTCAGGAAAACCCAATTTGGTGTAATTTTATATTAATTCAATACGATAAAATATTTTAATACAGCCAAATTCCCTTTAATTTAGGCATAGTTAGTTATAAGAACACGTTAGTTACTCACTTGATTATTTTATTTATTCGTGTATTGTCGTAAAGTGTAACCGTTAACCAAAACTTTGAATAATCCTTACAAGTCTACTTCTTTTAGATACAAAGTTTTTCATGATTTACTTCTTTGTAGCGCTGAGTCTATCACCTCTTGATTCGACACGGTTGTTCTTTATATATATCAAAAACATCCATTAATACTCACCAAATAAATATATAAAGTTATGTACTAGGCTCGTATATCCTTTAATGGGAAAAATTAAACATCCCCCACCTGGATTTTTTGATATGAGAAATTCCATTGCCCACCCATTTTCTTCTCCACAAATCACCCAATTTTTTAAAAGAAAAATAAACGAGCCTTTTTAAAATTATCATTAAATTACTTTAGTAAAGACCCTACGCCCACGCTATGTGCTTTACTGACCTTAATTAGTCTTTTTGATAAAGAAAAACGAGGTATTGTAGACATGATATTTTTGCTGTAGCGAAATTTTTTTTGAGCCAATCAAATCATCGGAAAAGGGGGAAAAAGTGTATTTTTAGGCAAAAATCAGCCAGTCCCCCCCTTTGGATTTTTTCAAAATTCAGAAATGAGGATATATCTTGGTATTGAAAAGGTTTTAAAGCTTGGCTTTTTAACGATATATGTAGAATTTTACGCTCTTTTTAATGATGTAAAAATCAAAGTAAAATAGTAACAAATACTTATAAATATTATGAAAAAACGATATACAGTTTTTGTTAGGGCAAGTATATTTTCTACATACAAAATAACAATTCTAAATCAATAGAAAGATGCGCCTTTAAATTCTGCATCGACTGTATATTATATTGTATAATAGAATAGGTGAAATAAAAGACTTTAATTTGAAAAGAAAGAAATTTGGACCCAAATCTCAATTTTTAGGTCCAAAAACAGGAAAAAAACCAAATCAGGATACAGACGTATTTTGTTAGACAATGTTATATTCCAAAGATGTAGAATTTAAAAACTAAAATTTCTATGCATTTAGATTTATTATCTTATATTTAAAAAATATACATGTCCTAATAGAAGCTGTGCTTTCTCGCAATGACTATTAAACTTTATAATTATGCTACTTTGATTCTTACATCATTAGAAAGAGCGTCAAATTCTACCTTAGACATCAATAAAAGGCTAAACTTTAAAACCATTTAAATACAAAGATATATCTTCATTTCTAATTTTTATTTTTTTTAAGCTGTGAAAAAAATTCCATTTTTTAGAAAAAGTTGCTAGTCCCCCCTATGGATTTTTTCAAAAATCAGAAAGATAGATATATCTTTACACTGAAAAGTGTTTAACGCCTGCT
The DNA here is from genome assembly GCA_025716855.1 of Pilaira anomala. Taxonomy (NCBI): domain Eukaryota; kingdom Fungi; phylum Mucoromycota; class Mucoromycetes; order Mucorales; family Mucoraceae; genus Pilaira; species Pilaira anomala. The sequence goes on along the minus strand of JAIXMQ010000015.1, from coordinate 201,197 downwards.
TTTTTAACGGTAAATACAGAATTTTGCACTCTTTTGAATGATGTAAAAATCAAAATAAGATAATTACAAATATTAATGGTTATTGTGATAAAACGGTTTACAGTTTTTGTTAGGGCAAGTATATTTTGCACATATAAACATATACTTTTAAAAATATAGAAAGATGCGCCTTCAAATTCTGCACTTTCTGTATATCATATTGTTTAATGAAATAGTTGATTTAGAGGGACTTTACTTTGACGAGAAGATATTGTATGTCAAAATTTTGATTTCTGGGACTGAAAAACGAGGTGTATGTAGACCATGCTACACGCACTCTCCATTTGTAGTGCATGTAAGGAAAACAGTTTCTGTTAGAGAAAGTATATTTTTTACATATAAAATAATATATCTTTATATATAATCATCTGCCCATTTAAATTTAGAATTTTATGGATATAGTATTATATAATAAAATACTTAATATTGAAGGACTTTACTTTGACATGAAAGGCTTTCTGGGCTTAAATATGTGGTGTGTATAGATACTAATGTGGTGTGTGTAGCTTATATGAGGCACGCTTATTTTAGGGGTAAAATCGGACGGAGTGTCCATAGGACTTTAAGGAATGAAATGTTACACACCCTATGAAAATAGACTTGATACACTGCAAACATGTTTTTTTACTCCTAAAATGAAAAAAAAATCGAGATATGGACAAAATTTTCTTTCTTGTCAAAGTAAAGTCATCCTAGATCAATTATTCTAATATACAATATGATATACAGTCGATGCAGAATTTGATGGCACATCTGTCTATAAACTTAAAATAATATGTCTAGATGCACAAAATATACTTGCTCTAACAAAAACTATAATTCGACTTTCTTACAATAGCCAATAATCTTTATAATTACTTTACGTTGATTTTTACATCATTCGAAAGAGCGTCAAATTTTGTACTAGAAACTATTCAATAGATTTGCTCTAAAATCTTTATAATCCCAAGATATATCCACATTTAAAATTTTAGAAAAAATCCAAAGGCTTCGGACTGGCTGATTTTCACCTAAAAATTCATTTTTTTTCCTTCTTTCCGATCATCTCATTGGTTGAAAAAATCTCCGCTGTAATAAAAAAAAAAGCCTTGGCTATAGTACTTCCCTTTTTCTTTATCAATAAAACTAATGAAGGTCAGTAAACGCGTAGCATGGCATAAGGGCTTTCTAAAAGGGTCGTTTTTTATATTAAAAAAAACTGGTGGGTGATAGAGTTTCCCGTATTAGGAAATCCAGATGGGTAACGTTTAATTGCTCTTTTAATCCACGTAAATATAAAGAATCACCAGTTCAATTTTTTATTTTTCGAATATTTTTGAAAGATTTAAGACGAGCCAATCCATACGAAGTCCCATAATTAGTCAATATGAAGGATTCAATCACTTTCATTGATTCTGCAATGTTCATGTTGTCGTATTCCTAAACAACAAAAAGTGATGCTGTATGGTATTACAAAACTTGAGCCGATATGAAATTAAATGCCTAACGAAACAGCTGTTATTATTTTTATCACGTTTTATTGCGCACTTTCCTTTCATTTACAAAAAAATTATGACACATGATATATATCCCCTATATGAAAATAATAGAAATCGTCGTAACTTTCAAATGGTTCCGGATTTGATAATTATGTGTGTTCTTTGAGCCAGCTACTCATATCATTAAATAAAATGGATTATAGTTTGAGTGATTCATACATAATTACTTCAAATGCTTATGACATTTTATACCTTAAATATTGAAAAAACATTAGACGCAGTCTTAGAGTCCACCGCAGGTGCGAGAGCCTAGTGTGCTGAAAAGTATATAAAGTCCAAACTTTTACTGCCATGTAGTAATAGTACAAGAAAAAAATCTTAGCTATTTTATCTCCTTTTTTTTTGTTTTATCAAAGCAGCAATCTAAAAACTTGAGAATCAACTGCTGTTCTGCAATGTAATGAAGGACAGTAAACAACAAGCGTAGCGTGGATGCTTTATTACCATAATATAGTGGCAGTTTAAAAAGGGCCTGTGTTTACTATATTATATAATAAATAGTCGAATAAAATAAAATCAGTTAAATTTATTTGAAAGAAAAAGTATTTTTTTATTTAAATAATTATCACGAAGAAAATATAATGCAAGTTAGGATATATCAAGAGTGAGTTGGGGAATTGTGTACATTAAATACATGTGTTTTGTGCAAGTAGAGTAATAAAATGAGTGTGAATTTAATTTTCGGTATCTGTTTTCTTCAAATTCAAAGCGAACTTGACAGCGTCATTTTCATTTAATGTCATACCAGTGACATTTTTAGCGTATTGGAGCAAAGATATTCTTCGAACTAAAATGTCACGTAATTGGATACGACGTTTTAAATTAGACAAGTTATGGGCTTGTACCAAGACAATCAATAAGAAACCTTCAAGAATCATGGTGGGTGTGTTACATAAAAGTTGACCAGTTTGGTTCCAGCCCATACTACTGGCAACACCCATTAGAGCAAGAACAATAAGAATTGAAATTAGGACAGCAACAGATTTGGCACAAAGAACACCCATATAGTTACTGACTCTATTAATAAGGGAATGTCTTTGTTCAATTGGCTTGGTGGGAAGAGGTATATTCAAATATTGAAACAACGAGTCATCTGCTTCACTGAGTACTTCAAATTGTTCGTCCAAGATAACATCTTCACGAAAGTACACATTTCTTAGCACAAATCCATCAATAAAACCTACCAAACCAGTATAGGTACCAATGATAAGCCACCAATCGGAACTCCATGCCATTACATCACCAATACTAAGCCAAACTGCAAAAACACAAGTAGAGACAGCAACACCGATACCAGAACCGATAATATCGCCATAGTAGTCAATTGCTCTAATAGAACGAGTAACAGGATGAGGAAGGATGGTAACTACAGGATTAGGCTGATTGTCACCAGTATGTTTACGAAGAATAATTTCTAATTCACAGTCAGTTCTCATAATAGACTTGAGGCACTTTTCAAGATATTCCATATGACGACGACGAATGTTTTGTAAGAACATGGAAGTAAATGTAAGCTCAACAGCAACCGCAGTATTGATATAAAGCTGCCATAAATCAGAGAATTCCATCATAGGACCAAGACTGACCCAAACAATGACACCACTAAAGTAAAAGAGTAAAGCATAAATAGAGCCTACAGCAATGGAGACCCAATTACAACATTTATCGAACCAGAATTCGTTTGGCAAATTAATAGCGTTTTCAAGTTTGGCTTCTTCAATAGATGAATGATCAATAGACTCTTTATCAAAAAGAGGTGCATTACTATGTAGTTCAGGGTCACGAACAAGTCTTGCTACAGTTGTATTTCTTGACCGAAGTTGAGAGATAATTGTTAATAGCTTGTAGCAATGGTTTTGTTGTTGACGCATCAGCAGCGTATCCGAAATATAGCATTGAATAGAACCACCATTTTGCATGATAATTTGCCAAATCTCAGGAGCACCCAAGACAATACCTACCACTGCCCATATAGCTAATATAAGTAACGTAATCATGAAAGTAATCAGTGAGCCAGCTCGTTGTGTTACATTATCAAAGATACGACCACCAAGAGGCTTTCTCTTTTCAGCATGAAATAGGTTTGAGTCTTGTGCAATTTTTTCGGAGATGTCACTATACGAACTTGACTTACTCACAGCTTGTGTGGGGGCAGCAAATTCGACAATTCTTTGTTTACCAGGAGCACAAAAAGCGTGTTTGATTTTTTGTCCAATACCCATTTTGTTTGAAACGTTTTTTAAATGAAAGATTAATTTTTAATAATAATGTTCTTTTTTTAAAAAAAATCTGATAACACCAGCCGCTTATATATGTTTTTTTTTCTGGTAGGATAAAAAGACGTAATCTGATTTCCAATAAAATGAAAAATCTTGCGATATTATAATAATCTCCAGTTTAAAATACATTGTTTTTTTTTCACGCAGATTTTTTTATACTCTAATACATAATTCTATTTATGCTTACATGTTTTTATATATATCTGTTAGGTACGATAATATCAAAAAAAAAAAAAGGAAAACGTGAGCTAAATAGAGTATTTTAGTCTTTGAAATGTAATTAAGTGATTAATGTATATACTTTTAAGTTTCATAAATATCAATGTTCTTGAAAGAAATTAGAAAATATGCTTCTCATTTAAGCCAGTTGAAGTTTCACACACCATAACATAATAGTTTAATATATAAATATCTGACAATTGTATTTTAACGGATGCACACATATTTATAACAGATCACGCCGTAAATAGCAACACATTGCTATTTAGTTAATTACCATAGTGAATATATAAATATGAAAATCATGATCCAAATGTGAGCGGTGAACCCCAAACCAATGGGAGTTATGCATCTCCAATTCCTATGTCTGTTTAAAGTCATTTAGTGATCAAGGCAAAACAAAAATCTACTCTACTTATCCGTTTATGTTACACTATATTTGTACCATTTGAGAACAAAGCTAAGGTCTACTAATCAGATCCTTGTTTATGGCTAAAAGTACTCGTCGATCCTCGAATAAATGTCATGATCACAAAATAATTCATTTTAATAATATGATGCCATAAAAAATGGCTTGTAATTTAAGTTTCCCTAATAAGTCTTTTAAGCCTTTAAGGTAATAGTGTTAAACTTCTATATAAATACATTCGGCAAAGTATTCTATATGTACAGAACGTATATTTCATATTAACTACTATATACGTGAAAGTTAACTATCATACGATATCATTACACATAAATATTTATGCGAAAGTTAATTTTTTTCTAATTTAAATCATCATATATATTTTTTCTTTTTCAAAATATTGCAATTGAGTAAATGTCTTTACCTGATACTTTGATCTATATGATCATTTACTTACAAATGAACATGACACACAGACAAAGCAAAGAAGAAGCATTACGCGGAGTATAAATCAATATTAATGACGTCCTCGCAAGTGTAAATGGGTTGATTATTTTTGAAAAATTGGGCGGGGGTAATAGGGTGAAGGAAAAAAAAAGGATCGAAAAAAAAAAATAACCCACAGAAAAACACCGCTTATTCTTTTTTCTTTCCTCCCCTCTCTTTGTTAAAAACTTTTTATAAACATGCTCCGTACTGTTGCTACCCGTACCCGTGTTGGCGCCGCCCGTGTCATTCAACGTCGTAACGCTTCTTCCAATGTTGCCGTTCAAAACATCGAATCTCGCTGGAAGACTCTTTCCACCGCTGAACAAAACACCATTGCCAAGCAACTCGAAGAAGCCCAAAAGGGTGACTGGAAGGCTCTTTCTCTCGATGAGAAGAAGGCTGCTTGTAAGCATTTTAATTTGAAATGAATTGAATTAATTTAAGCATGTCATCTAATTATTATTTTTATGATTAGATTATATTGCCTTCGGTGCTCACGGTCCCCGTGAACCTTTGACCAAGCCTGGTCATGGCATGAAGGTCTTTACTGGTGTTCTTGGTGTTCTCGCCGCCTCCAGTGCTCTCTTCTATGCTATCCGTCTTGGTGGTAAAGTATACAACATTATTTTTTTTATTTTTTGTCGGGGGTGACGGTGGTTATTTCATTACAATGTGGGGGGTGTATTGGAAAGGGAATTTAATTTACTAAAAAACGAAATCTTTGTGTAGGTCAAGAGAAGCCTCACACCGTTTCCAAGGAATGGGAGGAAGCTACCAACGAGTACCTCAAGAGCCAAAACTCCAACCCTATCTCTGGTGTCTCCTCAGAAGGATACAAGGGAACCGGTTATGTTACCAGCAAATAAACAGTTTCTCATTACACTTATCAACCATAAAAAGAAAATTATATATCACATTGAGCACCTATTCAATGTTTTTATTATGTTTGTTATAAAAAAGAAAAAAAAAACACCCGTTATTTATAAATATATATACTATACTTCTTTAATCAAGTGTCAGTTTTCTCGTTTTCTTGATCCCTTTTTTTTTCTTTTTTGTATAATGCAGGCAATGTCATTTGACCTTTTTTTTAAACCTGTCAAAACTCACAATTGCATTCTGTTTAAAGTTGCTTTCCATGATTTTTTAAGGAAAAAAAACTAAAATTTGAACAAAATCTGACTCCAAAAAAAAAATAATAATAATAAATAAATAAAAAATATTTATGATAAACATATTGCTCTCTTCCTCTCTAGATCAAATACCTTATACAATATGGCACAACAACAACAACAACAGGTCAACATTGCTGATCTCGATATGAATTCCCTTCAACAAGTCAAGGGCCAATTAGAAGAAGTACAGTCTATTTTGATGATGGTCAAACGTGTATTAACTTTGAATAGGAATTAAACCATTTGACTCAATCTTATAGTAAACTTAAAAATGTTCAAGGCCGATTCACTGATTGTGCTGAAAGTGTCGATGCATTAAAGGTCGAGAAAGCTGATGGTAAAGTATAAATTAAAGATGATGAAGTTTTTTTTCTTCTTCTAACTAATGTCGCGTTTTTTTCTTTCGTAATTAGACAAGACTATTCTTGTACCTCTCACCTCATCTATATCCTTTTCACTATACAAATATTTTCTAACAAAAAGAAAAATGCTAACATCCCCCCCCCCCCTCCCTTTTTCTTATTTTTATCCTTAACCTATAATTTTACCTCTATGTTCCAGGTAAATTGAGTAACGTAAGCAAAGTGATCGTTGATGTCGGTACCGGTTATTATGTTGAAAAGGTAAAAGTAAAGATGTGTCAAAGTATAAATATGGCAACTAATAATTGCAATTAGTCTGTCGGAGATGCATCCAAGTTCTATAACGATAAAGTTGGATATGTTAAAAAGAACCTCGGCACACTCGAAAAGACAATTACAGACAAACAAAGCACATTAAGAGGTAATTAGTCATAATAATTATTAAAAATGATACTAATATGTTATATTTAATAGCTATTCTTAATGTTATGCAAGATAAAATGCAAGAGCAACAAAAGTAATAAAAGAAGTTTAATTTTTTCTTAGCGGAATTATTTAATATGTGCGTGATAAAAATGTTACTTTTTGTAAGTGAATGTGTGTGCGTGCGAGTGTGTGTGTTCCCCCCTTTTTTTTAGTAATATATTTTTTTTTTACATTTTTTTTTCCTTTCTTTCTTTTTCTTTTTCATCTCTTTTTTTTTAAAAAAAAAAATAAATAAAATCAAAATGGACCTCTTTAATCGAGGCAAGTCAAAGGGCAAGAAAAAGACAGAACATATTTTGACAACATCAATCACACCGCCTATTACGACTACACCTCATTCACCAAGCAGTCCAGCTCTTCATCCTACTGATGACTACTCAACATCAGGTATGTCATTGAGTTATAAACAAAAATATATAATTTGAGAGTACCATTTTTATAAACCCAGTCCAGGGGTAGGTCGTTTAGTAGAATCCTCCTCCATAAGAAGCTCTCAGTCTTCTTCTATACCAAGTACCGATGGTGAATTCATCAATGTAGACACAATGACTGAAGTTGAAGTTGAAGAGTTTTTTGAAAGAATGTTGGTAAAGTCTTGATTTTAACCAATTACAATCACACTATATCGTTTTACTTAAATATACAAATATAATAGACACGAAGAGGTATCCATAATAATAATGATCGTTTAAAGATGTCTTCATTTCCAATGGATAAAAAGAGATTGATGGTAGGTCAGGATATCCAATTTGAAAATAATGCTGTCACTACACCTTCCAGAAGGGGTGGCTCTGATAAAAAATTGGATCATCATCAAACTGAAGGCAAAGGACCAGAATATTATGTTAGAAAATTATCAGATATGTCAAAAGGTGTCAATATAAAAGTTGTCTCGCATTTGGCAGTTGGTTTAAGAACTATGCCCCTTAGGTAAATATTTGTATGCAGTAAAATCATGATCTTGATTAAAAATTTCTGAAAAAAAAACAATTAGTTGGGTACGGCAATTCATTGATATGGAAGGGTTACAAGTTATTACTGGTCTGTTAAAAGCATTTAATAAAAACAAACACAAGTAAGTAAAATACAAGTAAATATAAAAAATTATAATTCATGTTTTTAATCGTGTATCAAGACAAGAATTGAATTTATCTGTGGAAGCGGATCTTTTGAAATGTTTCAAGGCATTATTAAACAATAGAGTAAAGTATATTACACGGAATCAGTTGGAAATCCCATTAATTATGGATTTTTTTTTTACATCTTTAGGTGGGCGCACGAGAGGCATTAAAACATCCACAATGTGTAGAACAAATTGTACAATGTATTATTTCACCATCAATTAACTCGCGTAGACTTGTGTGTGAAGTTTTAGTATTCATGTGTTACTATGAAGTACCCATTGGCCAAGATTTAGTATTAAAAGCAATGGATAATTTACGTGATAAACAAAGAGGATTAGGTAGATTTGATGCTTGGTTATATGAACTTGAAACTACATTAAGTGGTAGAGGTAGAATGGGAAGTATGGTTGGTGCAAGTGATGATTTTAAACGAATGGCTGCTTATGGTTCTCCAGATAATCAATTAACTGAATATGCTGTAAGTTTTTGTTTTCTTTAAATCACATGTAAAAAATAATTAAAAAAAAAAAAACTGTAGTTGTACAACATGATTCTAGCGAATGCGATTATCAATGTAGTTGAAGATCCAGAAATAAGAGTTCATTTAAGAAATCAAATGAATGCTTCTGGATTAGAAAGAGTAATGGAAAAAATGAACGAATTATGCGATGAACATGTAGACCGTCAAGTGAGAGAATTTAAATCGTTGGCAGAAAATGATCAAGACGAAATCATGGAAATGTATCACGAACACGTATTAAGTGACCAAAATGATCCTCGGGATGTATTTGAGTGTATTTTATCAAGTGTTGAAGGTACAAGAGGTTACGATTTCTTTTTAAGCTGTCTACAACATTTGTTGCTGGTCAACAATGAAGAAAGTGGATTAAAATCAAGATATTTTCAAATCATTGATAATTTAGTGGCTCAAGTCGTATTGGATCATAAAGGGTTAGCAGATGATTTTTCAGCGGATTATACCACTACTGTACAACACTTAATTAACAAATTTGCTGATCAGGATCAACTAAAAACTACATTAGAAGATATTAAAGAATTGCAACTTAGTCATGATGAATTAGAAAAGGAGCGCGATCTATTACGCCAACAATTATCTCACCAAGGAGGTAAAAACTTGTCTATCATTGACGTTATATATATTTTTTAACCTCCTCCCCCCCCCCCTCCTCCTTGTATACCTTAATAGATGCATTAGAGATCGTCCAATTAAAAGAAAAGACCGTCTCACTTGAAGATTTGTTACGAATGTCGAGACATACAATTTCGACTTTACAACGAAAATTACGAGATTTACAAAGCGAATACGAAGCCAGTTTAGAAAAAGCAGAAAGACAATTAGACGAATTTTATAAATTAGTAGGAGAAGATGATTCAAAATTGGAAGGAGACGTTGTTATATCTAGAAAAGATCTCACAACTGCTTTTGGAAGAATCCGTGCTCAAGATTCATTAGAAAGTCGTAAACCAGATACCAAAGGAGATAATGATAACCTCAATAGTCTTTCGAATGCTGAAGACGATAAAACTAAATATAAATCAATGGCGCTTGGATTAACTGAAGAATTCAAGACACAACTTGCTAGACAATTCGGATCAAGTAGTGGCCTAAATGACTTTGTACTTCCAGGTACAATGCCATTAATGGGATCTGCTGTAAGACGTTCAAATAATCGCCGTAAACATATACATGCCGACCCTATACCTTTCCATGAGGAAGAAGAAGAAAAGGAGCAGGAAAACATGCCTGAAGAATCAGTACCTAAAAGAAAGGATTCATTAGACATGAATATTTATACACCAAAACCTACTAGAAGCTCAACTTCCTCCAACAAAAACTATAACAGAAAGGCATCTATTTCAGAAAATGATATACTTTCATCCATGATTACCTCTATTAATGAAGAAGAATATACACCTAAATACGATCAACAAGAGCAGCCAATACCCATTCCCTCAAATAGCTCTGTATCTTCAAATATTTCTCCTGCGTCATTTACTCCCCCACCACCACCACCTCCTCCTCCACCACCACCACCTCCTTCTCATATGTCTCCTGTATCCAGCGCGTCAAAACGCGCGAATGGTTCAACTACCAGTACGGATACAGTTCCTCCTCCCCCACCACCTCCACCACCACCAGGTTCAGGATACCCAGGAAGCACAAATTCCTCACAACCATCACTCTCACCATCTCCACCACCACCTCCACCTCCACCTGGTCCTGGCGCACCACCACCACCCCCTCCACCATCTGCACCTGCAGGCCCCAATATGAACACGATCACACTTCGTAAACAACTGAAACATTTACCTGGCGTCAAGACACGACAATTGCAATGGCAAAAATTAAATGCAAACCATATCAGTTCTACAGTTTGGAAAACGGCAGCATCAGCAGATAAAGATGAAGCGCTTGAAGAGTTATTAGATGTAGAAGGTATCTTTAATCGTATGGAAGAAGTGTTTGCGCAAAAAGTGATTGCTAGTAAAAAACTTGTTAAAAAAGAAAAGAGACAAGAGATTAATATTATTGATTCCAGAAAGGCATATAATATCAGTAAGTTATATTTGAAGTCGCAACAAAAAAAAGTGTGATTTACTAAAAAAAAAAAAAAAAAAATATTTAGGTATTGCTGTTCTGTCTAAATGTAAAAATATAACTTTCAAAGAATTTAAAAAGAAATTGTTAGCTGTGGATGAAAAGTTCTGTACAGAAGTACTGTTAAGAAATTTGTTAGCAAATGCTCCTTCGCATGATGAAATGGGTAAACTTTCTGTATTTATGAAGACGGCGCCTGAAGAAGATTTGCAAAGTCTTTCAAAACCAGATCAGTTCTGTGCCGAGGTAAAAAGAAAAAAGAAAAAAGAAAAGAAAAACAAAAGAAAGCGGGAGCAAATGTACTAAAATTTAGCTTGATATAGATTATGTCTATAGATCGGTTTAAAGAACGTATCGGTAATATGTTATTCGTCACTACTTTCCATGAGCGTATCACTCAATTAGGAAGAAACATGACAAATGTCATGGACGCCTCTACTAGTATAAAAGATTCAGAGGCGTTCCGAGACCTTCTTAATGTAAGTATACCAACTATATATTTATAAAAAAAGTTATATCGTGTAATATTAAATGTCTTCTTTTATTTTTTTTTAGATTATTTTGATGGTGGGTAATTTCTTGAACGGTACAAATTTCCAAGGTGGAGCATTTGGTATTCGTATTAGCAGTATCAATAAATTAGTAGATACTCGTGCTTCGTCCAATGATACAACCTTATTGCACTTTCTATGTACCATGGTCGAAGAAAAGTTCCCTTCTATTAGCGAAAATTTAGTGAATGACTTGGAAGTTTGTAGAGAAGCTTGTAGAGGTAACTGGATGATATTCTACAGTTTTTTTTTTTTAAGAACACATGTATCTAACATATCTTGTCTTATTATTATAGTGACGATTCAAGATCTTATTAAAGATTATAATGAGCTTCGAGTGGGACTTAAGACATTAATTCATGAACTCGATTATCATTATGGACCTGATTATGAAGCAGCCGAAGAAGATAATTATGCTGAAGTTATGTACAAGTTCCGTGACCGTGCTATTGAAAGATTCGATCAGCTTGAAGTGAGATATACCTCCATGGATGTAGCTTATAAGGATGTAGTATCCTACTTTGGAGAAGATCCAGCTGATATGAAGCCTGATGAATTCTTTGGTATTTTCCAAACATTTAATTCCAGTTGGACTAAGGCCAAATCAGATATCGAAGGACAGAAGAAGAAGTTAGAACAAGCTGAGAAAGCAAAGGAGTTTCAAGAGCAACGTAAAGCACGTCTTAAGGCACGCTTGGACATCGATGGTAAGAGCGTACTCAAGTTTTGTACGATTATTTCGACTAACATTCTTTTTTTTTTTTTTAAAAAAAAATAGGATCTCCGGAAAGCCAAGATGATAAAGATATTATGGATAATCTATTAGAAAAACTTCGATCAGGAGAAATGGCAACCACTTCTTCTCAGAGAAAAAGTCGTAGAATGTCTGTAAGAGAGAGAAGAAAGACAAGAGCAGAATCTATGGTGGTTAAAGCAGAAGATTTACTAAGACATATTCAAAGTGAAGAAGAAGCACCACCCTTACCTAGAGCTAGAAGTGGTTCTAGAAGATTCACAAGTTCCGAAAAAATGAAAAAGCTTGCTTCTTTGGCTGATAAAGGTGAGAAAATCTCAACTGAAGTTTGATGTTTTTTGTAAAATAAAATAAAAATGCCTTGTGGTAAACAGATCCTACACATCTGAAGATTTTTGTTATAAAAAAAACGTTAGTTTTTTCTGAATGAATCAAGATTAAATTTTTATATAAATCTTTAAGCATATTTAGTCTCACAAAAGTGTACTGTTTCTAATGTAGTTTGTAGACAAACAAGTGGTACACTGTCTGTGCACCCAGTTTTCATGATTTTTTTTTTAAAAAAAAAAAGATATTTGAATTCTGGAACATGATTTTTATGTGTGTGTATGAACTATTTATTACTCTTTTTATATATATCGAACAATGCTTATTTCTTGGTAGGCTTAGGCTTGGTGTAAGGGATGAAGGTCTTACCGTCCATGTAGGGAACCAATGGGGGAGGGATCTCCAAACCGTCTTCACGTTGCCAGGTTTCTAATAAACCACAAAGGGCTCTCTCGGTAGCACAAAGAGTGGAGTTAAGACAATGGACGTACTTCTTCTCACGATCGGACATCTTCTTGACACCACAACGGATTTCGAGACGACGAGATTGATAATCAGTACAGTTGGAACAAGAAACGAGTTCCTTATATTCACCTTGGAAGGGGAACCAAGCTTCTAAATCGTACTTCTTGGCGGCAGCATTATTCAAAGCACCAGAAACGATAGCAACAACACGATAAGAAAGACCGAGACTCTTGAAGAATTCTTCAGAGTGATCAATCATTTCGTTGAATAACTCCCAAGAGTTTTCAGGTGCAGACAAAACGAATTGTTCAATCTTTTCAAATTGATGAACACGGAAAATACCCCAGGTATCCTTACCGTGAGCACCGGCTTCCTTACGGAAACAAGTAGAGTAACCTGCATACTTGATAGGTAATTGTTCAGAAGGCTTTTCAAACCATTCACCAGCATGGTAAGCGGAAATAGGTTGTTCAGAAGTAGCAATAAGATACTTATCCTCACCATCACCAGATACCTTTTTTTTTAAAAAAAAAAGTAAATATTAGTCATAATGATCCCAGTCCCCTCCCCCCCCTTCTCTCTCTCTCTCTCACTTTCTATTATTTTTACCTTGTAAAGTTCTTCATCAAATTGAGATAATTGAGCAGTTTTAGCCATCATATCCTTGTTCATGAAGAAAGGGGTTTGTAACTTTTTATAACCGAATCTAGCAAGGAAGTTAAGACCATAAGTGATCAAAGCCAAGTTAAGATCAACACCGACACCAGTTAAGAAATAACCACGGTGACCAGCGATCTTGGCACCACGTTCTTGATCATAACCGTCCAAACGGCTAAGAACTTCGTGGTGAGACATAATATCAGTTCTCTTGACAGGTTCAACACCGTTATGGTTATAAGTACGAATAATCTCATTGTTATCCTATATAAAAAAGAGTTTAGAAAGAATAAAATAATACACTTTCCAATATATATATATGTATAAATACCTCGTTCATAGAAGTAGGAACAGAAGAGTGAACAATGTTACCAAGTGTACCTAACTTGTTCTTCCAAGAGATTTCCTTTTCCTTTGCTTGAGCAACAAGGACGTCCTTTTCAGCTTGAAGGGCGTTCTTCTTGGCAACTAATTCAGAAGGATCTTCCTTGGCCTTGAACTTCTTACCAATTTCCTTTTGGATAGCGTTGGCTTCCTTGTTCTTTTGGTCACTAGTGAATTGAACTAATATAATTTATAAGTAACAGTGTATATGTATATCTTTTTTTTTTTTTTTTAATATATACGTACGGGTAGTCCATTCCTTATATTCAGCAATGATTTCATCGATAATTTCGACGGAACCACCACGTCTCTTTTGAGACTCCTTGACCATCTCAACGTTACCACCACGTTCTTCCAAAAGCAAGTTAATGTCAAGCATTGTTTATTTTAATTATAAAAAAAAAAGGCACGTCAAAAAAAGAAAAAAAAAAGTGAAGGGGCAAAAAAAAAAAAATTTGTTTATAAAGGAAAAAAAAAAAAATTTGTGGCGGAGTACAACATGCAACAAAAGACGAAGCAGCGGCTTTTTTTACACTTTTCATAAGGAATGATGGATAGATTGAATATTCTGAATCGTCTGTTTATTTTGATCCAAAGCGACAGTAATCTTTTCATTATATTCCACTGCTTTTGATTTATGTTCAGGCATTGATTTTGTTAATTCTAAAAGAGTATTTACTAATATACGTGTATTCTCTTTGGTTTGTTCTTGGTCTTTGTTTATTGACTTTGGTGCTATCTTATCTTTTGGTTTAGGTTCCTTATAAAGCTCTATACTGTAACAAATAAGCTTTTATATACATATATTTCACGTCTAGAAAATAATATTTACCTTGATGTGAACGAAGGTTAATATTCTCTTGTTGAATAAATTCGTCAATATTTAAAGGTGTTACAACTCTTTTCTCGTTCAAGTTGTCAAGAACAGAGTTAAATTGAAGTGTAGCATCTGTCTTTTGAGGTGTGGATTTAAAAAAGTTTAACGACATTGTTCAAGCTATAAAAGAAATGAATAGCCTTTTTTTTTATTTATTTATTTTTCATATCGTAAAGTCTCCTCCGGGCCGGCGGCGATAAATCATCGTTTTAGTTATTTAATAAGGTATAAAAGGTTCCTTGTGCATGTTGTGAACACTTTTTCTAAACCGAAACCCTAGTTCGAGCATTGTGATCAAAAAGATAATAGACAGTTATTGATAATCGAATAATAAAAAGGGAGAAGAAAGTCAACTGAGCAATCGAAAAAGCAAAATGTATAAACAAAAATAGGGACAAAAACCGTAGATGTACACATACATTTATATGATAAATATTTATATAAAGAAGTATAAAATAATTTTTCACAGGCCTTAACTAGTCTCACTTTGAATCCACCCAGCATATTATAATAACATCATTACTCTTTCTCAGGCCCTTAATTTGTTAAGATTAAAAAGTCTAACGCGATTTTAGCACGGTAAAACAAAAGAGAATAAACTTTTTACAACATACGTCAGAGACCTTTTTAAATCTTCCCCGCAAGGTATGGATAAAGTCCATTTATAGACTTAAAGAACCGCCGCGGTGGTTTTTAAAAAGAAGAAGAAAAAAAAAAAAAAAAGTACACTATAAAAATTCTTTTTCACTTTTTGTTTTGTTTAATATTATGAGTGATGGAAATAATGATTCACATGGCTTAAATCAGCGCATGGGTAAAGTATTCAATAGATACATAAAAAGAGAGAGAGAGATTTTATAACTTATTTCTGTTTTCTTTTTAGCTGATATGGGCATTAATAGCGGTAATAATAACACAGGTTACCAAAAAGCAGCTTATATTCCTCCCCATCTTCGTGGAAGAGCATTTGCTCAAGAAGGTGGTGGAGCTAATACTGGTAACAACAGTGGTTGGGATAAACCTGCACCTAGACCTGGGTAAGCTAAAATAGATAACGTGTTTTTATTAAAAAGAAACTAACTCATCTGAAATTTTTTTTTTTTAAGATGGAGAGACAACTATTCAGATTATGGAGGTGGTTCAAGAGGTGGTGGCTGGAGTGGTCGTTCTTCTAATAACTCTGGTTATGGAAACCATTCACAATTTGATGAACGCGGTTCTTATGGTGGCTATCGTAGAAGAGGAGGAGGAGGACCTCCAGGTGGTGGAGTTGGTAGACGAGATAATAATGCTGGTTATTGGAAAGATGGTGTTCATCATGTTGGTCCTCGTAACCCTCACATTGAAAAGGAATTGTTTGGTACCCCTGAAGATAAAGAAGTAACTCATACTGGTATTAACTTTGACAAGTATGATAACATTCCTGTTGAAGCAACTGGTAGAGATGTTCCTAATGCTATTGAAGAGGTAAAAAAAAAAAAAAAAAAAAGGATACAGTAATACAGTGTTATGTGATAGATGCTAACATAAATTTTATAGTTTACTTCTCCTCCAATTGATACTCATTTATTGAGTAACATTGAATTGGCTAGATATACTACACCTACACCTGTCCAAAAGTATTCTATTCCTATTGTTATGAACAATCGTGATCTTATGGCTTGTGCCCAAACAGGTAAAAGAAAAAAAACAAAACAAAAAAAAAACTCTATTCAGTTTGTTAAAACGGCGTTTTAATACGTATAGGTTCTGGTAAGACGGGTGGTTTCCTTTTCCCTGTTTTACACAGTTTGTTTTCTGAGGGACCTGCAGCTAATCCTGACGGTGATAGACGTGATGCAGCAGGCGTCTATCGACCCTCCAAGGCTTATCCCGAAGCGTTAATTTTGGCACCTACGCGTGAATTGACATCCCAAATCTATGACGAAGCAAAGAAATTTGCTTATCGATCTTGGGTTCGTCCCTGTGTCGTGTATGGTGGTGCAGATATTGGACAACAACTTCGTCAAATTGATCGTGGCTGTGATATCCTTGTAGCTACACCCGGTCGTCTTGTAGATTTAATTGAACGTGCTCGAGTCTCACTCAAGAAGGTTCGTTTCTTGATTTTAGATGAAGCGGATCGTATGTTGGATATGGGTTTCGAACCTCAAATTCGTCGTATCGTTCAAGGAGAAGACATGCCTGGTGTTCAAGACCGTCAAACCCTCATGTTCTCTGCTACATTCCCTAAAAACATTCAAATGTTGGCTCGTGATTTCCTTAAAGAATACGTTTTCCTTTCTGTAGGTCGTGTAGGTGCTACTTCTGAAAATATCACTCAAAAGATTGAATATGTTGAAGATGAAGATAAACGTTCTGTCTTGTTAGATATCTTGACTTCTCATCCTGCTGAAGGTTTAACCTTGATCTTTGTTGAAACAAAGCGTATGGCGGATGCTTTAAGTGATTTCTTGATGTCCAACAATTTCCCTGCTACTTCAATTCATGGTGATCGTACTCAACGTGAACGTGAGAATGCATTGGAAGCTTTCCGTACCGGTAGAGCTCCTATTATGGTTGCAACTGCTGTCGCTGCTCGTGGTTTAGATATCCCTAATGTCACACATGTTATTTCTTATGATTTACCTACTGATGTAGATGATTATGTTCATCGTATTGGTCGTACCGGTCGTGCTGGTAATACGGGTGTTGCCACTGCCTTCTTCAACAGAGGTAATAAAAACATTGCTCGTGAATTAGTTGAACTCTTGAAGGAAGCCAATCAAGATGTTCCTTCATGGCTTGAAAGTATAGTTCGAGAATCTTCTGGTGGAAGAGGTGGTGGAAGAGGCGGTCGTGGTGGAGGACGCGGTGGTTCAAGAGATTACAGACAAAGAAACGATTATGGAGGAGGTGCTCCCAGTCGTGGTGGCTATGGCGGTGGAGGCTATGGCGGCGGCGGAGGAGGTTACGGTGGTGGAGGTTACGGTGGCGGTGGCGCTGGTGGTGGTGGTGGAGGAGGAGGCTACGGTAACAATACTGGTGGATACCAAGATCGTGCTGCACCATCTTATGCACCTTCTTACGGTGGCGGTACTGGTCATCGTAATGGACAAAGTAAAACTAGTTGGTTCTAAAGTGGACCAATTTCATTTAAAAAAAAAAATTCATAGATTATTTGCACAACAAAAAACTTCATTTGCACCAGAAAAAAAAAAAAAAAAAACGCCAGCATATAACACACATATATAACATTATAAATATTTCTAAACACAGTAATAATTACAACTTGTTTTTTTTTCTTTTTTTTTAATAAAATGCACATAATCTTTCTTTTCACAATACAATTATACTTTTTTTTATTTTCATATAAAACCTATTAATTTGCTTCTGCTTCCAGAACAGTACCACGCTTGATCTTACCCCAACCAATAAGACTATATATGTATATAAAAAAGGTAATTAGTAAAAAAAGTAAATAATCACAATAATATAAAAAAAAAAAAGCTTACCGCCAATGTCTTTCAATCTTTCTTGAAATGGCAACCTTATCACCAACTTCAGTACAAGTAGGACCAGTCAAAATGATCTTTGCAAGATCAGCCTTAACACCAACAACACGACCACCAGTAGAGACGGAACCAATGTTGACTAAAAGTAATTCACCCTTAGTTAATTTAGCAACCTTGGCTTGTTTCTTATCATCAGTCTTGACACCCAATAAACGACGCAACAAGAAATAAGAGATTTCAAGTTCTGTGTAGATAGAGGGTAATGTACCAGGATAACCTAAGACTTGACCTACTAAACGATCACCACGACACAAAGTGGGATCCATTTGAGTACCAACACCGATTAAACCACCGGGAACAGCGAATTCTAACTTGTTAGTTTCAGCAGCTAAAGTCAAGATTTTAGATAAGATGGGACGAGCACGAATACGACCTTCAGAATCCTTAATGATGACACCAGGACGTACTTCGATATTATCACCAATCTTGAGAACACCCTTAAGGATAGAACCACCAGCAACACCACCTTGAAGGTTCTCGACATCAGCACCAGGTTTGTTAATATCAAAAGAACGAATCACGATCAATCTAGGTTCAGCAGAGAAATCACGAACAGGGACAGGAATCTTCTTGGTAATGTATTCATTTACGGCATCAATGTTATATTTAAGCTGAGCAGAGATAGGAACAATAGGTGCACCATCAGCTACAGTACCTTTAACGAATGCAAGAATATCTTGATGTTGTTCATGTGCAGCTTCCTTCTTTACAAGATCTACCTTGTTTTGAAGAATAATTACATGTTGAAGCTTCATAATTTCGATAGCTGCAAGATGCTCGGATGTTTGAGGTTGAGGACATGTTTCGTTACCGGCAATCAATAAAAGAGCTGCGTCCATAACAGCTGCACCGGAAAGCATAGTAGTCATCTAATTAAAATTGCAGGGTTGTTTAGTCATCACATCACTTCTAATATTTTTTAAAAATCCAATATATATATATAAATATTTACGAGAATATCGTGACCAGGACAATCTATGATATTGAAAAAAAAAAAAAATTGTAAGAAAAAAAAAATAAATACACTATAAACTTTACACTAAAAAAATTCCGCCCTTACCAACAAAACTGATATGACGAACAAGTTCCATGGTACCACCACAACCAGGACGTTCACATAAAGGATTATCTTCCTTGGATGAACCATAAGATTTATAACATCCAGGTCTAGGGCATTCAGGGTTTCTACACTTGAAAATCTTTGCATTGGCATAACCAAGCTTGATTGTAATATTTCTTTCCATCTCATTCTTGAAACGAACAGTCTAAAGAAAAAAAAACACGAAAAATAAAAGATTAATATCATCCTAAATAAACATGCAGGAATCTATATTTACTTGAACACCAGAAATAGCCTTAACAACAGTAGATTTACCGTGAGCTACGTGACCAATAGTACCTATAAAAAAAAAATTTTTTTTTTTAATGGGTAAGTTTTCTTTTTTTTTTTTTTTTTGTCATTCGTTTTATCAATCGTTCATATTTATTTCTTTACCAATATTGATGGTAGCTTGTTTAGAGATAACTTCAGGTGACAAAGGAGTCAACTTGGTGACATCAATTTTGACTGCTTCTGTCATTTTTCTATAGAAATTCAACCGTTTACTTTATTTAAAAAAGAGGAAAAAAAATTAATAAATACAAAAAAAAAAAAAAAAATCAGTGCAAAAAAAAAACTATAAAACAGTCACTTTTATTTGAGTCATTCATTGGTTTATAAAAGACATACTTCTCTCTTTTTTTTTTTTTTTGTGTGTGTGTGTGTGTTTACTTATTGTATCAAGATGCAGTAAACATTCAGTAAAATGATAGGCGCAGTAATGTACAGTTCAAATTATTGATTGTTGTAATGGTGTTACACAACTATGTAAAAAAGTAAAATTTTCTTTTATTTTATTTTTTTATATTTTATTCTTTCTTTGAGCTGGGCTTTGTCTATAGAGTAATAAGAGATGAGTATATATATATATAAATTATAATGATCAGAATAGTTTTACCTTTTCATTACGAATAGTAAATGACATCTTGTTGAGTGAGATACTAACAACAAATAATAAAAAGATGGCAACGGAAGCAACAATTGGCTTTTGTAAAAGACGGAAACTTGAATACTCGTATTCGATTTGAATAGGTAATTCATGCTCTTTAACAACGTTTGACTTTTCCAAAACAACCAATAAGCGACCTGTAGAATCAAAGTATGTAAAGTGGGTACCAATATACTTGTTATCAACATCAAAAGGAGTAGTCACTTTGGCATTACTAAATAAAGTATTACTTGTCAGATACTAGATATACATATAAAAAAAAAACTTACGAAGCACCCTCAGGTAAAACAACACGAACAGTAACTTTATCAATTGTCATATCCTTTACATTTTCGACAAAGTTAATGTTCATTACAAATTTACCAGACTTGGCTTTACGAACATAAGCACCAAGGTCAGCATTAAATCCATGATACCAAGTATAATTCCAACCACCAAATAAAGGATAACGAGGAGTAATTTCCAATACAGCCTTATTCTTTTGTACTCTAAAATGAGAAGTAGATACATTACCAACTTCATCACGGAAATAAGGATCGCGAGCAGAGACTGGTAAATCAAATTCAAGTGTCTTTAATACATTGGTTTGTTCATGAATTTGGCTCGTTAATTGATATTGAACACGACTGAAATCACCTTCAAGTCTAGAAATTATATATTTAGTGAGGGAAAAAAAAAAAAAAAAAAAAACTTGGGTTGTTATTGTTATTTTTTTTACCTAGCACCGTCATTACGTAAAGAATAATGCTCTTCAATAGCCAAGTTCTTACCCCAATGGGAGACTTCAATATCGCGTTCAAGTTTGTCAATTGTGATCAATGGCTTACTATTCTCAAAATGACAGGTAGCAATATCAAAAGAAAGAGGTGAGACGTTCTCATAAGGACCATAGACAACCTTGTTACCATTAGCAACAGCCTTACCACCAGCACCAGTTTGACTAATGATATTCTTTGTGGGAGTACTATACAGATGTAAAATGTTAGTTGAATAATAATAATAATAATATGATATCGTTAATTCATTGCATTTACTGAAGTGTAGTCTTTGTTTCAATCGTTTGATAAGGTGAAAGGAAATAAGAGTTGAAGGCGAAAACGGTATGTTGACGAGATACTTGAGGTAACTTGGAAGGCATAGGTTTAATCGTATGGGTATATGCAATTTTAATGCCAAGAAGGATATCCTCTTGAGGTTGAATAGGCTCAGGTAAAGTGACCTTATATACCATCATTTTACTATAGATATATGCATGTACCAAACAAAAAAAAACACGAGTTAGTTTTTATTATTATTATTATTATTAAAGCGTCATCTTACGTGATAGCATCTTCATCTTCTAATGTAACTTGAAGTTCAGTTTTTTCTTTTCTCAAAAAGGCAGTGATGGAAGCAGCACTGTCAGAAAGAACAGCAGGTATATAAAAGTAATAGTTTGAAGCAGGTACGTTATTCACGTTCTTTGCTCTAATACCTACATCTTCACGAGCAATAGCACTATTGACTTCAATAGTACGAATAATTTTGGTGTTTTCAAATTGGTTAGGGAAAGCAAATACTACACATGCGCAACTAAACGCGAATAGTACTTGTAAAAGTAAACGGACCGAGATCATGACCGTATTCTTTTTTGTATGTATTCGAAATAGGTAAAAGGGGGAAAAAAAATATATATATTGGTAAATTACATTCTACTTTTACTAAATATCTTATTTAGCCAATTATAAATCGCCAAAAAAAACAATGCACGTCACTGGACAAAACAATTGTGCGCGCGGATTGAAAAAAAAAAAATGAAAGAAGTGTTCAAGGTAACAATTTACTGGCTCTTCCTCTTTTTTCGCATTTGCAAACAGAAATACATCATGGCCCACGCTAACGTTTGGAATTCTCACCCCAAGTCCTTCGGTAAGGGCTCTCGCGCCTGGTATGTATACCGTTCTTCTTTTGTAGTTTTATTAGAGATTTGAAAAAGAAAACAATAGCAATATTTTCTTTTTTATCTTCTTTAATGAACAAAGTATAAGCCACCGAAAAAAAAATACGTTTTTTTTTTTTTTTTTTTTTATGAAATCAAATCCTACTTGAGCGATGATGAACACTGAAAAAAAAAAACAACTTGAATATTCGATACGAAAACACATTCGTTAAATAGGATTTGATTGATGAGAAAGAAAAAAGAAAAACTATTATTTTTCTGGCAAAAAAAAAAAAAAATTTTTTTAATTAACATTTTTTTTTTTTTTTTTTTTTTTTTTGCGTTTTATAGTAGAGTTTGTGCTCATCGTGCTGGTTTGATCCGCAAGTACAACCTCAACATCTGTCGTCAATGTTTCCGTGAATATGCCAACGACATTGGTTTCCACAAGGTAAGATAAACTTGCTTAAAATAAAAAAATATTGTATACTCATAGTTTCTTCTTTAGTACCGTTAAATTTCTCCCTGTTCTTCGAGCTTAGATACTTTTACGTATCCTAATTCACAGTTAATAGTAAAAAAAAAATACAGCACTTTTTCTTTCACTTTTTTTTTTTGTTCTAATAAAAAAAAAAAACTCCAGGAAAGGATGTGGTACATGATATAAAAAAAAATATATATATAAAGAACAATGATTTTAATGGGAAAGTTGAAATGTTTTATCGATACGTTTTTAGCTATTATTAAGAGGATGCACTGCAAAGACAGACGTACTTTTTGTTTATTTTCCTCGTCAACAAAAGATCACGAATTATAGCTTACATTTATTAAATTTGTGCATTTTGTAACCCAATGACTTTGCCTGGTACTAAATTGCGTGAGATCAAGAAGATATGATCCAATCCTCTAATATAACATCAAGGCTCTTCTCTTTCTTTCTTTTTTTTTTTTCTTTTTATTTCATTTCTCTCTTTTTTTTTTATTGTAACTAAAGTCAACAACAAATATGACCGCTACACTTCCTATACTCGACTTGTCCAAATATCAATTAGATCAGCCTAATTCTCCTTCATCTATAGAGTTTTTAAAGGAATTATATGATGCTATGAGCGAAGTAGGTTTTTTCTATATCAAAAATCATGGTGTTTCGCCTGAACTTCAAGAAAAGTCATTTGATACTATTAAATCTTTTTTCAAGCTACCTATTGAAGAGAAGCTTGAAATCGAATTAAAAAAGTCTCCTCATTTCCGAGGATATTCTAAACTAAGTATGTAAGATATGTACATAATTATACATTATAAATTAATAAATGTCTAAAATTTTGTGTAGATTCTGAAACAACAGATTACAAACAAGACAACCGAGAACAAATTGATTTAGGAAGAGATTATCCTGCTTTATCTTTAGGAAATCATCCAACCTATGCTTACTTGAGAGGTCCTAACCAATGGCCTAGTAAAATACCTGATTTTAAAGAAACAATTTCCGAATTAATGGATTCTATGGCTAATGTTGGCTTAACTATCCTTAACGCAATGGCCAGAGTATTAGAGTTTGATCAAGATGAATTTATGTCACTCTTTGGTAAAGATTATGGAGTTCGTTGCAAGTTAATCCGTTACCCGGCTTTAAACAACCCAATTGATAAACCTCTAGACCATGGATTAGGTGTAGGACCACATAAAGACACAGGATTCTTAACGATACTTTTACAAGATCAAATTGGTGGGCTTCAAGTGCAAGCACAAGATAATGGACAATGGTTAGATGCAGAACCTATTCCAAATACGTTTATTGTAAACATTGGAGAAATTCTTGAGCGTTTAACAAACCAAACATTTGTTGCGACTACACATCGTGTGGTGAACAAAGCATTAGCGAATTATGAAGATCGATTTTCTATACCTGTATTCATATCTCCTGCTTTAGAAACTAAAATTCCTCAAATTAATTTAACTAAAGCCACAAAGAAAAGAGAAATTATATCAGATGTGAAACAAGATCAATTACTTCAAGATGAAATTTATGGTGTGAATGAATTGAATGGGTTTATACGTAGTCATAAAGAAACTAGAGATGCATGGTATTATTTTAATGAAGAACAAAAACAATGGAAACGAAAAGTCTCTTATTAGTTCCTAAATAAAAAATAAATATTTATAAAAACTTTACATTTTAAAGTTGGCTTTGTTTAAGTGTTAAAGCGTTTGTAGCACTACAGACAGAGTGAATAAAGTCTAAGAAAGGAACTTTTAATCCTTTTGCCTTGGCTCTCTTTAAAGGTGTACCAAGGATCACTTCAACTTCCATAGGACTACCACGCTCTTTATCGAGTTGCCTAAAAAAAAAAAAAAAAATTATATTTTACTGTTAGTACATGTACTTTTTCAAATATACGAAATAAATTTTACATGGAAGGCTTATAATTTCTAGCGGTAGCTTCAGTTCTAGCAATCATATTATCCATCTGTTCTTTGTGATCAAACTTGTAACCGTTTGCATTAGCCGCATCAATAACGTCGTGCATTACTTCCTTGACAGCTTTCATAGCGTCTTCATTTTCCAAGACTTCAGTTGTGTTCATACCTGTCATGGCACATACGGGGGAGAAGGCCGCATTCCTATTTTTTTTTGTTGTTAAAAAAAAAAACTGTTATTGTTATACAAATCTACTGGTATCACTTACCAAAACAACTTTTGCCAACGAACACGTTCTACATCATCAACGAATTGAACGTCAACATCACCCTTAATTAAAAGGTCAGCAAACTTTTGACGTTGTTCATCTGAATTCGTTTTAGCACCGTGATATTTTCCAATCACCAAACTTTCGCGTCCTACCATTGTAACCTTTCCAGGCTCGTTTTGAGAAGTACCGATATAAGCAACAATCGAAACGATTGGATTGTTAGGAAATCTATCGGTAATGGGTTCTTCCACACCGAGTCCATTCTGGATTAAAACAATGGTTGTGTCTTTAGAGACTGCAGGAGCAATGATATCCGCACAGTTATAAATCTCGGGTAATGCTTTAAGTGTAATAAGGATATAATCATAAGGTTCTGAATTGGCACATTCAGTTACTGTGCTTACAACTACAACATACAAACAAAAATAAAAATTAATAAATAATAGTTTTTGGGTTGAAACGAGTTTGAATAGAAAAAAAAAAACCTTTGTCAGGAATAAACTTTTCTTCTCCAAATTTAGCAGAGTTCATATCAAAACCGTTTTCTTTTACAACGTCGTAATTAGAACGACAGACAGTGGTGACATTACAAGACTTGGAAAGTCGCCATGAGTAAATAGCGCCAATGGCACCCGTTCCAACTAAAGTATATGCTTCAGTATAAAAAAATGATGTTTGTTGCAGAAAGTGCTCTCTGGTTTACCTGTCAATACACGAGGTTGAGAAGACATTGAATAAAATCTATAAGAAGAAGTGGAGAATCCAAAACTAGATTGGTTGCCGCGGTATTTATAATAATGAGTAATATTGTTCTCAGGGCATTTGAAGCGATATCCCGAGAAACCGGACCTATGGACTAGTCCACTATTTTTTCTCATTTGACCTGTTGTTAGGTTGGCGCTAAGCCTAAATAAACGTTGAAACTGCATATATAGATAATATTTATTAATGAAATGAAAAGAAAAAAAAAGTAAATAGCAATAAGATATCAATGAACTGATGGGAGATTTATAAAACAATATCTTTGTTACACGAAAGGGGGTTTCTTTTATCCTCTCAGATACTTTCTGTTTTATGTAAAAGTGAATATTTATCGGGCTCACCAATATTTGAATACCCATATTGAAAAAAAAAGGGGGGATTTTCGATGAAAAAAAGTTCAAACGTTTTTTTTTTATCTTTTGTATTTTCTGGAAGGTAGAACCAAAAGGATAACCTCAGTCTTCAGGACAGGGGAAGGATTTGCATAAATAAAATGTTTATTGAAAATGCTGGGCAAAGGAAAAAAAAATTACATATTAAATACCTAATGGTATCATCTTGTTTAGTTACATAAGAAATGCTACTATCTATTATAGTAGAGACCGACTACAATGATAGACTTTTATTTCTCTTAGTATATACTCACACTCAGGCAAAATCCACTAAAAAATCTTGCTTGGTAATGGTATAAAACTATCTTTTCGCTCTACATTAAAAAAGGTGAGCTAAGATGGAATTCTCCAAAATCTTGCTCTTCAATATAAAATATGCCAGGATGAAAATTACTAAACAAATGGCATTATTCTTCAAGAGGAATAATACGTCTACCAGACTTAAATTACTAATATATTTCTATCGTCGAAGAACATACTTTTTCGTCATAAGCACTCATAACTAATTAATACATTAAAAAAATATACCTTAAATCAGAATAGATATTCGTCATATAAGACCCACAAAAAAATCGTGATTATGTTAATTATGAAACGCGTGTGTCGCGTTATTTAAAGCGTACGTGAATAATAAAAAAAAAGCGTGTTTATATTAATTCAATCAGGTTGTGAATATCGCGATATACAACAAAGAAATGAAATGTTAGTATAATTTTTTTTTTCGCATTGTGTGTGCGGTTAGGATCGATTGAATTAGTTCTCTTCAAGATTGACGTATACTCATTTTTATAGTGGTTGCCAAGTAACGGAATCCATACACATCCTACGTGTTCGACCGCGTTTGATCAATCAAATATATATATAATCAAAAAAGTATAATTCGAAGAACAAAGAGAAGCTATACAAGTGAGAAAGAAAGAGAGACTTTATTTGTCTTTATGTCATAATAATAAAAAGGTATGGTATAGGATAATACTAATCCAATAGACAGTTGATTTCATTTTGTAGAGCCTGCACATTTTTTTTTTTTTTACAACTACACCTAGAACGTTCTGCTTCCATATCTATTCTCTGTTGACGAAGAAGTAGGGAATAAAGCAGCACCAGCCATATACTGCTGAACTACGTATACGAGACTTGCCACCACGGCTATTAAAAAGCTAAACCTGACAAAGCCAAATAGTAATCGATATACCCATCGAAACGTAGCTAATACTGTGCAATAAATCATGTATGCAATCACAAGTAATAAGAAAATGGTCATGAAATTCGATTCTTTCACTGAATCTGACAGAATACTGTATAATTGTTGAATGAAGGGAGGTGAATGAGATAAGAGGTAAGAGATGGTTGAAGTGGTGACAGAAAATATTTGATCGGGTGCTGGTAATTGAATGTTGGCTTCTTTCAAGTGTTGATAACAGAACGTGTAGACCTGTGTTAAGAGCTGAATAGCTTGCACAGTAACGTTGAGTGTTTCGTTTGCTCCTTCCATGATTTTAATATGGTACAAAGTTAAAATAAAAAAACAAATAGCTGGTTAGACACTAAAAAAACGAATTTATTCTTCATGTAAAAAAAAAAAAAAATAATTAACACTCAGTTTTATGATGGCTTGGTTACATTTTCGAAAATATGTATAAACATAAGCTTTTCAAAATGATCTTTTTTTGCTCTTCTCAGAACCAGGATTTGAAGGAATACTATCCGAGATACTTTTTTTTTTAATACAAAGAAAATTGTATTCACGATATACC
This sequence comes from Pilaira anomala, assembly GCA_025716855.1. Classification (NCBI taxonomy): domain Eukaryota; kingdom Fungi; phylum Mucoromycota; class Mucoromycetes; order Mucorales; family Mucoraceae; genus Pilaira; species Pilaira anomala. The sequence continues at coordinate 173,324 of JAIXMQ010000015.1, read as the reverse complement.
TTTAGCTTTTCAATATAGAGTATATATATATACTTTGTAACGACGAATATTTCAGAAATACAAGTTTTAAGAGAAGGAAAAGATGTATTGAAAATATGAGCTATTAAAAGCAATATTATCAAGAAAAAAAAAAGGGTTTTTGCGTTAATATTTCACACTCGTATGTATGTTAAGGGATAAACAATTAAATTCAAAAAACTTTACTACTTTTGACTGTGAGAAACTTCTAAAGTGCTGTACCTTGTTCAATAACGCATGTGAAAAAAAGAGACACGCGGGTGACGTTGGCTTGAATTCGGAGACTAGAATCAATTCCAGTTACAAATTTATTACAAAATTTCCCCAGGTTTTTTGTTTTGTTTTTCTTTTTTTTTTAAAATATATATATATATATATTATATAAAATATGTTTGCTGCCACTACCTCTCGCATTGCCCTTCAAGTAATATAGATACTCAAACATATATACAGAGACCCAAACAACTAACTCATATACTTATAGGCACGTGCTACACTCGCTCAACGTTTCTATGCAACCGGTGGAACAGCCAACACACTTTTATACGTCGAACATAAAGATGGACAAATCGGTGGAGCTACTTTGAATGCTTTGACCGCTGCTAATCAATTAGGAGGTTCAGTCACTGCACTTATTGCTGGTGATGCACCTGAATCTGTTGTAAAGCAAGTATCCAAATTAACCGGTATCTCCAAGATTTTAACCGCTAAGGACGCTGCTTACGCTAATGCTTTACCTGAAGATATTGCTCCATTACTTGTAGCTACTCAAGCTAAGTATGGTTTCACTCATTTATTCACGGGTCATACTGCTGTTGGCAAGAACATCTTCCCTCGTGCTGCTGCTTTAATGGATGTAGCTGCTGTTTCGGATATTACTGGTATTGAAGGTGATGATACCTTTGTTCGTCCCATCTATGCCGGTATGTATATATAAAGATTAAAAAGATTAAATTATTAACTTTTTTTTTTTTTTGATGTTCATGCAGGTAACGCTATTGCTACAGTTAAATCAAACGATAAAATCAAGATCGTTACTGTACGTGGTACTGCATTTGAAGCAGCAGCTTCTACCAACGAAGCCAATGTTGAAGAAGAAGCTGCTCCTTCTGCTGATAAGCCTAGTTTGACCCAATGGGTCGGTGAAGAAATTGTGAAGAGTGATCGTCCTGATCTTAATACCGCTAAGCGTGTTATCTCAGGTGGTCGTGGTATGAAGAACGGTGCCAACTTTACTTTATTGTATGATTTAGCTGATAAGATGGGTGCTGCTGGTAAAGTATTATTATTATTATTATTTTTTTGAATCACGTGCTTGTGAGAATTTTTTGTTCATTTTTATGAATTATAGTTGGTGCTTCTCGTGCTGCTGTTGATGCAGGTTTTGTTGATAACTCATTACAAGTTGGTCAAACTGGTAAAATTGTTGCACCTGGTAAGTTTTTATTTATTTCTTGTGATTTGGATTGTTGTATACTAAAAAAAATTTGTAATCCATCTGTATAGAACTCTATGTTGCTGTTGGTAAAGTATATATATATTTTTGAATGCGTGGGAAATTTTGAAAGTACTAATTTATGGATAATCATTTAGGTATTTCCGGTGCTATTCAACATCTTGCTGGTATGAAAGATTCCAAGACAATTGTAGCTATTAATAAGGATGCAGATGCTCCTATTTTCCAAGTTGCTGATTATGGTCTTGTTGAAGATTTATTCAAGGCTATTCCTGAATTAACCGAAAAGATTGATAAATAATTCTTAAAAAAGTAGCCCTTTTTTTTTTTCTTCAAAATACCATCTTACACTTTGTATTAAAAAAAATAAATTTTTCCATTTGAGAGACACACGCATTTTCACGATATTTCACATGTGGAACCTTTAAAAAAAAATATATTTTTTGACGACGATCTCGGCCCCGTCACAACAATAACAATTATTTTTCTTTCTTCTCTTTTTAACATTTTCTTTTCTTTTAAAAAAAAATGTTTGTTATAGCAAGACCTACACCTGCAATTGACTCAATTGCTTCAACTACACAACGTACTTCTAATACAACAGTAACCCCTTTAAAACAGTCAAAAGCCATTCAGTCACCGTTTTGGTTTGGTGGTGCAGCTTCATGTCTAGCCACGTTTGTTTCACATCCTTTTGATCTTACAAAAGTAAGACTTCAAACCTTAAAAGTCGATAATATATCTGCATGGTCTGAATTCAAGTTATTGAGTCCTGCTCGTATGTTTAAAACCATGTGGTCCATTAGTCGTACTGAAGGTATATCTGCTCTCTATAATGGGTTATCTGCAAGTTTATTAAGACAAGGTACCTATTCTACCATTCGGTTTGGCTTATACGATCAGTTCAAATGGTCTGTTGCAGGAGATCAAAGTAAGTTTTGTGTTGTTCACTTTTTATATATATATATATATAAATTTTTTAGGTACTAACAAACAAAAAAAAAACAGAACCAACCGTACGTCAGTTACTCTTTTGTTCTACTATGGCAGGTATATTAGGAGGTGCATTTGGAAACCCAAGTGATGTAGTGAACGTACGTATGCAGAACGATGGTCAATTACCGCCCAATCAGAGAAGAAATTATAAGAATGTGATGGATGGGTTAGTTAGGATTTGTCGTGAAGAAGGGCCTCGTGTACTATTTCGAGGATTAGGTTCAAGTACACATCGTGCAGTCCTTATCACCGTTTCTCAAATGACAAGTTATGATCTATTTAAACAAACTCTTTTAGACAAGTTTCATTTCTATGACGGTTTAATGACTCATTTCGCATCTAGTTTATTAGCTGTAAAGTATATATAATTGTAAAAAATTGTAACACACAAATATTAATTTTTTTTTTTTTTTTTTGAACTGTAGGGTTTGGTTGCAACAACTGTTTGTTCTCCTTTAGATGTAGTCAAAACACGTATTATGAGTGCACATTTACATGATGGAAGGAATCCAGTCAAGATCATGATACATATGATTAAAACAGAAGGATTTGGATCACTCTTTCGTGGTTGGATGCCTGCTTTTGTTCGATTGGGACCACATACGATTGTTACTTTTATCGTACTTGAACAATTGAAAGAATGGCATAAAACATATAAATCATCTCAATCATCTTAAATCATCATCTTCATCATTAACAACAACAACAACAACAACAAACATTTTTATTGTAAATAACAACAACATTATTATATAGATACCACACTTTTTTTTTTATTAGAAATAAATTATTCTTCTGCTTGAGTTCCTCCAGCAGCTAATTTAAACCTTTTGGTAATTGAGCGAGGTATTTCTGTTTCATGATGTGTGACCATAATTAATGTTTGATCGGGACGCATGTGTTTCTCTAACCATTGGTTTACTTTCTTTATCATCGTATCATCTAACCCTTGAAAAGGTTCATCCCAAATGATTAAATCCGGCATCTTTACCTACATATTCATATCTTGTTAAAAAATCATTTGTATTTAAGAGAATGATTGTAGTTTTTTTTTTTTTTTTTTTTTTTTTTTTTTACTTCTTACCAAGGATCGAACTAACAAAACCATTCGTTGTTCTCCAGTAGACATATCTCGTAACTTTCGATCCACCATAGATTCAATCCCAAACTCTTTAAAGAACTCTCTGACGACCTTTGTCTGTCCCTCATCCATACGCTTGGGCACAACCACATCAAAGAACCCCGTACCAGCTGCCTCTAAAGCCGTCAACCCTTGATTAAAATAAAGATGAATCTCTGGACTCACCAATCCAACCCGTTTCTTGATCTCCCAAATCGATTCACCCGTTCCACGTCTTCTTCCAAACAACGATAAATCATTAGCATACGCTTGTGGATGATCTCCGGTCATAAAGGATAACAACGTCGTCTTACCGGACCCGTTGGGACCTAACAGTGCCCATCTTTCTCCTTTTCTCACAGTCCAGTCAATACCTTGTAAGATCGCGTTACCGCCATAAGTCACTTTGACATCTTTCATCTCGATCACTGGGTCATTGTGGCTGGTATCTACTTGTTCAAGCAGTGGCTTTTGTGTGTCTTGCATGGCTGTGGTTGTGATACGCTTTTGTTGGTATTGATCGGGTGTGCCTTCCCAGATTGGGGTCATCTCTTTGAGCTCAATCACATGCGTTGCCCAGTCTGGAAACTCGTCTTGGGGTCTTAGGACAAGTACAACCGGAATCTCTTTCAAGTTTCCTAATACGTTTAATAAATGTGCTCGGTGTTCTACATCTAAACCCACTATAAATATATGTGTAAGTATCTAGTGTCGAATTTTTTTTTTTTTTATTTGTTATATACTTTACTGAGAGGTTCATCTAATACGATCATGGATGGATCTCGTAATAAGGTACGCGCAATACGAGCACGTCTTGTTTGTCCGTTGGAAAGTTTAACAAATGATAAGTCTAATAAATGCTCAAGGTTTAATTGCTTTGCTACTTGGTCGATTGATTTATCTGTATCCGATTTTAAATAATCTTTTAACTTCAAATCGTTATCTGGATCACTGCATAGATATGAGAAAACAATACGATAGATGTGTGTGTAATTTTGTTACCTAAAGTTAAATCGCTCTTGATAATAATGGTTGTTATATGAAAATGCACCAGAATTCTCTTTAAAAGAAACAAGATGAACATGATCCGATGCATAGGGTGATACGGCTGGATCAATGATAGGCCATCGACCTGCTGATGCAGGTTGAATTGAATGTTTACCTGCAATTGTCTAATTTTTTTTTTTTTTTTTTTTAGATATATATAATTTATTTAAAAAAAAAACAATTTATAAAGTAATACTTCGGCCAAGGTAGTTTTACCTGCACTCACAGGACCCACAATAACAAGTCGATCGGTCTCTTTTAAAGTTAAGGAAAGGTTTTTAAATGCGGGTGTGGGTGAACCGAACCGATGGACATTGGCGTTCGTGAGTTGAACTAAAGTTTTTGAACTGTAAAACCGGACTTGGTTTATTATTAACCTTGCTTTTATAAAGTGTCTCATAAGAGAAAAAGGGAAAGAAAGAAAGAAAAAAAAATAATAAGGTACACGCATTTTTTTTCACATAGTGCCTTTTTTTGTGCTTGTGATTGGATACTTGTCACCATGACTCTAAGAAAAAAAAATCATGCCAAAACGCGAATTTTAAGTATACCCGGATTTTTTTGATTTAGTTTACTATTACATAGTGTAAAGAACCATAATTCCTTGCTATACTTCTTGAAAAAATAATCACATGTTAGCTTAGAGTTCTTCTTTTATGCTAAAAATGATATATCATAAAAAATAATATATCCTCACGCTATATTAAATCATAGTGAAAAAGCCAAGGAACGTTTCTTTTCAAGACTCTTACAACTAAGCTTTGAAAAAAAAAAAGAGAACCACTATGTTAGACTTACTTAGAAAAATGAAACAATTCTTTATATCTGAAAGATACGTAAAATGATAAAAGATCATTTTAAAAGAAAAAGAGAAAGAGAGAGAGAGAGAGAGAGAGAGAAGGGTCATATATGTAAAAAGTTATTTTCTTGTTGTGTTTTGTTTTCTTTTGGTGCTATCGCGTCTTGTTGTGATATCAAATTTATTCATCAACCTTCTTCTAGCTTGAATTCAATCAAGTTTTAAGGTATTTGGTGACAGAAACGTTGATTGAATCCACATAAAGCGATCATAGTTATGATAACTACACACAAAATCAATAGTTCAAACCAAAAAAAAAGGAGCTTCAACTATACCGCTACTCATCAATTGACAAGAATTTCAATTGAATACTGTTTCGGAATTGTAAAATCTCGGTTCGATAATAGGAAGGTGTTATGGCATCAGATTTCCACCAAAGAAAAAAAATTGATTAGAGCATCGAGTCTGTATTATTTTTTATAATATGATATTGGATGGACTAAAGGACGATCAATTTGTGAAAAGACAATAAGAAAACTGGACAAGGTAATTCAATATTTAACAAAATTAAATTACGCAATTACATCAAAAAACAACAAGCAACATCTGAGACCTCAAAAAAAAAAAAAAAAATTACCATAATGTAGCAAGAAGTATGATCCTACTCGTTTCATAACAATCAATATCAGCAATAGCAAATGGAAACAACTGTATCCTCAAGATAAAAAGAGATGGAAGGAATAAACCTGTTGTACCTAATTGCTTTTTGGTGCTGCCATATTTCGTAACCTGATAGGAAACGTATTTGTAACTACCCATCAAACTAATCAAAAATGCTATTATCCAGTTATCTAAAGAAAGAAGTACGAAGCCGCTCACATTTGTGTAGTGATGGTTGATGAACACTTTTCTTCACAAATATGTCCTAAATGCCAGACAAGAGCGAAAAAAAAAAAAAAAAAAAAAATTGCTCAGGTCAAAAGATCTATCTGGTACTCAAAAATATACAACTTATGATACCCGGTGGAACCGAGACCACATGGCTAGTCTGAATATTCGTTTTATTTCTCTTTGTATGGCACAAAACAGCAATTGTCCAGAGATTTTATTTACTTTGGGTGTATTGCTATTAATAAACTATTCTTTATAAACCTTTTTTTTTTTTTAAAAAAAATAAACAAACTTTTGTTGCCTATTATGGTTAATGAATAAACTGCAGGGTGTGTTACCAAGACAAGTAAAGTAATGTTGATTACATATCTTAGATAATATCTCTTGAAATAATCAACATCTAATAAAAAAAAAAATGCGTTCTTTGAAGAAATGCATAATTACGACAGGCGATAAAACTTTTCCAATAGAACCTTTTTTTTTTCCCGCCCAAAATTTATTTATCCCACACACTTTTTCCTTTTTTGTTAATAGTTCCCAGTCACCCTTTCTTTTATTTATAAAACCTTACACACAAACAAAAAATGTTTTCTTTTTTTTTCTCTTTCTTCTTTCTTTACCTTTTAAAATAAAAATAAAAAATAAAAATGTCTGATACTTTAACTGAAGAACAAAATTTGTTTTTAAACAATATTTTAGAGACATTCAATGTTTCTGATGATCGTTTAAAGAAGATTGCTGACCAGTTTGTGATTGAAATGGAAAAAGGGTTAGATCATCCCGGTGCCACCAGTAAGTAATGGAAATAACGGGTAAAAAAAAAAATATAGATGTATATTGATGGATTTTTTCTCTACTCCTACTACTTCAGTTGCTATGATTCCTTCATTTGTATCAGGTCGTTGTACAGGTAATGAAAAGGGTACATTTATGGCACTCGATTTAGGTGGAACAAACTTACGTGTCTGTCATGTCACTTTACTCGGTAACGGCGAACACACGATCCGTCAACAAAAATACGTTGTTTCGGAAGAATTAAAGACGGGTCCCATGCGTCAATTATGTGATTTTATTGCTGATTGTGTTGACAGTTTCTTGACTGAAAACGGTACGATTGGTAACGAAACAATTCAATTAGGTTATACCTTTTCTTTCCCCGTTCTTCAAACTTCTATTAATCGTGGTGTGTTGAAGCAATGGACAAAAGGTTTTAACTGTTCTGGTGCTGTTGGTAAAGATGTTACTATTCTCTTGCAAGATTCTTTCCGTAGAAAGAATATTAACGTGAATATTGCTGCTGTAAAGTATACTGGGGTATTATTATTTTTTTTGTGAAACACAAGAAATTAATTTTTTTTTTCTTTTCTCTCTTTTTGGATTATGTAGATTGTGAATGATACAGTAGGTACACTTATGGCTTATGCTTATAAGCATCCTGATACTACTATGGGTGTTATTATGGGTACTGGATTTAACGCATCTTATTATGAGGACATGAGTAAGGTCAAGAAATGGGATGGAGATAAATCACAAGAAATGGTTATTAATATGGAATGTGGAGCATTCGATTGTGAGCGTCGTGTACTTCCTATGACAATCTATGATAACAAGATGGACAGAGAATCTATCAATGTACACCAACAACTCTATGAAAAGATGGTAGCTGGTATGTATCTTGGTGAAATCACGCGTAACGCCATTGTCGAATTAATCGATCGTCAATTATTATTCAATGGTCATTCTTCAAAGGACTTGAATAAGATTTGGAGTTTTGAAACTGCCTATATGTCTACAATTGAAGTTGATGAGACTGAAGATTTATGTGATACAGCTCATATCTTGGAATCTGTTCTTAGTATTCCATCCACTACTCTTGCTGATCGTAAGATTGTTAAGAAACTTTGTAATGCTGTAGGTGTACGTGCTGCTCGTTTAGCTTCTTGTCATATTGCTGGTGTATTGAAACACACTGGTAAAGTTGGTCAAGATTGTATTGTAGCTATTGATGGCTCTTTGTTTGAATTCTATCCTAACTTTGAAAAGAATATGGGAACCGCTTTATCTGCTATCCTTGGTGAGCAGGCTCGTTCCAAGGTCAAGTTTGATCTTGCAAGAGATGGTTCTGGTCTTGGTGCTGCCATTATTGCTATGATGGCTGCAAAGAACTAAAATTATTTGTATTCTCTGTGTATATATATTTACTTCTTTTAAAAATAATAAAAAAAAAAAAATGCGGGAAAATTTATCCCAGTTTTTTGACCCTTAAATTGTTGAACCAATCATTGACTTGATTATGTGATTCATATACATTGGACCCGTTTGGTATGACCAATGCAAATGCGAAATTAAAAAAAAAATGTTTATTTTACTTTAAGTTTTTGTAAACAGTTGTAGTAATGTTAATATTTTTTTTTTTTTTTTTACCCCTGTATTCTAAAATACCGTTTTTCATTTAATACTTTATTAATTCAATCTATTATGTTCTTTTTTTAAATTAGTATACTTTGAATAAATAAGACTGACCATCTTCCTTGAATTCCGCCTTTGCTAGTGTAACACACGTACGTCATGAGTTCGTGATATGATGGATAACATCAAAGAATGTCCTTGTGTACAGTAAAACAATTAATATGTTTTCATCTAATACGCACAATGTGGATAGGAAATCGGCATTGGTTGTTCATCTGCAGTTACATTTTTTGACAATATACTAGAAAAAGATCTTGAAAACCTGAAAAATAATTAGTTAAAAACCCTTGCTTTCTTTAATTATATAAATTCATCATCTTGGTCTCTCTTCTTGTCGGTACCTTAATATGCTTCCTTGCTTCATCTCTGGGATATGACCTCTAATTATAATCCTAGCTTTTCTTATAACTCTATCAAAACACGTATACGTGAGATGCACATACACATGCACACACTCTTTGTATCGGTATATAGTACCAAAAAATTAGTACATGCTTATATTTACACATACCTATATCGGACTTCAACACAAAGATATCGTATCTTGAATTACAATAATAGAGGTAACTAAGTATGTCGGGCATTGTACTGTTTCTAATAGTTACGATACTGTGTTGTATACAAAAAGTATAGTATTCATCGCCACTAATCACTCTCCTATAGTTAATACTTCTAGTGAATGAAGATAAAAAAAAAAAAGAGTATTTTATTATACGGTTATCATGGTCGGGTATTATGCGAAAAAAAATTTCAAATATAAAAAGAAAAAAAAAAAAGTCGGAAACTTTTTTTACATAAATACGTTAAAGCGAAGGCGAACGAGAATTCATTCTTTTTTCCAAGTATTCAGTCATTTCTGGTGTTCTACAAATGCCTAATTCACGCGTTTGTTCGTTCTAAAAAAAAATGTAAGGATGAGCTTGTAGTCTAGGTATTTGATAAAGAGAATACTTACTTCCACATCTTGGAGCCAAGGGTGAGCGAGCACCTCATCCATTGTGTATCTCTTTCTAACATCCATCTCCATCATATGTCTTATCAGGTCCTTAGCTAAAAACAAAACAAAACATTAGTCTCTTCTTTTTATTTCATCTGTTGTACTTACCATCATCGCTAATTTCTTCCCATGCTGGGTGGTTAAACTGGAATTCTCCTTTCAAGATATGAGACCTCAATAACTTCTTGTTTGCTTCACTATCTTTTTCTATTTAATATATGGTGATTTAGTAATTGCAATGCATAAAACAATAAGTTTGTTAAAATGTTTCATACGCATTTGAAAGAATGGCATGCTATTGCTTAAAGAGGAATAAAGCAAGACGCCCAAGCTCCATACATCTACTTCCATACCATAGCCTTCGTAATTAGGTTGAGAAGATCTGAGTACTTCAGGAGCAGCTATTTATTTATGTTGTGTGAGACAAATAAGTGATAGGCATAGATTCGGGAATTATACTTTACCATACATGATGGTACCACAGTTGGAAAATAAACTTTCACCTGCCTTTGCAAAGGTTGATAAGCCAAAATCGCACAGCTTGGCAACAAGTTTTTTTCTGTCACAAATAATGATGTTTTCCATCTTAATGTCACGGTGTACAATACCGTGTTCATGAAGGTACTAAAAAAAAATAAAATAAAAAATTAGAGATTCATTTTTATAATTTTTATACACGCTTACAGCAATAGCGTGAGCAACTTGTTCGAAAATAATTTTAATTTCATATTCCCGCAAAGATGGGCCCTCCATTTCAGCTACGTTTGTAAATAAATCTCCATGGAATCCACTATAAAAATAAAGTTAATCATTTGTAAATTCTCCCCCTTTTTTTTTTTATTGCTACTTACTATTCCATAATGAGATAAATCGTATTATTTTCTTCAAAAACTTTGTCGGTTTGAATAATGCAAGGCTACACAAAACAAAATAAAAAGATGAGATAAATTTGTAACAAAAAACAACAACACAAACAAATCAATTTTTTTACATGACTAGGCAATGCCATACAGACACTGATTTCTCGGAAGAGAGTAGCGCGTCTCTTGGTATTAACTCCTTCATCTTTTTTTGACATAACCACCTCTTTAATCGCCACACGCTCTCCAGTCTCTTTGTTCACTGCTAAAAGAACAGTACCATAACTACCCGATCCAATTACTCTGATTCGAGAGTATAAATCAGGAAAGCTTGCAAGTAACAGGTTAGATTTGTTTGGTTTAATAAAAGTATATACAGGGTTTTCTTTTATATAGAATGCAGTTAATAAATTTATATGTAATCTTTTTGTATTCTTTCTTCTAAAGCGTTTTTTTTTTTTTACCTATGCCCTTAAACACGTTAGGATCCCGAAAATGAATCAAGTCTTTCGTGTCTAATTCATGCACATTTTTACCAATGCTCTTTTTATTTACCCAAATACCTTCACCAACTTTCAGACTATTATGCATTTGTATTATATAAGTTGTAAAAATAAATAAATAAATATGGATATGTTTTGTTTTGTTTTTTTGTCGCGTACCTTAAATCTTGAATGAAAACAGCGAATCTGTGATCATTACCTTTAATTCGGGGACTCTATAATTATGAAGGGAGGGGAGGCGTAAGCAAAGAAAGAAAAATATGAGACAAAAAAAATTACAGCATAAATATGAGCATGTCGTTTGGGTGCATCAGATGAAGAAATGACTCTAACATAAATAAATAAGAAAACAAATAAAAAAAGAAAACGCCATAATAAACAAAAGACTCACTTAAAATCACACGCATCATCCGATCCAATGATATACCCACGATTTTGATGCGGGAGTAAGTCGCCATTTGGTGATTTATCTAATGTCAAAACATCATCTCCCGTTCTATAAAGAAATCCCCAAGCATCTTTTGCTACTTCGAGTTTAGGTAATCCATTGACGAAAGAAAGTACTTTTGGTTTGTATTTGGGTTGAACTACACGGTTCCTAAAAATATCCATCTCTTTTCGGTTGATTTTATAAACAGGCACACTGCCCATACTCTTCAGGCGTCGCATAGTTTTTGAAGCCTTCTTTTTATCGGCTGTGTTAGGTGAACAATTTTTATATTTCATTTTTATTTTAGAAAAATTTTGAGAGAAAAAAAAAAAAAAAAAAAAAAAAGGGAAAGAGAAAAGTTTTTTTTTTTGACATATTTTTTTCTTTTTTTGGGTGGGAGAAATTATTTCTGCCCTTGCTGATATTTTAGTGCCCCGCTAATAAAATAGTAATAAGCGAACTGAAATTATAAAAAGATCTACTCTCCTTCATTTATCGTCAAGTGTTTCATGTCTATAAAATCGAATTACCCTATTTTTCTATAGGTAATTGGCTTGAGGCTTATCTGTTTATAGTTGGGCGTTTTTATGAATTCAATTAGCCATACATTTTATCGCAGTCCCTAAAATAAAAACTCTTTTTAAGGTTGTTACAGAAAAGAATATTTAAGCTATTTTTATTTTAGACTTGTTATGTATCTTCTAAAAAATTCACTTTTCTGCTTGGTACCTTTTTTTTTAAAAAAGCATTATAATAAGATAAAAGACATCCTGGCTGTTCTATATATTTATTACTTTTCTCTCTTATTTATCCCCTTCGATCAGAAAACAACATTACTAATATGATGACCTCAGTTTGACCAAATAATCATAATATGCAAGTAAATAAAAAAAAAACAAACAACTTTTGAACCTGCCAGCACAGTTATGTAAAATTAATCGAAATTTTTTTTTGGGGAACGCTGCACGCAAGCACTACTTAAATCAGCAACTTAGTTGGCTTTTCTTTTTTTTTAAAAAAAGTAAGAGCCTAACCATTGCCTTGGTAACTAGCTTTGTAAATATTTCTAAATGCCCGGCTAGGTTTACGAAAGGATATGAATACGCAGGTTTGATAAGAACATTTTACTTTTTTTTTTTGAGGCAGCGAAACTGGTTTTACCTTTTTAGCAAAGCTACTGGATTTTAACTAAGACTTCGCCCAACATTACTCATAAATATATCCATCTGAATACATATTTTCGTTAATGTGTCGAATTTGTTTATTTACTGAGCAAAAAAATATATATATATACGGGGGGGAGCGAAATATTTTAGGGAAGTGGGCGAAAATATGTATTCAGATGGATAATGTTGGGCAAAAGTCTTAACTAAAATTCAATATATGTTATAAAGGGCTATCCAATCAAGCATAAGTTTCAATACGCTATAGATATCGTTCTACTACATATTTCGTTTAAAAAAAAATTTAATCCAGCAAAAGAAAAAAGTAACTAGGATTGTTTCTATTAAGATACTTGTCAATAATAAATATTAAGTAATCTGATATCGTGCTCATATGTTACTTAGTAAAGACATAAGTAAATATCTCCTTTATTTTATCTAGCTCAGTTACATAGAGATGAAACACTTGGCCTTCTTATCAGATGCTTGTGGCGTATTCACGGGGCTATTTTATTACTGGTTTTCGGAGAGGGTTACTGTTACCACATGTAAATTAGGTTAGTTACCACTAACGAAAAAAATACTTCACAAATGTATGAAAAGGTCAAAAATGATTGATTCTCATAAGGTGCTTATTAAAAATGTAAAAAATACATTTTCATCCTCCATTATATCAATAGGCTGAGCCTTACATACATCATCGATAAAAATCTATAGTTATTTTACAATATTTTTTTCTGTCACTGGGAGTATATTCCATTCAATATATTCATTACCTCTTTCGAAAGAGACTGTCAGTTGGACTTGAATCAATGCCATCAAATAAGATAGCTGAAACCAATGGAATTTAGCATACAGACAGTGCTATTTTTTTAAAAAAAAGTAAGCACTAGTTCTTTTTCTTTCAAATACAAACAATGAAGTTACAGTCAGCGAAATTGTTTTGGAAGGATTTAGTGATTCCACCGAAAGAATTAAGATTAGATACTTTACGATGTGGACAATCGTTTCGATGGAAGCAAGTACAAGATCAATGGTATACAGAAAATTGAAAAAGTAATTCATGCCCATGACCAACATTCTCTTCTTAATAGGGTTTCTGTATTACGAGGAAGACTTGTTGTTTTAAAAGAAACACGCAAGTATACATAATTATTGATACAATAACAAAAAAAAAAACTAAACTGTATCTACATATATATAGCCTCTACGATATTATACGGATACGATAAAGAATTAGAAGAAGAAGCAATTAAAGAAATCAAAGACTACTTTCAGCTGGACAGAGTCTCTTTATCCGACTGTTACCAACAATGGTCTAAAATCGATCCAAACTTTTCAAAAAAGGCAATTGGGTTTCAAGGCATTCGTATCCTTCGTCAAGATCCTTGGGAAAATTTAATCTCTTTTATCTGTTCAAGTAATAATAATATCAGTCGTATATCCCAAATGGTAAAACTAGCCTAAAACTTTCTTTTTTTTGTTTTTGTTCTCATTCATTTCTTTTTTATTTAGATTGATAAATTATGTAAAAGGTTTGGTGAAAAAGTCGCGACTTTAGATGATACAGACTATTACGATTTTCCAACGCTAGATGCATTACAATCACCAGACACGGAGTCCATTTTACGTGAATTAGGTTATGGTTATCGTGCAAAATATATCGCCAATACAGCTAAAAAGATTAAATCCGATCACCCCGAATTAGGTGAAAAATGGCTATATACCTTACGAGATGTACCTTATTTAGAAGCAAAAGAAAATTTAATGGAATTACAAGGTGTAGGACCTAAAGTAGCTGATTGCGTGGTAAAAAAAAAAACAAAAAAAAACATTCACTTTTTCTTTTTTATGCATGAATTAACTTTTTATATGAATAGTGTTTAATGTCGTTAGATCATGCAGGTTCAATTCCAGTAGATACTCATGTATGGCAAATTGCTTCAAGAGATTATGGGTTTAGCAAAAAAGGTAAATCATTGACAAGTAAATTGTATGTAGAAGTAGGTGATCATTTCCGTACTTTATTTGGTGAATATGCTGGTTGGGCACATTCGGTAAACATGGATATATACATACATATATGTATATATATATAAAGACTAATGATAGATCAATTATTAGGTCTTATTTACAGCTGATTTAAAGAGTTTTGACAAAAAGAGAAAAATTGAGGAACAACACGTTGTAATTGATAAAAAGGGAAAGGCCGAAGAGATAAAGGTTGAAGAACATGTTTTGATAGATAAAAAAATTAAAATTGAATAGTACAAAACGATTATCACCCACTATATATAGATTTATATTTTATGCAAATAAACCAAAATTAGTAGCTAATAGAGATATGTTGTTTTGTACAAAAGGAATCATAACGTTTATGAAAAAAAAAAAAAAAAGATATATTTATTTTAACGAAACTTATGATAACTAGATCTAACAGTATAATGTCGTGTTTTTATTAAGTTATCATGCGGAGACACTTTCTATAACACCGAGCCATTTTATTTAGTTCCAAAGGGGAAACTAATTGTTTTTTTTTTTTTTTAGTTTTGCATATTTTCTTTTAAATGGCGTTATGAGGCGTACGAGAGAGGAGAAGTTACACTTTCCCGACTTTTCCTCGATTTATAAAAAAAAAAAAAAAAAAAAAAAAAAAAAAAAAAAACTTACTTTCAATTAGAAAGATCGAACATACATTATGTAACTATTTTTTTTTTTTTAGATAATAGCGGATTTGCAAAGCAAGTGTTATTTAATAATAAGAAAGAAGCTGTGCGTGTTTACATTCGTTCACGATATTAGGAACATTTTAAAACTACTACTATCTTCTAATTGTGTTGATGGTAACACAGGATGGTACCACTAACAAATCAATAAAACTTCTCCACGGCAAGTTTTTTTTTTTGTTTTTTGTTTCCAATCTCTCCACATAGATGTGTGTATGAATTTTTTTTTTATTCATGTATATACCGAGTATTTTATAAAGTTCAATCCGATGTAGCCTTATTAGGTTATGATGAGAAATTTAACTTTTCATTCTTTGTTTCATGAATAATACCAGACAACAAATAGTTAATACATGTTCCACTTGATTTGATAAAAAAAAAAAAAAAAAACTTATACAGCACCAATTCAAGTTATTGATAATGTGGGAACATTGTTTGTTTTGACCTCATCTGATATAAAATAAGGAGTGGAAGTAAGAGTATAGTTAATTCGATCTGATGAGTAAGTTTCTCTTTAATTGTGAGGCTATATTCATTTTACTCATTAAAATAGAGGATCATAAAGAAAATTTCTTTCGGGTATATGCTAATATTTTCTCTAAATCTAATCAAGTAGTAAAAAAAAAAATTCATTTACGGTTAATGCTTAAATCACACAAGATCAGAAAAAAAACAAAGGCTGGTATCACCATCATTGAGATCAAAAAAAAATTAAATTTTGGATCTAAAATAAAAAGATTCTTTCCCCACTCAAAAATTTCTTAATTCATTATAAAATAATCTAGAATTCTTTATCCTTGATATATAGTATGAAGCAAAAAAAAAAAAAAAAAAAAAAATAGTATTTTATGCCCACATTTCTTATGCCTAAAATTATCATAACGAAATGAGTAATAATTTGATTTTCGCACGGAATTTATATACCTGTTTGGTTACACATCACGATTGAACGTTTAACCCACTGATGGTAGCACCAATAAGGGAAACTCTTTTTGTCTTATGCGACTTCCTCTCTCTCTCTCTCTCTGTCTCTCTCCGCCTGATCAGATTTTGTCTCTGAATGATATATGTTTCAAGAAAGGAATTATTTAAAATGAAGTTTTTTAAATCAGGAAAATGACCGATACAATTCATGTGATACTTTAGACTATTACATTTAAACAATTTAATTTAATATTGTTTGTATACACTTTCTGTCAACTAAAAAAGAATAAAACATGTTTTTTTTTGTCCGTTCACACTTCCAAATAAAAAATTATGGGCCTTTAAACTTTGATATAATATCCAATCAAAGGTTTTTTTTTTTTTAAAAAAAAAAGCGAGTAAGTTTTAATTGTTTATTATTATAATTAGATCACATGAAATAAGGTGAAGATATGAGGGGGATATTAAGTATTATTTACAATTACAAAAAGGAATATTAAAGTTTTTTTTTTTTCAGTAATAAAGAAAAAAAAAAGAAAGAGAAGGGGAGTAATTTTTTTTTTTTATGGTGTGGTTTTTGTTATTGTTTTAAGCACGTTGAGATCGATGGCTGAGTTGTTTAGAGAGTTTACTTTTGTAATGTTTTAAAAACTCTTTTACTATTTTTTTTTTTTTTTTTAAAAAAAAAGGGGGAAAAAGACATATAAGTAAATATGTATACAATAACAAAAACAAAATATATATATATAACTTACAGTGTTCAGAACTACTTGTTCTTCTATGAATAGGTCTTTCTATCTTCTCGTAACGATAAACAGCAGGAGGCTCAGCAGAGAAAGAAACAGTGGCTAATGATGAATTTCTTTTTTTATGGCAAGGTACGATTTGATTTGATGGTTCATCATATTTTGTTGCATACCAAGACTCCAAGTTTGGAATGTTGTCATAAACTGAAGAGGATCGCTTAGATGGTGTAGGCAACATGTTTTTTTAATAAAAATAAATAAGGGGATAGATAAAGAAAAAAAAAAAAAGAAAAAGAAAAATTAAAATGAGAGAGGGCTTTTTTTATACTTGTCTGATCCCAACTGATTTTGGATTATTTCGGGGATTCGTGCAGCTCTAAAAAAAATATTTATTTCCAAATATATATACTAATTATCAACCAATCAATATGTTTAAAACTGTTATCATGGAAACACCTGTCATTGTAACACAGGTGTCAATTTATTTATTTATTTTCTTTAAAAAAAAAATAATAGATGGAATGCACAGACAGCGAGATCAAGAAAAGCTAGAAGAAACTATATAAAATAGTTTTTTCTTTTTTTCTTTTTGGCAAATGTAGGGGATTTTTTTTTTAAATGCATAGTTTCATTGCCTCCTTTGACAAAACAAAAGAACATAAAGATACTCTTGTTATATTTATTTTATTTATTTATTCATATAAAAATATATCAAAATGAATGGGCAAAAAAGTAATATGAAAATTCAGTAATTACCAAAAATAGTAATACGATAAATTATGGAACCACCAGAGGAGCGGTGTATAATTAACGATTTTAAACAAATGATCTCATTATCTATACAAAGATATTTCTCTGATCCCAACCGGATTCGTGCTGCCCAAATATTTATTTTTATACAATGTAATGTGAGCTATATAGCCGCCACTAAAAAGCGATGCCAAGATTATCTTCTGAAAATACCTATTGCTACAAGAGTTTTTGATAGTTTTTTTTTTTCGCTATTTGTATTTTTCTCCATTATTGCATTATTGGTGGAAGAGCTAGAAAATACGAGATGATTCTCCTTCTCGGTAGTTACTGGTCCATAGCTATCGTTATGCCAATCCCGCTCAATACTATTTTACAGTGGTTGTGTCATCATGATAATTCTACATGCTATTTAAAGGTACGAAAAAGGGTTTCTATAACACTTGCTTAATTACATCTCTTCCCATGACATAGACGCCTGAATCATTTTTAACTATAAACTAATAATATGCTTCATATATGAATACAATTTTTTTTTTTAACATTTGAAGATACAAGTGTAAAAAAGTAGCAGTAGAATGGGTTTTAAAATTATAGTATATATAGCATGATATTTTTTTATTACTACTACTACAGCAGTTATTATAAACTATTTGTCCATTCATTGCGAGTCTAACTATTCAAAAATCGCTTCTATTCATGTAGTTATTATTGTTTATGGCCTGTGTAATAAATAATCCTGAATTAAAAGACACTGTTTATTATAAAGTCAATTTATGAGGGCCTATTCACACATTTTTATTCTTGAGGGAAATCCCATCACCTACCCAGGTTTTTTTTTTAATAAAAATGAGCTCCTTTGAAACTGTCGTTGCATTAAGGCAACAAAAAACGGCCCTTACGCTATGCTACGTTTTTACTGACCTTGATAAAGAAAAAGAGATTTTTTTTTTATAGCCGGAGAAGCTTTTCATCCAATCAAATCATCTAAAAAAAATTCTGATTTTTAGGCAAAAATCAGCCAGCTCTGGCCTTGGGATTTTTTCAAAAATCATAAATGTGGATATATTTTGGTATTATAAGGCTTTGAGACAATAGCTTCTTAATGATTTCTAATGTAGAATTTTGTGCTCTTTCGAATGATGCAAAAATCAAAGTAAAGTAATAATAAAGATTAATATTTATTGTGAGAAAGTCAAATTACAGTTTTTGTTAGGGCAAGTATATTTTTTTAAATGTAAACATATATATTCAAGTATATAGAAAAATGCGCCTTAAAATTCTGCATCGATTACATATTATGTTGTTTAGTAAAATAGTTTAAAGAGAAGGACTTTAATTTGACAAGAAAAAAAATTTTGTCCATATCTCAATTTTTTTTCTCATTTTAAACCTAAAAAAGGGGGTGCACATAGGCTTTGTGGTATACCTAGTCTATTTTTTATAGGGAGTGTAACGTTACACTATGTATAAGAATCACTGCAATACGCCCCAACCTCTATGGAGGCCCCCTTTTTTTTTTAAGCCTTAATAATATGATATGTAATCGATGCAGAATTTTAAGGCGCATCTTTCTATAGACTCAAATTTATATGTTTGTATATGGAAATGTACTTTCCCTAACAAAAACCGTAATTTAAGTTTCTCACAATAACCATTAATGTTTGTTATTCCTTAACTTTGATTTTTACATCATTCGAAAGAGCGCAAAATTATACATGATAGGTCATTAAAAAGCTATAGTATATGAAATCTTAGTGGTGCCAAGATATTTTTGATTGACTAAAATATTTCTTCCCGCTACAACGAAAAAAAAAACCTTGGCAACAGTGCCTTCCTTGTTCATACCAAAAAAAAAATAAAAAAAAAAAACTAGTCCAGGTCAGTAAACACGTAATGGCTTTAACTGTAATGCAATAGTAGTTTCAAAATAGCTCTTTTTTTTTTTAAAAAAAAAAACGAAAAGCTGGGCTACATAAAACACTAAAAACCCAATTTTTATCGGGTTTCTTTTAAGAAAAAATCAGGCTCAAGAAAGAAGTTCTTTATGATTGACAAGTGGTGTTCAAATTGTAAGTATCTATGATAATTTTACTATATTATTATATGTATGTACATTATTTTTACGTGATCGAAATAAATTAGCCAAGAATATAGGATCTATATGAAAACGTATACATGAAACCTCTCCTGGTCCTGGCAACGAAACAACGTTTAAAAAAAGGTCGATCTATATATTATATACAGCATGCAAGTGTATCGTAAGTTAGCGAGTTTGTAAAACAAAAAAATTATTTGATTAGTTAAGAAAATTAACAATATTCTCAATGTATGTAAACTTTTAGTTGATTCAACTTTTATTGTTTATATATAGCTTGATCTTAGTAGGATATAGGTACGGGTACTGTGTGTTTGTCTCGGAGAAAAACGAAAAAGTAACTGTTTTCCCTTCTTTCAACACAATTGCTGGGTATTTTTAGAACGTGTTGTGGAAATGATTTAGAAACATATACAAGTCATTTATCGAAACAAGCATAAGTTGAAGAGATTCTTCAAGTTGATTCTCAAAGTATTTCTTCCCCCTCCCCTCATTATCACAAGAATCAGCACCTTCACCCCACAAAAAAAAATAAAAGACAAAACAACTTGATTCATTATTTCTTTAAAGATATATAATAAATAGTAACTGAAAGCATCTATGATAAAGAAGAACCAAATGCCCTTTTTTTTATATATATAATGAAAGTATATAGTATAAAAATAAAAATGCACAGACAACGAGATCAAGAAAAACGATATTTCTCAATTAAATCTATCTTCATGCAAAGAATAAAGTGTTTTTATTTTGTTTTGGCAAATGTAGGAGATTTTTTTTTTTATATGCATAGCTTCATTACCCCCCTCTCCTTTTGACCAACAAAAAGGGGAAGCGTACTCTTTTATCGTCTTTTTTTTTTTTCTTTATTTCTTTTTTTTTCTCTCTTTCTTTGTTATAAAATGAATGGTAAGTAAAAAAAAAAAAAAATCCAACAAGTATCAAAAGTAACACGATAATTTTTAGAACCACAATCAGCTAGCGGTGTAAATAAACCATTTTTCATGTTACCAAAAACAAAAAAACTTACTTTTTTTTAAAAAAAAAAAAATATGTATATATAGATTACAGTGATTCGTAAAAAACTTCAAGGATATGTTGGATTTGCCAACTTGCCAAACCAAGTTCATAGAAAATCTGTGAAAACCGGATTTCAATTCACTTGCATGGTTGTCGGTAAAATAGAAAAAGAAAAAAAGTATATTTTTTTTTTCTTTCTTTCTCACATTGTAATATAAAAGGGGAATCTGGTCTTGGAAAATCAACATTGGTCAATACATTATTTAACGCTCAGCTTTATCCACCTAAAGAGCATGCTGAATTATCTTCTCCTGTTCCTCAAACGGTAGAGATTAAATCGACTACGGCTAATATAGAAGAAAACGGGGTAAAGTTAAAATTAACTGTAGTGGATACACCTGGATTTGGTGATTTTGTGAATAACGAAGAAAGGTAAAGAAAAAAAAAAAAAAAAAGAAAGAAACCCTCCTTCACACACACACACACACACAGACACCTAATTTTTTTTTCTCTCCGCAGTTGGAAACCAATTTTAGATGACATAGAATCTCGTTGTGATGCATACCTTGAACAAGAGAACCGAGTCAATCGTCGAAAGATGAACGATAATCGAATCCATGCTTGTCTTTACTTTATAGCCCCTACAGGGCATACATTAAAACCGGTCGATATCGAATTCATGCGTCGTCTTCATACACGCGTGAATTTGATCCCTATCATTGCTAAAGCAGATACCATGACAGAAGAAGAAGTACTTTTATTTAAACAACGTATCTTGGCTGATATTCAGTACCATAAGATCCAAATCTATCAAGCTCCAATTTATGAATACGATGATGCTGAAACGATTGCTGAAAATACTGAAATCATGTCAAAGATACCTTTTGCAGTGGTTGGGTCTGATAAAGAATTTGAGGTACAAGGTGGACGTCGTATGCGTGGTAGAATGTACCCTTGGGGTTTAATTGAAGTCGATAATGAAGATCATTGTGATTTTGTTAAGCTCCGACAAATGTTAATTCGGTATGTGTTTTGTTGTGTACACAATAAACAATAAGAAAATTGGTTTATTTATATTTATTTATTTATGTAGTACACATATGGAAGAATTAAAGGAATATACAAATGATGTATTGTATGAAAATTATCGTACTGAAAAGTTAACTGCTATGGGAATTCAACAAGATCCATCTGTATTTAAAGAAGTCAAGTAAGTGTGTGTGTGTGTTTTTCTTATTTATATTAATCACTATATAAAAAGCCCTACACAGAAAATGGAGGAGGAAAGATTAGCTCATGAACAGAAACTAAGCAAAATGGAATCTGAAATGAGAGCCGTATTCCAAGCCAAAGTAACAGAAAAAGAAGCGAAATTGAAACAATCAGAAACAGAGGTAAAAAAAAATAGTACTAGTGGTATCATCATTATTTTATTTATATATATATTTGTTGTTATACATAATCTAGTTATATGCACGTCATAAGGAAATGAAGGATGCTTTGGATAAACAAAGGTCAGACTTGGAAGAAAGAAAACGTCGATTAGAATCTGGTAGACCACCACCCAACATGACACCTGTAGAAAAGTCATCCAAGAAGAAAGGGTTCTCATTTAATAAATAATTGTTGTTTTTTTATACATTTATCCAATCTTTTTAAAGACCGATCCAAATGTCTAACTTGAGCCATTAAATCATCATAAGCTCTACATATTTCCTTGTCAATTTCTTCCCATTCTGCTGATGTGGGTGATATTAGAAATGCATTTTTTAGTGATTCAAATACTATTTCCATTGATGCTCGGTCGGTTTGTAAGTCGTCGAGATTAGTTTGAAGTTGTTCTAATTCGTCATATTGTAATTGTGCATTGACTTTTCTTTGACGATTATTACTTTTTACTTTCATTTTTATTATATATATGTCTGTGTCTGTGAAGTAAAGAAAAAAGAGGAAAATGAGGAAATAACACTGTATATATATATACTTTTTTTTTTTTTTACTTATTACTACTTGTTACCTCATGTTGACGAATCATGAATTAGATATTACTCTCTTACAATATACTTCCAAATTAGAAACACCATCCGTCAGCTAAATAAAGGTTAAAAGCAGTAGTACAAGAAAAGACGATTCTATTTCCATTTAGTCAAGCACAGGTTAAAAACTTAACCCCCTCCCCCCTCTTCGATTCCGATGGCCCAAGCATTTAACAAACAAATCCAGCCAGTCATATCAAGTTTATGTAATAATAATAATAAAAAAGTTGTCAAAATCGTATTATTAATAAAGTTTGTAAATGCTTATACATTTTACTTCTTTTTTTCTTTTTTAAAGACCAAAATGTCTCTTCTTTTAGACAATGAGATTCGTCATGATATTATCGAGTTCTTTCCAACAATATTAAACAAAGGTTTTCATTTAATTTTTTTTTTTTTTTTTTTTTTTTTTTTTGCCAAGAAAATACTTTTAACCACAAAAATGTATATATAATATAGAAATCTACTTTAAACTTCTTGAGGAAATCAATATGAACACGCTTACTATTAACGAGCCACAAGTGATGGATGATAATTACCTAAAGAAGTATAGCAGATGGAAAGTCCTACTTTCTGTACTGAAACGGTTGGACTCCATTGATTGTGATTGGAACATCATGCCACAACCTTCGTTACATCACATGCCTTTTATGTACTTGGAGCAACCTATTCCATTACTCTGTGATACAGTAAACAATTGGGATCCAAAAACCAAGCTCAAGTATTTCCCTGTCATTCCGACTCGTGCTATGATGATGAAGAAGAAGAAGAAGAAGCCTTTATCAAACAAAAAGAGATTACAGTTAAACCCTGAACTAGTAGATAAACTAACTCAATTAGATCAAATGACAATGACAACTCAACCCGTCATACAAATCATGAATACGCCACCACGCGATAAAGTCATTTTAAATGATACTGCAAAAGAAATCAAACTGAATACAACACATTCTAAATCACTCAACACATTTTTACCACAAAACAAATTGGATGATTTTAAATTTATTCAATCTTGTTTAAAAAAAAAGAGAAGTTCAAATCGAACATGTGAATTAGATAATTTACGTTTTCAATTTGATTCTTCTTCTTGAATTGGAAGCATGGATAATAATCTTGCTAAACTACTTGCATTCATAGAGTTGTCTAAAAAAAAAAATAATAATAATAAATAAAAGTAATCGGATAAACTATTTTTATTGATTATTACCTTGGCATTCCCATATGATATTTGACCATAATCCATTCATACTTAGTAAATTCTTATTTCCCAAAATAATTAAATGCCTAGTTAGAAAAAAAAAAATACGTGTCAACTAGCGAAACAACATGATATATATAAACTGCGGGTTATACCTTTTAGCCCGTGTCAGTGCGACGTTAATTCTCGGTTCATTTTCCATAAATTGATTCTCGGTTGTACGGACAGTTGAAAGAATAATTACATCTTTTTCTCCACCCTAATGATAAAATCATCAATAACTCCACATCATGGTCATACAAAAAAATTTTGGTACCTGAAATGCATCGACGGTAGAAATTTGAACATTTTTACTAACGCTTACATCTGTCGCGCCTGAACTTAAGAATTCCGACATTTTATCTGCCTGTTCCTTGACTGATACAGAGTTAATATAAAAAAAAAACGTATATAATTCAATAGAACTTACATAATGTGATAAACCCTAATTGACTAGGCGAGATATCTTGAGAAATTAAAGTCTGAATGATATGAGCTGCAACACTCACTTCAGTATCATTCCAATACGATCTACTTTTGATTGATTTTTGTTCCTACATATAACGTCATTTGCTGAGTCAAATCTTAATAAAATAATAATTTTTTAAAACTTACTGTACCACCCACATCAACGAATAATAAAGTGGGTAATCCTTCTATTAAAGGTTTTCTGTCTTTGTTTGTGACACCATTGATTAACATTCTGTCATAAAATAATTTATTACTGATATTAGAAATTTGTGGATGACACTATATATAAAAGATATATAAGCAAATTCTTTTTGTTTCTTTTTGTTTCTTTTTCTTTCTTTCTTGCTTACTCTGTATTGTGTTCTCAACATAATAGTCTATTACATATATTAAAAAAAAAGTGGATGAATAATCATCTTGTAAAAGAATAATGATTTATTTTACCTCCAGTCCAATTTCAGTTAATCTATCAAACATTGTTTTCTCTAACCCTTTTCCAATTTTACTTTCTTCAGAAGCAGTGGTAATCGTAGGTGGTAACTGTAAGGGATCACCAATCATCACTAAACGTTGACACAAGAATCTTGCAAGCGGTACCATCGTCAAGGGTTCCATCAACTGAGAAGCCTCATCCACAAGCACTAAAGGAAACCTGATCTGATTAAACACTTCAAATGTAGAAGACATGAAGGTTGTGCCTACAACGCTTGTGTTTTGTATTTGAGATATGCCTTCTGCTTTTCGAAACTTTTGAATGGCTACAGAGATATTATCTATATCTTCTTCGGAATTCATTGGATCTTCCAACATTTGCTCAAGTTCCTTGAGTTCTTCGTTCGTGTTGAGACGGGCTTTGACTGTATAGGGAAGTAGACTCTTTGTGATCTTTTTCATGCTGCCGATACGAATGAAGTGATCATAACCTAGTTTTAAAAGCGTTTCTAGAATTCGATCCACAGCTACATTCTATGAAATAAGTGAGATTCAGTATATATATATATATATATATATATATATATATATATAATTAAACGATTACTTACAGTCATGGAACTAACAAGAATACGGTATTGAATTGCATCTTCAGGTTCTCTCTTTTCATTTACAGTGTCTACAATGTCTTGAATGAAAATAATAATAACCGCAGCAAGAAAACTTCAAAAAAAAAAGGGGGATTACAAATATCAGTAAATCAAGTTAGATACGGAATAAAAAGTCCGGATGATGCTATTTTTTTTTTTTTTTTTTTTGGTACCTTTTTCCAGATCCATAAACACCATGCACCAAGACAATAGGATGGTCCGGTCCAGGATTCCAATTGGGCGAAGCAATCACAGATCTCGCCACGCGACGTAACACACTAATTTAAGGTAACATTTTAGTAAATCTAAAAAAAAAAAAAAAAAAGGTTAAAAAAAAACATTGTACCTTTCCTGATCAGGATTTAATTTATAAAAGGCGACAGTTTCTTTTAATTTAGCCTCTACATTAATCCCATCCTCTCTTTTAATTTCGATATACTCCATGATCGGTAAAGGATCCAGAGGTACATCTCTTTTCTTTTTACCGGTTCCATTGGCCAAGATATAGGGCAACAGAGGTAATTGCTTCAACTTATCCTCCAAGGTATCCAACATCATCAACTCGGTACTTGCAGAAATGGTGCGTAATGCATAGACCGTACCTTTCAAACAACCGGTAGCTACTCTAACATCACGAGGCGAGAAACAATCGAGCTCTAAAGCACCGTCAGAGAAGGGACCATAGTAGGTGCTTCTGGCTAAAAAGGTTTGACTGGATTCAAATGTGGGTACTTTTGAAATCACCCAGAGATCGTCCCGGTTGTATTTTGAGTAGGATTCTCGGCTTTGATGATGGAGCATGAGACGTAGCCGTTTTTCGGAGCCGTTTCGGTCGTCGCCGTCTTTTAATTCGCATTGGACGTACATGCCAACGCCTCGACTTCGCATGATACGTTCCAGGTCTTTACCTTGTTTTCCTTTACCGAATTTATCGTAACATGGATAAAAGTAAGATGCGTATTGAATCAGCATGATCTTTTTTTTTTTTTTTTTTTTTTTTTTTTCGTAGTGAGTGAATTATTCGAATATGTTCTTTCTCTCTCTCTCTCTCTCCCCTTTTTTTTTCTTCTTCCTTTTACCTCTAAATGTTCATAAATGATCTTTCTAAATGTATCTCTATATACATTTAAATTCGCCTATATATATATATATATATAAGTCACTTATTTTCTTATCTTGATGATCTTATATTCTCACTTACAAACTTGACAGGTACAACTTTAGTTCGTTTAGGGTGTTTTTTCGATTTCAAAATACTTAGAACTTTTTTACTATTTGGAAACTGTAACGCGATCATTGCATAACTTTTTTTTTTTTTTTTTTTTAAAAACATATTTAGTTTATCGTTTCCTTTTTTTATTTGAGGCCAGTTTTTTTTATTTTTTACTTACTTTCCGTCCGCAAATGGACTTTTAAAAGGTTTAGCTGGATCGATCATATTGATTTCTGGTGCTGCTGCTGATGATGCTGGTGGTGGTGGTGGCGGTATTTCAGCTGGTATTCTTGATGCAGGTGTAAATGAACTATATCAATTTTAATCAATTCTTATATTCATATTTTAAATTTTTTTTTTTTTTTTTTTGGTACCTCTTCTCGTGTCCGGCAGATATGTCATGATCATTATCCATCGCATGGTCATCATACTCAGGTACAATAATTTGAGAATCTAATTGAACTGTAGGTGGTGGCACGATATCGGCTACAGAAGGATACGTAGATTGATGTAAGGTAGAACTTGTTCGTTTGGATAGTCCAACACGAACTCTCTTTTGCGGGGACAGAAATGATTCGGTCAGTGTTGCTGCTGCTGCTGCTGCTGCTGCTGCTGCTGCTGTCGGTGTATTTACAACAGGTGACACACTAGGTACATTGAATTCAGGTACGTCAAGATCCATTGTATCTTCGTCATCCTCATCTGGTTGGATTATTCTCTTTGGGAGAGCGGAAGAAGGAGGCTTGAATTTAAATTGAGGTACGGATCTTTGTGGCGCTGGTGGAGGTGGCGGTACGGATCTTTGCTGCTGCTGCTGCTGCTGCTGTGGCAGTTGTGGTGATGATGCCGTTTGAGGTAAATCAGGTCTATGGACAGGTGTAGGCGTATGAGCTGCCTCAATCGATTCAAATGCTTCCACTGTGACAAGGTGTCCATCAAATTCTAATTCATCGCCTACAGTAGGTATACCAGCTTTATAAAATTTACTTTATAACACTATGTCAATACCCTATGTATACTGTCAGTTTTTTTTTTTTTTCTAATTACCGGTCAATATTGTATCCTTTTTCGTCTGTCAAGACCAACTAATATTTTTTTTTTATGATTAATTATTTTGTTGTGTGTGTGTGTGTGTGTGTGTGTATGCAGATACCTTTTTATTAAAGCTATAGTACTTCATTGTACCTACATATAAAAATTGAGTTTTTTTAGTCATGTTGTTTTTTTTTTTTTTTTTTTTTTTTTTTTGAGGAGTTTTTTTGTTACCGTCTTGCCAAGTTTTAAACTTTTTTTGCTTTTGGGCAGTGAACAAGACAACGAAATGAGTAATGGTTTGGTCTGACATTAAGTAGTTTTATATATATTTAAAAGAGAAAAGAAGATAAATAAACTACGCAGATAATTTTTTTTTAAAATAAAAAAAAAAAGCACTGGTTTTTCGGATCCATAAAAAAAAATCAAGTATTTGGATTTCATCATGTTTGTAAGAAGTTAATAAAATGAAGATGAATAAAACCTGTAGTATAGTTTAGAGATGGTACTACTACTAACTGAATCAATGCTATGATCACAAAGTATTACTTTAGCTTGAGGTATTTTAATAAAGACTTTATATGAATACATATTTTTTTTTTTTTCTTCGAGCAAATATATCTTGAGCCTAATATTGGCTGAATCGGGTATACGAGATGAGATGACCCTTTTTTTTTTTTTATCACAGTGACTTGAGAAAAAAAAAAAAAGTTTTGTGTGATAAAAGAGACATTTATAAATATAGTTTACTAGTAGAGTTGTTTTACATCATATATGTTCATAGATAACCAAACGTTTCGATCCATGTATTTGTAATCCCATTCTAGTGATGACTGAATTATGATTCAAAATAAGTGTCGCACTGCCCGATTTTGATAATAAATAAAAAAGTTGATGTTTTTTATTTTATTTATTGTAAATATTAAAAAAATCTCATCAAAGTGTATATTCATTCATACAATCTACTAACTATATACTTTTATTTAAAATTTTAGTTATGTACATATACAATATTATCATCGTATGTACATACTTGATCCTTAACTACATATGAAATAATTAGAGTTTGACTTGTTTATTTGTTTTTTTTTTATTCTTTTCAAGAAAAATCCTCGTTTACAACTTGTATCCATTTTAACTAACTAACTACTTCTTCAGCGACAACAAGATTTTACCTTTTTCCCTGCAGGATAAAAAGTGAAGCTATAAACAAAATTTATTATTGTTGTGCTTTGTAAAAAAAACATCACCACCAAGCAGCCAAAGAAAAATCTGTTTCTTTTTTTTTTTTTCTTTAGACTTGCCATTAGTACTTTGGACAACAGCAATCAAGCTATATTCAAAGATATATATAAGATCAATAAGCTTTTAATGCAAAATCCCTGCTGTCAAAATGTGACCGTAAGAAAGCGCACGTGACGAACACGCTTTTTTGAAGATGGATGTTGATTTTTTCTTTTTCTTGTTTTTCTTTCGAAATAGTAGTAGAAGACTTGACGATAATAATATGGCAGACGAAGGAAGGCTACCTAATCCCAGAACGCGTGTCATGGCACCATGGCAGTTAAAAGGTAAAAAAAATAAAAAAAAAGGGATCGATTTAGAATAAAAGCTTACAGACATATAGAATACATGGATGAGAATAAAATTACATTGGTAAGAAAAGAAAACGCGTATATATATATATATATATAAAAGACTGACAACCAAAGAACAGGATGCGGATTATCAAAGAGGCGTAGTTTGGGGCAAAAAAAAGATGCAATTTTTGATCGATTCCATCTTTAACAACTATTACATTCCTCCTTTACTCTTTGCAACGCATCGAGTTAACAACCAAACTATTCGAACTGTGGTTGACGGAAAACAAAGATTGACGGCTGTCAAACGGTAAATAAGTACAAAGACGTATGAGTGTGTGAACCACGAGATATTGATTTTTGTATATATATATATGTGTGTGTGTGTGTGTGTATGTGTTTTTTTTTTTTTTTTTTTTTAGTTTTATGGATAACGAATTCGCATATGTTGATGAAGAAGTTGAACAAGAAAAATATTACTGCGCGGATGCAGTTAAAGGTAAAAAAAAAAAGGGAATAGAGACGAAATATACAACACCTACACCAAAATTTTTTTTTTACATGTGTATTGAATTTTTAAATGTTTAGCTAAGGATAAAGAGTACCTTACAGAGGAGGAGATGGATCATTTTAACCGTTTTAAATTTGTGTGCAGTAAGATTTTTTTTTTTTAAAAAAAAAAGCAGTGAATCATAACCACTCTTTCTTTTTCAGTTGAATATCAAGACATTTCAAGAAAACAAGAAGTAAGCAATTATATATATATATATATATATATATATATACGGTGATTGACCATTCTTTTTTTAGTTTGAACTTTTCTCTCGTGTTCAATGCGGTGTAGCTACTACACAACAAGATAGGCTTAAAGCACATGATACAAGAATCGTAGCAGTTTGCAGAGACCAGACATCCAGATACCATACTTTACAAGAACTCTTTTCGACCAAAGGCAGCGGTGTTCTCTTTCAATCCATCCTGATACTTTACCTTACACTAAAAAACGGGAGAACTAAGTTCGAATACCAACTAAGTGTACTAGAGAAATTTGTGCGAAGTGATTACGATCCACCACAAGAACATGTGGCGATAGTCGAGCAAACACTTTCACAACTTCAAAAGATAGCAGATAATCCAGATGCACGAGTATCGATTACGAAAAGAAACGAAAGAGCATCGAATTTGAAGATGATTGAGATGGTGCTTTTCATGATGTTTCGAAAAGAAGTCCAGAGACCAAGATCGACACGAAATTATGCAGATGATTTCAGGGAATTAAGAAATGAGTTGATAAGACGAAGGGGAAGGATGGTGATTGGTAAAGATACGTTTTTACAGGGCTTGAAGTGTGTAGATGAAAGATTGGAGTCTGAGAATTTGATACCTATTACAAGACCTGAAGTTTATACCATCGGTAGTGATTCAAATGATAGTCCTACTATCAAATATGATGTAGATGAAGATGATGATTCGGATGATTACAATCAACCCTGTTCTTCTACTCAAAAGAGAACAATTCGTGCTGGTGTACCCACCGCAAGAAGAGGAAGACGAATGTAAATTCTTTACATATATTTACTTTTTCTTTTTTTTTACAAAAAAAAAAAAAAAAAAAAATTCAAAAAAAAAAAATCTCCCTCAAAAAACTTATGTTCATTCACTCTATTCAAACATTTTTACTTTAAAAATGTTATAAAAAAAGCTCTTTTCTCATCTTATTTTACTACTATTACACATACTCACACTCACACTCACGCACGCACGCACTAATTATGTTTATTCTGTATTCGTTATGTTCGCCTTGTATTAATATGTTTATTTTTCGCATTGGTTTTTTTTTTTTTATATACATATTTGCTCATTACCATATACTTTCTCACACACACTCACACACTCACACACACACACACATATAAAAAAAAACAATTAGTTCATTTATCATACATATTTCATACACAGGAATTGGAACATAAAAAAAAAAATAAAAAAATAAAGCAGTTATATATATATATATATATATATTCTCTGATTTTTTAAATTAATTATTTCCTTCTGATTTGTTATTTTATTATGTATACAATTTAGGAAATGGTCATGGTTTTTTTTTTTTTTGTTATCAATGATACTTTTTTATTTAACATTTGATCACGCATTGTTCATGCAAGTAAAAAAAAAAAGAGGTGCCACAGTTTAAGTGTGTGTATGTGTGTGTGTGTGTGTGTGCACATGCAATGCCTTGAAAAAAAAAAAAAAAAAGCTTTGTGAGACCAATCATCGGGTGGTAAGTGCCAACGTTCTTGAACTTTTTTTTGTTAACACGTATCACCAAAAAAAAGCTTAAAAATATACAAAAAGATTGTATATATAAAAAAAAAAAAAAAAGTGTGCTATGCTTAAAATAATGTCAAAATCGAAATTAAAAAAAAATACCGGGTATAATCTTTTTTTTTAGCTTGGATCAAGAGAAGAATTGAAATTGAAAAATAACTGTTTTTGCCATCGTTTAGTAATGGTACTACCTTCTCCAATGGATAGATTGTTTGATTGCCACACACAAAGTCAGTTTCCTAATTTCATTTTTTTTTTACTTGTGAAAAAAAGAGACGGAAAAGTATGAATATGGTAATCAAAGTGGCTGAACATGGTGAGTATATTTATATAACAGTGCCAAGTTTAATCACAATGAGTTTTAATATATATAACGCGTATTTACAAAATAGGTAAACGCCCATAGATATCCGAATACTCGTTCAAGGGTTGTGTAAAGGTAGATCTTTTTTTTATGTTTCCTTTATAGCTTAATTTATTTACCGTGATTATGATCTGTACTACATCCATTGAACAAAAGGAGAAGTATCCGATGTTTTTTAATTGGTTCTAACTTGTTGTTGTTCTATGTGTTACTATCGTCATTTTTTTTAACCTTTTTTTTTTTTTTTTTTTTTTTTTTTAGCTCCATAAAAGCTGCTGTTCCGCATATAAATGTTAAGTCTGTTTAAATGAAAATATGTGAATGATGATATCATGAAGCACAATTACGTAAGAGAGGCACTAACATTTTTTTCTTTCTTAAGTGGCACACTAAAAACAAAAGCATAATTATGGCGTATGAAAAAAAAAAAAAAAAAAAAAAAAAAAAGTTTAAATTTTTGATAGTGGCTTTCTTGTAACTAATAAAATCATTCGATATTTTTTTTTTTTTTTAGACATTCAGCGCGCCACGAAATGGATATATATAAAAAAAAAAATTTCTCCTTGGGTATAAAAAAAATAATGAATATTTGTCATGATGGGTGGCGGTCGGCTTTCTTAAATAGTGTACCAATGGAAGCTAACTTCTTTATTCAATAAAACTTAGGTTACACTTCAAGTCATTTCTGTTAATGGTCATTTTCCGGTATTCCGTTGTACTGTATGACAACACGCTCCAATTGAAAAAACTTTTTGTAACACCCAAAAAAAAAAAAAAAAAAAAAAGAACAAATTTTTTTTAATATCGATAATTTATTATTTACAAAAAGTTTTTATATATATATATATAAAATGCAGAAAAAAAAATCTGGCATATCATCATAAAAATTTAAGGTTTTTTTTTTTTCTGGCATAAAAATAGAATCGGGAAAAGGGAAGGGAAAAGGGGGTATAGCACAATAATAAAAGAGCATAAAAAAATCGCCATTTTGTTTGCATAATAATAATAATAATAATAAAAGGTGAACATAGAAAGAAGAAAAGAGTATATATATATATATAAAAGAGGTTTGGAATAATTACAAAAGAATGCAGGTAAAGAAAAAAAAAAGAAGGATTGTTGAATGATAGAGAGAGAGAGAGAGAGAGAGAGAGAGAGAGAGAGAGAGAGAGTTATTGCATTGTTGTAAATTGAGGATAAGAAATATAAGAAGTATTGTACATGTCAATTGTAGGTAAATTACAAAGTTCTTGATAATAACCAGTAGAAGAGACTGAAAGGTCAGGATAATTCAACATGATTTGATTGCAATCGTTATACATTATGGGTTGTTCTTCATGCTGATTCATAATTTGAGATAAAGTCCAATCATCATAAAAGTAATTCGATTCTGGTTGTTGTTGATAATCGGCAATAGAAGAATCGACAGAAGAACAAGGTGATGACATAAAAGCGGTACTATTAATTTCATCTTTAACAAATAATGATGCTTCTTCTTCTTCTTCTTCTATTACTACTACTACTTCTTCGATAGAAGAAGGTACTTGGTTCTCTTGTGTGACAGGTGCAACATAAGTTAATTCAAGTTGTCGAAGTTGAACAAGTCGTTTTTCCAATTTCGCGATTTTACGTTCAAGATGAGTTACTTGTAATCCTAAATCATCATAAGCAGTTAAAAGTTCTTTTTCCATCTCGCCAAGTCGAGTTGAATTCTTGGATTTATCTAACTCGGGTTTACTACACATGTAAGCATGATGAAGTGATTCAAAATGAACAGTGATGGTGGCTACTGTATCATAAGTAAATTCTAATTCATTCTGAAGACGTTCAATTTCTTCGCGTGGATCAGTTTTAATTTCAGCTGTCATAATTGCGGCGGCTGCAGTGTTAGGATTACTATTATTATTATTATTATTATTACGCGTTGATGTAGTACTACGCTTATGAACACGATGACTTGATGACTTGAAATTGGTATTGTTGTTGGCACGTTGAGTTGTCCATTTAAGAGGTTTATTCTTTAATGTAGATGAAGTCATAATAATGTATTTATGTATATGTAATAATAATAAAAAGAAAAGTAAACTTTTTTTTTTTTTGTGTGTGTGTGTTTGATAATATTGAAAAAAAAAAAAGGAAAAAGATGGGGAAACATGTCCTATTTATATGGGATAATATTTTAAGGAACCCCGAAATTTTTTTTTTTTTGTGCACACTTAATTTTTTTTAAGGGGCAAATCATAATTGAGATTTTAAATCTATATTGGGACATGCAAAAAAAAAAAAAACTGTGTGTGTACTCTGGATTTTTTTAGTTCCGTAAAAGAAAAAAAAAAAAATACTGATTAGGAATGACCCTATAATATTCTTTTTTTAGCCTTTATAAAATGGGTTCTATTAAAAAAAAAAAAAAAAAAAAAAAAAGGGGGAAGAAAAGAAGAAAAGGGCAAACATTTTGTCAAAATTAAATAAGAAGCGAATCTTTCGAGTAAACATTTATAAACTATGTTAAAATAATAAACAATCATTTTTATTATTCTTGTACGCCAAGAATATAAATTAACCAAATAAGTAATTCGGTCTGTTCGGGCGATGGCCGTGCGTCACTTTATTTTACTTTTTTTTTTTTAAACCTCTCTTTGCCTCACTTGCTCACTTTCACTTTACGCCTCTCTCTCTCTCTCTCTCTCCCACTTTCTCTTTCACTTTAACGCCTCGGGAAATATGTTAATGCATAGCATCTATTTTTAAATTTTGAACAAAATTAAAAATAACTTTTTTTTTTTATTTTTATACCCCACGTTTCGGCGTCATATACTCTAATATTCTATTTTTATTGGACGTGCCTGTGTTCTATTGTATCACTGTTTGTTATGTGCTCATCATAAAACGTCATTTTAAGAACAATAATATTTCCCCTTTTTTTTTTTTTTTTTTTTTTTTTTTACAAATTCTTCAAAATGTGTACTCTCTGTTCACACTTCAAATATGTTGTTCCAAGATTTAAAAAAAAAAAATTTTTTTTTTTAAATTATTTTAACATATTGGCTGAGTTCAACAAAAAAAAAAAAAATATAAAAAGCCAAACTGTTTTCTCTTTTCTTTTTCTTTTTCTCTCTTTCTCTTTTACTTTTTTTTTTATTATTATTATTATTTCGACCTTCTTCTTTTTATTTGATTTTTTTTTTATTTCTTTTTTTGTTTTACCAAATCTTTTTAAAATAATAAAGATATAGTTGGAACAAAAAAAGAATATCCTCTTTTTTTTTTTTCTTTAAAACGATGATTCAAATCAAGAATGAAAATATAGTACTAACTATAAAACTTCACGTTGTTATGGATACTGTCAATATGTAGTCATCGTTACCAAAAAGTTACTATACAAAACTATACTACTACAAACATATTTTTTTTTTTTTTTTTTTAAAGAAAAATTCAAACTGATGTCATGTACGTACCATCTAATAATAGATATATAAGGATTTGCACCACCAACTGCACCAATAGAATTTAAAGTTATTGTTATACATGATATCATTTGCATTAAAAATAACACACATTTCAGGAGAGAAATAGAGTACTTATATTACACACACACAGTTTGTTTTTATTTTTTTTTTTTTTTTTTAGGATGAGTAGGAAATGATATAATTGGTGAATCTATTTGTGTTACGATTTTAAAAAAATCTGTTTCTTCTTTACTTTTGACCTTCAAACATTTTATGGAAAACAGGAATCAATTGTTGAGCAACAGTGAAACTGAAAATCAACTTGGGACCAACCTATTAAGATAAATTAAAAAAAAAAAAAAAAAAATTAAAGTTGGAACGGGTTGAAATCTAATAATAAAACTTACCACCAAAATCTTGGGAGTCAAACCCTTAAAGAAACCACCAAAACCTTCATTCTTGATAAGATCCTTAATGATCTTCAAACCAGACTCAGGGTTCTCAAAGTTACGGTTTTGAATACGGGTCTTGACGACATCCAAAGGAGCCGCGACAGTAATCGAAGCCACAGCACCACCAATGGAAGAACAGAAGTTTTGGAAAAAGGTCGCCTTATTATAATCCTCTAAAGAAAAGATATATTCCTTGACAAAAGCAGAACCACCGAATAAAGCAAAAGAACCAGGTGCGTTACGAGCAGCTGTCCAGCCTGCACCACGGTAAAGACCCATACCTTCATCTTTCACGATCGTAATAAATCCACGACCACGGAATGCCTCAGGGTTTGTTTGTCTCTTGATCTTTAAAACGTCCAATGGAAGTAATGCGATCTCACCAATACCGACAATACTACCGGCTGTGGCATGCATCATGGTCTTACCTGTCTTCTCTCCAAATGTACCGACAAATAAATCTCTATGCTTGCTGTTCAAATAATCTCTAACAAAAGGTTGTCCACCGAACTTGTAGACTCTTTGAGCTACCTTGTAACCAGCTGCAAATCCAACACCGGGGAAAAGAGATGCATATTTCTTCATAAATGTGGCATTGGCTGCTTCCTACATATATATATATATCTTTTTTTTTTAGTTGACCCTTGTCAAAAAAAAAAAAAAAATTTTTTTTTATATCCCCCCTTTTTTTTTTTTTACCTTGAAAACAACTTGGTTGACAGCAGCTTTATTTTCAGCAAAAGGACGACCAGAAATCCAAAGCTATAGATTACAACGCGTTAATATGTTATCTCTTTTTACTTTTTTTTTTTATCTCTCGCGTACCTTGTTTTGGTTACTCATTAAACGCTTGGCAACAGTATCCACAGGATGGAAAATAATCAATTCAAGAATACCTGAACTGGCACTACCTGCGAAACGAGCCTTACCAGACTCGGATTGATTTCCAGAAGCAATAGGAGGAGACATATTTTTTTTTTTTTTGCTTAAAAAAAAAAAGAGAGAGAGATAACAAGGGGTAAAAGAGAAAAAAAAAAAAAAAACTCTTTTTTTTAAAAGATTGTCCCTGGGGGACTTGCAAAAAAAAAAAAAAAAAAAAAAAGTTTCGGGGTACCGAATAACAACATAATATGGCGTTTTTTTATTATTATTATTATTATTATTATTAGTTATCAAGGTACCTTGGATGAGGGATTAAAGGATGTATTTAGTTGCATCCTTTTTTTTCTATGATGTCTCATGTAATATTTTATATCAACACGTTTTTGACAGTTTATTTTATAATTTTTTTTTTTTTTTTCGCTCTTGACTTATGACTCACAAAGTATCACATGACTCTATTCTCTCGGAACAACAACAATACTGAACTTTAAAAGATGTCAAAAATTCTATTTAGTCTATTATGTATATATATATACCTATTAACGAATGCATATATGCTAAATAACTATTAACATGAATGCAAACGATAAGAGTCCACTGTTTGAAAATGGTGCAGATTAAAAAAAAAAACATAGGTACTGTTTTTAAAATCCATGGAAAACGAGAGTGGATCTACCCTCTCTTATAATTGTTACTAGCATCGGCATATATTTAGTTACTCTTTTTTGACATTCGAGTAACCAGTTTTCCTAATATGTATAATCCATCTTTTTTTTTTTTTTTTTTGATAAAAAAGATTATCTAAACAGTGTTACACCTATCCTACTGCATTGTGGATAGTATAAATATCTAAATAAATATCAACTTGGACCTTCATTTTTCTGTTAAAGTCATATCTCCATTATATGTGTTAAATATAGCAATGAGTGATAAGCCCTGTCAGATTTTTTTTAAAAAAAAATATATAGTTATTGCTTTCTCTTTTATTATTTAACTCAAGTCGCTCTATTCACCGACTTTCTTTCTCCTAATAGTTCAATAGAAGAGAGGAATAACTTTTTGGTTTTGAAAGAAATCATTAGTTAAACGAAAACCATCTATCAGATTGTCTCTTCGATAAGTTTTAAAATAGAGGTAGCCCATCTTTTTGTTATACTCGAACTTATAGGAATTAATTCAACTAAATTATGATATAAAGACAAAGGGAGATTTTTGTTTTTATAGCTTTATTTAAATGTATATAATTGAGTGTGTGTGTGGTATTTATTTTATAACAATCTAAATCAGATTCTTGGAGAGAGAAAAAAAAAAAAAGACAGATAGATTTTACAATTTGCTGTTAGGGACATAAATTTTGTTCAAACGTTGAGAGATGATATTTTCAGCATCACGGACCATACGAGAGACCAAGACTTCACAAGTAGGAATATCATCGATCAAACCAACGACCTGACCTGCA
This sequence comes from Pilaira anomala, assembly GCA_025716855.1. Lineage (NCBI taxonomy): Eukaryota > Fungi > Mucoromycota > Mucoromycetes > Mucorales > Mucoraceae > Pilaira > Pilaira anomala. The sequence goes on along the minus strand of JAIXMQ010000015.1, from coordinate 134,729 downwards.
GTCCAAACACCGAACTCAGGATCACCAGTGGTATAAACTTGTTTACCACGAGCACCAGAAACAAGCTCACGTACATCTTCAAACTGAACATCTGGATTTCTTTCACGTTTATTGACCTCGACCGCAATTGAGTTTTTAAAGATACGAGAGGTATTACGGAAAGGACGGAAGACGAGAGCGGTTGCACGTTCATCTGCTTTGACGATCGCTTCCTTGATGTTTTGATGAATAGGAGATTCCACGGTACACATGAATCGTGTACCCATATTCACACCTTCAGCTCCCAAGGCTAATGCAGCAGCTAATCCAGATCCATCACCAAATCCACCCGATGCAATGTATGGAATCGTCAATAACTTGGCGGATTTGGCTAATAAGATTAATCCAGTAATATCATCTTCTCCTGGGTGACCTGCACATTCGTATCCGTCCATAGAAATAATATCTACGCCTAAACGTTGAGCTGATAATGCGTGACGAATGGCTGTACATTTATGAAGAACAATAATACCAGCTTGTTTGAACATTTTAATGTATTTACCAGCTTTTTTTTTTTTTTTAAAAAAAAAAATATTATTATTATCACGTAATAAAAAGAGAGAGAGAGAGAGAGGTGTATATATTACTTACGGTTATTACCAGCAGTCTCGACTACCTTGATACCTTCGTCAATAATGACTTGAGCATACTCTTCATAAGGAGGAGGAACAATAGCAGGTAAAAAGGTCAAGTTGACACCAAATGGTTTATCGGTCATGGTACGACAACGTTTAATTTCATTACGAAGTGCCTCAGGAGTAGGTTGAGTTAAAGCAGTGATTAAACCTAAATAATACATATATAAAAAATGTTTAAAAATTTCGTGATATAAAGGGGAGTTAAATTATATATATTTACCAAGACCACCAGCGTTAGAAACAGCAGAAGCTAATTCAGCAATACCAACGTATTGCATACCACCTTAAAAAACAAGATGAGATGTTAAAGATCGATCACATATTTGAACAAAAAAAAAAAGGGTTTATTTACCTTGAACGATGGGATGTTGAATGCCAAGCATTTCTGTAAGCTTAGTTTTGAATACCATATTTTATAAACTTTTTTCTTTTTTTTTTTCTTAGGTGTGTAAAAAAGTAGAAAAGAGAAAAAAGAGAGAAAAAAAAAGAGAAAATAAAAAGGATTATGTATGCGTAAATGTGTGCCTTTCACATGTTGTTTGTATTTAGTCATCAACTATATTCGGTATTTTAATTAAAAGGATCGTTTTGACTTTTCACACGATGGCGAGGTCAAAACATCATCGATCTGAATAATATATGAAGCTATTAAGCTACTTAGGGGGGGGGGGAGTAATATGTATAGAGATGCCTTTCTTTTTTTACAGTAAGTAATATATATATATATATATATATATGTTAAATTTTGAGTTTTACATTGATGATTTGTAAGATAAAATTCAGGTACTTTTGACCAAAAACATCCCCTCTCACTCAACAAATAAATAAACACATGAAAACTAAAAAAAAAAAAAAAAACTTTATTTTTTATCTTCTCCAGTATTGAGCCCATTTATGTACAGTTTCTAAAATCTGAGGAAACAAAGCATTCACACTTTCAGAAATCAAGCCTCTAAAATGAGCAATGGCAGCTTCTTCAGATAAATCCAATCGAAACTTTTCTTGCACCTATTATATAATAAAAATAAATTGTACTATTAAAATGACATGAAAATATGATATATGTGTGTGTGTTACCTTCATGACAGCTTTCTCCGGTTCAATTTTAATATCTGGAATATTTGCATCGACCATCAAAGCAAACAAGTTGAGAATCAAATTTGCATTTCTACGTAAAGTGATAAATGCTGTATAACAGTATTGTTGAAAGTTCATGTAATGTTGTGAATTCGCTCCTCCCATCGCTTCAATCATTTCTTTACATAATTTCATAGGTGGTGGGAATGGTTTAGGGTCTCTTCCAAGAATAAATCCGAAATCTACGTGGAATAAGTGTCCATCGGGTGATAATAACAGGTTGTCTAAATGTCTATCACCAACACCTAAAAGATATGTGATTACACAATACCCCGCTACATATTTTTTTTTATATATATATAAGTAAGAAAAACATGCATGCTTGTTTAATTTTTTTTTTTTTTTTTTTTTTTTACCGCAACTTCTTGTATAGGTTTCCATGACCTTGGGATCAATGCCATACACATTTCCAGGCGCAGAACTAGGATGGTGTTCTCTAAAGAAACTAAGTACATTATTCTGATGATCATTTAATACAGCTGCTAATGAACTCGAAGGCACAAACTGCATTAATCCATGTTCAGGTCCTGTCGCTAAAACTTTATACGGTGTTAATTTTAAATCCAAGTTTTCTTTCAGTAATAATTTATCCATCAAGGAAATGATTTGAATCACAAGTTGATCTTGTCTTAAATCATCTCCTGTCTTGAATATCACTGGATATTCTGTATCATCACCACACTTGAATGTCAATCTTAATGGTTGTAAGTTACTGTTAAAGATACCACATTTTGCTAAATAATAATAAAAAGTAATGAATTTCCATGTTTTATGTATTTTTTTTTTTTTACTTGTTATTCATATTTTACAAGGTACAAGGCCTAATACTTGTTTGGTTGGATCAAGTGGAAATGATAAAATATTAAATTCATGTAATGGTCCCTTCACATCACCAATAATAGCACGTAGTTTATCAACCTTAAATTACATTGGTTAAAATGTCAAACTCGATTATTATAAAAATTACCTTTTTCGCTCTTCCATCTTTCAAAGCACGAATGTTTTTAGATACTTTCGATAATTCTTCAATTAATTCACCTTGTCGTCTTAATTCATCTCTTCTAAAATAGCCATTGGGAACCTTGAAAACAAACCAACAATGATTTAAATATAAAATAAAGACATATACAGTCATATATATATATATATACGTTACCTCTAATAGTTCACTAAAGAAATGATAGGCTACCTTGGCATACATTTTCCCATAATTCTTATCTTGACATTCCACCATAACATACCAATGTAAATAAGTACCCAATACAGGATTATTCGTAGCACGATCAATCAAAAACTGAACAAGTGAAGAGTCATAGGATTCTTCATCTTTATCATCAATATGTTCAAACTTTAATGCTTGAACGAGTTGTAAAAGATATAATAATAAATCCTATATTTATCTTTGTTATAACCATTATCATCCCTTTTATGTATATAACTTACATCATCATCTGCTCTTCGAAGTTGGTTGACTGCATACGTACGTACAGATCGATTCTCGAATTCCTTTCCTAGTAATTCTAAAGCATCATCTACATCAATATCTACCCAAAGAGGTAAAATATCAACTGCTTGTCTCACTTCGGTAGTATCTGTCCAAAGTACACATTTTAAAAACTTTGTCAATGCCTAGAATGAATCGATTGAAAATGAATATCAAATCTATTCTACATATCTTTTATAAATATACCCGTTTATCTCTTGTCAAATAAAATCTGAATTTCCAAACAAGATCCTTTTCTTCTGGTGTTAAAGGTTGTGTAGGAGGATAGGACATGATACTCTAGATATAAATAAAATTACATTAGTTCACCTGTTTTTTTTTTAAAAAAACTGAAAATATTGCTCTAACATTTAATTCATCACGTATTTTTGGATTTGGCTTCAAGTCTCGATCTAATGGTCCATTACGATGACTACGAACTAATCGACGGTGTTTTGCTTCTACTGGATTATCTCTTACAAGATCCGGGTCAAGTACAACCGAGTACTGTATGCTTGGTATATTTTCTCTATTCGTATGATCTAGTCCGTTTCCGCTATCTGGATAAATTGGTTGATTCATGGCTGTAATCATCGGTGTTTCTTGGAAATGAGAGTGTAAATCGCTTATATTTTGTCCATGGGCTGTGAGTGAAGTGAATGGACCTGGAAGTGTGTACTCCTATATTGATTTTTTTTTTTTTTATATAAGAAACACATTATCATTTTTTTATTTTTATTTATTGGGATAACGTACCATTTCACCATAGACAACAGGGAAATCAAATTTTGGAAGGTCGATATAAAGTGCTAATTCAGTTAATGTATTGGAAGCATTCTAAATAACCTAAAATAAGTTTTTTTTTTTCTTTTATGAAAAAAGTAAAATTTTCTTATCTTTTTTTACCTTGTGTATTTTTTCGATCTGTCTAAATGCCATATTATCCAACCATTCCACAGGCCGTATATCACCACAATCATACCGTTTCACGAGCTATACAACCATATTATTATTTTGTTTACTATGATCAATTTCAAAATATAGTGTTACCTTTTCTAACTTATCCATATCATTTTCTTGATGATCTTTTAATTTACTTGGTGTGGTCGTATCATGATTTCCATCCGCTTCACAATCTGGCCAAACATGTAACTTATGTTTTCCCTTTCTCAACGTACTAAATATACATAAAAAAAAAAGCATCATTCTCTAATTCTTTTTGTTATACATTTTTATATTCGCTTACAATTGTTTTCCAAATAATCTTAGTGTAGTTCCTCCCACTGCTTTTACTTTACGAGGTCCAATACTTGTATCCCATATCGTTATAGCAAATTGAGCTGAAGCTGGTAAATCACAATACTTTATAGGTAACGTTAACCATTCGTTCCAACTAATTTTTTTTTTTTTTTTTTTTAGTTAATCAAACCTTTTTCGCAATTGTATTATCTTTTTTCTTACCTCCATTGATTTTTAAAAGCTTTATAGCTTGTTCTTAAAGGTAAAGTTAACGGTTTATTATCTCCAAAAAGTTGTACTGTTACAAATAAATCAGGTATAGCACTAACAAAGAATTACATGGATGAGTGAAAAGAATAAAGAAATTCAAAAAAAAAACCCTTTCTTTTTACGTTTTATTTAATTCGCGTTTGCCTTCAAATGTTGCACTATATAACTCTTGGATAAATATACTTTTTGTCTATTCAAATTACTTTTTTTTTTTTAAAAAAAAAAACTTACATTCTGATCGATACAGGTAGTTGCACATCTTTTGTTAAACAATATGAGAAATCCATTGATAAGAGTTAAAAGAAAAGGGACCTTTTTTTTTGCTGCATTATTTTAAAGATTTGTATTAGAGAGAAAATGGATCATGTGATCTTATAGGGTGGTACAAAAACCCTTTGTGCCAAAAAGTAAAAATTTATGCATTACGTACCTGGTTAAAAAGCTTATTTTTTTATATAGATATTAGTCTAGGACAAGCTTACTCTATTCTGATTATAATTATATCCGTTGTTTAGGAATAAATTACTTGATAATAAAAAGACCTTTTGATGTCTAATTTGAAGCGAAAAAGTCTTTTTTAAAGTGGTTTTTTGATCTTATAATTTTTATGGTTTTATGGGCTTTTTTTTTTTTTTTTTCAGGTAACTATGTAAGAGAACTGATTAACATTTTTTATTATTATTCATAGTGTAAGTACAGAAAGAGGCCCTTTCGTGTTTAATGTAATCAGATTCTGTTCAATATTTTTTCCTCTTCAAAGGTGCAGTCAATGAGCAATGGTAAGATATATCAATATTGATTTGTATCCTAATTTTTCTTATATATAAGATAAAATTAAATCACAAAATAGTTATAGACATACTAATAATAAAAAAGAGAGAGAAAGGACCCTTCTTCAATTGAAAAATAAAGAGAAGCTCATGATGATCATGAAAGCTCGTAAAAACTAAGATAAGCTATAATGTACATATAGGTAATGTATAACATATAAACAAATTAATTATGCGTTTTTTATGTTTGGTTACTAATATGCACCAAGATGTGAGCTAATGCATATTAAAAGAAAAAAAAAATATCCCTGTTTTTTTTATTATTATTATCATGCGATAAATAATTCTATGTTTATTGAAGCGTTTCATCTCTCCAACATCAAATGATAGATTATTAAAATGTACAAATGTGTATATTATCACTTTTTTTTTTCTTTTTTTCCTTTCTTTTAAGCTCCATCCAGATATTGTTGAATATAAGTATAACTTTCACTAACACTATCATCCTCAATTCTACTTGTTGTAGAAACTTCATCCATCGTTATATCATCTATTACAGAATCCGCTTGTTCTTGTTGATCATGAGATCGGGCCCTGATATAGCCCAATTCGATATTGCTTAATGTATTTATATGTGGGTAATTTTCAGTGATGGCAGGGAATACAGTGCTTGGTATCTCTGAGAAATCAGTTTGAGTGATACCGCAGTTTTTCAGGCCAAGTAATTTTAAATTAGGGCATTTACAAATCAGGTTTCGTACGCCTACAGGAGTTAAATTTCCACAAAATGAAACATCCAGGTTGTGTAGGTAAGGTAAGTATTTTGCAATCACATCTAGTGTTCGATCAGTAATAGCACATTCCAATAAAAACAGGCCTCGAATATTTGGATGAGTCTTTATAAAGGGTATGATTGAACTATCTTCAATCACTGTACCACCTGTGATTGAGAAATCTTGTAATTTTGTTAAACATGCTTTTCCTTGATATCGATCATTTGAAGTTAAATAGTTGATAAAATCCGTAGATATCGTATCACAGCATACTAAATTGAGGTTGATTAAATGTTCAAAAGAGCACAAATCATATGCAGTTTCTTCTATATTTAACCATTTACATCCAGACAAGTCAAGGTATTCAATATGAAGTTCGGCAAATGGTAAAAGGGATAAAGCGGATAAATCGAGACAGGATTCTAAGGATAATTTAGTCAATTGTTGGCATTGGCCTAGATAATGTGCTGATCGATAGGTCACTAGTGCACCTTTTATTCCAAAGCTCTTTAGTTGTGTACAGTACTGGGAAACGCGCATCACACTTTTATCTGTAAGTTCATCTGCTTTACGTATTTCTAATACCTCCAGGTTGGGTAAATAGGGCATCAAACTTAATAAGTCATTGTCGCTGATAGATACTTTATATCCTAATTTAATCACTCGAATATACTCTCCACGTTGATGATGCTTTGATAACTTTAGGCACTTCAAGAGTTGCTTCACTACATGGGTTGAGGATAAAACTGGTTCTCGCCATAACTCTGGTATCGCTGCTGCATGAAACTCTCGACTCACAAAGATACAATTATATTTGGCTGACTGCTTTAATAGACTGCAAAATAAAGATATTATTTCGTGTGGGAGCTCATCAAACTTGGGCATGATGTTAAAAAAAGAGATGAGGTATATTGATAACAAAAAAAAAAAAAAGGAGTGTTATGTTAAAAAAAAAATAATACAAGTCACCCTTAAATGTATTTGTTTTGTCGAAGTTTTAATTTTTTATATGCAAACTGTCGATTCCAATTAAGCTCGTGATTAAAGAATCAGTATCTAGCTGGTATTACCAACCATCGGTAAAGCAGGTTAAAAATAAAATAAAGCGAAAAAAAAAAGAAATAATTCAGCTAGAAAAAAAAAAAAAAAGACAGTGAATTTTGATTTTGATTCTGAGAGACATCTCACTATTATCTTGAGTGTGATATACTTTAATTATGAGCAATATATTTTGGTTCTTATAGAGAGCTACATGTGGTAGTGCTGCATTATGCTGATATTATCCGAGTCACGTCAACGGAAGGATTGCTCCATAGCGTTTCGTAAGTTTGTCAGATCTTCAATCATGTAAAATTGAGAGACTTGTTAAGAAAAAAAAAAAGAGAAGTAAGGTCCCTAGAAAAAAAAAAAAGCAAAAAGGTTCTTATTATAAATTGATATAATATTTGGTGTATTTATCAGAAAAAAAAAAAGGTCTGACGTGGATACATATTATACATCAAGCATTATACAAGTTTGAAAAGTATTTACAGATATATTATTATTTCATTTCCATTTGTATATGTAGAATTTATTGTGAGAAAATAACCTCACTATTTACACCTTGAAAAAAACTATATATAAACATGTATATAGTCAATAGAAGGGCACGAACTGACAAAAAGAAAAGGCCTTCAGAAATTTGACAAAAAAAAAAAAAACTCTTACCGCTAGGCAGAAGAACCAGTACATGTTATAGTAATCGTAACCTTTTAATTACTAACAACTCAAAGAAAAGTAACTAAGAGCTGACTGCTATAAAGTTGATCATTTAAACCAAAGTCTAAAGATTTGTTCAAACTTTATAGGTAGAACAAAAACCGTTATAATCACCCAGAGTCTGTGATCATAAAGAAGAGTAATGTCTTATAAAATGATATGCTAAAAGTATTTTACTTATGTTTAATTTCGTATATCAATTAAGCTTGGCATAATTCAATTTTACGTCGAAATAGGAATCACTCAGAAAACTTATATTACACATTGCCACTAAAGTCTCTTATTTTTTTAGTATTTTTGATATTGGAATTAAAGCAACCTTTTGGTTCCTGGTTTTTATACACGGAGACAAACATTTACTTTTGACGGGACAAGAAATAAGAAGGATGTTTGATATCCGATATAATAGACCTTAATCCTCCGGTCCGGAAAAGATATCCCCTTTTTGAAGTGAGCGGGAAGTGGGAGAATTGAGAATGTTTTTGGGGGGAGCGCTGAGAACAAGCATACACCAGATGGAAATCAGTGCAAACTAAGCAACCTTCCTTTTTCCCTTTCCAAGGTAATTATCATGCATCCAATGGATACGACAAAAAAAAGTGGAGAGTTATATAGTGTAAAATAGAGCGAATGAATAAAAGTGGAAAGAAAAAAAAAAATAGATGGATGGAAAATAAAAAATAAAAAAAAAAAGGATATGAGAAAGGAACTGGAAGAAAAAAAAAAAAATGTAGACATGACAGAAAAAAACTAAATGATATCTTCTTCTTTCAAATTAGATTTACAATGGGTGCTTACAAATATTTGGAAGAGCTCTCCAGAAAGAAGCAATCTGATGTTTCTCGTTTCTTGCTCCGTGTCCGTTGTTGGGAATTCAGGTAAAATAATATAGAAAAAAAAGGAGAGTTGACAAGTGAAATAAGTGATATTAATTAAATCTCTCTCAATAGACAATTGAATGTCATTACCCGTGCTTCTCGTCCTTCTCGTCCCGATAAGGCTCGTCGTTTAGGTTACAAGGCCAAGCAAGGTTTCGTTATCTACCGTATCCGTGTTCGTCGTGGTGGTCGTAAGAGACCTGTTCACAAGGGTGCTACCTACGGTAAGCCCGTCAATGAGGGTGTTAACCAACTCAAGTATCAACGTTCTCTCCGTTCTACTGCCGAAGAACGTATCGGTCGTAAGTGTGCTAACCTCCGTGTCTTGAACTCTTACTGGGTTAACCAAGATGCTACTTACAAGTACTTTGAAGTTATCCTCGTTGATCCTTCTCACAAGGCTATCCGTCGTGATGCTCACATCAACTGGATCGCTAACCCCGTTCACAAGCGTCGTGAAGCTCGTGGTCTTACTGCCATCGGTCGTAAGTCTCGTGGTCACGGTAAGGGTCATCGTTTCAACAACACCAAGGGTTCTGGTCGTCGTGCCACCTGGAAGCGTCGCAACACTCTTTCTCTCCGTCGTTACAGATAAAGCGTTGCTTAGCAACAAAAATAAAAACTCATACTTTTTGTTTGGCTCATTTCATTCTATTGTCATATCGTTCTTAATTTCACGTGCTTATTTAGATTGTGGGGGAAAATATATTATGGACTGTGATTTAATCTTTTGTCTATTTTAAACAAAAAAAAAAAACCGGTTTTCTCTTTTATCTTTTTACTTCTTGCCCTTTTTTTTTCTCTTTCTTTTTACTTAATTTATCATGTCTACCAGTCAGGTTCCTAAACTCGAAACTATCGAAATCATTTTATTCCCTAATGGAGTAGCAGAAATTGCTCATAATAGACCAAAGAGATTCAATGCCCTTTCTCCTCAATCCTATAGAGTAAAATATCACATTTTTTTTTAGAGAGCGTCTACATATATCATATTGATCTGATCATATAGGACTGGCTTGCTGCTTTTCAATGGGCAGCCAAGTGTGAGGATGTAAAGGTAGTGGTATTAACAGGTCGTGGTAAGTTTTATAGTTCAGGACAGGAATTACAACTTCCTGACATGGAGCAAGAGAACATTGAAGAAGAGATGGCACGTAGAAGACAAACTACAACGTGAGTGACACTATTGAATGAATTAAAGATATTTTGCTAAATTCTGGTTAATAGAGACGTTGTTTCTGAAATGATCGCGTTTCCCAAGCTCTTAATTGCTGCTGTCAATGGTAAATATGAGATTTTTTGGAGTTTGAAAAAGATGTAAAAATGCTTACCAAATTTTATATTGCCAAAAAAAAAAAAAAAAAAAAAAGGTCCCGCCATTGGATTTGGCACTACTACACTTGGTTTATGTGATGTAGTCTATTGTACACCGGAAACAACATTCAGTACCCCTTTCATGAAACTTGGTAATTATTATATAATACATCCTATCCCCCTTTTTATACTATGTGAACTTATGTCTGTGTTCAAATGTTATATTAGCTTTCTGTGCTGAAGGTTGTTCTTCATTATTATTCCCAAGGTAATAACATATTTGTAAATAGAATTTTTTGTCATAGTTTATTTATTGTTTTTGTAAATACATTAGAATCATGGGACCTTCTAAAGCCAATGAAATGCTGGTAAAGGAAATATGTATATATATTTTTTTAAAAAAAAAGTTTATTCACATATATATATATCTATGTGTTATATTAGTTAATGGGTAGACAATTTAGTGCTACTGAGATGGTTGATTGTGGTTTCGTTAGCAGAACGATTCCTGCAGACAAAATCCGTGAAACAGTTCTCGAATTAGCAGGCAATGCAGCCGAGTTTTCAGCAGAAGCATTGAAGGTAACAAAAGATTTAATCAAGGGAGTTGACCGTGAATTGCTCGAGAAGGTAAACCAAGAGGAAATGAGAATGTTGGGAGAACGTATGGCTAGTAGTGATTCAGTTGAAAGTATCATGCGTTTTGTGGGTAAGTTTAAAAGAACGACAAACATGATATCACCTATACTAATAGCATATTATAGCGGAAGCAGCTAAGAGAAAAGCTGCCAAGAAAGCTAAATTGTAGTTTTTTTTTATTTTTTCGTTTTCTTATATAAGATGAGATGTGAATATACATAATATTATTATATATTTTTTTTGTTCAATTAAAGGGGTGTCCTTTTTTTTTTCTTCATATTTTTTTTATTGTTATTATGAGATATAATTGAATTCGATTTGTATTTTATCCATGTACTATGCAATTATAATTATAGTAACGAGTGATATTCTATTGCTACTCTATAACAGGTAGAAGCAAAATAGAAGATCTGACATGCAAACGAATATAAAGAGCTTCTCTTCCCCTCTAATTCAGAACCCCCTTACACACTGTCTTGTTTCCTCTTCCCCTTTATTATATTTGGTCCTTATAAACTACCGTTGTCTTGCTTTTATTTTTTTGCTCCCTTTCTTTAACCTTTTACTTTCTCTCTTTCACTCTTTTTTTTTTGTTTTATTTTCTCGCTTTATATTCACAAAAAAACAAAAATATTATAGTAATAATAAAATAAAAAAAAATGAAGTTCACAGTTTTAGGATTCATCACAGCTTTAGTCGCTTCCGTATCAGCTCAAGTTATTAATAACGTTTCTTCTATTGCTCCCGTTGCTGCTGCCACTACTGTTGCTATAGTTGTTCCTACTCCATCTGCAGTATCTGCCTGTGCAGTACAAAGCACGTAAGTTAAAAATTGATGAAAAAAAAAAAAAATCTATTTATAAAATCTAATTACCGAAAATTTAAAACTATAGTTTCGAATTATGCTTGCACAATGAAGATAATTACATTAAGACCTGTCAGGAACAAGGTATAATCGAGAATATAACTACATGTGACACAATATTTACTGCTTTTCTTTATTAGATTTCGCATGTTTGTGTAGAGTATGTATTCTCCTACTGTCCTGCCTTCCCCCTCTTTTTTTTTTCTTATTTTTAAAAAAAAATTATAACTTTTAAATCTAACTCATCATTTCTTGAATAGTGGAATAAGGAGAAATTGACCTGTTGGAACAACTGTCCTAATGACGAAGGTTTCCCTAGACAAGAAGGATTAGTTGCAAGAGTTTGTTCTATGCCTGGTGCTAATGTGTAAGCTAAAATAAAAGAATATTGATATACATATTTCGAACTGGACAAGCTAAACAAATATGTTTATTTTTATGTAGATCAATTGCTCCATGGACAAGTACTGTTGCTTCTACTTCTACACCAATTGTTCAAACTAGCATTGTCGCAACCTCCGCTTCTACTGCAACAACGACTCCTACAAACACACACTCTGCTGCTTCTGCTTTGGCAGTCAGTCAAGGAGCTCTCCTTGTCGTAGGTTCATTTGTAGCCTATGTACTTTTTTAAACCAATGGTTTCGTTAATTGATATCAAAAGAGAAGGCAAAAAAAAAGAAAAAAAATACAAACAGACATCAAAAAAAAAAAAAAATGACATTTTCTAATGATAATAATACCCTTTTTTTATATATTTTATTTTTTTGTTTCCATTCTCTTTTCGTTTTTTCAATCCATCAAAACAAAAACAAAAACAAAAAAGTATAGTACTAATAATATAACATTTTGAATAGTATTATTATTATTATTGTCCTTTTTTTTTTTACACCTTCTCTCTTTCCCTCTCTCCTCTTTTTTTTTTAAACCTTTTTTCCCTCTCTTTTTTTCCCTTTTTTTTCGTTACACTGGATTTGTTGTTGTTCTTTTCAAGAACAGAACGGATACCATCATTTTTTTCCGTGATCATTTTTTTCCTTCTCTCCCTCAACAACTATGTAATCGTTACTTATTTAATACATATAATATTTTCTTCTATATATCTCAAATTATACATGATGTGCATGAAAGTCTTATGGTTTTCCTTTATTCTCTCTCTCTTTATTTCTCTCTAAATATATATATATGTACATACTTCCTTGGAATCAAGGAGTGGGATATAGTTTTTTTTATACAAGAGTATATAACCTCCTTTTTGTCTTTTTCTTGCAAACATAAACTACTGTTTCTAGTGAATCATAGCACAAAGTCTTTATTCTCATCGGCTTGGAAACAGAACATATGTCCTTGTAAAACAATAACAATAGAATTTTTTTTATATGGCGTAAAAAGCATCACAATATTTGTTTCACCCAATTTTTCTCGTTATCCACTAGTCTGTACACACAAATTTTTCTGTGTTATGCAAGCTTCTCGTTGTGAGGCATACATCTCCTACATCACTTATAGAACGACACATGTTTTTTTATGCCTTACTTGATAGTTTTTTTTTTCTCTGTTGTTTCTGGAGAATGAAAAAGTGCGTGTATGCATTTAAGTATATGAGTATGTTTTATGAATAAATAGTAAAATGCCGCACATAGTTTTTTTTTTCTCCAAAAAATCCGTGACGATTTCCCTTCTTAATTTACCTTACACACGCATTGTCTTACACTTATCGTTTTATTTCTTTAACAGCTTCTGTGATAAATATCCGGATATTTGTGTACATGTCACATTATATGAAGAAAACTGGGTATATGAAAAAAAAGCACTTTTAAAGCCGAAGATCTCAAATGACGAGAAAAGTTAAAAGAGAGTTCAACAATAGTGTAAAACGCTTTTTTTCTGTGCGTAGCCTTTATTTGGCTCTCATGAAATATAAGCCATTAGATAAAAATAATCAAATTTCTGAGTCGCATTTTGTTTCCTAAAGTACACTAACACACTCTGACAAAAACCTACCCACTACCATTGTACATATTATAAAAAGAAATGTTATAATAGTTAGGCTTAGGTATTTTGATATTTCAAAAAAAAAACCAACATACATATTAATTTGGCCTAATATTTACTTATTTGTCTTTTGTTCAAAGGTTAAGCCATCAGGTTTCAAGGCAATTTGTTTAATTTCAGATGCCACAAACTTATTCTGAATACTTTATATGGGAACTATCTTCTCGAAAGTTTTTTTTTTTTGAACTTATTGTATATTCTTGTGATTGTGTGTTTGTAATATTATACATTTAAACCTATATCTGCTTAAATATTTTAAAAACACTTACTAGATAAGTTTATGTTTTATTTTCAATTGTGAGTACAATAAACTTAGCCTAGACGGCTTATTGGCCTTCGCCAAAGGAATATGGGTAAGGGCCTCTTGAAAAGATCCCTATACGTGATAGGAAACAAATAGAAAATTTTTTATAAATACAAAATGGTTTGGTTTCTATTTTTCTCATCATTTACAAGTTTAAAAAAATGAGATATTTTCTCTCTACTAGTATTTTGGTTTTAGCTACCCTCAGTCCATTGATAAAAGCTTTACCATATTATGAAGACACTGATCCCCAATATTTTGTTGAATTCGAATGTGGTTATGATGTAGACAATGTAAGCAGTATAGTAGTTATGCATGTTGTTTAGAAAGATATTTTTTTATTAATCAGCAATATGTTTACTTTATATTATAGTGGGTAATCGAAGCTGGTTTCGGTAAGACTATAAGAAATGACATTTTTAAATCAAATAAATTAATTCTATTTTCTGCTTAAGGTACCCCTGAGCAAGACGCTAGATTACTTGTTGATACTACTTCTAATAATACATTTGTTGCTGGTATCATGGTAAGATTCAATAATCAAACATAAAAATTTAATTGGTTCTGTTTCTGACAACAAAGTATATAGTGTCATTCTGAATTCTGTGAGAACCAAAGTGGGCCATTATATGATTCTGGTAAATCTTCTACCTCAGTAAAACTTATGTCTGAGCAAACCTTTGAACTCACAAACAACAGAAGCGTTCTTGGAGATATTTATGAAGTAAGACTTCATATCTATATTTTGATATTAAAATACATATTCTAACATCCCGTAAAAATCCACTTAGGATACTGTCACAATTGGTAATATTGAATTTACTAATTTCAAGTTTGGAAAAGCCATCTCCGTATCCGGGTTTCCATCTGACGCTGATTATGGTACATGCATTACACTTATAAAAAAAAAGGGGTACAAAATATACTTACGTATTTTATTTTATAGCTGGTGTGTACGGTTTAAACCCAGGCCCAGACCCAACTTACTATGCTTCCAAACGAAAGCGTGCTGATCACGGAAAAGGCAAGCCTAGTATGCGTGGAAGAGAAGGCAAAAGCGGTTCCAGTGGTTCTGTAGACACATCTGACCCACCGAACGTACAGATCCCAAAGAAGAGATCTAATACAGGTGGGGGAAAATGCGCTTTAATTTACGATCTGAACTATGACACTTTACCTAACCCTATTGCCTGGCTTAATCTTCCTACTAACGATTGTAGCGACTCACCTTTTTGGAAAACTGATATTGAGTGTGTAAAAATTAAGAATGTTGTTGATCTTAAATTTCAAAATACTATTGCTGAATTTGATACAGCTGTTAAAGATATTACTGCTCCACATGAAGATATTGCTAAAATTCATCAAGGCCTTAATGCCGAATATGACAACGATAGTGATAAATATGTATTCCAATGTTGTGATGCAAACGACTTGGAGATCTCATTTACTGACTATACTGTGAAAATTCCCGCAGGCTATTGGACTGTGAAAATAGATGATAACAGATGCTTTGCAAAGATTGCTGTTTCGGACGCTACCGACGCTCCTACAAGCAGATGGCGTCTTGGTACTGATTTTATGGAAAATTTCTATACAATTTTGGATGAAGATAGAAGACAAACTGGTCTATCTTTATTAAATAATAGAAAAGGAATTAGTATTACTCCTAAATAATTTTAAACAAAAATACTTCTTGCATATTATACTGTTATATTTAAAAAACTAAATCTACCCCAACAAAAATAAAAACTTTTTTACAAATATTATTTTTATATTTATTATTATTAATTACATTTATTAGTTTACACTCTCAACTTCTTTTTCATTCCTTTCCAAAAAGCACTCTGATCTTTTTGATTGTGACCATCTTCACTACCAGACCAACCTTTGGAATCTATTTTTCTTTGAATTTCATCATAATCACTAGGCTCCCAGACTCGCAGATCATCAATCTCTTTAGACACTGAGAGTCTCTCCTGCAATTGATCAGTGAATTCCTTATAATATGCTGCATCAGTCATCTCTACTTCTATATCTGATTGGTCTGAATATCTTCTGCCGTTACTACTACCACCAACTGCATCCATGGAAACATGTCTATTTTGGGGAAGTACACTCGAGCTTGAGGCATATAATTCAGATAATGTAGATTTAGGTCTATTGTTACGAGAAGAAGAATTACTAGGAATAGGTGGTAGAGGAAGAGATGGAGGTGGAGCAGCTGGTGGTATGGAATTACCCTTCCAACGACTTATTAAAGATTTTTTCTTGACGGGTTCAGTTCGTGGAGATAAAGATATAAAAGAAGATCGAGCGGAATCAGGTTCATCATCTTCTTCAAATGTTTCCCAAATGATACTAGAAGATTCATTAATACTACTTGTGTTATGAATAGCTAATGCAGCAGCAGCTTGTTGTCTTTCTTGGAAATGTTCAACTCGAAGTCGATTGATAGTTTCATTTGTTTCTAATAGTTTGTTTACTAATGTTTGTACTTTTGTATCTATATATTCTACTTGGGTTGCATTTTCTTTTTTGATCTGCATTGCGATGCCTTCTAATTCAATCATTTTATCATTATGTGCAGATAGCTGTTGTGTCATTTCAGATATTATTTTCTCATAATGATCTTTTAACGAAGCGAAATCATGTAATTCTTTCTTAATTGACTGTAATTCATTTTGGGCGTTATAGAGTGCTTGTTTTCCTTCCTCTTCAGTAGTATCATCATACTGAGCGCTTTGGGTATAAGAGCTTTCTGTTTCTTCTGTAGCCAAAGAATCTAATTGAAAAGACATGTTTTGTATAAGTTTATCTTGAATCATGACCAATTCTTTTTGTGCATCATTTCGATCTTCGGATACTTTTAAATCTTGTAGAGAAGTATCATAAAGTATCTGTAATTCATGAAATCGCTGTATTAAAGTTTCTTTATTAATCTCTATCGGTGAAGACATCATCACGAGGGAATCACCTTTCTCCTCCTCATTTGATTCTTTCTCCGCTGACGTGATAAATTCTTGTCCTGAAGTAACCAACGTGTGTACATCAGATCTTGCTCTTAGCGATGGTATAATACTTTGGTTAAATTGAGTAGAAAGACTTGCATTACTTGTTTTCTTTAGAGGGTATTCGCTTGTAGAAGAGTTGTGAGAGATGGACCGAGATCGGTTCTTAATGGACGAGTTTTCTTGTAATTCATCGTCCGTTGTTAATGATGATGAAGGGGAAGGAGCTTGCGCCCTTGAAGTTTCCTTATTAAAATTTTTGTTGAGAACTGAAACTACAGCTAAACTTTTAATACGTTGCAGTTCTTTGTCGACGTTACGTTGCATTATTGTACTATTTGGTCTTTTTGACCATCTTTCTGTTGAATCCATACTTTTGGTTTAAAAAAAGAAGAAAAAAAGAGTTGAAGAAAATCATGAAATATATAAATATAAATGAAATATTTATAGACGCGTTACACAAATGCAAATCAATACAGGTGGTCTTTTTGTTTTTTAAATGTTTTTATTTATGGAATTCCCCATTTAATTTTTATTTAGTTTTCTGCAGTAATGCAAAAAAATAAAATGATTATTTAATAGAAAAAAAGTTTAGACCAAGAGAGACTCCTTGAAGTAGTTCTTGAGGGGACCCTTTTGGGGAACGAACTTGACGTAACAACCATCGGGTCTGAAGGTACCAGCAGCACGAGCATCAACATACTCTTCACGAGCAAGAGGAGTGAAACCCCACTTCTTGGAGATAATGATCTTTTGTTGACCAGGGAACTTGTACTTACAACGTCTCAAGGCTTCAATGACAACAGCCTTGTTGGAGTCCTTGGAACGAACAGAGAAAATGATTTGACCAATGTTGACACGAGCGACAAGACCGTTAGGCTTACCGAAAGCACCACGCATACCTTGTTGCAATCTATCGGCACCAGCACAAGACAACATTTTGTTGATACGAGTGACATGGTAGGGATGGACTCGAATACGCATATGGAAGGAATCCTTACCAGAGGTCTTGGCCATGTACTTGTTAGCACAAATACGACCAGCTTCGAGAGCTTCAGCGGAAAGTTGTTCCTTTTCGTTGGAGACCAAGTGAATACAGAGAGGGAAATCGTCAACATGAGCCTTCTTACGACCTAAATCGTAAATTCTAAGCTTGGCATCGGGGACACCACGATTGTATCTGGACTTGGGGTAAGGCTTGTTCTTACAGTAACGATAACAACGAGCGGGACGGCGACCCATGGTTGAATTCCTAATAATAAGAAAAAAGAAGTGTCGTGTAAGTCCAATGAAATTCCTTTTTTTTTATGAGAAACGAAATGTCGATTATTATTTTTTTGTTTCTGGTAGAATTAAATGATTCAAATCCCCTTTCAGGTTCCATCCATTCATCCTATCTAACATTTAATCCATTTCGTTTCTTGTCTTTATAAATCACTCACCAAGTACGAAGTACAAAAAAGAGAGGAGGTTCTATATCTTACCCTTTGCTTCTGCTACCATATACTCTCTGCTCTCCTACTCCACAAGTCGTCCTTTCAAAACACGATACATTCCGGCTATTTTGTAAGTTGTACATCTACATTTCCGGTCCGGATTTGAGTGTAAAGACACAATAGACCCCAAATACTATAAAGCAAATAATTGGTTTAAAAAAAAAACTGAACAGATATCATTATTTTTTTATATCATTCTACCTATCACATTATGTACATATGTTCTGGCGAAGTAAATGCTACGTGTAATAATGGGATTGAGAAAAGATATAAGTTTTATTCTGATTAAATTTATAAGAATATATCAGAACATCCTATTCTCATAATTAGTTAAACATATAAAATAAAAAGGTATATTCAAATCGCTTGTTTTATTTAGAAGCATTTGTTTGAAGAAATCGATACTTGAGATATGTATGAACATTGACAGGTGTTTTCTTGGTTTTGTCATCTTCTAAATCAACTGTAAATTTAGATAATCCATCGATAACATGTGCTTGCATGACTGCATCGCCGAACTTGATTGACACAATTCCGCATGAGTTGCTTGTATTGCCATTTATTATAATATTTATTTTAATTTGAGCTTTCGTTTGCTTGGTTGGCGTATTTATTTTGTTTGTAATCTACACAGCCAGGTGAAAAATCGTAAAAAAAATTGATACATAAAAGTCATTTTTGTTGATATTTTGTTGTTATTCCATTTATTTGGCTTGTAATAAGTTGGTTTCTCCTTACGTAAAAAAATCAATTTTTATAATTGTTATGTACATGGCTATCAGTATCTTGAACTAAGTCTGGCTCGTCATACCTTTCTAATTCAACTGTTTGATTAAATACATCTTTTGCGAAAATGATGTCGCAAGAAAAAAATTAGTGTCGCACTTTTTTTAAAAAACAGTGTCGTGTTTTTAGAAAATAGTGCCACACAATCCAGGAAAATAGTGTCGCGAGAAGAGTAAATTAACGAGTTAAAAAATGCTTTAATTTATGCTAAATATTTACGTTTTATCTCTGCTAATTTTAAAAACATGAATTGGCTTTTGATTCGAACATTTATTCAAAATAGCCATCAAGTCTTCGTCTGTCATTCCGTTTAATAGAGTAGATTGAAGGAGAACATGGTGTTTAGGTATTTTGCAAGATTAGCACATGTTTCAGTGTTTATTAATAGGTGCGGTTAGTGAGAGATCAGTGTATATGAGGCGGCTGCTACAGAGCTTTAGTTTATGAAACGAGAGAGAATATAATCCGTAACTTCGGGATAAGGATTGTCTCTAAGGGTTAGGTAGATATGGCTCTTCTCAGTTATATATGAACATATCTTTAATGAATCATAACTATACAGAGAAAGCAAAATCTATTAATAAGCGTAATACTAATTAAAAACTTTAAAAAGTTACACCTTTTGCTAAGAATATTGCCGACCAAAAACGATAAAACTAAAAGCACAATCTCTTCGGATTGCCTGCACTGAAGGTGAAATTCATGAAGTCTCATTGGTTGATAATGGCCTTTATGTAGACAATCGAGTTGGTTCTCTTCGTTTACCAGGTGGTACGTTTGACATTGACATTGCTCGTACTTTAATTTCTCGACTATTTGATGTCAAGGAAAGTATTTAACTTGATATTTGCATGTTGTGGCATTAACTTCTTTTCAAAAATTATTTATGCTTGACAAGAGCCTACAGATACATCTACATAGAAAGAAATGCATGCAAGTAAAAGTAGAATGAATGTAAAAAAAGAAGTTAAAACGCTCCCCTTCTTCTGCAGATTCCATTTATGATGATGTCAATGAAAAAGATTTGATAAAATGGGCCCGTGGCTCCTGGTATAACCATCCTCGTAATGACAATTTTCGCATCGATGGGAGACTTCCCTCATTCTTTCTGTCCCATCCCTCGCCATTGTAAATACCTTATTCCTTGTAAATATAAATAACTAAATAATCAATTTGAACTGGACTTAAAAAGTGTACCAATTTTTTTTTAATCAGATTATTTAAGTACGATTTTAGAACAAGTTGGTCTGAACACCCCCAGTACAAGAAGAAAGACATGAGCTCTCATGAATACACTCGTAGCGGTAGGCATCGCAAACGAGAATATATACCTGAAGAAAAATACGATGTTGACGGCACTATTATCAAAAACGATGTTGCTTTTAAAAACAAACGATGGGATCTAAAAGAGATTGTAAGAACCTTTTTTCGCTATACAATAAAACGGTTATTCTTTTTTTTTTTCGCACTGACACTTTTCTTTAATACAAGATAAGTGACCCCAATAAATATATAGAGGCAATGAAAGAAGCCCAAAATTATTTGAAAAAGCAGAAGGAGGGAAAGTTTTCTATTGACCTTGACTTCGAGTCTAGTCGACCTTGGACTGAGGAAAGCGATGATTTGTTCTTTTCTAGAAGAAAGAGAGGGCTAGCTTCATGGCTTATACCTACAGGATCACCTATCTATTACGAGTTCGAAGGTATTAAGTAATCTATCTCGTAGTAAATTGATCTACTTATCAAAAAAAAACATAATTAGGGTTTTATGTAAAATTAAAAGATAGCATGAACAAAGGAAAAATGCATAATAAAGACAGTCGCTTAAGCCGCATGGATAGGATGCGTCGAGAAGGTGAAATGTTGAGGCACACACTAATTTTGTTTCAAGATTTTCAGGCAAAGAAGACAGCTAATATAAAGAAAAAAATAGAAGAAACTCGAGCATCCTTACCGATTACTCCTTATGCTAATGCAATTGTTCAGACTTTACGCAAGAATAGGATTTTATTAATCGCAGGTGATACTGGTTGCGGTAAAAGTACGCAAGGTATGTGTCAGGTGTAGAATAAACGTCAATAATATACTGTACTAACTGTATCATATAGTGCCTCAAATTCTGATGAAAGCAGGGTTCAATAAAATTGCTTGTACTCAACCACGACGTATTGCTTGTTCTTCCCTTGCAAGGCGTGTTAGGTAAATTGTTTAAATGTACGATAAATTCATATAAATTAAATTTGTATTAAAATTTAGTTATGAGACATTAAATGAGTATGGCTCTCAAGTCGCCTACCAAGTTAGATTCGAAGGCAACAAAACCAACAGAACACGTGTATTATTTTTAACTGAAGGTTTGCTCTTGCGACAATATTCTTCAGACAATATGCTGTCAATGTACGACGTGATAGTAGTAGACGAAGTTCATGAACGTCATATGATGGGTAAGCTATGCATAGGATTGCTTAATATAGTTAATATTCATAAAAATATCATTATTACTGTAGGTGATTTTTTGCTAGCACTATTAAAAAAGACACTGGCTCAAAGAAAAAATCTGTACGTTGTATTGATGAGTGCTACAATTAATGCGGAACTCTTTGCACAATATTTTGATGCACCTACTCTAATTGTATGTATTTTCATTTAATATATGTGCTGACAAGCTCTTACTAATTTTTTTTTGAATTGGTATACAGGTGCCTGGAAAAATGTATAGTGTGAAAACACACTATTGGCCTCAAGGAGATGATGATAAAAATTTGGTAGATGAAGCGGCATATCAAAAACGACAATCTGAGAAAATTAAGGTACCATTCTGGATAAAAGTACAGCATGGATTATAAAACTCTAATAGTCTATTTTTAATTAGAAATCTATACCTAGTCGCTCACAACCTGTCAATGCAGGTAATATAATAAATGTGTATACAATTTATTTAATCCTATTGTTATTAACTTTTTATAATTATAGCACCATACCTTAAGGTATTAGATTATATAGATCAGTCAGTGCCATCAGACGAACGAGGTGATTTACTCATTTTTATGTCTGGAATTAATGAGGTTAATATAAAAGGATGTGCATCTATATATATATATAGTTTATTAAATTAATTTATTCAGATATCAACATTAGCTGAAGAGCTGACAGTTCATGCTCAAGAGTCAAAGTAATAGATTAAAAGCCATCTTCGACTTTTGTATTCTATTCTAATTTTCTTTTTTCCTGATTTAGGAAATGGATCATTCTTATGCTGCATTCGTCACTTGCAGTAGAAGATCAAGAGAAAGTATTTGATTTACCTCCAGAAGGATTCCGTAAATGTATCATCAGCTCCAACATGTAAGTACGATGCGCGTGTATATTTATGTTGTATCTAACAATTCGATTTGTAAATTCAAAAAAAAAGTGCTGAGACTAGTCTTACAATCGACGGTATTCGTTTCATTATAGACTCTGGCAAGGTGAAGGAGATGAACCACGATCCAGCCTCAAAAATGAGCCGTCTTTCAGAATTTTGGATTTCAAAAGCCAGCGCTAAACAAAGAGCGGGTCGTGCAGGTCGTACAGGTCCTGGAGAATGCTTTAGGCTTTATTCAGAGAATGAGTTTAATCATTTCCATGACTTTGCTATTCCTGAAATTCAACGTGCACCACTTGAGCCTCTTTTGCTTCAGATAAAAGCTTTGGAATTAGGAAATCCACGTCAGTTTGACTATATTGAGGTAAATTATATTGATAATATTGGTTATAAAAAATATTAACGAAATAATACAGATGCCTTCGATGGATTTTATAAATGCTTCGATGGATTTTTTGCATAATCTCGGTGCAATTGATTCAAATGAGAATTTGTTAGGATTAGGATATGTTTTAGCCGAACTTCCTGTAGATTCAGTAGTTGGAAAAATGCTGATAATGGGAGTTGTGAGTGAGAGAAAAAGTGACATAGATTATAACTAGTGTTACTTATATAATTATTCAAGGTGTTTAATATTATAGACCCCATCATTACTATTGCAGCTGGTATGAGTGTTCAATCTCCTTTCACACGTGTTACTCATCAAACCAATCCTGAGATATTGAAGGTAAATGATTTTTAAATACGTTGATATGTTAGAGAAGCATCATCTGATATAACTGCATATAGAACCGGAGTCAATTTGATTCAAAGCATGGCGATCCATTTACTCTCTTAAATTTATGGCAAGGCTGGATTACTGCAAAAGCTGATAATAAGGTTGGCACGGTAATATAGTGTTTACATGTGTATGCTATATTAAAATGGCATATCTTTTAGAATTTATCGCGAAAATGGTGTAAACAAAATGGAGTAGAAGAGCAGAGGTTATATGAGGTTGGTACATTAGTCAGAACAAGTTAATAAATCTATAAGCTCATAAATTGCATGGTTTTTTTTTTGAATAGATTGCAAAAATGAAGAAGCAGTTTGAGAAAGTATTAAATGATTTTCAGCCAGGTTTATTACAATCACTTTTGAACATGAGTGAGGATCATGAAGAAGAGCGAGACATACAAGTATATAATTTTAACAAGTAAATTTTCAAGTTATTAACAGTATGTCTATACAGAATGAGACCAAGTCAAGATATATTGCTAAAGAAAAGCTCCGCAGAGAAAGATATGACCAAAAATCCAAGAAAAGAAGACGTGTTTTAGACATAGTAGATTATTCAAGAGATGATGACCCTGAATGTAAGTCAATATTTTTTTTTTATCAAACCTTAAATCATCTAATACAAAATAAACCTTTAGTCGATAAAGAGTCCGAGAAAGAGGATATTCGTCACCTCGAATTTTCTCTGACAAATAATATGAAATCACTGCAGTCAAGAGCGACAGCCCTTTCTGATCGAGAAATTGAACTGGTTAAGCTAGTCATTTGCTCATCACTATATCCTCAATTGGCTATTGGCGATGAGCATAATGCATATAGAAAAAGCAACGAAATTATGTTTAATACACCTGGTAAAAACAGCAACGTCGATGTCTGTCTATCATGTAGTATACTAACGAATTAACAGCTAAAAGCTTTTTGTCTATACATCCTAGCAGTGTAATTGCAGCACATCCTGAATGGGTGCAAGGTCTGGAAGACCATATTAGGAAAGGTAATATGATATAAACCCAATGATAAATAAATAAACGAATATGCATTGTTAACTAAGTTCTAACAGATGACAAAACGGTAGAAGAGGCTTTATACCATCAACTTTTATGTTACTTGCAACTTTTAGAGACTACTAAGCCGTATATTGTTAACATTACTAGAGTGCCTGGTAATTCAATTTTCACCATATTTACTCTGATTGGGTTGAAATGGGTCTAATGATATTATACTTTAGGAATTCACGTTTTGCTTTTATTCGGAAAGATAAGTAAGTAGTATAGTCCTGTACCACTATCATTGTAAAGAGTACGCTAACATGTTTTAAAGTCGATACAAATATAGATTGTAGTGTTCTTATCGTGGATTCATACTACATGATACGGTTCAGAACTACCCAGGTTGCAGAATATATAATTTATTTAACTTATAAACTACGCAGTACTTGGAATAAGTTATTGAATCTTCGTATTAGTCGCGGCGTAGGAAAGGTAAAAGCATGGAAAAAAATGATACTTAAATAAAGTTAAACTAATTCTTGTAAGTTTAGTCTATTGAGGATCCCCTAGAAAATTTTATCATTAGCCCTTCTATAAAGTCAGATCTTCCTCTCACTATTCAACAAATAATAGATGACCAGGCTGACGAAACGGCTTATAAAGAGTTTATAGACATGTGGACATCTCAGGCTGAAGAAAAATATCAAGCCCAAATGCAGTCTTTAAATAGTAACTATTCATTTGTATATATCTGTCCTATTTTTAACATTTTTTTTTCTTTTTTACAACAGGAAAACTTGTTGAATTTATGGAAACTTCGATATCAGCCGAGTTGAGGGCTGCTAAATCATCTGAATTACTAAAGATGGTATATTTTTCATATTTTATATTCTAGATCCTGTTCGCTTTATTTATTATGAATGCTAATTTTTCTTTTTTGGTCTTAATGTGATAATAGTATCCAAAATATATCGCGAAAACAGAAAATCAGGAAAGCTTACCCAGGGAATGGAAACCAAAAGAAGGTAAATTATTTGTTTATTAATTTACTAAAACTTAAGATCAATTGATTTACTTATTCTCTTAAAGTCGTTCGATCTGGTATTCAAATCACATCAAATATTTATTACAATAGCTTGGATACACCATCATGTGCTTCAAGTATTCCAGAATCGGCTGATAGTGTACCTTCCAACATTAAAACGTATTGGTATTGTCAAAATTGTAAGAAGACATTTTCTTTTAGGAGAGAACAAGTAATGGATCATATATACAACGACTGTAAAAGCAACTTTAACTCTACAGAAACAACAATTGTTATATAGATTGATTTCTTGAATTATTATATATATATGTATTTTATTTAATAGATATTCATGTACATTTACGAAATATTAAAAAAGAATTTCATCATTTATTTTCCACCCATTGTATGTTCTTCGTCGTACACTTCAAGAGGAGCTTGAGCGATTACATTAGGTTGATATGGTCTTGGTCGCATTGGAAAATCTGAGGTTCCGTTACCAGGAATATCTTCAAAATGCGAACTAAACCCATTGTCATTTCGAAGCCCAGAATCAGTATCATTTTCTTTATTCAAATCATGAGCACTACGTCTTCTTACTTCATGTCCACGTTTAACAGCTTGATCTAGCGATCTAAAGACTTCATCGTTCAAATAATATGATTTCAATAAAAGCTCCATGAGTTGTAAACGTTCCTCCATGCGTTGCATTCTGTTCTCTTGTTCAGCACTTCCTTCTACAGCAGAGGGGATATCAGGGCCATAAGGTACATACATATCATTCCCGGTGTTGAAATAAGCTTGGCCATTGACGTTACTAAATCTTGTGTTGACAGGGTTTACCAATGGTACAGGTGTACCCAATCGATTAAAGTAATTTGCAAGTCTATCTGTCAATTTAATTCGTAATTTACCAAACGACCATCGATGAACAATTCCCCAAGGAGATTGTGGACGGAATCCGAAAAGAATGGTTTGTACTGCAATGAATAAACCGAGCACACCACCAGCTTGAGCAAATGCATTAAGAAGTGTGAAGACCTTTTGATCTTTTTTAGTTGTCAAGACAAAGGCACTAGGCTGTACTACTAACAAGGAAATATAAGATCTGTTGAAGTCATCAGGGGCAGGTATATTCATTGGGCTTTGAGGTGAGTCTTTATAAAATGTTTGAACCTCCATTGTGTCACTATAACTTGATGAGAAACCAATATAGTTCCAGCCATCATCCTTTCGTAACTTGCTAACGGTGGATAAAGTATAAGATGCGGTGGAAACCACGCCTTGTCGAAGTAAAATACTGTTTACAGTGTTAGATGCTTGTTCATCCAATTTCCACTTTCGAATATAATCATCAGTAAGCTTGCTTTCTGTAGTTAGTCCTTGGACTATTGTGTTGGGATTATAACCATCAGGATAGAAATCAATATAAATGACACCGTAGCTGATGTCTGTGAGATTTAAAGGCTCTGCAGAAAAGGAGAATTGTACCTTGGTACCAGTTGCGTCAGTATAGCCCAATTTATCATCCACTATACGGAAATCTGGACCTGGGCTAAACATTGAACATGTAATATCACCAAAGTAATCATGATAAGTAGGTTTATGTTTGTTATTATCTAATTCGATGATCTTATCAGAACAAGTTGTACCGTTCCTGAAAACACAAGAGACATACGGTTTAAAGTTCTCTTCGTTAAAACCGTCAAAACAGAATCGGATGTCTATATATGAATATTAGCATCAAGTGATGGTTAATGGAGCTTTTTATGCAAGTTACCTGGTATACTAACAGAATTAGTATCTTCGAGTATTTCTTGAGCAACAACTGGACTGTCAATTGATCGATAAATAACATACGCTACAAACGCTAAAAACAAGACCAATAAAATAAATCTTACAAGCAATCTACTTGTCTCGGCCCACAAGGGTTCACCAGATCTAATAGTTGAAATTGATTAATTTATGCGCATATAACTTAAACTTTTTTTTTTAAAAAATAAAATACCTGGGGTTCCAAATCATATCATTTTGTATATAAGCAGCAATCCTTCTAGTCGCAGGAACAAATTTCCATAATAAATAAAGGATGATTACTATGAAAATGAAAACGCCTACTACGATACCGGCAATAGCGCCGTCAGAAAGCTCTTTATTTTCGTGTGGATTGTCATATGCGTCATTGTTTGTAAACCATTGTAAATTACTTGATTCAATGGATTCTCCAGGACCTGGAACATTTCTTAAAACAGAAACGGATCTTGAGTAAAAGTTAAACGCCTTTCCTAATAATGTGAAAATGTTTAGTTTTATTTTCTTTGCTCTATTGATGATTTAATTTTACCTGTTGAAATAAAAATCTTGTCTGAGTCAAAAACTGTCATACCAGCGTTTACTACAGGTGCCGGAGCTACTCCCGTAACTTTGAGAGGTACCCATGACCATGTATTGGTATCAAGGGCTACTATATCATTATAAACTTCTCCAGCATAAGTTTTAATTGCATTTTCCAAATCTCTTCCTGAATATTATACCGAAATTATTAGAATATGTTAGATTATTGTGTTATAATTATCTCTTTACCTCCAAAATAGTAAATAGTGCTCTTATCTGGACCTGTACAATACAAGTTGTTAATTCATAAATAGCAGCCAGAGCTTTGTTTATATATTTACCTAAAGTACTTGAAGGAGCATCTCTTGGTTTCGGTGCTACACCATTTACAGGTTGAACTCGAATTTCATTGGAGTTCGTGTCAAATAACAATACTTCGCTAGAGTTGCGAAGGATTTCTGAGTTATAAGCACCAAAAGCCAAAACTACTACTCCGTTACTTTTTTTTAAAAGAAAAATGTTGTCAATTGCATTGTCTATTTAAAAACATCCAAGTACTTACGGTAACATTTCAGCGGAAGCTCCCATTAAGGTTAAATTTAGAGATGGGTGAGCTATAGATAGATCAA
Organism: Pilaira anomala; assembly: GCA_025716855.1. NCBI lineage: Eukaryota > Fungi > Mucoromycota > Mucoromycetes > Mucorales > Mucoraceae > Pilaira > Pilaira anomala. The sequence goes on along the minus strand of JAIXMQ010000015.1, from coordinate 106,161 downwards.
CGATAGATGTTCTGTTATTTAAATCGTAACGTATGATACCGGTAGGCGTTTCTATAGCATCAGAGGTTCCTCCGATAAGATACAATGCGTCGCCTCTTGGAGAAATAGCCGATGAATAATATTCTCTTTTTGTTGGTAATAGCGGGTTTATTGTGTTATCTAAAGGTTCCCATACTCTTGAAATTGTATCAAATGTTCCTACACCCAATACATATCTAGGACTTTCTCCGTTTTCCGGATCAACTCCAGATTCATCTTCTAGCTCAAGACCAAGTGCTACTATAGTCTTGTTGTCTGGAAGTAAATAGCCTTGACAGCTAGGACATGAAATAGGATCTTCAAGATCTGTCATATTCACTTGAAGTGTTCCATTTGGAGAAAAACTATAAACCGCAACAGCAGGTGAAACACGTTCCATTGCATCACGTAAGCGCCATCCACCTATGGTAAATATATTGTCACCTACAGTCACCATGGTACCGTCAAATATTGTTTTTACATCTGTTTCTGGGTTTGTAGGATCGCCGTAGTATGCAAAAGAGAAGTATATAAAGCAATGTAATATACAAAGTATTGAAAACAGTTGGCTCATGTTTTAATATATGATATTTATGTCAAGAAAAAAAGAAAAAAAAAAAAGAGGGAAGCCTTTTTTAATAAAATTTAAACAGGTGTCCTATTTATAAGAAAAATCCCCTCATTATTAAACGGCTTAGAGGTACATCATCACAAATAAACAAAGTTTCTTGGAAACCATGTATGTTTATTGGAATCAAATAATAATATATTTTTAGAGTGAACAAATCGGCTTAGTCGATTTAAGGCTCTTTGTTGTTACTCAAATCGTGTAACGGCCTTTTTTTTTTACCAGGTAAAATACTTTTTTTTCTTTACAAGAACAAATAAAAATAGCTGCAACAACTTTTTTTTTTTCCAAATGTGTATCGTTTTTTATAACAAATGTAAATACTGATGTGCAGGTTCAAATGAAATAAAAAGCAGGATTTGTGGCCCACGTTTTATTTTCGTATGTTAAGGTTTCACCAAAACAAAATCATTGTAGTCTTTTGGTCGTGGTTAAGTCAGGCCCTAAGCTGGCCTTTGTACATTTCACAAATCCATACGACACATGACTTTTTGAAGCATTTAAATATTATTTCACGAATAATAAGTTTTATTAAATACAACCGAGGATGTTGATAAAGAGACCAAAATCAAATGTTGAAGACTCGCGCTTTAACAAACCTTACCTATAGTAATATTGTTTATAATTTACTCGGACCTATTTTTAGCCAAGAAAAAAAAACAATGACCAAAGAGGCGTTTTTCATAATTAATCCCAAGATCCAGAAATAGTTCTTTTTTGTCTTGTTACTTTTTTCTGTAAAAAATAAGATTTATAAAAATCCGAACGTATACTAATCAAATAATATATGAATAAACATGGTGGTATTAAGTTAAACAAAAGAAGTAATAAAAAAACTTTTTTTTTTTGAACGTAAAGAAATGAATTTGTGCTTACGCCAAAAGGGGGGGGGGAGGTAACTATGCACTACAGATGGATAGTGAAAGCGGAAGTGAAATCATTTCCCTTCCGAATTGACTAACTACCTGTACTTTTGATGGAAAAAATAAATGTTAATGCATTCAAAAGATGAATATAGACAAACATTGGAGATAGGACAATTGACAGGAACTGCATTTTAAGAGGTACTCTTTTTCTTATTGTAGCTTTCTTTTCCCAGCATCTTTCCCCTAATAAAAGTAAATGTGGAAAATAATTTCGTCAGTAAGAAGCGGCAGAAAGCTTTTTGCTAAGATTTATGTATACGAAATCAAAATTTTATCATGTTAGATGATTTGTAACACTTTACGATAAGAGCACATTTCTTTTGTTTCTTCGTTAGCGTTGATAAACAGATTTTAGATTGGTACAACCTTGAAAGTTGCATAGTACTATTATTTTTACGAGCTTAAAAACTTGAGAATAGAAATTTTATAAATTATGAAGCAGTGTTTGAGAAATGTATTTTATCAGACCCCGAAATATAGCAAATAAAAGTAATGAATGTAAATAACTATTTTGGAAGATGTACAGTTCTGAAAATAAAGCATAAAATAAATAGTACAATCGGTTCCGAAATTAAGATATATACATATAAGGACAAAAAAAAAATTAGTGTTATCTACCATGGGGTAAAAAATGTGAATTTAAGCTTTATTTTTTTCAGGGAGCTTTTAGCTTCAAATAGTAACCTGAGATATATAAGTTTCCTTTTTTTCGTTAATTTCCCTCAATTACTTGGAGGTGTAGGTTCTACGCCATTTACAGGTTAAATTAGGATTCGTGTCAAATACATATGTATAACATTTTGCTAGAGTTATAAAATTTATCGATAATGTAAGAACCAAAGCTAAAATCATTACTTTTTCTCTTTACAGACATAAGAGTATTGTAAAAAAATTAGAATCACATCCTTAGCGATGTTGATAGGATCCCTAGAATATGTAAAAGGATAGTACATAAAGTAATATAATGTAAAGTGACAAAATTTTTATGCATGAATTTTTATTAAATGAACGCCAAATTGAAGCGAAGTTGACGATTTAGGGTTCGAGCATATGATAAAGGCCTAAAAGAAAAGCTGGTTATCATAAGTAAAATGGATTTTTTAATCATGACACGAGCATCGGTATATAGGTACATCCATGTGGATTACAAAAGAAGATGGATCAAGTAAAGCTAGTAAGCCACATCTTGTACTGACATAAATACGTTTCACAAGTTATGCGCAACATGTGATCATTATTCAAACGTTATCGCATTTGAGAAGTGTGTGGTTGCATAAAACATAAGAACGTTTTCAACAGTTAAATTCAAGTGAATAAAGCCAAAGTATAATGGCTTCTAATGCGTTATTTTATAGTTTAAACACACTGAAATTTATTTTGTCCAAATGATAAAGTATACATTATCATAACAAATAAATAAACAAACAAATAAAATACACACCATTTGACTGCGATTCCTTTTTTTTTTTTTTTTTTACGCCAACCTAATTTAATACTTTCGTTTCCCAACATTTTTATTTCCCTTTTTTTTTACCTATCAAACAAGAAAAAAAAATGGAAGATTCTTCTCACGACCTTATTGATCAAATGATCGCGAAAGAGCAGTATTGTTATGGTTTTGACAACGTATCATCACTCCATACCAATAATCCGCCAGCTGTTATTTCAAGTCAACAACCCCAGGTACAGTTTTCTATGGTCCAAATGGGATCCGAAATTAAGGTAGAAGAAAAGCCTAAGGTTTCTTTTACAAGACATAAAAAAGAAACGAAGAATGGTAAGACAGTAAAATCCATCAAAAAAAAAAAAATATATATATATATATATATCGATTTCTCGTGTAACGCTTAACGTTGGCATTTATTAGAGTACTCTTCAACTCAGTCATCTGCTTCTCTTCCGTCTCATAATCAAAGATGGTCCGAGGAAGAAGATCGAGCTTTAGTTAATGCTGTTGTAATATTTTTTTTTTAAAATTGTTGTCGCTTTCAAAGATATTCAATTATTTCTTTTATATATGTATATATATAGAATGTGTATGGATACGGTCATTGGAAAACAATCTCTGAACACGTCAAAACTCGAAACTCTTTACAATGTAAAAATCGTGCTCGTCAAAAGATTCCTGCACCATCACAAAAAAAAGTACGAAAAATAAACAATCTTGAAATAATTTTTTTTTTATTATTATTATTATTAACTCCTTTTGTTTCGTTTTAGAAACCAAATAATCAACCAGAGAATTCTATCATTATTCCAACCTCCCATTTGGCACAAATCAACTTTGTAGATTCAAATCCACCTGTAGCTACATACCCTGTACCCATGATGCATTCACATCAAATGTTGGCCACCATACCAGAACACGTCCCCGCAAACAATACAACGGAGCCTAAAACAGATACAACTGAAGTAGAAAACGTTCAAAATGTACAAGAGGAGGAGGAGAAACCTCCTAAGAAACAAGAAGTTGAATGTGTAAGGTTTCGTGTTTTAGAGAGTAAAAAGTATTTTGATAAATTGAAAATAACGCGTATTTTATATATATATCAGGACTTTGATCTTGAAGGAATCACAGATCATGAACGAAAAGAAAACACTGAATGGTTCTTAGGAAAAGTAGCCAAGACACCAGAAAGATACAAGCGAATTCGAAATCATATTATTCACTGTTGGAGAAACAGTAGACCAAACTACTTGACAAAGACAGCAGGAAGACGGAACTTGGCAGATTGTGGTGATGTCAATGCAGTAGGACGAATTCATGCTTATTTGGAAAATATCAAGGTCATCAATGTGAATTGTACTAGTCCTGCCAAAAGAACCTATGGTAGATCCTCTCATCGATTAGAAGATGGGTAAAGATTTATTTCCTGTCAAAAACTTCTTATCTGTATTCTCTTTTTTCTTTAACTCCATTTCAAATAGATCTTTTATTAAAAAGAAAAAAATCAAGAAATCACCCGGCTTCTTTTGGTAAGTTTCACCAGTTTCTAATTTTGTTGGTTGTTTGTTGTTAATATTATTTTTAATGACAAGGGCGGATGTGGTTGATCAAGATGGCGACTTCGAACAAACTGACGATATCATTCGGGGTGGTAAGAAGTTCTAATATATATATATATATATATATATATAGATAGATAGATAGATAGTTTTTTTTTTAAAAAAAATGGTTTTAATCAATACATGTCCATAATAGATGGAAAATCAAGACCAAGAAGAACCGTGAAAAAACCTGAAACGTTCTACAACGAAAACGGTAATGAGTCTGGAAATGGTAATGATCCCTTTACATTAGTACCTGTCGGATATTATCCAAATCAAAGAAGTGCACCATTCACTGTTAATATTACAAGCAATGCTCTAGTAAGTTTTTTTTTTTTTAGAAAAAAAAGAGAGAGAAAATCTTCTTATCCATCATTAACGCGTTTTCGGTAGCTTGTGATGGAGCTTCATTCACACCTTGCATATACGGAGATAATTGGACTATTAGGTGGACGAGTTGTACAAAATGAAGATGGGTCACAACATCTCAAAGTAGAATACGTCTTCCCTTGTCGTAGTACAAGTACAGGCATCCAGGTACCGAGAAAACTTCAGTCAAACTTCAGTTCAAATGATTGACATTTATTTTAATAGTGTGAAATGGATCCAGTTTCCGAAATGGCGGCACGCGAAGTGTTTGAAAGAAAGGGACTAAATGTTGTTGGCTGGTATCATTCTCATCCCACTTTTGAACCCGAGCCTAGTATTAGAGATATTGAAAACCAAACATCTTATCAGGTAAAAAAAAAAAAAAAAAATACTCTTTGCTTTAAAAGGAGGGCCCACGTCTAAAAAATTGTTTTCATTTATAGGATTTGTTTAGAGATGAAGTCTCTGGAGTAGAACCATTTATTGGTGTGATTATTACACCTTACAACTCTAGAAATATTACGTCTGACAGATCTCAATTTCAATTCATTCATATCAGTAAACGTTGGAATTCAAACAAGAGTTATCGTAAGTCAATTAATCTCGGGATGTCCCTAAATAAGGAACAAGTCAATATTTATATTTTTTCAAAATATTAAATTAGGCCTACCATTTGCATGCTTACAAAAAGTAACTCAATGTGAAAGCATCCCTAGTGAAATAGTGGATACGGTCCAGAATCTTATCATCGAATACAAGACATACGAGCAGTAAGTTTTTAGAATATATTTAATATTTTATACACATGTATACTTAATTGTCGTTTCTTAGTAAAATTGACATGAGCTTGCGATATGGTGATATCACTCGATTAGACAAACTCATGCGCTCATTGAAAAACCATTTATTTATGAGCCCTGAAAACAACGAAAAGTTTCTTTTGGATTTAAAGGAAATGATTGAAAAGAACTTTGGTATTGAGTCTGAATTGATCACACAAGAGTCACCACAAAAGCAAATGGATACACTTGTTCATTCTTTAGCAATCTAAAAAAAAAATCAAAACACCAAAAGTGCCTTCTTTCTTTTTTATTGTAGTATACAGGAGTTCTTTTATATATATATATATATGGGTGTGGCTCCTTCTAGGTTATAGGTGTAGTTTAAAAAAATAAAAAAATAAAAAAAAATTACAGTTTCATTTCACCAGATCTAATGTATGCGTAATAACCCGAACTCATTAATGCTATAGTCAATCCAAGTGCATTCTATTATTTTAATATTAGTGATTGTTTCTACCTCTCTTTTTTTATAAAATAAATAAATAAAAACACTTACCAAAAACGTTAAACGATTTCCAAACAGCAAAGCAGCAATAAATGTTTGAGTGATAGTCTGGAACTTCGAGTTAACATGACTGAAATATATAACTGGTGATAAATATCAACATACCTTTACAGTACTTGCAACTGTTGCAGTTAATGGTGTAGTATACATGAGTAATAACAACATGGATGCATTAATACCGAACCCAGTGAGTCCAGTGATGACCTATACATAAAAAATTTAATATCTCAATTTCCACTTCAACAACAACAACAAAAAAACCTCCTTGTACCATTTGTAACCAAAATCCAAATTCATCTAAAAACCAGACATTTTTAAAAATCTCTTTTAATTCACCTGATAAGATGACTAGTGGTATCAAAATAGCAATCGACATTAAGGTATTATACTGAATAACGGACCTACAAGAAAATTGAATTCAGTTTCATTTTTTCCTATCTTTTGTACCCTTTTTTTGTGTATATTTACCAAAAATCATTTTTCAAAGAAGTCAAGGTCTTTTTCAAATAAACACCATACATGGCAATTAAAGTAGGCCAAGCCAAGGCATAAAAGGCACCTACTATAGAGAAATTAAGATACCCGAGTGAGCTAACACAGGTACCAAACATGATAAGAATACAGGCTGATTTTACTCTTGGGGTAGTGTCTGTACGAAGTCCAACAAAAGTAAATAAAATCGAAAAGGCGATAGAAAGTGAATGAGAAAAATGATATGAGGTGACTTCAACGTGCTGTAAGAACATGGGGTTAAAGATGATCACACACATGTAAACGATCGTTAATGGTGCTACACGGATAGCAACTGTTGAATCCCAATGGAACACAGGAATTTGAGCCAAAGAGTGTCGACTAAAAAAGAAGAAGAGGGAGAAGAGAGGAATAAGAAGTAGTATTAAACGACAAAGGTGTAAGCTGCAACTTACACAGGTTTGATAACGCTCCATAAAGTTAAAAAGAGAAAGGTAACGATTAACTGAAAAAAGACGGTAAAGAATGGGTATGGAAACTTGTATTCAGAAAAAGTAAAGAGTAGTTTGTTAATGAAGGTGGATGCAACTGAAACGAATAGATAGAGTGCGAATGTTGTTAATATGGTTCCGCTCGAGTTTATAAAGTATCTTCCTCCTTTGCTCGATAGTGATGCTGCTGGTAAAGGTAAACCTCCCAGATTACTTGACATGGTGTGTGTTGCTGAAAAGAGTTGGAAAACATAATTTTGTGTGATTCGACACTTTATCCGGCTGAAATCCTGTTTATAAAGACCTTCAAGTCCGATCATACATTCGACATTATTCGAATACTAAACCCATTCATTTGTATAAAGTATTTCATCCTGTAGAAATTTAATCAATAAGTTCACATATTGAACTTTCTCTAATTATTATTAGACTTGGATAAATAAAAGTGAGTAAAATAACTTTTTCAAGAGTAACTTTTGTTTTATTGAAGATGGAAATGGCACTGTCGTTGTCCATAAGTATAGAAGATATACCAATTGTCAACAAGGACAGTACAATCTTAAGCAATATATTCTAGAGTTTTAACAAAGCACAAGGCCCTTTTTTTTTTAAAAAATGTTCAAGCTAAGGGAATGGAAGGGATAACTAAATCACAAGTTTAGATCCATGAGGTACGAGACAGTACAATACAAAAAGCTTGTATTTTCTTGATCTGAATAATATAATTCAAGAAAGTTATGATATAAATTATCACTGATAACACGTATTATGCAGATCTCAAAGATATTTATTTCTTGATACAATCACTTGTCTGGATAGAGTATACGCCTGAAACAAGAGATTAAAACGGTGTAGCAAAGAAAGTTCTTTTTTTAAAACACAAAGATAGTTGAAGAAATAGGATTAATAACGAATATGAATAAATCTGTTTTTTGTGGCATATATTTATTCTAGTTTAGAAAGCTCTTTTTTTTTTACAAAAGATTATGTGAATTAAGTGGTTATCTTTCCTGCCGGGACATATAACAGAGAACAGGTTATTCGCATTAATATAGAGTATGTTTATTTCTGCATAACAAATCAAAGTCCATATGTACTACTAAAAACGTGCGTCATTTATCGGTACTTGGATATAATTTAGAGTAGTTTTGTAGATCTTTGTCTTGCTGCTATAAAGAGCCCAGTACAATACACCCACACACAGGAAGTACTGATCAGTTACTCTAATAACAAAGACTCATTCAATTTTTAACCAAATGTATGTGCATAGAAATAGAAAAAGAAGAAAGGAGGAAGTGACATTCGACTTGTAATACAAGAAAAAACCGCGCCGTCACATTTAAAAAAACTCGTGATAATCATAATTTCATTTTCTCTCTCTTTTTTTTTTTTTTTTTTTTTTTTTTTTTTTTTTTTTTTTTTCGTTTCCTCTTTATCTAATACAAATCTATTTTCTCTCATGAGTAAGTTTTAAAAAGATATGATATATATTAAAGAGTAATATCTAAAATCAAACAAAATAAAAATATTTTAGCCGTACCTGAAAACTCTTCTAAAGCACTTGAAGCCCAGTTGGCTCACCGACCCGATGTTCAAGATTTAGTCGATAGAAACATTATCAAAGGTAGAAATATATATAGATATACAAATAAATAAAAGTATAACTCATTATTTCTATAGACCCCAAAGTTGCACCAGCAATCCAACAACACCGTGACGAGTTGGAAAAACGTAAAATCGAAGACTCACTTCGTCATAAAATTGATCATCGTCCTACAGCAGAGTCTTTGGTAGAACAAAATATCTTGAAAGGTTTCATATCATTATAATAAGTATAAATATATATATATATCACATGATTAATTTTTTTCTTTTTCTTTTTTGTGTAGTTGATCCAAAAGTAGCACCTGCTCTTCAAAGACATCAACTTGAACTTGAAAGACATTTATTACAAGATGCTTTGGAACACAAAATTCAAGAAAGACCTGACCCTGCTCACTTAGTTGAACAAGGCATTTTAACAGGTAAGATTCGAAACTCCGTTAACACAACGAAAATATATGCAAAAAAAAAAAAAAAAAACTAAACCTGCTTTGTTTCAATAGAGGATGAAGTTCCTAAATAAAGTATTTCTCCCCCAAAAGGAAAAGGATGACGCGCATTTGTGTGTGAACCAGTTAATTTTTATATCAAATTAAAGCCTATTCATCATTCCCACGCTCTTTTGGATCGTCCCTTTTTTTTTTCTTGTATTGTGTTTGTGTGTGTTTATGTTTGCATTTAGTTTTAAATAAAAAAAAAAATATAAAAAAGCTGAAACAATTCTTTCCTCTCTTCTTTTTATTACTTTATTTTTTTTAAAAAAAAAATGATTTCAAGATTACTTGGAACTCGTACAATTGTACAAACATTGAAACATACTGTTACTAGACCTAACAATATACGTTGTCTTTCCACATTTGAAAAACATCGTTCTGTATTTGAATCACTTGGTTTAGATAAGACAAATAATAAAGGTGTATTTGATGGTGAATGGAAAGGTTCAGGTCCTATTGTACCTTCCTATAATCCTGTCAATAACGAAATCATGGCTGAAGTCATTACTGTAAGTCCCTTATAAATTTCCCACGACTTATTTCCCACACTCATTTGTATATAACTTTTTCTCTCTCTCTTTTGTTTAGGGTACACCTGAAGATTTGAATGTTGCTTTTGAAAGAGTAGCTGAAGCTCAAAAGATTTGGCGAGAGGTAAATATATATATATATATATATGTACAAATCGAAACAACATATTCACTTTATTATTATTGTTAGTTACCTGCTCCTAAACGCGGTCATGTTATGTTAACAATGCGAAACGCCCTAGTTGAAAACTTACAGCCGCTCGGAAAACTCGTCTCGCTCGAGATGGGAAAGATTTTACCTGAAGGTATTGGAGAGGTACAAGAGTACATTGATATCTTGGAATTCGCATTAGGTCTTTCACGTACCATGCAAGGTTCAATCATTCCTTCCGAGAGACCTGGACATGCCATGTTAGAGACTTGGAATCCATTAGGTACTGTAGGTATCATTAGTGCTTTTAACTTTCCAGGTAAATACATATAAAGAGAAAAAACAAATTACTTTATAGACTGAAAAAAAAAAAAAATATTTTAGTGGCTGTGTATGGTTGGAACTGTGCTATTGCTTTGATCACAGGTAATGGTACTGTCTGGAAACCAGCTCCAACTACATCTCTTGTCTCTATTGCCGTCACACGTATTATTGCCAAAGCACTCAAGGAACACGGTTTACCTACCTCACTCTGTGCACTTGTTACAGGCGGTACAGATGTAGGTCAAAGCATGGTAGCAGATAAACGAGCTCATGTCCTTTCGTTCACGGGATCAACCGAAGTAGGTCGACAAGTAGGACAAGTGGTTCAAGGCCGATTCGGTAAATCGATTTTAGAACTTGGTGGAAATAACGCGATTATCGTGACGGATGATTGTGATTTGGATCTTGCGGCACGGGCTATTTTGTTTGCGGCAGTAGGTACTGCAGGACAAAGATGTACCACTACGCGTCGTTTGATTGTACAGGAGTCTGTTTATGATACTTTGATTGAACGTTTGAAAAAGGCGTATGCTCAGGTGAAAGTAGGTGATCCCTTGGATGATGGTGTATTGTGTGGTCCTTTGCATACGAAACAAGCTGTTGAGACTTATAAGAAGGCTTTGGAACAGGTCAAGGCGGAAGGTGGTGAGATCTTGGTGGGTGGTCGTGTGATTGAGGATGGTCCTTTGAAGCATGGTAATTTTGTTGAACCTACCATGACGCGTGTACGTTCAGATATGAAGGTTGTTCAACATGAAGCCTTTGTTCCTATTCTTCATACCATGACTTACAAGGTAAAAAAAAAAAAAAAAATCATATAATATATTTATTTAAACTAATTTTTTTTTTTTAAAAAATAGACTTTGGATGAAGCAATTGCTATCAATAATAATGTCAGCCAAGGCTTATCTAGTTCGATCTTTACTAGTAACCCATCTACTATCTTCAAGTGGATCGGACCTTCTGGATCTGATTGCGGTATTATCAATGTCAATATTCCAACCAATGGTGCAGAAATCGGTGGTGCCTTTGGTGGTGAAAAGGAGACGGGTGGAGGTCGTGAAAGTGGTAGTGATAGTTGGAAACAATATTGTAGACGAGGCACATGTACTATAAATTATTCCGGAGCACTTCCTTTAGCTCAAGGCATCAATTTTGGTTAGAGAATAAAAATCACTAGAAATAAATAAATATAGTTTTTTTTTTTTTTTACAAATGTATCGAGTTGTACATGTGTACAACTTGGATCTTTTTTTTATTATATTGAAGTGTGTATGTAACAAGTGATATATATATGAACAAAAAAATAAGAGAGAGGGAGAGAGAGAGAGAGAGAGAGAGAGAAAGAAATAATTTAGAAAAAAGAGACTATTTAGAAACCAGTGTAAATAGCGGCACCACCACAAGGCTTAGTAGCAATGATAGCATCATCCAACTCTTCCTCAGTGATGTTAGGATAAGCCTTACGATAGAACTCGTTCTTGATAGCTTCAATTAACTTGGGAACATTATCTTCAGTGGTCAAATGAACGGTACTTCCACCCCAACCAGCACCACTCAATCTAGAACCATAAGAACCATGGTTACGAGCAATTTCACAAACTTGGTTAATTTCAGGACAAGAACACATGAACAAGTCACGACAAGAATCTTGAGAAGCGTTCATTAAATCACCTAAGGTCTTTAAGCTAGCATCGCTGGATTCACAAGCAGCATGGAACTCAATCACACGAGAGGCTTCAGATAAGACGTGCTTGGTACGTTGAACAAGACGGAAGTAATCAGTTTCAACAGGGAAACGAGTCATGTACTTGTCTTGGAATTCTTGAACGGGGACACCGATCATCTCAGCAACTTCTTCAAGAGTATATCCGTTACCGTTTGTGTTATCCTTAGGGAAAAGTTCAATAGCCTTAGCAAGAAGATCAGAGAATCTTTCGATTTCGTTCAACTTGGAGTCCTTGTAGTAAAGATCATAGACTTCCTTGAGAGTATCAACAGAAGGTAAACCGAGTACCTTGGAAAGGAAAAGAGCAGCCATATGAGTTTCAACAACACGTAAGTTATAGTTACGAGGAGCAGTAACGAACTTATCGGCAGTCACTAAAGTGTTTGCAATAATGAAAGCTAACTTGGGTGTGGTCTTGGGTAAAGGAACAAGAGAGGTGTGTAACTTGGGAACAAATTCAACGTGAAGAGCGAAATCCTTTTCGGATAAGACGGAGGCACTTTGATCCATACCACCTGAGTTGACACCTACGTTACGTTCAGCAACAATAGCAATCTCGGTTAATTCGGTCTTGGAGATATCTAACTTGTTGGCAGTAACAACTGCAAGTGCAGAAGCACAGACAAAGGCTGCAGAAGATGAAAGTCCACCACCAGCGGGAACTGTACCATCTACAAGTAAGAAAAGTCCCTTGGGCTTATCCAATTGAAACTTTTCAAGCATACCCTATTATTTTTAAAACAAAAAAAGTGAAACCTGTAAGTTTCTCTTTCTCTCTTTCTCGCTTTTTCCCTATTTTTATTACCTTGTAACCACACTTGAAATAGTTGGACCATTCCAACATGGAAGAATCAATAGTAACAACCTTTTCCTTACCCTCATAATCAAATTCTCTGGCAGGGTACTTGGATTCATTAGAGTTAGCAACACGAACTTTAGTATCATCATCAGTGGTAGCACCAACAATAACTACATCACGTTCAATAGCCATAGGAAGGACACCGAAACCACAGTAATCGATATGTTCACCAATTAAGTTGACACGACCGGGAGAACGGACAACGAATTCAGCTTTACGACCATGCAACTTTTCAAATTGAGCAACCAAATTGTTGTAACGAGCACTAAAAAATATATATGTAAGTATCCCTTGTATGATGAGTGTATACGCACAAATAATAAACTTACCCTTGCTTTAATAAAGCGGAAGGATCATAGATTTTATCAAGAGAATCAAAAGATGGAACGGAAGAAGACATTTTTGTTATATTTTTTTTTAGTTTAATAAAAAGGGAAAGGGAGGAAAATAGTTTAAGTTGCTTTTATATAAATAAAAAAAATTGAGCGGGATGTGACTTTTTTGCTTGGGTAAGCAGGTTTTGTGTTACACTGTATCTCCTCTCCCCCACCCCCCAAAAAAAAAAAGAAAAATGCTTTACCATTCCATGGAAAAAAAGTAAAAAAAAAACACCCAGTTTTTTCCAACTGATATTACCTAAAACGAGTATTTTTTTTTCCTCATATTTTCCCCCCAACTTTTCATGATCGAGAGTTATATTATATGATATAAAATTGTAACGTGAAATAATAATAAAAAAAAAAATTTAAAAAAAAATAGGTTGTTCAGGGTTATGGCGATTACATAATCAAAGACTTAATATTTTGTGGAGAGATAAACTCATATTGTCCAATCAGAAGAGACATGACATTTTTCAAATAAAATTCGGGTCATGCTTTCTGCCGCGGGGTGTTGTAACAAAAACTTTTTTTTTTTTTTTTTTTTTTTTTTTTCACTGGGAAAAAAAAAAATTAACAATACACATGTGTTGATCAACTCATTCTTTTGTTTCATTCAAACACTATATACCGTCAAGTCTCTATTAGTTTCTTTTTTTTTTTAATTTATTACTATAACAACAATAATTTACTCGATTTTCTCGAGCAGGGTAAAAGTTCTATCTCTTTTTTATTTTATATAGACGATTAATAAGTATTATTTATTAGAGTGAGAAAAAAATAAAAATAAATATGAATAACCATAATCCACATTTAAATAATACACAACCGTGGATGATGTCAGCAGGTAACAAAACCAAAATAAAGTTGTTCATTAGAACATCTTTTATAAAACAAAACTAATGACTTAATATTAGAACACGGACCAGAGCAACAGTACAATTATATGATATCAAGGCCACCTGGTTCTGTGTTACCTATGCCACCACCACCACAACAACAACAGCAACATCAACAACATTCAAGGCAACTCTCAAGAGAAGAAGAACTATCCATTTCACCACAAGCGCAGGCGCTCGATTATGATCCAACAAAATACAAAGGACCTAACCGTCCTGTCATTCCTTCTAAACGTGCAGCACAAAATCGAGCTGCACAAAAAGCATTTCGTCAACGAAGAGAACAATACATTAAAGATTTAGAAATAAAAGCAAAGGAAATGGAGGATTGGCAAAATGAATTGGATAGATTGAGAAAGGAAAATGGTGAGTTACGTGACAGAGTGAGTGTATTAGAAAATCAAGTTTCTATCTTGACAGGTGGTGATCCAACTAAAATACCCGTTATACAACAACCACCATCTACTAATACTACAACGACGACGACGACGACGGCAACTGTTGATCCCTTACCAAAAAGTCCTGAATTAAATACTGTGAGTGAAAAGGAAAAAGAGGTTGGAGAGAATATACGTAGAGAAAATATTACTTCTCCTCAAACTTACCCAGATCAACAACAACGACAACAATCGTTTACAACTGTGCCTTTAAGAGCACCTAATCGTTCATCACCTATCATGTATCATGATCCATTAGATCCTAATGTTCAAAAGAGACGTAAACTAGATGATTCACCTCTTTCTGATCCAACTGCTCAGGTACCACCAGCACCACAGCCATTACGACCATCACAGCCATTAACACCATCGCAACCATCACAACCATCACAACCTCCGCAACCTTCGCAACCTTCACAACCTTCACAACCATTACAACCTTCGCAACCTTCACACCCATCACAACCTTTGCAACCTTCGCAACCTTCGCAACCTTCGCAACCCTCGCAACCCTCGCGACCTTCGCAACCACCACAATTACCACAACTACCACAACTTTCGCAAACACATCCACATCCACATCCACACCCACATTTACAACCGCCACCACCACCACCACCACCACCACCACCGATGTTACCACTTAACTCAAGTGAAACCATGTTACCTCCTCCATCTACCTCGCTACCACAACCAGCACCACAAGGTGGTGAATATTGGAATAATTCACATATGCAAGTGCCAGAATTTGATCTAGATTTTGACTTTGACCCCTTTTTTGAAGAAGAATTTGGACCTACCTTGACACATCATAACGATTTTTTACCGAGTGCAAATAGTGGACAAGTGTTGGATGATTTATTTGCAATGTTACAAACAAGACAAAGACCTCAAATTCCAATTGCTCCTACGAATGAAGAAAATGTGGATACGACTTGAGTGTATATATATATATATATATTCCCTACTTTCTTTTTTTTTTCATAAAAATGTATTGTAAAAAAAAAAAAAAAAAAAAAAGTATATTCATCATTCTAGATTCATCGTAGTGTGTATTATATGTGTGTGTGGGTAATTAGATTTTTTTTTTTTTTTTTTTTTTTTTTTAGTGGGGGGAGCTAAAGTATAGTCCAGCGCGGTCGTTTAATCCAGTTGATTACTTAATTCAAATTGGATGAACCTTGGAAAAACTGGGAAAACTGGTACCATCTTTCCTAAATGAAGCCTTTTTATAGTGAACGAATCGTATAATACCCTTGATCATATGCTCTACTTTATAATACACCATTTAATAATAAAAAAAAAAAAAAAAAAACCTATATTATCATTCCACACTTTTTTACTCTTTTTGGAATATTTGTTCAACGTAGTTCTGTATTAATTATTGAAAATCTCACTTTTGCACTAAAAGTTTTATGTTGATTAAACATGACGTATTTTTAATACTGAATTTTCTTAATTTTAATAACTGGATTTTCTCTTTTTGTTTTAGATTGAACTTTTGTATTTGGATGGAAATTGGGCACTGTCAAAAGAGAAAATACATTATAATCCAATTTTCTATAACACGTGATATATATGCTGGGAATCCATGGTAAAAAAAAAAAATACACCAGGGACGGAAGAGAAAAGAAAAAAGTAACTCATGTTTTACTGGTTACTGTCAGAGATTTAATTCAATAAATGCGGCATTTATATGTAGTGAATGGAGAGAGAAGTAAAAATATATTTATAATAAACTTTTCAAGGATCTGGTTAAAAAATTAAACAAAGCATGTTGATTTATTATTGTTAAATGACTGAAAGTCCTTGGGTACAAGTAAATAGATGAGATATCTATTCTTTTATATCATCCTATTTGTTCTGGGGTCTTTTTCTTTAAACTTGTCAAGATTTCCCGCTTATTTTCCCTTTTTTTTTTAATTTGTCGATCATATCTTCGAATTTTCTAAAGCCTTTTTTTTAACACCGTAAACGCTACTCATTTGCTCTTTCTAGGACATTTTAAGAGGATTGATGCAAGTATATATGTTACAAGACAAACTATTTGGCTTGATAAATTCAATAAATGTCATCACCAAAAATAGTACCCCACTATCCAAAAAAGGTTAGTGAGTCTGACCTTAAATAAAATAGTATAAATACCAACCCTTTTTTTCATGTTTTAAAAATGATTTTATTTAACCCTGTCCTGTTGAGAAAAAAAAATTTTTTTTCAGAGAATCATAAACACTTCAAAAAAAGAACTGTCAAAATAATAAAGTATTTGACTTAACATTTCAAACAAAACTGCTTATCTATATATTCTTGTATGCTGTCACTTTATTAATTTTTTGTGTGTATTTAGCCACTTTACATGTTTGTTTATTTATCAAACTTCAGAGGTAAAGTAGCTATACTTTGACTCAACAGAAACAAAGCTATTCAAGAGCGTGTGGTTTTAGCGAAGCTTTACAGTGGTCTCTTAATTACCTTTGAAAGAAATATCAGAATTAAACCTTTAGCTATTAATTCTAAGTTAGGATTATAAGCAAATACTTTTTATCATATAAAATAGTAACTGGCCAAATTCTATAATCTAATTTCTAACGTTTCAAACCTTTGGATTTAATGAAACATAATGGCCAAAATTGATATATTCAAGAATGTGGTACATATCTTTTGGTGTCACCCCCCCTTTTTTCTACCTGAGCTCAAACAAAAAAAAAAGCACTTGCTTTTCCTTTGTATATTACCATATGTCCTTTTTTAATAATTTAGTTGGCTCTATTAATTCAGTTGTAGATTCAGTCGTTGATATCTACTCAAATGCAAAGACTTTTCCAAATACGGTCATTCGACTTAATGGACGTAACTTTACCATTACAAAGTTATTAGGAGAAGGGTAAATCTATTTTATTTGAAATGACTTTATTTTTTTTAACTCATCTTTTAACTGTTTGTTAGTGGATTCTCGTTTGTTTATTTAGCTCAAGATGACAATAAACAACTTTATGCTGTAAAGACCATTCGATGTCAAATGGGAAAAGAAGTAGCTTCGAATGCAATAAGAGAAGCCATCGTTACTGACAGATTTCAACATCCTAATATTATAAAAATTGTGGTAAAAAAAAAAAGAAAAACTTACAAAAGTTTTTATATATTAAAGTAATTTAATAGGATATGTGTATGATTAAAGAAGAAGACGGTAGTAAAACAGTGTACATTATCATGCCTTTTCATAAAGTAAAGATCCACACACATTAAGGTAGCACAATAACAAATGCACTGACTTTATGTATTACGTAGAGAGGAAATATTCAGGATCTAATTGACAAAAGCAATCAATTAAGCAAGAATTTATCTGAAAAACACATACTGACTTTATTTCGAGGCGTATGTGAAAGTATAAAAGCTATGAAGGATTATAGAGATCGATCAGGTGTGAATAAACCTTGGGCACATCGGGATATTAAACCAGCGTAAAATGCATTTGAATTTTTAAACTTTTTTTGAAGCTGATCACTAACATGTACTCATATAGTAACGTTTTATTATCAGATGATGGCAAGATACCATTTTTGATGGATTTTGGATCAGCCCGACCAGCAAGAATAGACATTACGGATAGAAAGATTGCAATGAAACAACAAGACGATGCAGCTGAAAATTGTTCTATGCCTTTTAGAGCGCCTGAGCTATTTGATGTAAAGGTTGGTACACAACTGGATGAAAAAGTAGATATTTGGTCACTAGGATGTACATTATTTGCCATGGCCTATGGAGAATCACCATTTGAAATGACCATCAACCAACAAGGTGGTACGATGGCACTAGCTGTTTTAAATAGACAGTTTTATTTCCCTCCCTCAAAAAAGGATATATACTCAAAACAATTACAGGATTTAATATCCTTCATGTTAAATACAGATCCTCACACTAGACCAGATATTGACAGAGTTATAAAAGCAATTGATAGAATAATTTAAAAATAATACACAACATACATTTTTATTAATAATAATAATATTATTATTCTTGTTCAAACAGTTTTCCTGCTTGTATTACAGAGCTTTCAGCAATTTGGACACTGAGTCCTGTGTAATGATAGATTAAATAAAATGAACGAAAGAAGGGTCCTCCCAAGTACACGTTCTGTGTATCTGAACCACCCCCAATAGCTGTATAACACGTTGATCCGCTATTCCTTTGATAAATAAACTGATCTGCAGAGATCTGCGCATCTACACCAGCTGCAAACTGAATGACGAGAGAAGGTGCTGTTGTAACAGCATCACAATCAATCGTATAAGAATTTAGTTTACTATCAAACTTGGCACCTAGTGCTGTATTAATTGCGTCTGCAGTAGCAAACGGTAAAGTAAGAATTGGACTACTGGAATCGATTTTACCATGTGCTCCTGAACCAAATGAAAACTTGGATTGTATTAGATTATTATTGTTCTTTAATTGAAGTCCAGTGATTGGAATCTTCCAAAAAGGTGATTTAAACCCTTTTAAAGGGACAAGTGGCAATGTATACACTGGCTCCTTGTATAAAGTTTTGTCCACACCTACAAAAATAATTTTGTTTAATATTTATTATGTATTTTCTTAATTGTACTTTTCTCCCCCTCCCCCCCCCCTTTTTTTTTTTTTTTGCTTTACCAAGTATAAACGCTGAAGATAAGGTATTAAAAAAATCAAAACGTTTACGAAAATCCACTGAACCTGATTTAGATTTAGAAATTCCAGTTGAAAATCGATCATCTCCAACTACATAAAAAAAAAATGTAAGTAAATTCAAATGTACATATATTTAAGCTTCATTTTATTTTTCACTGAACCTGCACGTCTATTTTTGAGAAGACTTGGAAGTGTTAATAATTTGGGTGAAGGTAAATCCAACTTGAATTCCGTCTTTCTCCAATCAATACTACCGAACCCACCCATACCTAATCGAGCATCTATATATACACGTTAATACTTCTTCTTAGTAAGAGAATAAGAATACATATACGTACTTGCAGGCGCTATATAACCTTTAGGATAGTCTACTACATAAGCTTCACCAACCAAATGACGAGGAATAGTAAATTTGTCTGCAAAAGTGACAGCATCCTATAGTTTAAAAGAATGAGTGCTTCTATAATTCGATAACACGATATATATATATATATACATGTACTCACTAATTCAGGTTTGACTCGAACATGACTTCCATCTAAATAAGTCATATCCACTTGAAGCGGAAACTTAAAGTTGGTAGAAGAATCATCAGGACGATATTTTTTGTTATCAGGTACCTCTAAACAAGCACTCGAGTTACACTTTTCAGACATAACCCAAGTCAAGGGAGAAGAAGTATCAAAGATGCCAATAAACTTTTGGCGTGGATTACCTATAGAAAAGGGTAAAGTCGGCTTTTTTTTTTTATCATTTGTTGTTTAGTATTATAGTCAAAAATAAGTATATGTGTATATGTAAGAGACTACTTACAACACCATGCACAAAAGTAAGTGGGATTCTTGGAATATCTGGTCCAGTTGCAAACCCAGGAAATATTTCATCTTTGATACTAGGAAATGATGGAACGGTAATAGCAGATATTGTTTGGACCCAAAATAAAAAAGTAGTGATAACAAGTAAAAAAGAATACATTTTAATTATAACAAATATGTGAAAAAGAAAAAAAAAAGAATAAAAGAAGTAAAGAGAAGAATTTGTATCGATGTATAATGTATAAAATTTGCTAAATTTTTCTTTAAAAGGCGTATCTATCATCATGTAAGCGTCCCTTTTTCATACTTTTTTTTTTCTCATCCACGTACAATTGTATTTTATAAAGCAATGTTGACTCCCTACTTCCAACTCCTTAATTGCTTATTTGTAATTCTCTTTCTTTTCTTTTTTTTTTTTACTCCTGTGAGTGTGGGGACATAAGAAAGAGTGAAATTTAGGAGATCAATTTATTTAATTTCTTATTTTTAATTGACAGAACAAATGTAAAAAGAGGTATATAGAACTTTTTTTATTTTATAAATATACAAGTAAATTAGATTTTTTTTTGTAAAAAAAAAAAGGGTATATATATATATATATATATATATATATTGGTCAAAAAGATTTTGATCTATCTATAAACAAATCTCTTGAATCTCGTTCTGACATTTCTAAAATGGTACAAGAAAGACTAGTCCTATCTCCTGGTCGAATATGATTATGTACACCACGGCTATGTTGAATATAATAACTATCCCCACTCTCTAAATCACCATTACGGTCCAACCTGAAATCTGACAATCTATGACTATTAGTAACTTCTTGACGTTTCAAGGGGTGACGATCTGCTGTCGGAGACGAACTACTGCAATTACTATTGAGCAAAGTATTGCGTATTGTATGGCTATCGTTGCCTTGTTGAGATTGATCTCTAAGACGTTTAATTGTATATGTAATATTCGTGTCATAACCCACTGTTATTAACAACACGATTGAAACAATCGGCCAAACAATATAGATGTTGATTATATTTAAAATATGCTAATAATAATAAAAAAAAAAGGGATTTGTTATAGACAAAAAGATCATATACTACACACAAAATGGTTTTTACTTACCAAAAAAACATACACTGTAGCAAAAATATTTACAACGGATAAGGCGGCGGTTCGAATGGCATTTGTTAGAACTACAGAGATGTATAGATTGATATTTCCTCTCGCACCCGTTGAGTTGATTCTTTTTATATGTCTCGTTAAAATGATAGTGATTGTAAGAGTAACATAGACATCAAGAGCACTATCAAATATAGCAAAAATAGCCACGAACTATAAAAAAAAAATAGAAATGATGAGTAATGTATAGTATATGTAAATAAATAAAATAAATTACGTGGTATCTTTCCTTGATCGTACAGATACCGTCAGTGTTAATATAAATTTCATCAGAAATGATATCAAATATAGCAAATAATAATCTAAATGTAAAAGCAAGAGCATGAAAGATAAGAGCCGGTAGTTGATATTTATCGGGTATAACGGCTGTAACTCGAAGTAAGAGTATACAAGTACAAGACAAACCAGCCAAATGAAAAAAAGTATTTCCAACTTTTCCTGCAATTGTACAACTATCACGCTCGGTACTATATGAGGACTGTAAATGTTGGAACATATGTATTTTTAAAAGTCTTATACCTTATGGTAAATGTAGAAAACACAATAGTTTTAACAAATAAACCGATGGCCATGGAAATTTTTAAAATACGAATTTTTAGACTTTGGTTATGTTTCCGTGAAGTAAGACAGAATATGATTAATTCTAATGAAAGAGCTAGACCTGCACCTTCTAGCAAAAGAGTTGTTAATTGTACAACTGATATTGCTTCATACACAACCATGAAGAATATAAATATCAGATAAAAAAAAAAAAAGTAAAAAAAGAGAGACAAGAAACTATGACAGGTCTCCAGAACAAAAAAAAGAAAAAGAAAAGGTTTTAGGCAAAGGAAAAATGAAACCCCACAAAACAACACCAGAACAAGTTGAGTCTCCGGCATCTGTTTATTATATATTTATCGTGACGAATTTTGAACTTCTTTCACTGTTCGTAAACAATGAGTAACGTTTCAATTGAAGATAAAGTGAAGATTGCCGCAGGATTTCTTTTATCGAGTCCTCCTGGTGAAGTCAATGATGTTTTCAATGGTACTTTCAAATAAATATACTCGTCCTAGTTTTTTTTTATTTGGTTTTAAATATTATTGTTTTTTTTTAAATAGATGTTCGTGCCTTAGTAAATAACGACGAAGGTCTTCAAGATGGTATTCTTCAAGCACTTGAACAATATAATACTGAACAACATATTACTGTTACACCTCCTGGCTTAGATCATGAAGTATGTCATTGATGAAATATAAAGATGAAAAAATAAAACTAAAGCAATTCTATTTTGTAGGTGATTGTATCAAAGCATGGTAAAATTGGACAAGATAGATATCTCGACCCTCGTTCCAAGCAAACGTTTAAATTTGATCATATGCGTCTTGTAAAGTACTTTTTTTCTTTTACGACACGTATTTTCAATATACTCATACTTTTTTCTATCCTAGACTGCTTCAGACTTGGAAGAATATACTGAGGAACAAGCTTTAGATAGTCTTCGAACAGCAGTTGAAACCGAATGTATCAAATACGTTGAAGACCATTTCCCTAATGGCGTATGTACAGTTCATTGTACTGAAACAGAAATTATTATTGCTATTGTTGATAACAAATATAACCCAAACAATTTCTGGAATGGCAGATGGCTTGCTGCTTGGATCTATGATACCCAATCAAGTCAATTGAAAGGTACAACAAAAGTTAATGTTCATTACTATGAAGATGGTAATGTTCAATTGAATGCCGAAAAGAGTTTTGAATCTCAAGTTGTCAAAAAAGATGTATGTAAACATAACATATATAAAATAACAAACCTCTCTCTCTCTCTCTCTCTCTCTCTCTCCTTGGATGATTTATAACTAATTTTATTTATAGGATGAACAACAATTAGCGAAATTATTGGTTAAAGAAATCTCTACTTTTGACAAGAAATATCATAGTTCCATGAATGAAAGTTATACTGAACTTGCAGATAGTACATTTAAAGGATTAAGAAGAGCTTTACCTATGACACGTAACAAGATGGATTGGAATAAGATCTTGAATTATAAGATTGGTAACGAGTTATCTCAAAAATAAATAAATAAAACAGCTATATGTTTTAGCTTTATTTGTCAGTACGTGTGCCTGGACCCCCATTTTCTATTCTTGTACTCAGTGCCCAGCTCTTGGTAAAAAAAAAATGTACGCTTTGAAAAAACAAAAAATCTATTTATATGTTGAAAGGGCAAATTCAACTATTCAGTCTTTGATATTCATAAACAAAAAAAGTCTCCCTTCTCCCAAACAGGGAGATTTTCTAGAATCTAGTTTGACGATCATTAACTTTTTATTTTTATTTTTATGCGTATTTTTTGAGCTACTACTGTCATTCTAATGTCTACAAATATACTTTATATAGTATAGTGCGTGTATTTGTGATCCTTTTTTTTTTTTTTTGAAGACTTGAAGTAATCAAGTTTGAAAGTATCATTACAGTAACGCTACACGAAAAACTAATCTATTCGACAGTCCTCTTTAAAACTTGTAAAATATACTTCCAGAAATATTTTGCTGGTTAATTTTTTAGACTGTGATGGTGTGTGTTGTACATAGTGGGGGAGTGCAATGTAATGTTTCTAGGATTTGTTCCCCTTAGATTATATCATCCGTCTCACTTTTTTTTTTCTCACTCTTATTCTCTCACTTTTGGGCAACACGTTGATACGATTTGATCATACTTGACGTATTAGCCATCGGAATGATATATCTTCGATCCAGATACCCAAAATGGGAGGAACCACCACTTGACTTTGTTTGTATTTTGCTTTTCGGCCAAGATTCTCAAATAGTAAGTACATACATGGCCATTACAACCCATAAACCCAAAGCCTTCCTATTCGTTCCTTTTGAGAAGAAAAAATCGCAACTTCTTCAAAAAGAAGAAATAGTAATAACAAGAAAAAACGTCTTGATCCATTTGTTTGAAAACTCACCAAAAAATGAAGCACCTTGTGTTTATTTTATACATCATCGTAGTACAAACTAAAAAAGCCCTGTACTCCTTATTTTGGTTGCAGATGTGTGAGTATATATATAACTTGTATTTCTTTACGTCTCTTTTTTTTTTTCTTTTTTTTTTTTTACTTTTTAGTTTTTTTTTCATTTTAGTTTATTATTTATTATATATAATGTCAAAAGAGTTTTCTATTTGTCTTGATGAAGATAAGGATTTCTTTCCTGGAGATGTAGTCAAAGGTATCTAGTAAACAAATCAACAACAATGAAATATAGCAGCAGTATTTACATTATATCAATTTAAATAATAGGACATCTCAAACTTGATTTAAAACGATCTGCTGATATACAACTTATATCATTAAATTTTAAAGGCACTGCAGAAGCTCATGGTGAAAAGATTATATTATTGGATCAAACAGAGATATTTGCATTACCAATGGCAGGAGAGAAATATACCGTATTTAAAAAGAATCAGATATATAAATTTGATTTCCAATTTGAGATACCCAAGGACAAATCATTGCCAAGTTATACAAGAGTGAGTATTATTTACATATAAATAAAAAAAATCTATTATTAAAATTTATAACTAGGTTCCTAAAATAGCTTGTATATCTTACTTTTTGACAGCAACACCAAAACAACGTTTAATTAATTTCTCAAATAGTTTATCTGCTATTTCACAGCCTGTAAAGATATTCGACTTTATTAATGTCGATTTACCTCATTATACTGAACGTGTCTTTTTGAATAATGATCTTGGATTTGTTAATGGTAGTAAATCAACACAATGGAATCTTGCCTTTTCAAGGTCAGCTTACATGAAAGGTATTATAATAAACATCAGTTTACTTTTTAATACGCCTCTCTTCTCCCATCTGATTACTAAAAATACACTTTTTTTTTTTTATTTATGAAAGGTGACACCATCAGTATAGAATGTAATATCAGTAATTTCCCTTCCATGAAGAAATCAAAAGCAATTAAATTATCTCTTGTTAGACAAGTTCATAAAATTAGCACAACAAAGTAACTAAAAAAAATATATACATATATAGATATTGACTATGGTATACATTTCTAAATGTACTAACGCATATCTTCTATTTGTTTTTTTAAGAGTAATTGAAAAGAAGGTATTATCACTTCAAGCAGTTGACCTACATGTTACAGAAAAAAGTACAGATCAATCAATTCGTATCGAACTACCTATTCCTCATGATACACCCGTGAGTGTTTTCCCAAATACAGGTGTTATCATTAGCATATCTTATCAATTACAAGCAGAACTCAACATGAAGGGAGTAAAATCCGCAATTAAATTAAAAGATAGTTATTTACAAGAATATAATATTGTGATCGGTACTCATGCCGGTCCTATAATTGCTTCTTCATTACAAGACACTAATAAAACGATCAAAGGTAATCCTATGGCCAAGAGAGCGAATACAGTTAGCCATCGACACTCTCCGGTAGTATCTCAACCAAGCTTTCATGATGCAGTGACTGATTCATCTAGTATTAAACCATTAAATAAACTCGACCCAGAACAAGCACAAATGTATTACACTCAACGTAGATCGTACCTTACAACCAAAGCTCATACACCCATCACAAAAGACTTTTTCGTTCGAGATTTATCACCTGAACCTACTACACATGCAAGACACTCTATCAACGCCTTAACCCCTACTGCTGCTGCTTTAGATAATAGATTATCTTCTATGCGATTAAGTGGTACAAATACAATTAGTTGTATACAACAAACTCAAAGAAAACCATTTTTGTTTCCTCGTGAACCTTCTAATCCTACAATTTCTTCTCCTCATGAAATAGGGCCGGATGATATCATCAATCGAGGTGGTGGGGGTGGAGATTACTTTTATCGAATGCAGCAGCAACAGCAGCAGCAGCAGCAACAGCATCATCATCATTATCAGCAAGGGGATGAAAAGCAAGAAGTACCTGGCTTAATAAGACATGATACCATATCTACTGCATCTTCTGCTGAATACCCCTCTGAATATCATCATCAACAACATTCTCACTATGTTGTGAATAAATAATAATAATAATAACAATTAACAATAATAATGATAATAAATAGCTATAAATAATTTATTTTATATAATTTGTATATATATATTTCTAGTTTGATTTCTTGGTTTCTAATAAGGTTTCGTTTGGCACTGCATTATTTAATTCTCTTTTCGCCTTTTCCTTTTGTTTTTTACCAATGTAAGCTTCGATGCCAATAGCTAAAGACAGAAATATATATGAGTTTTGAAATTAATTGAAGGAGTATAACAGAAAAAAAAAAAAAAACTTACCAAAAAATACGAGTGCAACACCACTCCATTGACCACTGTTTAAAGTATGATTGAACCAGAATACACTAAGTAACATGGTAAATAATTTACGAGTGACAGTAACTGTCACAAGACGAAGACTGCCGTAATGCTGAAGGGTATAAAAAATAAAGCATTGACCGACCGCTCCACAAAATCCAAACAAGATCACATCACGAATGACAGCAGGATGATCTTGAAAGAAATTCAAAGCTTGTTGTAATTCATCATTATAAGGATGTAAAAGCAAATAACCAGCCGAAAGCATCGATCCCATTGCGTTCATATAAAACATCATATGCTGTCCGCTCACAAGGTGATTAAAAGTGGAAAAGATTTGATCTTGTGTAGCATTTGTTAAGCCGTCAATACAGAGATTGGTACAGAGTAAAAAGAGTCCCCATAATGAACTGTTGGATGCGCCTGATGATTTCTTGCTGGAAGGTTGACATAACATGAAAAATGAAACACCGGCTGTTACCAAAATTACACAAATGTATTTATGAAGTGGGAATTTACGTCGATAGACAAGAACGTTCATAATTAAAACAGGTACAAGCTTACAGGATTTGCCTAAAATCATTGTGGGGTAATCAATATGTTTTAATGCAGCATATCCAAATGGTGAGCCGATACAATTGAATAAAGCTACTTGAGCATATTTCATGTAAAGCGATTTAGGTGTTTGCTTTAAATTTAAGCTTCTACCACAGGCCTTTAAATAAATGAAGGCTACCATGGCAGCAATGATGGATTGAATCAGATTCAATACAATGAAAAATTTAAATTTCTTTGGTGTCTCTTCGTCACCGTAAGGTGTTGTGCTTACACGCTCTTGTACTACTCCCCATGTTAGAAAGCAGGTATAAATGCCAATCACACAAAGTGTAAAACGAAGCATGTCGATTAAGTGTAAAAGTGCTGAACAAAGTACAGAAAAAAAAAAAATATATTATAATTTAATATAAAAAAAGTCCAAAAAGAGGGAGAGGTGTATCCATTTTATTGGATGATGGTTTCAAACATTTGCTTGTATCAAAATATCATTGGCTCGTTTGTTACAGTGCTCACGGCTTCATTGCGCATCTTTAATTTTTTCTCATACGCCACACAAACAGGCTTTTTTGTTTTATTATAAATCATTTTGTTCTTTTCCTTCACTTTCTTCTTTTTACGTATATTCCTTCTTTACCGCTCCATTTTTAATCTCTTCTTTTGCCACACTCCTTGCCTAGAGAAGACAATGTTCCAAGGGAAAAAAGACCTGCATAAAACATATTGTTATCAATAGTAAGTCTAATAATTTTATCAAAAAATAAATGATTCATTTTGTCTAATAAATCTCAATAGAAAATGATCATTTTTTGTCCAAATTACAAGTAAAAAAAAGAACAAGTTGGTTGCTTTAAGTCACTTTCTTACCCAACAAAAACGAAACATATTATCTGTCTGTTAAAAAAAAATGATCCAACAATACAGCTTCTGTATCAAATATCGAAAGATAAATTTGAGAACGAGTGTCAGTTATTAACGACAAATTTAAAAAAGATCGTGAAACAACGCCAATCGAAGATACACCAAACATCAGCAATTTGCTGACAGTTGACTATCACAATGATATTATAGCGACGTTCATTGAAGAGTTTCAAAAAAAAAAGAAAGTAGGAAGGATGAGCTGGGAACGTTGTTTCATCGAAGGAAGAAACAGGGAATTTTTTCTCAGCTAGGTACAGTAATTGGAAAACTTTAAAATCATCATACCACTGCAAAAGCAAAAAACTACGCAAAAGAAAAATAATTGAAATTGAACAATAGTTTAATAAAAATTTACTTGCCTATATCGTTTTATTATTTGCCCAAAATTAACAAAATATTTAACAATTGGGTCATCGCTGTGTAGACTGTTTTCTGTATCGACTATACAGTAAGCTAATGCAATAAATTCTTGCATTGGATATTCATTGACAAAAACCAGCAATAGATTCTTTACATAATACATAACAATTATCTGACCAAAAACTACAATTTGCTTCCATCATAAAAGAATTGTTTTCCACCTTAAATTTAGATTTGATCTCTTCATCTGAAAATCCTCCGGTCAAAAAAATAAGTACATATGGTGAGATTTTGTATTCCTCATGTAGTGATACACAACACTTGATTAAATCTTCCATGACATGAAATCCTAATATGGATATACTCGCGTGATCATTATAGGCTATCACTCACTGACTTTCTGAAAGCTCTTTGTTTGTATTACCAAACAGGAGCTACTTTTTGGACTCTTGTAACAGGAAGAAGCCTTAATGGTTTTTATGGATTCTGTAACATTGCTGTAAACCCCCCCCCCCCCAAATTACAATGAACTGCTTGCTTCGCAATAAACCTTCAATTATAAGTATGCAATGAAACTAAAAATTTAGATTTTTTCAAGAGGCAAAGCAAAATTACAAAATGACACTAGCTAGTGCCATGTACCTTGTCAGGACGTAAAAAAAAAAAAAAAAAATTATCAGCCTCATTGCATGTATACATATATAAAAATAAAACATTCTTGCTCTTTTTTTATTCATCACAAAAAGCTATAAGCTAGTATATAGTGAGCATTATATAAATTATTTAAATGCGTGCAAAAAGTTATTTATTTCATTGTTGTGGTAAATTTAGTTTTTATATATATAACAGTATGTAATGATATTTTTTAGTTTAAAATTATTTAGAAGTAATACTAATTCCTTCACTATTTTCTAATAAAGATAAACCGATTTGTCTTCTCTCTTTATCATAAAGTGTATAGAAATTTTCAATGAAATCAGTACCAAGACGCCATCTGTTTGTAGGAGCTTCAGTAGCGTCCGAAACAGCAATCTTTGCATAGCATCTCTTATCATCTACTTTCTTAATCCAATAGCTCTTGGGAATTTTCACAGTATATTCAGTAAATGAGATCTCCAAGTCGTTTGCATCGCAACATTCAAATACGTATCTACCAACATCGTTATCATATTCGGCATTAAGACCTTGATGGATTTTAGCAATATCTTCATGTGGAGCAGTAATATCTTTAACAGCTGTATCAAATCCAGCAATAGTATTTTTAAATTTGAAATCGGCAACACCCTTAATTTTTACACATTTTAAGTCAGTTTTCCAGAAAGGTGAAACACCAAAGTCGTTGGTAGGAAGATTAAGCCAGGCAATAGGGTTAGGTAAAGTGTCATAGTCAAGGTTATAAATTAAAGCGCATTTTTCTTCTTCTGTGTTGGATCTCTTGAAGCCACCACTGGAACCGCTCTTGCTTCTGCCTCTAGAGCTAACTTTAGATTTTCCGTGATCAGCACGCTTTTGTTTGGAAGCATAGTAAGTTGGGTCTGGGCCTGGGTTTAAACCGTACACACCAGCTATAAAATAAAATACGTAAGTATATTTTGTACACAATTTTTTTTTTTTTTTAAGTTTAATGCATGTACCATAATCAGCGTTAGATGGGAACCCGGATACGGAGATGGCCTTTCCGAACGTGAAATCATAGAATTTATCATTACCGATAGTGACAGTATCCTAAGTAATTTTATCATGGGATGTTAGAATATGTATTAGATGTAAAAATAGATAGAGTGATCAAGTTCTTACGTTATAAATATCTCCAAAGACAGTTCTGTTATTTGCGAATTCAAGAGTTTTCTTGGACTTGAGTTTTACTGAGGTAGAAGATTTACCGGCATGATATAATGGTTCACTTTGGTTCTCACAAAATTCGGAATGACACTATAATTTGTTGTCAGAAACAGAATCTATTTAAGTTTAATTATTGTATTTTTTTACCATAACACCAGCAACAAATGTTTTGTCAGAATTAGTATCGATAAGTAATCTAGCTTCTTGCTCAGGGGTACCTTAAAAAAAGAAGAACAAGATTAATTTGTTTGATTTTAAAAATGACATTTTTTTTTTTTTTTTTTTTGTAATCTTACCGAAACCAGCATCAATCACCCACTATAAAAAAGTAAACATTGTTGAAGGTCAATAAACAAATTTCTTTCTAAACAACATGCATACTATACTACTTACATCTTTCACATCATAACCACATTCAAACTCAACAAGATGTATATCAGGTGGTTGACTGACAGAACTGTCGTCATTATTATAAGAATATGTTCCTGGCAAAGCTTTCACTAAAGGGCTGAGGCTAACTAAAGCCAAAATACTAGTAGAGAGAATATATTTCATTTTAAAAAAAGATTGTAAAATGATGAAAAAATGAAAGAAAAAAAAAATAGAAATCAAAACAATGTTGTATTTATAGAAGAAGGGCTTAACAACTTTTTTTTTTTTCTTTTTATGGTTCCGGTCAAGTACGGGGTCCTTTTCAAGAGGCACCTTATACTTTTCATTTTATTTTTGGTGGAAGGGCAAAGCCATCCCAGGCTAAGTTTATTATATTCGATTGTAAACAAAAACAAACTTATAAATAGTTTTTGAAATGTCAATGCCGATATCGATGTAAAAAAAAAAAAAAAAAAAAAAAAAAAAAAAAAATTGTTACACGCACACAATAACAGGTGATTGACTGGTGTGCAGGTATAAATCGTGTTATAATGTGTGTGTACGGATAGAAAGAAAACGAAAATCTTTTTTTAGAATAATACCTGGTAAAGTAAATTTCTTTTTTTTTAAAAAAAGAAAAGAAAACAAAACAGTACATGACAGAATTGATTAGTTAAATATAGCATTCATTATGCAATATACGTTTATTCATTTATCTTGAGACCTTGGAGGCATAACCTTTTAACTAAAATAATGCTATGCCTCCTCATGTGTAAAGAATAAAGTTCATTTTTACTATCTTCTTCTTTTCCTCTTTATTTGGATATTCAACTTTGTGTGTTCTTTTTTTTTTTTTTTTTTTTTTTTTTTATAGTTGGAATGCCAACAAGGTACTTGAATTGAAGAATTTAAATGAGCTCGATGGAGAAACTTTTATACAACAAAGTGTAATAATTGATAGCTTAACAACAAATTATTTGTAAACAAGGTATTTCGGCATGTTGAAAAGACTAATTAAATGTAATGAAGAAAATGGACAACAAAATAATGTAGCCATTGGATTAACAATAAACCATTTTTACACGATCTGAAAACTATGCTATTAAGAAAAAGAACGAAATAACAATCTAGAATAACATGTAACTTCTACTGGATTCACTATTTATTTTCGGTTATTCAGGTACAGTAGAGCCGTTCACTAACCTCACTAAGCGTAAAGGTACTTAGTGTATCCTGGAAATACCGAACATTAATCCAAATAGCGTTGGCTGAACTCAAGTCGCAAGTAAAGAAAAGATAAAAAAAATATTAAGGCATGGATACAAATAAAAGTAAAAGTATCATTAAAAATCACTATAGTGATATAAGGTTCTCGAGAATGTTATAACATAGACTACGTTACTCTGTAAAAGTTAGTAGGGAATTAATAACGATTATCATAAATATAGGTATATAGACATAGGGATAAAACCACAAATATCGAAATCGATATACAAAGATAATAATAAGCTTCGATTAGTTTATGTACTCATTTCGAATAGGTTCTGAAGGAAGAGAAGACAAGTGTATATAAATATACCAAGTATAAAAAAAGAAGGGAAATGTTTGTATACTTGTATGGTTTATAAATAAAATAAAATGCATAAAGAGCTTTTGTCATACAAATCATGCTGCCATTTTTTTTTTTCTAGTATCTACGACCTGCTGGTCTGCATTGTTGACAACTCGTTTTAATTAAACTTCTTCCATCTTTTTATAATACGAGCCTCTTCTGTAAATTATCTATCCTATCTGAAATTCTTGCTGAATCAGTAGAAGTATCATAATACTTGCCTGTGTTTACTTTACTCGTGGATGAGATGATTTGTTTGTTAAATATGTACTTGTTGGTCGCGTGAAATAATCATGGGATGTTTTTTTTTTATTATCGTCACCTTCTTTTAATATAACCCCTCATTTTATACTTTGATCAACTTGAATACAATCACAACACAAAAGAGTAAAATTCTAAACACTATGCAAATTATGTTTGCATATTAATATCACTTTGAAATAGGGCATCTAAATCAGACTTTCAAATAAATATATAAACATTCTGATATCATGTTCTTCTGTCAATCTTCCTTCTATATAAAAGTAATCGTTGATATAGGGTGACACAGATCTTTTCTTGCTCTGAAATTCTCTGTCCATGGTACTATCTACTACATCTTCGTAAAAATAATCCTGTTAATCTTTATTCTAGTCATGCAATCATTTTTCTAAATATATATAGACTGGTACAAAGAGCTTTTTTATATATATAAAAAAAAGCTTGTGTCAACAAAAAATATAATTTAAATATGTCTATGTAAAGCCAAAGAGCAAATGGAAGTTCTTAAAATAACCCTGGACATAAATATCTTCTTTCAATTGCATTTAAGAAAATGATGTACTGCGCCCGGGTTAGATCGAAGACTGACGATTATTTCGAATCGAGAGCATCAGTACTTAAAGACTACGTACGCAGTATTATACGTGACAAGATCAAAGGAAAAGATATTACACGGTTAGTTTAGTAGGCATAGAAGATATATAAAAAATAAAACCACATAATTATTTGTTTAAATTTCCAAGTTTATTTGTTAAAATAAGTAATTCATTTAGTATTTTTTTACTTGTAGCAAGCAATTATATATTCCACTAATTATATGTTATATCTTAATAATGTCTATGAAACACCCAACTGATTTGACGTTTCCTTCATAGCAATTAACACATTTATTTGTTAATGCTGCACTGAGATATATTATAGTATACTTCGTCTTTACCAATAGCCACGCAATGTAGCTTACACAATTCAGACAAAACAGATGATTAATAAAGCTTAATTTTTTTTTTTTTGAACATCCAGTGGTTTGCTTTTCTTTATCCACTATTCAAAACATTTGTAAGAAACGTATTCAATTAAGAATGGTTTTAGCCTTGAAATTGAAGCAATAACTGAATGAAAAAAAGGAAAGGATTTCTAATAATACATTTGAAGAACAGCCCAACTAATTCGTTTTTTTTTTCGCATTGGTGGTACCAACTATTGTCTGATCAATTTTTTTTTTTTTT
Organism: Pilaira anomala; assembly: GCA_025716855.1. Lineage (NCBI taxonomy): Eukaryota > Fungi > Mucoromycota > Mucoromycetes > Mucorales > Mucoraceae > Pilaira > Pilaira anomala. The sequence continues at coordinate 72,323 of JAIXMQ010000015.1, read as the reverse complement.
TTTTTATCGCTTTGTTTCGGAAAAATAGATTTACAATAAAAGCGACCTATTTCTTTCATTTTTTGTCTAGAACTTTATTTGTACAAAATTATTAAAAATCAAAATGTCTTCTCAAAGCGCTATCCATTGGCCTCAAAAGTATCTTCCTGGAACTACAGATAATTTCGTTTCCAATGAAATCATCGTACAAGGCCTTAATGTAAATGATGTATGGCCCTATCTTATTGATACATCCAAATGGACTAGTTATTATAACAATGTCGCAGATATCAGTTTTAAAAAAAGCGGCAGCGGGCCTAAACTAGAAGAAAATGTGGATTTTAGCTTCGGTACATTTGGGTTCCCACCTTTGAAAGCTAAGGTCGTAGAGTTTGTACCACCAGCACAAAATCAAGCAGCCCGCCTTTCATGGACAGCTAAACAAGACGGAGATGCTAGTCAAAAATTGGACGTACTGCATGCTTGGCTATTAGAGGACCTATCCGAAAATCGGGTTCGTGTCCTTACACAGGAGTCTCAGATCGGAGAACCTGCAAAACAACTAGCAAAGCAATCTCCTAACCCAATGATGAATGGGCACCAAGATTGGCTCAATGGTTTGCGCGACATAGCATTAAAAAATAAGTCTAATAAACAAAAATAGTTATTTCTTTTTCAGTCTGAGGACTTTTTACTTGCTATTTTTTAACTTTTTTTTTTTTTATTATTCAATTATTATTAAAAAAAAGGTTAACACTGTTTAATTGGTTTAATCAGTTACGTATAGTAATTAAAAAAAAAACTGGATTTTTAGCATAATGACAACCTTCAGCTTCTTTTTTCTTTGTTTAATACAAGATATTATTATTATTTTAAATCTCTACGAGAATAATGGTACAATCATCATAGTCTTGTAAGGTGGAAGCGAAGAAACCATGGGCACCTTCTCTGTTTGCGAAATATCTGGCTGAAGAAACTAATGTACGTTCCTTAACCTTTCGAGCTTGGGCTTCTTCCTCAGTTAACTCACGATACAATAAAGGTATACGGGGAAGGTCTGTCTTTTCTTCTGACTCTTTAGATTCATCAGTTGAAGGAACATCAACATCCATTGGTGATACATCAGCAGTCTTTTCATCTTCTGTATCCTTGGCATTTTCATCTTTTGCGCTTTCATCCTTTGTACTATCTTCCTTTACGTTATCTTCTTTTGTATTATCCTCCTTTCTATTTTCTTCTTCCTTTGCATCGACTTCCTGTGTACCATCCTCCTTTGCATTATCTTCCTTTGCACCATCTTCTTTTGCACTGTCTTCTTTTGTACTATCTTCCATCTCTTTGTCTTTTAGTTCATTTTCTTTTTCATCGACTACTTCCATCTTTACGGATTTATCATCAGTCGTCCCCTCAGAATTATTAGATTCTTTATCATCTACATCCATACTGTCTTCATTTTTGTCTTCTTTCTTATCCTCTTTCTTTTTCTCTTTCTTGTTCTCTCTTTTATTCTCTCTTTTATTCTCTCTTTTGTTTTCCTTTTTATCTTCCTTCTTGTCTACTTTTTTGTCATCTTTCTTAACTTGTTCAGTTTTATTGTCTTTACCATGTTCAATTGTTTGTCCCTTAATTCGTTCTTCTTCTTCTAACAAATATTTTCCAATCTTTTCGCCATCTTCAATCATTGGGCCAATTACCTTTGCAATAGCTCTATTTTGTCTTTCAGCAGTTTCTTCATACATGTAATCGAAAGTACCATCAGTACTCATGAAAAGGAAATGCCTTCGCTTCTCTTTATGTGGTCCATTCAATAAGATAGTATGATCTACGTAAGGTTGATCTGATATTCTGATAAAAGTAACATCAGGTTCACAAGAGATGATTTTATGTAATGGATCCATCTTGAAATCCAAATCACCACAAGAGCGAGCGACATTAAGTGAGGGTATGCGATCGTCACGGATACGAGTCTTTACTGCAGGATTACTGACTTGATTTGTATTAGCGTTTGCTGTAGTACGAACAGCGCTTTGAGCTGCCCAACCACCTACTTCATTTGTTACTGTTGTTTCCGCTGCCCTATCAAGACCCGCCTGATAATCCTTCGGTCTAATTCTTGCATTTTTTAATGAAATGCGTTTAGCATGTCGGTTACCATCTTCTCTTAATTTATCAGCATCCACTTTAATAACACGATTTTGAACAGAATCAACGAATTCACCACCATTTTCTAAAATATGACGTGCTAAATGCTCGAGGTATGGTTTATGATCTTGAGAAGCGAATACAACATCCATTTTATAATCGCTATCGATACCAAGTGTATTTGCATTTTCGATTGAAGTTGGTGGAGCAGCAGAAGGTTCTGGTGCAGATATTAAGACAGTACGAGAATCACCCACATTTATATTAATTAACCATTCACCCAAGAATATATTCAAAATCAATGTACATCCATCATTATCCACATGTTCATCTGGGCTCGATTTGTTTTCAATCTGTTCTCGTTTCATTCTTAAATATTCATCATCTAATACTTGAATCATCGTCTTGATATCACTTTCCAGCTTTTTCTGTACTTGTTCATCACCTAGTGTTGTAACATCATAATCTGCACATAATTTCTCGACAGCTGCAGGTGTCTCACGAACAAAATATTCAGAACAACCAGGTCCACCGTGACCATCAGCAAGTATAAATAAACGACCTTTTACTGCTCCGTTCTGCTTTATATCTGTCACTCTAAATTTATCTTCACAATTCACTTTAGGAATCTTGACCTTCTCATGTGAACGGAAACGAGGGTAAGAATATCCTTTTTGTTGAACAATGGCGAAATGACCGGCGATTGGGTATTCTGTAAAATTGATTGGATCAATGTAATCAACATCGGCCGTAGGAGGAGAATATAATAAAGAGTAATCTGCAATTGTATCTTCCTCTATAAGTTCATTCGTTTCGTTTGCTTCGTCTTCTGATCCCGTTATTGTAAAACTTAAAAAAAAAAAGTTAAAAAAAAAAAACTCCACGATCAAGCAAAAATAGGAAAAACACTTACTCGTATTCATCGTCATCTGAATCCACTTCGATATCTGAACCTCCTTCAGTACTTTCCTTTTTCTTCATTTTCTGAAGTTTTGACTTCTTTTTAGCGTGTTTGATTAGTGAGATTTTACGTTGACGTTTCCCGCTATGATTTGCATAGTTGCCACCCGAAGCGACATATTCTACAGGACGAAGTATAATGGGTTCATCAGGAATGGCCATTTTTTCAGGTGCTGTAATTCCATTTAAGATTTCATCGGCAATGGCATACTTTGCTTGTCTGCCTACTCCATCTTTATCAATACGAAAAGGGTCAGAGATCTTTAAATCTCTAGCGATTTTTCGTGAAGTGGAAATAATGCCTTGAATTGTACTTTTGGGTGTCTCTCCTCTATGAATGAAAAAATGATTAATTAAATTGACGCGAATTAACTTCAATCGCAAACATTCTTTTGCTTTTTTTCTTTACCTCAATGGTAATAAATTTAAGGCTCGAACTGCAATGACAAGTTGTGCTGCATTCATAGCTTGATTTCCATAATGAAATAATGTGGCCATGATCTTCATAAATGAAGAATTTGCCCTTAATTGCTCAGAAATGTTCAATTGAGTGAGTTCTGTATCGACTGGTTCCATTATTAATTATAGGACATTAACTTGCAAAATGACTTTAACACAAACAAACGAAAATGATAGTCCAAAGAAAAAAAAATTCATGTGCGAGAAGACCATGACGTCACATTAAGACCACGTGACCATATTCACTTCTACATTCAATGAGTGATATTCACAATTGGTACCTATTAAATTTGAACATACTAATAGGTTTTTAAGTTTTGGATTTGCATAGAAATGGTTACTTTAGGACTGTAATGGAACATTTCAAATTATAAAAAGTTTAGCACTTTTTTTTAAGTAAGCGCTGAAAGAAATGGAATAAAATGACTATTTCCCAACTGAAGTAAAAAGAGAAAGTGTATGTAAATAGTAGTTGAAGTTATTTTCTAACTTGAAATATCCAACGGGGGATATTGATCTTACTATATTGAACTCTAAACATTTTTATTAATATTAGTAACAATGCTGCTCTTTTAAAGGATAGCCCTTCCAACTTTAATATTGTTGTCGTTAAAAAAGAAACCTTAGCGGGAAACTTTATAATGTATATTCTGTGATCAATTCAGAAAAACTTATTGGTGTGACTATACACGATCAATTTCAAAAAGATTAAATCGAAGAAACTATGTATTTGATAGAATTCTTAAAAGTGCTGATTATTAGTCAGTATTTCTGTATGAAAATTTTTTGACTTATAGGTATATATATATATCGTTTCCCTTTTTCTTTACAGATCAATAATTATTTTATGAATTAGTGTAACTCTTGTATACTTTACGATTTACCATAAGAAAAAAAAAGTCGAAGAAAAAGTCAGTACTAGAAGATGTAAATAGCATATTCATCACTCGGTTGTTGAACATTACGGAGAACTTTGAACTTTTGAAAATATTGGGATAGTGTAAAATAAGGTAATTATTGCTGAATCAATCATATGGATTTTAATTTAATAAAGTAGACTTTATATATTCTAAATACATAATAAAAATAATATATACATAATTCTTATATTTTTAAAATTTCAGACATACTATTATGCAGTTTCTGGATATGTCCATATTAGAAATATTAATAATTTTGGTATTGATATCTTTGCTTCAATTTTCTTATCATATAAGAAGTACAGAATTCGAGATAAACTTGCTTTTTAAGCGAAGTTATATTGAACAAAGACGGCTTTAGGCCCATTTAACAAATGGATCAACCCTAAAGAAAGTATATTGCCCGTTACTTAGTTCCAGAATGAAGTAATTGCATACCAAAAAGGCAAATAATGTATTCAAAAATAAAGGCTGTTTTTCTCATGATGAATTTAAATCGGTGATAACAAGGAATCTCTTTATGTACAAATATGAAATTATGTTCTAAGCATAATTTCGGTATTATCATTCGATTTCTGTAAGGAAAATTTACATGTCTTTCTCAAGGTGATGTGGTTATTTAATATGACTTCGTTAGATACGTAGTTATAATTCAATGGAAACAATTTCTAATAAATAAAATATAAAAAGGTCGACTCTTCTTTTATTTGAATTGTGCAACATTCCACAAAACATTTCGCAAAAGAAACTATGATGTAAAGGCAAACGCTCATAATTTTCTTGATTTGACAAGTTTCATTTGTTTAAGAAATAAGCAATTCGAGTATTTTAAATCAGATCATTTCCTTTATCTTGGGCGCATGAATTCATCATCTTTTTTCTATTTTTTCATTCGTTCAAACATAACCTCGCATGTTTTGTTATAGACTTTTTTTTTTAATTTTATAATTGAAGTTGGTTAAGTACTTTTTTTTTGACCGGCACATTGACCCGTGTACTCCCGGCCGAAAAAAAAAAGAGTTCAGTCTCAGTTATATTCAGTACTTGTAAATAAAAGGTTGTTTTGTATCAATATAGAGTATGACAAGCCAGCAAAAGAGATATTTTGATTCCAATAAGTTACCAGAGGTCATACGATATAACTATGAAAGACAGCCTTCATTGATTTCATTTATTTTTTTTTCTATGATTTTTATCGATCTGGAGTGCAAAAAAAAAAAAAGAAAAAAATGACGACAGCCGTAGAACAATTCTAAAAAAAAATCGTTTCATAACGTAGTGTAAGTAGTATACAATACTTTACTGGTCGCAGGCCTCCTGAAAACAAACTCGGAGATTGACACTATTTATATGCTTTCGCTCAATTCGCGTGAATTCAAATATTCAAATTGCGTTTTTTTAAGAAGTTAAAATGTACACCTTTTTTTTTTTTTTTTTTGTAAATTAAGTTTTTATTAAACTTGATAGTCACACATACTCGTAGAGGTGGGACTTGATATAAAATATGGTATGTATAAGGGAAAAAAAGAGAAGGGGAAGGATGATATAAAACTATATAAAATTATTATTCGGTACACCCATTCAATAGAATATGGACTTGTCGATTGATAGTGTTAATGATTGATTCAGTAAGAAAAGGAGTATCCTTGATTATTAGTTGCCAGAATGCATTCCAAATGTAGAACTGTGTAGTGGAGACGATGACAAAGAAAGGAAGGTACAGATTTGACCGATAATGAAAAGGGGACTGTATTGAGTATAATGCATTAAGAATATCAATGTTGGTAAAAGAAAAAGTTGGATAGTGATAACTGAGTATGGTGGTCCAAATAAAGTTCTTTTTAGGACATTATTGCACAATAAAATGATCAAGGCTGTCTTCAGGTGAATTGCATAATCGGCAGGTTATATTAGAGACAGTACCAATTTTTTGTAGATATTTAGCCGTGGGCAGTTTCTTTGAGATAACTCTGTACCAGTGGGATCGGACATGAAGTAGAAGAGGAAGTGACCAAAAGACTTTGAAGGCTTTCTCGGATATGGGGGCGAAAAGAGAGCTGGGTCCGTCAGTATTTAGGGTTCGATATATGCGAGAGGCGTATTTCATCCATAACACATTACTTTTCACTTGGATTACAAGGCCAGAAGAGTTGAATATAAGTTGAGTTGCTTCATTGACGTTTTCTACAATATGATCAAATATGTATGGATGTAATGTACACCTTTTGCCAAAACGATGTCGCAAGAAAAAAAATTAAAGTGTCGCACTTTTAAAAAAAACAGTGTCGTATGTTTTTAGAAAAGAGTGTCGCACAATTCAAAAAAATAGTGTGGTGCTTTTCAAAAAAAATATGTCGCATATCTATAGTTATCACCGTGGTCATCACCGTGGTTATCACCGTGGTCATCACCGTGGTTATCACCGTGGTCATCACCGTGGTTATCACCGTGGTCATCACCGTGGTTGTCACCGTGGTTGTCACCGTGGTCAACACCGTGGTTGTCACCGTGGTTGTCACCGTGGTTGTCACCGTGGTCATACCGTGGTCATCACCGTGGTTATCACCGTGGTCATCACCGTGGTCATCACCGTGGTCATACCGTGTGTCGTATTTGCGTCATCTCTACTTATAAATATAAGTAGATCAGGGTTATAAACTAAACATTATAATAAAAACCTGATATATCTTCATAATAATATACATGTTTAACATTGCATATTATTATCAATATCTTGAACCTAAGGAAATATTCTATATTCAAATGCATATACAAATTGACGTAAAATAAGATCAATGGTAAAAAACCAAGATCAAATAATAAAATATAATTGAGAATAAAACAATACAAATAAAGTAAATACTCAATTCATATTAATAGAAAATAAGAGATATTTACCGGTAATAGTCTCGATACAAGCTTAGCTACCTTGTGTTGGGGTAAGAACGGCTATTACTGGCAAAAATACATTATAATCTATTAATATTAAATAGTAGTATTATACAACCTGTTTACAAAATAAATAAAAAAGAATAACATTGTTGGAATAAAGATTATCCCAGCAACTGTCAATTCTATCCCGAAACTGGGAAAACATGATATCAATCTAAGAATAAGGTTGATCAGGTCGTATGATAGAAAAATAGTTCTTGTCAATTTAAAAGTATGCGCATTTACCAATGAAATCTGTAACAACGGAATCCAGACTAATAACAACCATGTAAATAATTACAAGGTGATCTTTAGTCAGAAACCAGATATGTTGTTATCCAATCGGGTAGATAGGATCCACGATTATTTATGGTCAATTCGAAAGAGTAGAACGTACTTATTCAAAAGCAGAAGAGTTGGGTATAGATTCATTTAAACCCATCAAAAAGATGGTCCTTATTCAAACACAACTCATCAGGATATTCGAGATATAAAAGATGATTATTATTTTAGTTTAGAAGAGTTCTTTCAGTTTTATTTTATCTAATAAATCAACCCTAAGTCTTTTCTCATTAATTACTGATTGTCCACACCGTGGTCATCACCGTGGTTATCACCGTGGTTATCACCGTGGTCATCACCGTGGTTATCACCGTGGTTATCACCGTGGTTATCACCGTGGTTATCACCGTGGTCATCACCGTGGTCATCACCGTGGTTATCACCGTGGTCATACCGTGGTCATCACCGTGGTTATCACCGTGGTCATACCGTGGTCATACCGTGGTCATCACCGTGGTCATACCGTGGTCATACCGTGGTCATCACCGTGGTTATCACCGTGGTCATACCGTGGTCATCACCGTGGTCATCACCGTGGTCATCACCGTGGTCATCACCGTGGTCATACCGTGGTCATCACCGTGGTCATCACCGTGGTCATACCGTGGTCATCACCGTGGTTGTCACCGTGGTTATCACCGTGGTTATCACCGTGGTCATCACCGTGGTTATCACCGTGGTTATCACCGTGGTCATCACCGTGGTCATCACCGTGGTCATCACCATGGTTATCACCGTGGTCATCACCGTGGTTATCACCGTGGTCATCACCGTGGTTATCACCGTGGTCATCACCGTGGTTATCACCGTGGTTATCACCGTGGTCATACCGTGGTCATACCGTGGTCATCACCGTGGTTATCACCGTGGTTATCACCGTGGTCATACCGTGGTCATCACCGTGGTTATCACCGTGGTCATACCGTGGTCATCACCGTGGTCATCACCGTGGTCATCACCGTGGTTGTCACCGTGGTCATACCGTGGTCATCACCGTGGTTGTCACCGTGGTTATCACCATGGTCATACCGTGGTTATCACCGTGGTCATCACCGTGGTCATCACCGTGGTCATCACCGTGGTCATACCGTGGTCATCACCGTGGTCATCACCGTGGTCATACTGTGGTCATCACCGTGGTCATCACCGTCGTCATCACTGTGGTTTTTTTGTTAACCAATCAAAGTCTCAATTTACTTATTTTCTTCTCTTCATAAAAAGACTCTTTTGTTCTCTTCATAAAAAAAATCATGGTTTTTATCAGTCGCAATCACGCGCTTTGCATTTATTATCAACTAAAGTTCAATGAAGAAAACAGTGTTAAAGCTTTAGAAAAGTTTCAGGCGTTAAGCGATGAACACGAAGTATGCTATTTAACTGATCCCGCAATTCCCGTACTTGCATCTAAAATACAAATTTCAAAGTATTCGTTTTCCTTTCACACGTACAAGTCCTGTGATAATATAGTCAGCGATACCTGTAAGGATGCAACAAGCATCTTAACAAAAGGGGCTTAAATGAAGTTACTTAATGCTCTTAATTTTTATTTATTTTTCCATTTTTTGCCATTTATCTTCTGAAAATAAAGAAATTGATTAAATAAAGTTGCGACATCAAACACGAATACTCAATATATAAAATAAAAACCAGTATGTGATCAGACTAGCTGACTATCGAAAAAAGTTATCTTTATTCACAGTTATAAAAACATCAAGCTTTATCACATTGTGATGAAGATAAACTGCAGATTATGCTGTCATGAAAAAAGGAGTGCATCAATTCAAGAGGGTATTCATAAAATAATTTATTAAGCAATGTTATATTTTCATGATGATCTTTGTATCGGTCGTGTTCTGCAATCGAACTTCTTTATCGCGTTTTGGTCTTGAAGCAACACCTCTGTTTCATAAATTTCTACTTCAGATGTGATAGGGAGTCTATCAATTATTATTTTCGTAATATTTCTTTGCTTGCTAACATAATAGATCAATCAGGTGTCAATTTATCTAATATTTATTTGCTATTTACCTGAGAAACTCTTTCAAATCTTCAACGTTTGTTGATAAACCTGCGTAATCCAGGGCGACCAATATTACTTCTTTTTTTGTGGAATTTAAGAACTCAATAAAATCTAAAACGCAGAATATCTTAATTCAAGTTTATCTTCAACATATATTGCCTATTACCTATTGTAGATCCATCTGTTCCTTCTATATTGTTCTCATTGATATCACGTTCATGAAAGGGTTGATTAGCAGTGGAAGTTTTTGAAACAAAGACTTTATCCACCAGAGACCGACTTTTTAATTTTTCAACCATCCTTCTTAACAGTTTTGTCCTATTTTCTTCATTTTTATCACCAGGTGATTTTCGGGCGTATCCAATTATCTCTAAGCCTAATTCTTTCTGTGCCTTTAAAAATCCTTGGTATTTTTTATTGTATTCCAGTATATTATTTAGCACATTTACTACAAATAAACAGTCAATAAGGAAGTCGGAACAAAACACCTTCATTTTACCTTGGTATTTATCTTGTAAGACATAAATATTCCAATATCGTATATAAGAGCCAGTTTCACCTTTGGATCTTTTTTGTGAGGATCCATTTGCCATAAAGTTTAATTTGTTTTTTCCACTAAACGAGCTGAAACTGTTCAATGTTTTCTTGTTGAAATATGTTGAATATTGTAACATGTTAGCAAAAATATCTGAGAGTGATACTATTTTTAAAGTATAGATATCATCAAGAACAGGTTCAATAGAGTATACTTCATTTATAAATTTTAAAACTTGGGCTTTTGTTTCTAATTAATTTAAATCGCAAATTAGTGAAATTATCACAATTAAAAACCCAAAATCATACCAAGTTTTGTTACAGATTCATTTGAAACGTTTTCTATTGGCACTTCTTCAGTGAAATATTCCTTGAACAAAAAGGAACTACCATATAGTCTCGTTTTCAACACAAGTACGGGAATAGCGGGATCAGTTAAATAGCATACTTCGTGTTCATCGCTTAACGGCTGAAACTTTTCTAAAGCTTTAACACTGTTTTCTTCATTGAACTTTAGTTGATAATAAATGCAAAGTGCGTGATTGCGACTGATAAAAACCATGATTTTTTTTATGAGAGTTTTTTTTATGAAGAGAAGAAAATAAGTAAATTGAGACTTTGATTGGTTAACAAAAAAACCACGGTGATGACCACGGTGATGACCACGGTGATGACCACGGTGATGACGACGGTGATGACGACGGTATGACGACGGTATGACCACGGTGATGACCACGGTGATGACCACGGTGATGACCACGGTGATGACCACGGTGATAACCACGGTATGACCACGGTGATAACTATAGATATGCGACATATTTTTTTTGAAAAGCACGACACTATTTTTCTGAATTGTGCGACACTCTTTTTTTTTTTTTTTTTTTTTTAAATTGTTTTTATTTTTGCTCCGTGTAGACCAAGAAATGGCTTAGTCAAGAGGCCGACACTCTTTTCTAAAAACATACGACACTGTTTTTTTTAAAAGTGCGACACTTTAATTTTTTTTCTTGCGACATCGTTTTGGCAAAAGGTGTAATACAATAATTGCTTATAAGATATGGTTCATCATCAATATACTCACTTGATAATTGTGCAATGGAGGTTTATATCAAAAGTATAATAAGCTAGTTTATCCAGGAATATGAAATATTTTATTGCTCTAAGATAATTTCGGAACATGATGCGATGTGTATATAAGGTGAAAAATCTATATTCATCACCATTTCCATAACTGTTACAGTGATAATATAGAAGTGTTCTTAATCAATTACTCCAAACAAATTAAACGCTATACTTATATCTACTTTTTTTCTGTCTTCGAAAGAAAATTGGTGTTACAGTGAATTCTGAAATTACTTTTGAGATATGTTGCTACACATTTCATTAGAGATCAATATCACTAGTTTTTATCATTCTTAAAACAAAATCAATTTTCCCAATAATAGCTTTAACCGACAGGTTAATCATGTATGTTGCATCAATTTACTCGACATAATATACATTCGATTTCATAAAGAAGAATATGTCTTATATAATACAACGCTTCATGTTGTTCTTATAAATTGATAGTGTATTACAAGAAAGCTTTGAAAATAGATGATGGCATGTCAAGTTTCACATTGTATTATTTTTTTGCATGCTTACAGATTTGAAAACTTTCAGAAAAAAAAAGATGTCAATAGAATATTGTTTCCGTATAAGGGCAATAAGTTATTTTGTGTTTTTTTTTAAAAAAAAACTATATTTTATTAGGCTCATTACTTCATATCTGTCAACAGTTTTCTTTTGATAAACGTGAAAAGAAAAGGTGTTTTGTGACTAGAGTTGGTGACACATGTAAATTTCTGGGAGATCCAGAATTAGTATGGTGCAGAATATGGTTCCCCGCTAATTTCTAAACTTCAAACCATTCTTCATGTGAAACAGAGACACGCTGTTATTAAAAGCTTCCAAGATACAAAAAAAAAAAAGTGATTGTCTGAATATGTATTATCTTTATGGCACAAGTATTTTAATGACTAACCGGCTATATTTGGTGAATCAAAGGTGATCTGATTTATTTGAACAGAAAACGAAGATGTCAACAACAATGCGCAATATAATATCTAATTCCCATTGTACAACCTGGATTTGTTCCATAAGAACATGAAAAAGAATCTTTCGTGCGCCAATAAGAGAAGATATGAATGTCATTTTTTTTTTTTTTGTTCTTCAGATCGATTCATACTGAAAGAACCTTTTTTTTTTTACGTTTAAAAAACGAAATACGTGGGTACATAGACTTCAACATACTGAGCTTTAAAAACAACTCTCAATGTCAATTAAATATTTACTGAGTAAAAGATTATGGAGTACAACAACATCTCCCATGATCTTGACCAATAATAAAAATTTTATCAAATTTGGGAGTTTTAATAATATAGAGAGTATTATTTTTATATATACCTAGGGAGTATTATTTGTTATACCTTTGGAGTTTCAATAAATATCAATTGTCAAACTGCAGAATATGCCTTCTATCAAGTAACTCTTTTCTTCATAACATCATCGAAAATCCGACTTTTTAAAATGGAAAAAGTTTCCAATAGACGAATCAACTTTTGATGGTATGTTGAGAACAATGAGAAAGAAAAAAATCTCTATAAAGTGTTAGCTTCTTTTTAACAACCAGAAAAGTGTTAGCGTCATTTTACAGAAAAGCTGAGGTTATACGACAATGACGTCAATTCAGGTGCACTCCGATTCATCTCTCCACTGTTTCTCTTGCTGTTGTCCGAACCGAACTAATATTGAATTCTGCAAAGAAAAAAAAAATGTGTTACAAAAAATACACCCGACTTTTTCTTTAATAGTGTCAACGAATTACACTGTTTAGAAAAACCTAATTAGGGACAATCAGAAAAAAAAAAAGGCATTTACAAGAAGAAAACTATTGCAACTTCTGTAAAGCCTCCTTCCAAATTTAGGAATGCCATCAGAATCAATTTTTTACTGTCATGACATACTTCACAAGTAATTCTCCAATCATTTTTGACTGGCCGGAGTTCACCCAGCTTTTTGTTGTATGAGATTGCTTCGTAACTGACTTTTTTTTCGGTGCTTCATTATTTTAAGGAACAGTTATCTGCTTTGTGTTACGTCTTTTTGATTGATCCAGAGTAACTCAATGTTTAGCAAGTTAAAAAAAAAAAAAAAAAAAAAAAAAAAAAAAAAAGTATATATGTAGAGCCTAATTTAAATACAATTTAACTGTTTTTTTTTTTACAAATCCCATCCTTTTTTTATTTTCTTTTTTATACAACACACTTTATATAAATATATAATTAAGAAAAATTTAAAAAGAATGATATCTAATCAAAAGAATTACTTTTGGTTCGCATCTTTTTTCATTGCATTTTTACCATTATTGGTAAACGCAACTCCTGCTTTTAATACAGGTAAAAACAAAAACCCATTACAAGATTGAAAAAGGAAACTGTATTGACACATTATTTTTTATTTAGTCAACAGCCATCAAGCAAACGGCCAAGTCTGCGCTTTACCTACATATAATGCATATCCTTGTCCCGCACTTTGTGTTCGAGATATTCAACAATGTCCTGAAACCGTCCGACCCTCATGTCCTGCTGGTCAAACATACTGTGTCGACGGTGAATGTCGTGATTCATGTCCTACTGATCTCTCCTCTAAATGTTCTTGTCCCGGTGCTCCCGCCTTAGAATTCAACGATATCTACCCTTGTAACGATAATGCTTTTGTCAATGTTGAAAACTTTGACGCTTCCAAAAAGCTTGTTCAAACCGGTGAAGTCTGCTCTAATTATCTCGGTATTGGTAACGTATCTGATTGGAATCCTAGCCCTGAATCTATCATGTGGAGTCAATGTCCTACCCCTTATTATGGTGAACTCAACTTTTATGAGCCTGTCTTTATTGCCCTTTGGGCTTTTTATGGTTCTTGTGTCTTTTTCCTTGGTACTTGGACTTTATACAAATTCCTCAAAGAAAAGGTCATCAAGGCTCGTTATCGCCCTGTTGAATTAAAGCATGATGATTATGTAGATGAAAAGAAGGAAACGAGTAGTAAGTTATCCAGTGCGGGTGATTCTAGTGATTCGATCAATTCTGATAATCAAGATGGTATGGTGATTAAGGCTTATAAGCGTGACTACTATGGTTCTCTTGTCTATATCTTCTATTTATTACAAACTTTGGGTATGGTAGCCTACATGATTTTGATGACATATGATTATTATCAAGATTATTATTTCTTCCGTGGTTTTGCTCTTGTACAAGGCAGTACCTTTATTGGTATGTGGTACGTCTTCTTTATCTGGTTTGGTGTCCTTACTATCTTCAAGGACCGTCTTTTCAATTTCTTCCGTATTCAATGTACTTATGATCAAGGGCAATATGTTCAAATTGAGCGTAATGAACCTGATATTATTTTCCAAGAAGATAATGATAAATTGATGGCTTTTGTTCGTGAACTTGAAAAGAGAGTCAAGCATATGTTTCTTCTTGATATTGTTGTCAACACCTCTCCTTTACAAACAACCGGTAAAGGAACAAAATACTTTATCTATCAATGTACTCGTTTTGTCTATCACCCTGAAACCCAACTCTTCAAACCTCATTCTTTTGAACTCGGCCAAACCAACAGTGAGCTTGCTCAATTACATGCTGGTTTAACTACCGTTGAAGCAAATGAACGTGAAGAATTAATTGGACCCAACTTTATTCAAGTCTATGTTCCTAGTATCCCTATGGCTATTCTTCGTGAATTCGCCACCTTTTTCTATATCTATCAATTTACTGCACTTTGGTTATTTTATTACTTTGCTTATTGGCAAGTAGGTATTGCAGATACTGCTGTTATTCTTGTTTCTGCGGCAGTCAAAGTTTATGTTCGTCTCAAGTCTGAAATTCGTATCAAGAAGATGGCAGAATTTACTGATAACATTCAAATTCTTCGTGATGGTCAATGGATGGAAGCCTCCACCTCGGCTTTAGTTCCTGGTGATGTATTTGAAGTAATGGAAGGAAAGACAGCACCCTGTGATGCTGTTGTATTGACAGGTAATATTGTTGCAGATGAAAGTTCATTGACTGGTGAACCTTTACCTATCCGTAAGTTCCCTATTCGTAAGAATGATCCTATGGCTTATGATAGTATGGGTGCTGGTAAGATTTCTACTATTTTCGCTGGTACAATTATCTCTCAAGCTCAACGTACTGAACATGATACACCTGTCACTGCTTTGGTCATGAATACCGGTACAGCTACTGATAAAGGTGAATTGGTCAAGAAGATTCTTTTCCCTACTCGTGTCTCTTTTATCTTTGATGAACAAATTAAAATTGTCATCTTGATCTTACTCTGTTGTGGTTTGGTTTGTCTTGGTTTGGCTATTTGGCTTTATGCTAGTGGTACAAGTGCTTGGTTCTATGCTATGTTTGCTATTTGTCAATTAGTCTCTCCTTTACTTCCTGCTGCTCTTGTTGTAGGTCAATCTGTTGCTGCTGGTCGTTTAAGAAAACAAAATATCTTTTGTGTTGATCTTCCTCGTATTTTGATGGCAGGCAAAGGTAAAAAAAAAAAAAAAAAAAAAAAAAAAAAAAAAAAAAAAAAAGGCCATATATATATCAAGTTTTTATTTATTTAATACTCATCCTTCTATTTTTTTTTCCCCCTTACAGTCCAAATTTTCTGTTTTGATAAGACTGGTACATTGACTAAAGAGGGTCTTGAATTTTATGGTGCTAAACCAATTACTGCTATTGACCAAATTGTTGAACAAAGAACCAATGGAACTGAACCTCAATTTGATAACCATATTGAAGCGATCGAAAATATCCCTAGATTAATGCAAATTGCTATTGCTACCTGTCACGCAGTTACTATCTTGAACGGTCAATTCATTGGTAACCCAGTCGATATCGAAATGTTCCGTTCCTCCAAGTGGAAATTAAGTGATGTTCCTGATGATGAATCATATGTTGATACTTTAACACCACCTATGGAATTACCTGGTCAAGTCAATACACCAGTCCATGTCTTGAAACGTTTTGAATTTGTTCATGCTAGAATGTCCATGTCAGTTGCTGTACTTGATACACACACGAATAAGGTTCATATCTTTGTCAAGGGTGCTTATGAAAAGATCAAGGATTTATGTACACCCCATTCTTTACCTGCTGATTATGATTCTGCTACTGCTGGTTTAGCACGTCAAGGTTGTTACGTTCTTGCTCTTGCTCATCGTGAACTTCATCTTGATCAAATCGGTGGTATTGAAGGATTTAATAACTGGACTCGTGATCAAATGGAAGAAGAAATTAATTTTGCAGGTTTAATCATTTTCAAGAATCAATTGAAGGAAGATACGACAGAAAATATTTTGGAATTAAAGCGGGGAGCTACACGTACTGTCATGATTACTGGTGATACAGCTTTAACTGGTGTTTATGTCGGTCGTCAATGTGGTATGGTTCAAGAAGGTGCTCGTGTTCTCTTGGGAGATGTAGATAAGACAATGAACCGTATTATTTGGACTGATGTGGATGAACCTGACACTTTCCCTGATGTCAATGTTGATGAAGTACTTATGAATCAAGCGCATACGCCTTGTGAGTTGGCAGTTACTGGTAAAGCATTTGACTGGCTTGTTGAAAATGATTTGATGAGAAAATACCTTTTGGACACGCGTGTATTTGCTCGTATGACACCTAACGGTAAGGTCAAATGTATTCAACTTCATATGGAACGCGGTATTACTGCAATGACGGGTGATGGTGGTAACGATTGTGGTGCTCTTCGTGCTGCTCATGTTGGTATTGCCATGTCTGATGCTGAAGCTTCTATTGTGTCTCCATTCAGTACTAGCAATCGTAGTGTACGTTCTTGTGTTGAATTGATTCGTCAAGGTCGTGGTGCTCTTGCCACTTCAATTACTGGTTATAAATATCTTATTATGTATGGTCAAGTCATGATGATGTTGAAGATCTTTACTTTCTATTTCAGTGTAACTGTTTCTCAAAACGTCTGGATTTTCATTGATGTCTTTATTACTGTCTTGTTGACTTGGGCTGTTTCTCAATCTCAAGCTGCTACTCGTCTTGAACCTATTCGTCCTACTGCTCGTTTGTTAGGCCCTCAAACTCTTGCTTCTGGTATGGGTTTGGTTCTTATTAACTGGTTATTCTTGATCGGTGCCTTTTCTTTCCTTTATCAACAAGGTAAGATTATAAACACACTTTGAAAAAAAAAAAAAAAAAAAAAACTAACATCCTTACTTTTTATATAGAATGGTTCCGTTGTAATGAATTCGATTCAGCTGCTGTTGATATTTCCAAGTGGTGGCTATTAGCAGATAATTATGAAGCCGAAGTACTTGCTCTTGTTTGTCTTTTCCAATTTATTAATAATGCAGCCGTATTCAATTATGGTTACAAGTTCCGTCAAGCATTCTGGAAGAACTATGTGTTAGTTTTCCTTTGGGCTTTATATCTTGCTGTTGTTTCTCATTGGTTATTAGCCGATCCTAACAAATTTGGTTGTATGATGCGTTTCCAATGTGGTACTAAAGAAGTTTTGGCACAAATGGGTTACCCCAACACACCTGATGTTGAAGCTTATAATACGCCTCTTGGTCATAACGTAACCCCTGTTGATTTCCGTTGGAAGTTATGGGCTTTATGTATAGCGAATTGTTTAGTAGCTCTCGCTTATGAGAAGCTCGTTGTACTTGGTCCAGTCCATGCTTACTTGGCTAGAAAGTATCCTGTCAAAAGATTGCATATCAAGAATTAGATCTTCTCTTCTTTCTTTCTTTTTTTTTTTTGCAAATGTAAATACGTACATAATCACTCCCCCTCCCCCCCCCCAAATCCTATTATTTATATCCAAACCTTTTTTTTTAAAAAATAATTTTCTATTCACTTAAATAAATTATCTTTATAATATTTAATTCAGTCATTTTACTTTTAACTTAAAATATGAAGAGAAACTAAAGTAGAAGAGTGTGTGGTATTTGAATTTTACTGTTAGAACAAATGCATAAATGAAAGGGGGGAGGGGGTTTGAATGGTAAGAGTAAAATGGATATCATTGTATACAAGGACAGAAATAAAAAGATTGCTCAAGTATATCTGTTATCAAGCAGCTAAAAAAAAAAACAAGGAAACAGAGAGGAATATAAAGACGCAAGATTTATTTTTTACTTGTTCTAAAAAAAAAGGGGGAGGGGGAGGGTTAAATCATTAACTATTTTGCATTTATAGAACCTATCACAATACCTTCTTTTTTTTGAACTGTTTACAGGTGGCTTGTTTTCTCTTTTAACAGTTATAATAGTAGGCTCTTCATCATCTGTTCCGAAATGGGAATTGTTATCATTATCATCAACTGAATTTGAGTCAACAGAAGATGCATGCGCTTCTTGATCATCATCATCAACATTATTAGTCTATCCAGTTATTAATAGGTATGCAATTGATACATAAAAAAAAAAAAAAAAGAAAACTGATCCTCACCTTTATCCGAGTTGCATTAGGATAACGTGATCTTACCAATATATTTGCAGCCCAGCTATCGATACATCTGTCTAAATCGATATTTGACCTCTTTGCTAATAATTCCAAAGACCTATAACATTCAGCTTTTAAATAATCAGGGATGTTTTTCCAGTTACAGGTATCTTCAGATAAATTCAATGCTTTAATTTTGGCTATCAATTGGATAGTAATAATTCTGGTATACGAGTTTAATTTGAGAACAATCTCTTGACACATATTCTTTTTTCTGTTTCTTTCTGAAGCATTATCATCTGGTTTGATCCTCAAATCGGCCCGGGTCTGAAAAATGAAATCTTCAATGTAAGCTACCTTTCGATACCTTTTTTCTTTCTGTCTGGGTTTGGGAATCGTTCTGTCGTTTGGAAGGAGTAGAGAAGGGATGTCTGGATGATTCAAAGCTCTGTGAGGGTCTAATACAAACTAAAGCGTTAATATCAAAAAAAAAAAAAATTATGGCTATTACCTGTAGCATTATTAGCACTGCTTTGTTCTATACCTGTAGTATTATTAGCACTGCTTTGTTCTATACCTGTAGTATTATTAGCACTACTTTGTTCGTCAATAATTTTTTGCAACATAAAAGTGAGGTTGTCAAGTTTCTCTTCCATTCTTCTCATGTCGGATTTTATGCTATTGACAGCAACTTCAGATCTTACAGTAGAATTGTATATGGTATTAAGGTTAGCCATTTGCGCAATATATATGTAAAAAAGAGAAAGAAGGAAAAAAATGATTCTTTTTCACGCGTTTTTATGAAACGATTAATGCAAAAGTATCTACACAACCAAAAAAAATAGCAGTCAAAAGAAAAAAAAAACAGATCTGATTGTTACTGAAATTTTATAACTTTTACTACTGTTCGCTTCGGTTCAAGAAGGAACTGGATTTTGTTGAGAAATCAGTATTGAATTGACTGATTACAGAGTTGAATTCGGGAAATGTTTGGGAAGAAAGGACGGGTCGCAAGACCCAAGAGAGAGAGAGAGAGAGAGAGAGAGGTTATATGGTAGAGTTTCCATGAATTTTCTGTTTCCAAGTACCTTCTCGTATCTTGGATGAACCTTTATTGAGAAGCCGATGTCAGTTTTATGCTCCCCAATAAACATAACTAAATGTTTTGTGTTCATTGAACTTTTTCACATCTACTACTCGTTCTTTTGTACCAATATACAAGGTACACATGTAAAACATTTAAAGGCTTTTTAGTTCAAAGAAAAGTAGTTAGGATCAACGACTTTATTTTGCATGATTTTAATCTGTCAATGAAGTAAAAAACTCATTCAAAAAAAACTTTATTATTATTTAGTTTATTCGTAACTAGTTATATATCTATCATCACGTAATTTTCTTCATAAAAAAAGTAAATCTTATGTTCTATAGTGATGTTAGTACTTGATAGCCAAAAAAAAAACAATGACGATCAAAACATAAATACGTAATATGTCATTGTTAATGAAGGAACAAATTTTATGTATGCCGAGTAATGTAGTTAGAAAAAAAAAAAAAGCTTTTATTTGAGATCATGTTTTACTTTGTAAGACCAGCACCATTATACATATTGCTGCATTCATGACACTTGTAATAAACAGACTATATATCACAGGGAAAAAAAAAAGGGTTATTAGGTTTTATCACAAGAAAAAAGAAAATCAAACTTACAACAAGAGTGTCAACACCTCTTCTATCATATTTATGAGCTGCACAACCTACAAACATTCTCTCTCCTTTACATAAGGAACAATAAAGATTGACCTGTCGTGTAAAGCCGTATTCTAACGCATCTTCTTCGTCTGGAGTCATGATAGCAGGACGAAGCGCAATTGAGATCTTGTCAAGAAGACTTGTTGCACATTTGGGATTCATATTTTAGTGATGATGATATGATATATAAAATAGAGAAAATGAAAGATGCTTTTTTTTTTTAAAAAAAAAACGTTTTATATATAGGAATAAATAACAATGGATTCTTCTTTTGATAACACAAAATGATTCACTTCATCTCATATTGTTGTCAGATCTACATACAATCAAGAACTTGGAATTATTTGTACAAGTAATAAATTGTTGTCATACATGTAGATATTGAACGAAAATTCTATCATAAGTAAAAAAATAAGATCCGCATAAAAAAAATGTTTCTGGGAAATGGAAAACTTTTTTTTTTCCTATCAAGCAGTACATAGTATAATAGCTATATATCAAATTTATCATCAGTCTACTATATCATTACGAGAAAATGATGATATAATTAAACAAAGATCTTGATTTTTCTAACCCAGTACCATGTATAATAGTGAATTCTATTTTCTGATCGTTTCAGTGTATAGTACAATTCATTACTTTTGTATTCTTTTATTTTATTGATTTAATATCAAGTTATATTACCATAATGTTTGCAATTGCAGCGCTCAAAAAAAAAATCAGTGAATGGACTGGTTTGAAAAAAGAGTTATGAATTAACCAATAAGGGGAAAAAAGAAAAAGGAAAGAGGCTGATATATGCACATTTAGTTTTACTTTATGATTGGTTAAAGACGATGAAAATTTTTTTCACAGCCTTTTTTTTTTTTTTTTTGAAAAAAGAATGGAATTGATATTCCGAATAACGTTTATAAATTTGCAGTTTTTTTTTTCTTCTTCTTTTTTTGCCCTTTTTGTTAAACTATAACTCTTTTTATTTAACAAAAATGTCTTATCGTCAAGGTGGTATCTGTTACAAGTGTGGTGAACGCAAGTAGAAATTCCAATTTTTTTTTTATTTTTTATATATACTATGTTTCTTTTCTTTTGAGTATATGCTATAAAGAAAACTAGAAAGGTTAAGAAAAGAAAAGAAAAAAAAAAGGGGTAAAGGCGCGTTTTTTTTTTCTTAAACTTTTTAGTTTTCATAACGTATATACTCTATTGGATCTTGTTTTGAATTAGTAACTTTTTTTTTCTTAAAAGTCAATTGACTTGATGAAGAAAAAGAAACTAGTTCGACTTGGTCTTTCTCTCTTTTTTTTTTTTTCATAGGTAGTGGGTACTCTTTTGACTTTGGGATGAAGAAAAAAAGTTTTTGTTAGGATCTAGATCTTGGGACCTTTCAAATCTTTTTTTTTTTTTTTTTTCAAAAAAAAAAGAGAGAAACTTACTGCCTTCCTTCTACTCCCAATTTTCTTGTTGTTTATTGCGTGTCAATAATAAATTATGAAGAGTGAAAAAAAAGGAGTAGTTTTTTTTTTTTTGATATACATTTATTCGTCAATTGACCTTTTTTTTTTATTTTTTTTCTTTGCCTGTGTGTAATTGACCATGAAAATTTGTGCTAACGATTTTTTTTTTAAACAGCCGGTCACCAAGCCAAGGATTGTTCCAAGACTGAATCCGTCTGTTACAACTGTCAACAAGAAGGTCATATGTCCAAGGACTGGTAAGTTTTTTTTTTTTTTTTTAATCAATTCATGTTATACATTGTGTATTCATATATCTTTTGAATTAGTTCCGAACCTCGTGCTGAGAAGCTCTGTTACAAGTGTCAACAAGCCGGTCACTTGGTAAGTTTTTTTTTTTTTTAAAAAAAAAAAAGTTTTTTTTTTGTGCAGTTTTGAATTAATTCAAAAAAAAAAAATAGTCTCGTGATTGTCCTGAAGGTTCTTCCAACGATGGACCCGCTTGTTATTCTTGCGGTAAGTCTGGTCATATGTCTCGTAACTGTCCCGAAGGTAGCAACAACCGTGGTTATAGCAACGACCGTAGCTACAACGACCGTGGTTACAGCAGTGCTCCCAGAGCTTGTTATGGTTGTGGTCAAACTGGCCATATGAGCCGTGATTGTCCCTCCGGTGGTAACGGTGGTCAATCTGCTCAAAAGTGTTATAACTGTGGTAACACTGGCCATATCTCCAGAGAATGTGATCAACCCGCTCAAGCCAAGACCTGTTACAAGTGTCAACAAACTGGTCACATCGTAAGTTTTTTTTTTTTTTTATGTAAACCTTTTTATATCCAACTAACTCTTATTCTTATATAAATAGTCTCGTGATTGTCCCTCTGAAGAGTAAATCATTTTATTCCCTTTCAGAAACAAACAAAACTCCCTCCCCCAAAAAAAAGACTCTATTCATAATTTCTCATATTACTCTTTTGAAGTTTTACCATTAAAATACATGTATAAATTTTTTTTTGAAAGCCCATATATTTAAGCTAAAAAAATTCTCTTTTTTTTCTTTTTCTTTTTTTTTTGCTCCTATTCTTAATAATAAAAAGGTCTTTACCAAACACATCTATCTACATCTTTCTCAATATTGAAAAAAATAACTTTGTTTGCAACGTCATCATTAGAAGGAAACGATTGAATATCCGATAAAATGTCTCCCCAGGCGCGCGGGGACTGGGGCTAATCCGCAACCCAGTAAATAAAAACATTCAGGTGCAAAAAAAGCCGAGATAATTTTTTTTTTTTCTTTTTACCACATAAACTTTTTTTTTTTGAATCAACATGTCTGCCTGGAAAGCCGCTGGTATCTCGTACGTATTTGACATTGAGAGAGTTACCAATTTTTTTTTATATCAAAAGAAAAGCAAAAACTAAAACGACGCAAACTTTGTTTCTTTTTTTTTATAATTCATTAGTTACCTCCAATACGCCAACATTTGTGCTCGTGCTGTTCGTAACTCCTTGAAGGACGATGTTCGTGCCGTTGCTCTCCGTCGTAACCAAAACAACCTCAAGTTCGCCAAGTGGGAGAATGGTGTTCAACAAGAACAAGTAAGGATTTTTTTTTTAAGTATTAAAAAAGTTTGAATAAGTGGAATTAACACTGGGATCCACTTTTTTTTTTTTTTTTTAGAAATTCGTTGTTCCCCCCAAGAACTAAATTTACAACCCGTTAGTGTGTTTCGATATATAAAAAAGAAAGACTTGATTCAATAAAAATTCAGCACACATATAATCAAAATCAAATAAAGCAATTATATACATACTATCTTTATTGTATTCTCGATAACAAAAAGACGCACCTTTCTCTCCTTTGAATGATTCAAATGTATACATTTTCTTTTCTTTTTCTTTTCTTTTTAACTTTATTTATTTTCATGGAATGGTATTTATGAGTGGGTTCTGTATGTACATATTTGTATGTATTGAGTGAGATGATGAGATAGAGAGTCTTTTTAATCAAGGGAAAATAAATCGAGTAAAGCATCATAGTTTGAGGTAGCTCTTACATCTTCTTTTACTTTACATCGTTTATAATATATGGGACAATCAAGAGAGACACACGGTACATCTGCGTATTCTGCGTCTTCTTGTACTGAGATAGCATCTAATGGTAAGATAGTACAACAGTCTTGACATGTCTTTAATATATTTAAATATTTCTCATGCGTTTGTCGTTGTCGGGTTGTTAACGTAAAGATGGCTTCATGAGGTTTTGATTGGCATTGCTCACAGATACCTATAAAAAAATATATATATATTATTAGTAGAGAACGCTCATAAGTTTTTGGTATTTATAACAAAGCAGTACTTGCCATGTTCTGTGATTTGACGACATACAGCACAATGTGAGCTTGCATAATATTGATCGATCCTTGTAATTCTTTGATTTTGTGGTTGATCTGCTCGTGCTAATGCTAAAGCGTCTGCTTTTAAGGATCGAGGCATCGTGTCATACCAAGACTCGATATCTAGTCATCAAGTTAATACGTTTCATATAATTTATGTTCATTAGTTTGTACTTTACCAATACCCATTAGGTTAAATACTCGACTCAAAGGTGGAATAATTTGCTTTCGAATATAATATTCTGCATCAAGTTTCAAAGTACTACGAAAAATACAATAGATTAATACAGTTATCAAGGATACAAATATATATATATATATATAGAACGTACTTATCAGCTAGTACGGCTTCAGGCGGAACGACTTTATCCTTCAACTTGGCTTTAGGACCACGATAAACAACAACATAGGGCACTCGTTCACCGTACTGTGGTTCTGCCCGTGTATCTATATCCATTTGAGCCTGAGCTATTTGAGCTCCATTCGGACCTCCACGACTTGAATAACTGCCCATTCTTACTTCCTTTGAGATAATAAACTCTTGTAACAAGATTCGATTCGATAAAATCTTTGTCCATTGATTATAAAGATATTCCTTTACTTCAGACATATCTTGTGTACGAAATAAAATCCTATTTAAAAAAAAAAAAAAAAAAAATTGAATTGGTATGTACAAATAACTGATAAGCAGGTATGTATCTTACTTTAAGGCTGATTCCAGAATCTTTTGAGTGGCAGCAATCCCATCTCTTCTCACAGTCTCAATACCTTTTGCCTCGAAAACAGGTTCTGTATCATTTTGATTTTCATACTTGAACCCAACATATCTTTTTTTCGTCAAGAGAACAGCAGGATGATAGACTTTCTCGAATTTAAGTTTAATGGGTGCAGGATTTTGTTTGGTAATCGTCTCTGCAATTTCGTTGCCCAAGATAAATGCTTCATCTTTGGACTTGCCGGGGAAATAGATGAATACACTATCTGTATCGCCATAGACTACACGAGCACCCCATTTCTTTGTTTCGTTGATTAATCGAATGGACTTTTAAAGATGGAGGGGGGGGGGTGGGTGGGTTGGTAAAATGAAACTAGATTACATGTATATACATATAAAAAAAAACTTACCTTTTCCAAGATTTCTCGGCCTGTTGAAACAATACTATCTCCTATTTCAACAGATGGCATTCTACCTGAAAATGATGCAGATGTATAACCATAGGTTACATTGGCTAATAATTTGAGTGTCATTTGCTTTGCATCCAGCATTCTTAAAAGGCCCTATATCAAACAAGTTAATAACAATACATATATATATATATATATTGAATGATACTTACAGAATCCTCTTTATAATCTTTCATAGCTCTCTTAATCATGACTCTGGTATCCAATAACTCAGATAACATTTTTGCTAATAAACTTTTTCTAATTTCCGGCTTGACGTACATAATACCATTAGGTGATACTACAAAAAAAAAAATTTGTTAGATACATACACAATAAAAAATAGAGACATACTTACTGTTAATATGGTCCTTTAATGTATCTAGAATACCATCTTGTAAATCAAACGAACTTCTTACACCGAAATTTGAAGGTTCTGAAAGATCTCTTACTCTTCCCAAACAAGTAGAATAACTATAATAAATAAAATCGTTAACTAGATACAAAAAATCAACCCAATTTTTTTGTTTTGTTTTTACTTTACCAGTAGTTGTATGCAATCATGACTGACGGATATAAACTTTGAAAATCCAAAACAACCAAGGGACTACTATAGAACTGAGAGATAGGCTCCATAATTAACGGTAAACATTCAAGCGAACGTTGAGAAGCCACTTGCTTTCGACTGGGCGTAATTAATACAAAGTTCTCTGGCTTGGCAATTCGAAACATGATTGATTCAACTTTAAATTGTGAGCCTCTTGACAGAACTGAATAAAAATCCACGCCAAAGACACGAGCTGATTCACTTGTACGAGTCACTACTTGTGAAGCGTCCAAGATATCCAAATTCATTTGGACTCGTTTCATGTAATATTTAAATAATCGATATTTTAATACAGAGGGTCCTTTTTGATACCAGGTTGTTAAAGTTTTATGCTTGTAGTGAGGTACTCTAATAAACATAAAAAAAAAAAAAAAAAGTTCAAAAAGTGATTTCAGTAAATTTTCGGTTCTTTTTTTTTTTTTTTTTTTTTGTACCTGTCATGTAATAAATGATAAACTACATTTTCAAATGTGTAACTGGTTAATGTCATTTCACTCTTCATTAACCTCCAAACATTCAATATATGTCGTCCGCATACTTTATAAACAGACGTCTTTTTATATCCCCATTGATCTTTTCTGATATCATCTGATGCAAGATAGACTCTAGCTAAATGATCCAACATATGAAATCCTGTTTATATGTCAGTTCAATATCACTTAAAAAAATCACCTTTTTCTTTTTTGTATTTTTACCTAATTCTGCTCCTCTTTCAATAAGGTAACCCCATGAAGCATTTTGTACTTCATATCCAACTAATATATCTGGATCAAGATGTCTTACTTTCTTAATTAAAAGAGAGAATAATTGTTCTTCTGTATCTACATAATCTATCGTGGCTCCTAATATATATATAGAAAAAAAAAGAAAGAATTATCAGAAAAAAAAAACACATCTACCCCTTGTATATGTGTATACTCTCTTACGTTCGCTAGTTAACCCAATTTTACTGATATCAAAAGCTTTGATAGCAATGACACCGACATGGTATCCTTCTTGAAATCCGTTTGAAGTGATACTTTGATCTTCGGTTTGTAAACACCAGAATATAACTTGGACAGGATCTTGTTTAGGATCCGGTAATAAATTTTCTCTTGTATTTACTGTGAGGGTTTTTTTTTTTTTTTTTTTTTTTTTTTTGAAATTACATATCAGAACCCAAAACATAGAAAAAAAAAAAAAAAAGAGAGATAAACTCACCATGTATTTCTAAACTAAAGTAATCAAGGTAATCTCTTATACGTTTTACTTTGTTTTGAGGTTTTGTTGGACTGAATTTAAAGTTATACGAATTATCCATCGTTGGCTCATCTAACTGTATATATATATATATATATACATATATTTGTCAGATTCTATATATTTCACAGAACGCTCAATGAAAAAAAAAAAAAAAAAAAAAATTACCATGGTGATAGAGTTTTGAATACGAATCTTTTTACGTAATTGATTCTCTTTTGCCCACTCACTTACTTGGTCAAACGAAGGAGGGCCTACAGCCGGTTCCCAAATTTTAATCGTAGTATTAACCGATCTAATTTTTTCTCGATTGACCTGAAATGTCGACTTAAATTCCTCAAGTGAGTTTATAGTACGGGTGGATAACCGAAATTCTTTTCCGGAAAAGACGGTTGGGTACCGAGGAACATCCGATGCTTTGCTATAGAAAGGTTCCTGGTAGATGATACTTTGTTTTGATACTTCCTCTTCTCGTAAGACAGGAGGTGAAGGATGGTAATTGAATTCATTTGAGGGCAAAGTTTTCGTTTGAATAGAATTATTATCAGGAGGAGAAGAAGAAGAAGAAGAAGCAGCAGCAGCAGCAGCAGCAGCAGCAGCAGCAGCAGGAAAAATGATTGTGTCTTGACTGATTTTTTTCTGGCTAGTGTTGTTTCGAGAAGTATTCCGTGAGCTCCTTTTAGTTCGTTTAGTACGGGGTACGGAGCCGGATGACTTTTTAGAGGAAGAACAACTACTGGTGTCGGATTGATGAGTACGAAAAAAAGAGACAGGCTTGTATCTTTGAGAGGAAGGAATGGAACGAAGAAGAGGCTCGTCACGAATAGGACTTGGAGAGTCATGACAAAAGAAACTCAAAGATTTCTTCTCTACTTTCCTGTCCTTCGCCGCTTCACTTTTAGATGTTTTGGCCTTTGTGCTTTCTCTTACAGCACGTACTGACTCGTTAGAGGATAGAGCTTGTTTTTGAACAGAGATACTTCTCTTTGGTTCCGTTGTTGTCGTCGTCGTCGTCGTCATTTTAGAGGAGGGGTTTCGAAACGTGTTTTCTAATTTACGGTACTTTTCTTTTATCAGGGCAGATTTAGATTTAGTAGGTTCAGAAGAAGATGTCGTAGACGGTTCTTCTACTTTTGGCTGAGCTACTACTTTTTTCGAGGATAATAAAGATGAACGTAAACGTAGTTTTCTTAGTTCTTTTCTATGGTGTTCCCATTGATCTTCGCTTGATCTTTTCTTTGGAGCTTCTTTCTCATCATTTGGACCATCCAGTTGATTTATAGTTCGTTTTCTTTGTGGCCAACGACTAAAAATATATAAAATAAATAAGTTAAAAAAAAAAGAGAGAGAGAGAGAGAAAAGAATACATTACACTGGATTAGGTGGTACGCTACTGATTTCGAACGACATATCTTCTATATCTTGATCTCCCAAAGTAACCTCTTTCTCCTCCTCTTCTTCATCATCATTCAAGTCATGAAAGATATCCTTTTTGGAAACAACAGTAGGTTGTTGATGAAGAATGGAATCAATGCGTTCAGACTCTTGTAAGAAATCAAGTTTACGAGGTTGATAAGATGTTTCATATTCAATTGTAGTTGTAGGGTATTTTTCATGTGTTTCCATCCATTTCGCTATCTCGTCATTGTTCATTGGATTTGATTGACTAAAGTAATCGTCTTCTTCTTCTTCTTCATCAAGTAAATCTTCTATGGGATCTTCTTGTATTTCTCGTTCATCAAGAAAGGATGGGTCTCGTATTAATGAGTTCAAGATAGATTTATCTAGTTTGGAAGGTAAATCCCATGTATTATATCGTGTGGGTGTAGCAGATACGTTGAATTGAGATGATTTAGTAGGTTGTGAACTTAAGGGAGGTGTAACGCATCTAGGAGTTAGGTTTCCATGAAATGCATCTTCTGATGTGGAAGGTAATCTTATTTCAGTTGATGATGATGATGCCACTTGACTAGAAGACTTGATATCATGCTCACAGTATTGACTTGATATCAATTTATTGCGTTGTTCTTTCCAGAGATGATATTCTTCAGGATAAAGAGCTTCGACAGCCTGAAAGACAGTCATGATATCAGACATCATGAATTTAGCGTCATTTTCTTGAGATGAGCAGTGTTGATTAAATGTATGCCCGTTCATCATTTTATCCATTAATTTTCTTAATGTGTTCTCAGCGTTCCAAGGTACATGAGGATTTCTTTCCTCTGTTTGAGCGAGGGGTGGAATTGGATCAGTCAATCCTCTTGTTTTACGACGACAGTCTTCATCTTTCCAAATACTCTCGAGAGATTTCACAAGTTTCTTTTTGGCTTCCTCTTCTGGGTTCGCAAGGGCTTCTTGTTGAATTGAAGTTTCAAGTTCTAAACTGGTATGAATATCTCGTTCAGTTAAATCGAGTCTGTTCAAGATGGACATGCCCGTGATATCTAATTCCAACTCACAGTAACTTTCACGAGGGATATTGGACGATTTCTGGTGATCGGGAACGGTCAAAGCAGTATAGATTGGATATGAATCGAGAAGATCCGCTTCAGATGAAGATTGTGAAGCGATAAAAGAAGATTTTGGATCATGTAATAAAGGAAGTCTGAATTGAGGCGGAGAGACAGGTTGTTGTTCATCGATGTGAAGCCAATCCATACCATACAAGTTATGATCCATCAAGAACTGAAGTTCAAAACTGATGTGAGCCTCAAACGGTTGAAAAGAGGTCTCCATGATTGCTTCAGATTGTAATAGATCCATGATTTGTTGCTTTTCGGTTGGATTGGCGATATAGATTTTCAAAAAGGATTGGTAGCCAACATGATACCCGTAAAAGGGTACACCTTTTACAAGTACAATGGCAACGATATGGTGATCCTTTTCAGCATGGGGTTTGGCAAGGTTCAGGGCTTCATTTAAACTAGTGCCGATTTGGAAAATATCTTTTTGGATTTGTTCGTTGTCGTAGTTAAGAGGTATTGTATAGGGTATGAAGAAATAGGGAAAGACCTTGTTTTGATCTCAATTAGTTTTTTTTTTTTTTTTTTTTTTATGACAAGTTGAAGAAGAAGTCTTCTCTCTCTTTCTTTTTTTTTTTTTTACCTGGTGAATGTGAAGACATATTTTTTGTCCTGCTAAAGTAGATCCGAATATACGAACAATAGGGACTTTCGTTAAGGTCTTTAGGCTGAATGGAGTATAATCACGATCGAATGGACCTGGTGAAGCCATGTAATAGTCCATGTTGATGATCCGTACAGAGATCGTCATGTTTTATTGGTAATTATGCAAAGCACAGCAATGAAAAAGAAAAAAAAAAGAGAGAGAGAGAGAAAAAGAGAGAAATGCGCAGTTAAAAAAAATTACAGGTACAATTGTAAACTAATCATATCCCAAGTTGTTTTATTCATAAATATATATATATATTTTTTCTTTTTTCTTTTAATCCTTCTTTTTCAAATCAAAGTCAAGACCAGCCTTTTCTCTTAAATCTACATATAAGAAAAGAAAAGAAATGAATAACAAAGCAAAAAAAAAAAAAAGAAAAAAAAAATACATAGTACTTACTTCCAACGACACTCGTTAAATCATAATTACCATGATCCTTCAAGACCTTTTCAGTATTTTGGAAAAAGATATCGGTAATTGGTAAAGAAGCACCAGAATCCTTTGCCAATTGCATGATATGTTTCAAATCCTTTTGAGCAGTTGTAATGGGGAAAGCAATTTGATCCTTATAAGTATTATTCAACATACGACCAGCATAAACACCTAATAAAGTATTGGGAAACACAGCATCCAATAACTCTTTAACCTTATCTTGTCCTACACCGGATGCCTCACCTAAGGTCATACCTTCAGCTACCATCTCAACCACCGAGGTAATGAAATAATTACCACAGAGTTTCAAACGTAATGATTCACCTACATCCTCTTCACCCAACTCAATCAGTTTCTTACCAATGACAGGGATCAAGAGTGGGATCACTTTGGCTCTTACTTCAGAATTTCCGCCTGCTAAAAGTACGGTCAAGTCGCCTGAGGCAGCCTTGATGGGTGGACCCATGACAGGACAAGCTAAATAGATGACGCCTTTTTCAAGTGCTTTCTTGGCATAGGTTTGTGCAAGTGTAGGGCTGATGGTGGATTGCTCGATCAAGATGGTACCGGACTTTAAATGAGGGAGAAGTGTATCCAAGGTTTGAGTTACGGCACTATCGTTTAATAAGCAACAAAAGATGAGGTCGGATGAGGAAGCGAGTTGTTCAAGTGAGCTGGCGACTTGGATTGGATGCGTCTTTTTCAAGTCTTCTGCACGGGATTGAGTACGGTTATAGGCTAATAAAGGTGGGTAGTGAAGTGAAGCGAGTTTGTTGGCGATATGACCTGCCATTGCGTTACCCATGGCGCCTAAACCGATATAAGCACATTGAAGAGACATTTTTTTTTAAAAGAAGTAATGGATTGAAAAGAGAGAGAGAGAGAGAGAGAGAGAGAAAAGAGAAAGTTGCTCATTATTTATATGACAAGTTTTTTTTGTTGTTGTTGTTGTTATAAAATGCCTGGGTATTTGTTTATACATGATAGAGTAAGGATTAATAATGGCTGACACAGAGCCTTTTTTTTTTTTTTTTTTTTTTTTTTTTTATTTATAAAAATATTACTAGTAATACAACATTTGACCAATCAAATGTTAAACGAAAGGGGAGGAGACAAAAAAAAAAAAAAGAGTTGTTTTTTTTTTCAAAGAGGTATATGGGAGAGAAGAAGAAGAAATGTAAAAAGAAAAAAGAAAAAGAAAAGGCATACAATAGAAAATAAAAGGTAGAATCATATAAAACCATCGCATAAAAAAGAAAAAAAGGAAAAAGTAAGAGATACATTATTACCAAGAGATGGAAATAATCATAATGATGTTATAAAATTATTAATGCTGTAAGAATTTGTTGTTGAAATGTATGCCATTGTTGTTGTTATTATTGTTGTTGTTGTTGTTTTACAATACACCTACACGAGATGATTTTTTACCAGTAACGAGACTTTTAAAACTTTTCCACATTTTACCAACGGTAGTTGCAGGTGGTACATCATTCATAACAGTAGCAGCAGCAGTAGCAGTGGTAGCAGAAGGTTTCTTATTGGATGGTACATCCTCTCTGGTCACAGTAGGAGTCGTCGTCGTTGTCGTTGTCGTTGTGGTAGTCGATCGCTTAAAAGAGAATAAAGAACGTTTTTTCTTTTCTGGTTTTGGAGGTGCTTCATTTGCAGAGGAGGTGGTAGGAAGTGATACGTTTCCTTCATCATTGGTACGCCACGTTTTTGGCATACTATTGACTATCCGTGCCGAAAACTTTTTGACTTCCGATTTTAAAGAAGTCTTTACGGCTGCTGCAGGATCTTTTGGAAGTGGTTTTGTAGCAGGAGGTTGTTGCTTTGGTTTCCAAATTGTTCTATTAGCAAATTCTGTAGCACGGGAAGTCAAAGAAGTAGCTTTTGATTTTGTTTGAGCTGGTTTAGTTACATTCATAGCGACTGGTTTAAATACAGGATCTGATTTTTTCTTGTTGTTACTGGTCATATTCATAGTCGCTCTAGAGTAGTTTGATGATGATTCGAATTGTCCAATCGTAGCACCCACCATACCCGTCGTAGTAGTACTCTTTTGTTGACTAGAGATGACTGGTGTAACTTGTTGAGATTGAAAACTGGCACGCTTCTTTGAGAACATATCCTTGATAGATTGCACAGTACCTTTTTTGATTTCTAAACGAGCTAATTTTGTATTGGTGTTATTATCAATAGAGGTTTGGGTATTTGAAGAATAAGTAGTATGTGTTGTATTATTAGTTTGTACACGACTTAATCGATTCGTATTGTTGTTACTCAGAGAATCCGGTAACTGAAAGAGGGATCTTATTGAGCGCACGGTGCCACGTTGTATTGTACTCAGTATAGAAGATTGATGACTGTAAGATGACTCGGTATCTACTGCTTTATTATTTGTGTGACTTGTGTTATAATCAGTGTACATTCTCGTGGATCCAACTGATGTCTTACTAGATTGAATAGAAGAAGAACGATTGAGAGAAGGAGAGACTCTGGCAACATCGCGCGGATCAGCTTCCGCTATAGGTAAGAAATGATCATCATTGTGAAACGGAAAAGCTAATGGTCTCGGACAAGAATAAACGAGATCTGGCTGACGAGGGGGTTGATTTCTTTTTGTCTTCTTTTTTTTTATTGGCTCAATATGACTACTACTACTTGCAGTAATAATGGATGCTGCTGCTGAAGAAGAAGTAAAATCGTCATTAAAATTCACCGTTTTTTTACTTGCATTTGTAATTGTACTGCTACTGCTTGTGACATGATAGGTGGGTGAAATAGGTGAAGAAGAAGAGGGTGTAGAAGAGGATGAAGTGTATCCACTATCTGCTCCTGATATTTCGGATTCTAATGAGGATCGTTTTTTATTTAATGTAAGTGTTGCTTTTGATTGAGAAGGACGAACAAGATACTGTTCGTGTCTAGAACTAGAAGAATGAAACATCAGACTCTTTTAAGCAGAAAAGAGAGAGAGAGAAAAAAAAAAAAAAAAAAAAAAAAAAAAGAAGAGTAAAGAGAGAGAGAGAGAGAGAGAAAAAAAAAGAGAAAAAAAAAGGGAAAAAAAAAATATTATTTATTTTACACCAACCAATATTTCTTATTTACTGTAACACAAATAAAAAGTATTAAACCACTATTTACTAACATTTTGGTTTAATAATATATTGTATTCCCCGGAACTCAATAACCTTAAAGAGAAAAGCTGCAAAAATTTAAAGGAGACAGGCCAAACTTAATGAAAATACAAGTAATATATGAAAAGAGCTTAAGAGCCCATATCTTTTTTTTTTTTTAAAAAAAAAGTATTCGCGCTTTTAATTCAATTGAAATGAATTTTGTTTAAAATTTCGGATTCGTCCGAACCTTCTCTTCTGTCTATATAGTCTCCAAGATGTAATATTTTAGCATGAAATACTAAAATACCCGTCCTATATTTTAAATTGATCGTAAGATTATGTAATATGTGTATATATAAATAATGACCTTTAATTATTGAACGATATAATAGCTCTTTTTTTTTTCTAACTATTCCGGATCGTAGTTTTTGTTAGATAGTAAAATGTAACAACTAAATATCCAAAAATGGTGTGTTACTATCTTGAGTTTTTGTGATTTTATCAAAGAAGACAAACTCTCATCCGACCTGTATTTACATTTTTCCTGTCACATTGTATGTGTAAACAAAAGGTTTTGATTTGTTATCACGGGGGGTAAAAAAAAAAAAAGGTATTCGTCACTTTTTTTTTTTTTGTATGCAAGATTATAATAAAGTTCTTCATTTAAGTGTGCTGTGTTGTGTTGTGTGTGTGTGTGTGTGTGTGTGTGAATAGAGGGGCTGTGAATAATGTATAGTTACTCACACATAGTACTGTACTCGACTTGCGCCTTTTTCATGGATCGGCAGGGTTGTACAATTATGTTAAAGAGAGAGAGAGAGAGAGAGAGAGAGAGAGAGAGAGAGAGTATATATTATACAAACTGTATCCTTTTTTTTATTTATTTAGAGGAAAAAAAAAGGAGGGGGTAACTTCATATCAAGATATACATGACTCAATACACAATAGAATTTTTTGCTTATTGTCATACCTGATACACTTTCAATCATACTATATAGTTTCTTTTTTTATAGCGTTACAAATACAATTGAACAAATTGGTTTCTCTCGGTGTGAATTAAGAAAAGGAATATTCCTATCAGCATGATTTTGATTTCTTCGTACATGTACACGGTTATATCATCCATTTTAGGGATAATTCATAAAGTATATCATCAGATACGTTTCTTTGTTTAATTATTTCGTTGTCATAAAAAAAAATATATATTATATATTGTTAAAATTCAAGCTGTACTATCTTTAGCATTCATAGCAAGTATCTTGTCAATTCTTTATAATTTACTGCAGTTATATATTAACTAGATATTGTTTCACTCATAAAAAAAAAAAAAAAAAAAACTTTCATTCTTTCTTTAAAGTAACAATCGGTATATATCTTTATTTGTAAAGTGGTGGGGTGATGAATTTACACACAGACAAGTTCTCTCTTTTTTTTTTTGTTACACTGTATAATACATATATATATATATATATCGAAATTGTTGTATATAAGTAGAGTCTAGAACTATTCAAGTTTAAAATATTTTTTTTTCTACCAATTGATCAATGCCGTGTACAAGTTCTTCTCAAGTGGAACATGGCATATGCTTTTTAGAGTGGGGGACCCTGAGAAATTGAGGGGGCTTTTTTTTTTTTTTTTTTTACTTACACCTAGAAAAAAGTGATGGGTAACTCCTTAAGTTCTTTACAGCTTATAAACAAGAGAAAGAGAGAGAACTTTAAAGGTTGAATATATATCTGGCTAGAATGTATTTTTTTTTAAACACGTTTGCTACTCACTTTTTTAGTATTACCTTGAAAAAAGTCATTTCAGAAAAAAATAATCGTATCACATAAAGATTAGCTTTGTAACCACATCCTTTAATATATTTTTATCAAATGAACTTGAAGACTTGAAAATGTTAGATAACATAAAAATCTATCACTCATAGACAACATGAGATTAATAAACTCTCTATTCATTTCTTTGTTTATTATTTGATTTTTTTTTTTTTCATTGTATGTATACGTATATAAAAGAAAATATTAAAAACACTTCATGATCTCCGGAGTGCTCGGAAGTAAAAAACACATGGTTGTTTCTTTTTCTCTCTCTTGTTTTTTTTAAGAGTCTTTATCGTCACAATTTTAACCTTGTGCGTTACACTTACACACACACACACACACACACACACACACGCTCACATATAATGCAGAAAGCCTTTATTTTATGACGAAATATCCTTTTTCCTTTCGCGAAAAAAGGAACTGATATAAAAAAAATTACAGTCTATAAATCAAAGAAACAAAATTTCCATTCAAAATAACATTAAATTAAGCTGTAAGGTTTGATATTGTGCGTTACGTAAAAAAAAAAACTTCGATGGAGGATTGACAAAATAAACAAAGGACACTGAAAGAGCCGTCAAATCCCTACTTTTTTTTTTTTTTTTTTACGCGCTATAAATAAACCCTGTACTTTTTACCTGCTTTTCATTCATTTTATATAAAAATAAAGCATCATTGTCTCTATAGCACTAATTGAACTTGTATGTATTATCAAAAGCATCCTATAACGATTTTATCAACTAGCTAAAAGGTCGGGCCGCACAAAATAATCTTTGACCTTTACAACTTTAAAAAAGTTTGGGCCACCTATGAGGCAACCAATAAAATTTGGGATATAAGTTTTGGGTTAATGCAATCATGTAGCAGAAAAATAACCCAGTTACATATTTGAAAATAAAAAGGCTCTTAGATAAACTAAAAGGAACTAATAGTATGATGAATAAAATTAAATTAGTTATTGTTCAATGAAGCAAGGGAATATGTGATAGATCCATAAAGAGATTTGTACAACATGATGATTACTGCAAGAGTTATATATGTAGACTTGAATTGTGTTTTTTAAAAGATGACTTTTGATAGAAGTATCCCAGTGGAGAATAATATCAGTACCTAAAATTGTTTTTTTTTTTTTGAAACTGTCTAAAAAGATAAGATAATGCAAGTGTAACCATTCCTTTTTTCTGTTAAAAACACCAGATAAATAATTTGTGTGGAAAGTTTTTTTTTTTTTATTTTTTTTCTAATAGTCGTAAATGGGGGGTTGAAATTTTATACGCGTCTTTCAGTAAAATGTAACACAATAAACTAACCATGAAAAAGCTGAAAAGCTGTACTGTTTATATAGGATGAGATCGATAAACAACTTTTGTTTCAAATGGCCTCCTTTGAATAAATAAATAATATAAATATAATTTTTCTTTTATAGAAGTTGATGTCATTCGTCTATCATATATATAGTTATTTATTCAATTCGTAAGCTTCCTTTTTTTTTTTTAAAAAAAGCCTTATTTTGGAATTACTTACGTCTGGATGCGTGTATTCAATTCATACAATTTGTATTATAGCTATTTGATATGTAAAATGTAACTATTCGTATGATTTCTATATAGTAATAGAAGTATATATGGGAAAATAAACATTTAATTAACTAAAAAAATTAAAGTTGGTCTAGATTGAAATTTTTTTTTATGTAAGAATAAAAAAAAAAAAAAAAAGATCACGTGCTTGACATCATACTGTCAAATATATAAAGCGATACTTTTTTTTTCACATCCTTTTTCCTCATCTTTACTTCCTACTTGAGAAAAGCCTTATAATGAACGAATCAACAATCTTCATTTTAAACAACATCACAACCCAAAAAGAACCAATTCTTTTCTTTTTGTTACAAGCATACTTCATAGCACTTGTCTGCTATGATTTCGAACTTGATTGTTGTACTAAAAAAGCCTTGCACGACTGCAAGGTTTGTTACAAGAAAAAGGTGTTACCCTTTGTTGCTAAAAAGCTGAAATTGCCCAGCAATGGTAAATATAAGATTTATTTTCGCTACTACTTTTTCGTGTATATTAACAACTCATATTTTTTTTTTTTTTTTTTTTTTTTTTTTAGAATGCTTTTTGTACGAAGAAGAACTTGTAGGAGAAGTTGTTGAAATTGAAAAGCATACTTTGGCTTTAAAAGATGATTTTGTTCAAAAAGAAAGTGAAGTTGCGTTGATGAAAACCAATTTGTTACAATGTAAAATCCAGGAGGAGGGATTGTATGAAGAAATTAAAGGTGCAGAGTACGAACTCAAAATGTCCCAAAAAGTTTTCGAGGATAGCAAGTACTCTCACTTTGTTGAAATTCAAAGATTAAAAGAAGAAAACAGATATTTAAAATCTGTTTTGTGCCAAGTAGAACAGCTGGCAGAAGAGTTAGCCGAAGCGCAAAACGATACGCTTGTTTAAATAAATCTTTCTTTTGTAATAAATTGTAAATATATTAAATCTAAATTGACCCATGGGTATTCAGTCTGCATTATTAAGGCAGTGTTAACAAGTCTTTAACTCTTTCAGCAACAATGATTGATTTTTTTTATAAGCCTTACATAATCCATATTTAATAAAATAACAATGACTTGGAAATCAGTATCGTATGAACAAAGTTTTGTGTTACTCATCCTGTTTAAAAACAGTACATATGTAGCATCTGAACGGCATACCATTTGTACATGACAAGAGTCTGGTTTCTAAAAAGCCTTTAAACCTTTTTTTTTTTCTTTGTTAGATACTAATCCTATCGATATGTATATTAGATTTTCTGTTAGATGGCATCTCATTAATCTGCAATATTTCTTTTTTTTTTTACAAGTACAGCATTTTGTAACGTAGTACGAGAGGTCGGATTCATATTTAAAATATTATACAAAAAAGCAGACACTTTAATGGGTTTGTTCTTTTTCCCATCTTTTAAAATTATCTATCGTTATGGGTGAAATATATAATCTTCATCAACATTCTCGATGTGTGACTATTTGTAAGAGCTGTTAATTTTCAATAAAAGAACAAACGGACTGATGCTGAATATTGTAATATAAATACAACCAGATTTAGGAAAGACCCATATTACTTTTGGAATAAATTTTACATCAAATAGAGCTTTCAAAAATACAAGTTATGAAGGCACGTATGTAGTTCCTTTTATTTATATATATATATATATACATCTTTCACAAAAGAGAGGAAAAAAAAAAAAAAAAAAAAAAAAAAAAAAAAAAAAAAAAAAAAAAAAAAAAAAAAAAAAAAACGATATCTAAGTAACTACTCATAGTAACGAAACAAGTATTATATACGATCAATCCAAATCGAAAATTTTATATTGGGGTGGAATACTTCCATTCTATTTGGGCCAACCGGATACCATAATCGTCGAAAATTTCTATGATAAAATATATTACTTATTCAAAAAAGATAGTGATACCTGGGACGAGGAAGATCAGTTTACATTAAAGGCGATATCAGATTTTATGCTTCTAAAAGCAAAGAATATGACTGAAGATAATGCGATGTCTGTCGAGAGCTTTGACGTATTACATTACGTCTTTGTCGTTCCTTCAGAATGGGAAACAGAAATTCAAGAAAAAATGATTCGACCGATCTTCATACAATCTGGTTTACTATCAAGAGATGATCATCCTGATAGACTTATATTTCTCTCTGATCTGGAATCGATTTTTTATTATACGCAAAATAGTACAATTGCCATCAAAAGAGGACCTACTAAATTGTTCATGGGGCGACAGAATATCCTGATGGTTAGACTTACGCCTGTTTACAATAATGTAGTATCAGTTGCACTTGATCTCATTGAGGCTCAACGTTCTTTATTTGGCTTGTCTGAATCCGTTTTCTTCCCAAGAGTAATGCAGTCGGACGGTCTTTTGGTGAAGACTGATGATCTTATAACCAGGTTGAAAGAGTATCTAGTAAAAAATCTTTTTCCTCAAAAGAATTATAACGCCAATGAACACAATGTGGTAGATATAGTCTTAAACTATATATATAATAGGATTGAGCATATCATGGTATGTATACTTAAAAAAAAAAAAAAAACGCTTTATATATATATATATACATAAAAGATGAAATTGAACATTAAAAATTATATTGGGGATAGGATGAATATAATGAAGATGAAAGCAAAAGATACATTGGACTAAATGTACCTTTTATCAAAGACACAGACGAATGGGAACTAAACGAGTTACAGACCGAATTTTTGAAAACAATCAGTATCTTTGACCTCTGTGCTGAATTAAGCGAAGGTATTCTTGAAACTATAAAAAATTTACTTGTGAATAATGTCAAGGAAAAATGTTCATGTTTTCTCATTGCAAATGAGTACACGAACCAGAAACACTTGGACCCACTTCTGTTTTCATGGTTACAAGCTATTTTGGAGTACACAACATTCTCTTTAAGCTACATCATTACTGTACCTGAAAATAAAAGTGAAATTGCTATATTTGACACTGATCAAATCCTTAAGGGTGCTGGAGTGTATGCCTTTGAAGTCATTCAAAACGCAGATATTTATGCGAGTCCTTGTATTTTACCGTATGAGGTGCCCACATCTTCATCCTCTGTATTTATAAATGCTGCACCGAACGCATTAATTCATATAGGTGTGTTGGTTATTGTGCATGTTTTAAATCTCATAAAATATATTAACAATTCTTATAGATATTTTGTTCGATTCCACTTTGATATCTTACTCAAGTTTAACCGATGATGGTGTTATTGATGATATAATAGAACATAGTTATTTTACTAAAAACATTGGGTAATATACCTATAGTATAGCTCTAGTGTACTAAATCTAACATATACATTCTTTTTTAGTTTGCCTCCTTTGGGATTGTTTTACAATTTTCGAAAAGCAGTGACCTTAAATATAGACAAACAGTAAGTGTTTTAAATAATAATAAATATTTTCTAAACAAACATGCTAAAAATAAGCCAGGTTTATATCAATTACAGAGAAATATTTATCAAATGATCTGAATTGTATCGCTTTACACGAACCTTCTGCTAAAAAATTAAAGGAGATGTCACTTGAATTTGAGGCTGTGATAAATACCAGCACATTTGCTTCAAAAGAAAATGTTATATCGACCCAACAAAATAAGTACATTTTATCATTTCTTCTCATGTATTTTGTTTATATAGACAATATCATATCAAGCAAATTATCCAATGAAAAAAAGAATGTTAATATTGGATATGTCATTTCAATTGAAAAGAAGTTATTAGATACTGTCATTGGAACGAAAGAAAATCTAAAACAAATGATATTTGAAAGTGGGATGGTTAAGAAGAACGAAAGCTCCAAGAAGTTAAAGATTATTACACAAGCAGAAGGAGTGTTAGCTAATATTCAAAGATCCTTAAAACTAGAACTTCCTATTAAATCTTGCGTCGTCTTGGTTAAGATACATCCTGATTATTTACTTTTTACTTTAAACCAAATTATTGTTACTGCTTCCAGTAAAAACCAAGAAGAAGAAGAAGAAGAAGAATCAATCGTCCTTCAAGATGAAGTCATTTCTATTCAAAATATATATGAAAGTATATGCCTAAATATGTGGAATCATCTTATTGACAACCCACAATTCATTCAACGATGTGATGTTCATACAGGTGTAAATTTATTCTCATTGGAACCCAAAAAAGAATTCTCAAACATATTTAAATCGCAAATCTTACATCATGCAAGTATTTAAAGATATATCATGACGAAAACTTAGTATTATTCTTGACTAATACCTGCATAATTTTTTTTTTTTATTGTGTGTGTATGTAGATCTTTTCAAGGGATTCAGATTTACAACATGAAGAAAAAATACGAATTCAACTAACAAGCTGTACATGCGAGATGTACCTATCCATTAGTGATATCATTAACATTGCGATTGAGCCGGTCCTTGATGACCTTGTTGCATGTATTTCAGGTACCTTAATCAACACTGCCCTCTTTGGAAAATACACAAATATCTTGTATCTCTTTGGATTGCTCTACTTCAATCATAACCCACAACTACAGATTATTTTGGGGACACTCTTGAATGAAAAATTTGAGGATTTTAATGGTGAGCGAGAGATGGAGACAAGCTGTTTGATTCTGCCCGAGTTTATAAAAGATATTCCACAGCCTGTGATTCACCAGCCTGCAGTTATGTATCGAGGGTTCAAAAGAGGAGATCTACATCGAGTGTGTTGTGAGAATTATGCGTTTTATATGAGACAAAATATGGGCGGTGATACGGCTCAAGTGATCAATCCATTATATAAATCAAAAAAGACAGATAGCGATGGTATTGAATGTGAGAATCTTGGGATCCCACTTTTAAAGAAAGGAGATAGGATAAGTTCTGCTGGTAAGGATACAATAATCTATGTGACGAAACAAACTGATTCGATTGAAGAGCATGTTACACTAGGTAAATATAGAAATCTTGAACTTAAAAGTTAGATACTAAATTCTATATATTTTTTTTAAAAAAAAATAAGCTATCGTTTTTCCAACGTCAGAATTGTTTGACGGGTTTAGACCTGACGAAAGGATTGTAAAGAATGAAACTCTATTTGAAGTAATTGAATACTTTTATTTAGATTTTGAAGGGTTTGGGAAGGGTAGTGACTTACCTATTATGATCTCTATGCGACCCAAGGAGTATTCTTCATCACTTGAATTTTCTGTCAGAATCTTGGGTCAAGATGTCGAAAATAATGAAGAAGAATCGAATTATGTTAGAGTAGGAGATCCAATGACATTAAAGAGATTTTAAATAAATAAAAACAAAACTCTTTCAAACGTCAGACTATTTCATCTGTACTCATGTGAGGATGGTATTACTATACAAAAAAGCCTTTTGTACACTCATAAAATAAGATTATAGAGTTTTTTATTTACACAATTTTTCTTTTCTCTTAATCAAGTTGATGATGAGATTTGTTCTTTTTTTGAGAGAATTTAAATAGATCTGTAACAGCCGAAGTAAAGCATTGAAAATTATAATCTATAAGTCCGTGCTTTTTAAAGTTATCACCACGTATCATACATATTAGTGCCAATAGACTAAAAAAAAAAAAAAAAAAAAAAAAATTAAATAAGAAAACCCTATAATTAGGTCATTTGTATTCCCTTACCTGTTGATTTCCTTCATGTACAATACGTCACCATTATTCAACTTGATGATACTAGAAGCCTCTATTTCAGTGTTAAAGGAATTACAAGTCATGCTTGCTGGTTCACAAGGAGCAGCAGCACTACCCACTTCTAACGCATCTAGTGTGGATTCATCGTACCCATCTTTCGGGTAGGGCCCGCTTCCACTTTGAGGACTTTTTTTTTTTTTTTTTTTTTTAGTCATGAGTGTATAAGCAGTATGATGATGATATATATATATATTTATTACCCGTATATACATTCAATATCTAGTACAACATCAATCATATCTGAGCATAATTCATAAGAATCCATTTCGACGGGTGTACTATCAGTAGCTATATAGATCTTTGTTAATGTATCAAACAAGTAAGCCTTTTCCAACCCAGAATTCTTGAAATGAAATAAAAAAAAAAAGGTGAGTATATAAATATATACATATATATATTAAACTTACAGTTCTCAAGATATTTAACAAGTTCTCAAGCGTAGGTAACTCTCTTATGAGTTTCTGAATGATTTTACTAAACGCTTCATAAATAGAATTATCATAAATACTTGTAAGATGATACAATAAACTAATATTTTCCTCTTGATCGATATCCTTTAGAAACTCTTGCATCTTTCGAATGATATCAATTTTAACATCTATACAGTAAGATAATTTAATAATAAAAAAAAACAAGATCAATAAGGAGAATTGTTTACATACAGACGATTTACCATCTTTATAATCATCAGATAATCCATCTACTTTATGAATTAAAATCTCAAAAGTCATGTTGGGATTCACTTGATATGCTTTTACGATTGTATACTGTAATCGATGTAGACCGTCTGAATAATCGTCTTGTGCGTCAATTACAAATACAAGTGATCCTACTGTATCAAATATCTCTTTTGCATCGTATGCTGAACCATCGAAAAAATTCACTTGACCTGGAAAATCCCAAATTTGAAAGTCAATAAAAGAGCGCCTAAAAAAAATATATATATATATAATGGATCAGTTTATTTTATGTTATTTTATTTTACTTTTTTTTTGGTTTGATATATATACTCATAAAATATATATATACTTGCGTTACGTCTTCTTTTTGAATCTTGATTGTACTTTCTAGTAGGATTGTATCTTGTGGTGGCATTTTACCAAATACGACTCTTTGAATACTCGATTTACCACTTCTGTACATACACTTTATTATTATTATCATGTAACAAATATATGTAGTTATAAATGTAGTTTACCTTGGTAATCCCATCAATAAAATACGAGGTTTATCTACAGGTGAACCTACCATGATTTGATTCGTAATAGTTGGCCCACTACATAACATGTGAGTTGTAAAGATAAAAGAAATAGGTTAAACACTAAATATACACACTTTATTTACCTTTCAGTTTCAAAAGGACCATAGAGATAATGTTCCTGATATTTTTTTTTTTTAACCAAGAGTATGAATACAGTGTTTTTTTTTTTCTTCTTTTTTACGAGACTTTAAGGACTTACGTTCATTGCAGTTAAAATAAATAAATAAAAAGTTAACGAGAGAAAGAAGAAAAAAAGAACAGTGGTCTGTTACCTTCATAAATAAAAGGCATGAGA
Source organism: Pilaira anomala (assembly GCA_025716855.1). Classification (NCBI taxonomy): domain Eukaryota; kingdom Fungi; phylum Mucoromycota; class Mucoromycetes; order Mucorales; family Mucoraceae; genus Pilaira; species Pilaira anomala. Next base: position 27,531 of record JAIXMQ010000015.1, on the reverse strand, counting down.
CCTATTTCGTGTAACAAGTAAAGCATATTGTTTTTTTTTTTTTCTCCATTTCATTTTCTATTTTTGAGTGTAAGATACACAAATACAGGTTTAAACTCCAGATCACATGAAAGATACAAACAGTGCCCATGATGTAAAAATATATATATATATATATATATATATATATATAAAGCTTGTGACATATACAAATATTTATAATAATATAACAAAATGTTTATTTGAAAATCTATTTACAACCAAATTTAAGCATTGTGGATATATCTTTTTTTACTCTTCATCATTATCATCTTCTTCAGACTCTTCATCTTCACCTTCACCAAAACCTTCAGGTAAATCATACTCAAAAGCAATATCCCAACGTGATCCAGGAGCTTTAGCACTAACATACTTGATAAATCTCATAATTCCTTCATCTCTCAAGACAAGTGATAATTCGTTACGACCAGCAGCTAAACTTAATAAAGTACCATCATCATCTGACGCCTTATAAACAGCGGCATCTTCTTCTTCATCATGAGGAGCCATATAACATTCGTAACCACCTATTTCACCATCCTCCCAACGCTCAGGTTGATGTACATTACAGAAGGTGACATCCAATAAAGCTTGTCCTCTCGTGTTGGTAGTAGCTAAAGTATAATCATGACCAGGACGAAATCTACGTGCTTGACCTCTATATCCAATTGGTGTGACTTGAGCAATTGTTTGTAACCAAAGTCTAAATGACTCTGATTCAAATTTAGATTTTAAATAAGCAAAGATATCATCTTTACTGTTATTGACCATGAATCGAGAACGATGAGGAGGACCTTGCACGATCCAGCCATCTCTAACACCTGTCCCATGAGGAGCGATTCCATCTTCTCCAGATAACAAATGATCCTCTTTATCCAATTTTAAAGTGACGGCTTCTAATTTGGCTAAAGTGTCTTCATTTAAAAACTGTTTACATTGTACAGCCGATTCCTCAATAAACTTTTCAGACATTTGAGAGATGATCTTTAAATCTAAATAATGAGGGTTCATAAACTCTGCTAATTCCACCAGTACTTCCTCTGTTAAACCCACAATTTCTTCCTCTTGTTGATTTTCTACCTCGTACTTTTTAAAGTTTTCGCTTGAATCTTGTTCCTCGATCAATTGCTCTAAAGAGGATTTGGCGGCATCGGTTTCCTCTTGTGAAGGTTCCTTGTATCCGGGTTCATCCGGTTGAGGGATATGGAACCAGCCAGAGATACTGAGTCTGTTACCGGGACCAATGACTTCCTCTACAGAATGGAAAGAGTGGCCTGGTTGTACTGTGAACATGACGAATTGGTTCCATCGAGGTGGGATAATGACGGTAGGTTCAGATGCAGGTGTACCCTTTTCGATCACAGGGTAAAGTTCTAAAGCACCACCGTCTTTAGGATCCCAAGGGTGATCTGGATCTGTCAAGTAAAGGATATAAGAGACACGACGTGTACCAATCACATCATCATGGTTAAGTAAATGACAACCTTCTTGATATGAGTTGATACTCATGTCCATCTTGGAACCTGATAAAGGTCCACAGTCTGTTACCGAGGAGATGAAGTCACGGAATTCTTGAGAGTAAATGGCGTTACGAAGTTCAAATACGCTGGATAATAACTTGAGTTCTTTTTTAGGAAGACCGTCCAAGTTTGCTAAGTCACCTGTTTGGTTGACCTATTTGATATATATGTAAAAAGGAGAGTTAAATACTAGAAGTAGTAGTAGTTTTTCTTTATTTACCTTGTAGATATCGGTTTCTTTTAAAGTAAAACTAATGTTGGAAAGAACTTCGTCGCGTACTTTTCTTAATAAAGTGTCATTGACCAAAGTATCGATTTTACAGTGAAGGTAAGGTTTGGATTCCTTGAATGCCTTTTCAATCACTTGTGTGGATTCCTTTTCAAATAGTCCAGAACGAAACTTGTCACTGATATTATCTGTCTTTTGTCTCTTGCTCATTTTATGTATAGACTTTTAGGAGAAAATAAAAAAAAAAAAAAAAAAAAAGAAAAAAAAAAGTTTTTGTGGCTTTCCCGAAATCATTTTTATAAGTCCCTGTCAAAAAAAAAAAAGCATAGTTTATTTTATATGTATATGTACAAATCTTATTCTTTTTGACTAAGTAATTTAGCTAAAAATCCTTTACTACCATCCTTTTTATCTTTAAGTGAGTTGACTAAACTTGTATAATATTCAGGGTTACTAGCAGGAGACAAGATTTTTTCAGATAAAGGATACTATAAAAAAAAAAAAAATCACAGAAAGAAAGAGATGAATATAAACACATGAATTCTCTCCATTTGTTTCTTTTTAAATATATATACCTTTTCCTTGAATTCATTATTCAATAATTTCTCTAAAGCAGTTAATTCCTTTTGAGCTTTAACGAAATCCAATTGAGCTTCATTAGCAAGTGGTTTTCTAAAAGTCTCTTCTACACGAGTTGTCAATACTTGTTTTAAATCGCGAGTGGGTCTCACTTTATCAGCAGGCCATTTTTGAATGACTTTTAAAAAGGAACGGTATAAAGGTTGAATCTCCATGTTAAAATATAGCCCAGGGGTGTATTTAAAAAAAGAAAGAAAAGAAGAAAATGTTTTTTTTTTTTATTTAATTTGTAAATGTGTGTATGTAGTATATGTGTGTGTGTGTTGTGCGCTCTCTCTCTCTCCTGTGTGACTCTTTGCGCGCGGAGGTTTAAGAAGAAACGAGTGGATCTTGTTCAAATGGTATCTCATCTTCTTCAATACCAAGTGTTTCCTTTAGTTCATTTGGATTACCAGGTAAATGTTCTGTTACTGTTCTAAATATATCTCGAAACTAGTTATGTGTTGGTCAGTTATATATATATATTTACTCCCCCCCCCCCTCCACCCCTCCTTACCATGCCTCTTCTCTTTTTCCATAATTGACGGTATGTATCATATTCATCATTGGTACGTTTTCTCTTTTCAGGTGGAACCAATTCAGTACCCTCTCTTAACTTGTTTAATCTTTCTTGTAACAATGCATTCTATGCATCACTTTTGATCAATGACAAGATCAAAATATGTACACATATATCTATTTATTTTTTATTATTTTTACCTCCTTTTTCAATTGTTCCACTAATTCCGTCGCTTCAGATGTCGTTGGCTCACTTTTAATTGTCATCAATGCTAAAAGAAATTAATACATGTTAAAAAAAAATCTATCAAAACGCATTGATTCATTTTTACTTGAATCCAATTTTCTATTCTCTCCAACTAATGCTTCACATTTCTCAGCGAGGTCATTGATTGCCTTTGACAAGTCTTCAGTATTATCCGCAGCATCCAGTTGTTGCTTTACAGAATAAATTGTGGTCTTGCCATATACTTTGGCTAATACGAGGTCATCCTCTACTAGTTTTTCCAAAGCCTTTGTGATGTTTGTTTTAGAATACTTTGCATGTAAATTATTAAATATATCAGCTTTTTTAGATAAAAATGTTAGGGTTTTTTTTTTATATATGATGTTTCCTATTTTAGGTTTTTTTTTTTTTTTTCTTCCTACTTATGCTGTAAGGTCGATTGGCTCTTGTCAAATAGTCCAATACAACTTCCTCTGTTTATAATTATTTAATAAAGAAGAAGAAGTATTCATAACTTGAAGGCATTACCTTCTTCTTTATTTGAACCCTTTTTCTTTGCCATGAGTAGAAATAGTTTTTTTTGCTTTAAAAAAAAAAGGAAAGAAGAAAGAGAGAGAGAGAGAAGTCACTTGAACAAATTTATATGGATGGGGGATACATTTATTTTTTTTTAGTGTATTTTTTTCTCTCTCTCTCTCTCTCTCTTTCTTTCTTTCTCACTTTTTATTTTATTTTTGTGAATATGCAAAGCTTATCGAGTGGAACAACATTACTTGCCTTATCTCTTCTTGCAACTCTAAGCTATTATTATTTACACAAAGATAAGCGATTCACCTTATCTGAACGACTTTATTATTTAATATGCAAGAGAAATATTCAAGAAGCATTACTTGAACATGAACTATTAGAACAAGGTAAATAGCTGTACCTCTCTTTTTTTTTCTTTTTTTTTTGTTTGCCATCTCGAATGAAACTAACAATGCTTATTTTTATTTAGTTGAACCCGATATTATTACAGAAAATACACAATTTGTTGAAATTAATGGACATAAACTTCGTATTGTTCATATTATTCATGAACTCGGTAGTAAAGTACCTTTGATTGTATTTATACATGGTCTTGGTGGACAAGTAAGTAAAACTAAAAAAAAAAAAAAAACAGTGTTTTGTTTATTTATTCTTTTTTTTTTTTTCTGTTGCAAGGTGTCACAATGGAAATGTCAAATTGAATATTTTTCAAAAACCGCACATGTCCTTGCTATTGATCTGTTAGGATGTGGTAAAAGTGAAGTTGCAACTGAGTAAGTTCTTTTGAGTGATGATGAGGTTTATTTTTTTTTAAAAAAAAAAAAAAAAACTTAACTTTTGTTTATAGCTGGGAATCTTACAAGACAGAATCGTTAGTAGAGGATGTAAAGAAATTGTTATTGGATCGATATCAGTATCCAGAGACAGTGATGATTGCACACTCATACGGTTGTGCAGTTGCATCATTTGTAGCAGCATCCCCCGAGATGAAATCTACATTAAAAGCGCTTGTGTTGATCTCACCAAAAGAACAAATCATTGAAATTCAAAAGAGAAATCAAAACAAGTTACGATACATTCCAGATTGGCTTTTTAATTGTGCTAGAACTGCTGATAGAAAAGGAGGATTATATTCAAAAAGTGTTGATCGTTTTTTGGGTACAGAAGAAAAGAATGAAGAGATCCGTAAGAGGTAAAAAAAAAAAAAGGGGGGGGATAAACTGATTTTAGAAACCAGCTTTACTTAAATGATTCAATTAGTCAGTTAAGGTGGAATTTACAGAGTAGAACAAACGTGTATAAAAGGTTTGTAAGAGGCGCAGAGTTTCCTACAAAAAGTATTTATGAAAAGATCAAGGTGGGTACATTATTAATTGGAGGAGGACAAGATACGATTACACCGCCCAGTGAAATGAATGTGATTCGAAACCATTTATTAGGGTTGGATCCAGACGACGATGAAAAGTGGGATAGCGTGAAACAATCTGATAATTTACGTGTTCCTGTACCTTATGTCATTCCAGATGTAGGACATGTACCTATGGTCGTTCATCCTGAATTAGTCAATCCTGTCATTTCTGATTTTTTAATCAAAAATTGCGGGCTAAATACTTTAAGTGGTGCTTGGCAAATTCTGCACAAGACCAAAGGTGAAAACAAATGGGATTTAAAGAATTATGCCAAGGTATAGATATATACAGTGTTATAAACTTTTTTTTTTTTTTTTTTTACTCACATTTTATAAGTGGGCAAGTACACCAAATATTACTGATGGACCTATTGGACCTTCACTATTTCGAGCCATGAAAGTAATGCGTCAAACCGATACGAATCATTGTCCATCTGCGTTATTAGCGAAATATCCAGAAATTCGATTCATCATTGACATCTCAAACGATATACCGCCTTACCGATCCACTGATTTTGAACACTCTCGTATTGAATATATTAAATTTAAAACGGTATCCAAGATCCCTCCTACACGTGAAGAAGTATCCAAATTCAATCAGATTGCTTCAGCATGTTGGGAAAAGAATCCAGAGGCTCAGATTGCGGTGCATTGCCATTATGGATTTAATCGGACTGGATTTTTTATATGTTGTTATATGATTGAGAAATTAGGTGTAAGTGTACCTGATGCATTGGCTTATTTTAAACAAGCTAGAGCACCTGGAATTAGGTAAAAAAAAAAAAAAAGAAAGTTTATTTTTAAGGTTTTTGTTTATTTACTTTTTTTTGTGATTAATTTAGACATGCTCATTTTATCGATGAACTTTATCTTCGCTATGTATTAAATGAACGTTATTAAAAAAAAAAAAAGTATTTCTTTTTCTTTGTATCCAATATGTATGTATATAAAAAAAAAAGGATTTTATATAGAAACGAGGAGAAAATATGAGCAAAAAAGAATAAAATATATATATAAAAAAAAGAAAAAGAAAAAAAAAAAACTTGGCTGGGTAAAGAAAAAGGGACAATGTATAAAGGAGATGATGACATTTTCCCTCATAAAGGGGAAAAAAAAGTAGTTGAGACGAATAAATAAATAAAAAAAGGCCCTTTTCCCCTCTCACTTTCTCTTCTTTTTTACTTATTTGCTCACTTTTTTTTTCAACTCCTGGCTATAACTATACATATACCTATATAATCTGTTCAACCTTTTTATTTTTTTTTCCTTTTTTCTTTCTGTTTCTTATTTAAAAAATAATATTTTTTCATGATTATGCCTTGTTTAGGTGCTCGTAAAAAACCCAATAGCCAACATACAGCTAGTAGACAACCAAGTATTATTGTTCAAGATAGGACAATTCATGATAAATCTGTCTTGGAATCAACGAGATCCATGACACCTAGTCGGACAGCAAGTATCACAAGTCATCTCTCTGTCATTGCACAAATTAAGCAAGAATATAATGATTTGAAATCCAAGGCAAGTACCTAAAAAAAAAAAAAAATCTATAATTATAATTATATATATATATATAAAGCACATACTCATAAAAATCCCCCCTTTCGTAACTTTTATATAGAACCAGGAGCATGTACAAATCATCACTAAACAAGCTGCTGAACTAGACCAGCTCAGAAAAGAAATCAGCATTAAATCCCTTGCGGTCACAACAGCAGCTACAACTACTACGTCCTTTGTTGATCCAGAACAAGTACGAAATAAAGAGATTTTATTGGCAGAAAAAGAAGCCCTTTTAGAAGAAAGAAATCGACAGATTCAAGAATTAATGGATAGGTTGAATGAAGAAGAAGAAAAGCAACAGATGTTACAGCAACAACAAGAGTTACAACATCAGAAACAACAGCAACAACTTGATCTTGAAGTTTATTCTCAATTAGAAGAAAAGGATAGGTTACTGCAGGAAAAACAGAATCAGTTGGAGGAGTTGAAATTACTGTGGGAATCAGAACGTGCGGAATTAGTTAAACCTGCCTTACAACAAGTCAATGCACAACTTGAAGAACTGAAAGAGACTGTACGTATTTATAATCTAACAATTTATATATCATATATTTATTAACTTGTAACTTCTTTTAGAACAAAATTGCTGTAGATAGACTAACAGAAAAGGAAAGTGAATTAGCTGAATTGCGTGCTCAATTAAATAGAAGGGAGAGACAACCCAAGATATCTTCTACCAAGGACGAAGATCGTCAAAAGAGACTCAACAGATTAACCATGGACCTTGAAAATGACCGTATATTAATACAAAGATTAGATGAATTAAATCAACAACTTGAAGTAAGAAAGAGAGAGAGAGAGAGAGAGAGAGAAAAAAATATGTATTATTCATCTCTTATTAAAATTTTATTACATAGGCACAAAAACAAAAGCATGAAACAACTCTTGAATCACACGCAAAAGTGATTGCAGAAAAGGACCATGCTTTATTACAACAACAAAAATCATTAAAGCAATTAAAAATCAACCATGAAAACGCAACCAAGACGTTAGAACAAGAACAACTTCATAACTTGAAAAAGTTACAGTTACAACATGAAAATGATATGACTGAATTAAAAAAGAGGTTACAAAAGGCAGAAAGTCAAGCCAAGTCCACTGTGGATGATGAATTAGATCAAATTTTGGTTGAGTTTGAACAGTCTCAACATAATCATTCGATTCAAGTGGCTCATTTACAACAATCTTATAAGGAACAAATATCGGTCATGAAGCAAGGACAACAAGCTGAATTGCAGAGTTTGATTGCATCTAAATCTGAAAAGAGTTTGCTTCAGCAGCAGCAGCAGCAACAACAGCAACAACAACAAAGACAACCAAGTGTTACAAAGTTACGGGATTCAAAGTTTCAGTGGCCTCCTGTGATGGCTTAAATTAATTATTACATTTTTTACAAATAAAACAACAAAAAGATATAATATTTTATATAAAAATTGTTTTTTTTTTATTTACTGGTTGAAAGAAAATGATTCTTAACTTTTTTGAAAAAAAAAAATGTGTGTACATATGTGTGTGTGTGTTTATGCAATCTTGCTCATATAGGCATGAATATTTGATCTATACTTGCACACATTTAAAAGAAAAAAAAAAAATCAGTTTTTAACATACTGTTAAAATCATAATATAGCTTACCAATTAATGATTGAAAATGAGGATCTTTTTTCGATTTTTTATTATGAATAGGAATCTGTATCCTACGAAATTCTCTCATCACTACTTTATTATTCTTTTCCATCACTGGATGGTTATTATGTTGACGTTGCTGTTGTTGAGATAAACGAAAATTAGAGTAATTCCAATCTGGTTTCATTATCGTATCAAAATTACTGAATGTATCATCATTGTTTGTTGTATCCACCATTTTTTTTTTTTAACTGATAATAAAAAGTGTGCTGAAAAAACATCCTACTTTTATAGGGAAAATAATAATAATAATGCATCAGATGATTAAAAGTTTGTGCAATCTTTGTAATATTTCCATTGTGGTTAATAAACACTTTGTGTGTGTGTGTGTACTATAAATATAACTTGATTACAAGTTACAGTGTCTCCACTGCCATTTGGACACTTTTTTGAAATCATTGGTTGGAGGTTAGAAACCAATTGGTCATTTGCTTGAACTTCAATTAGTCATTTGTTTGAAACTTTTATTTGGTATATATTCCTTCACCCAATAATTATGGTGAATTCTTGGGGCACCACTGAAAAAAAAAATGTGATTCGTGACGTCGACAATCGACCTTCGGAGTTCCTGATGGTTCTCTCTTGGTATGCATTGGAATCCATCTTAATGTGAGGTTCGCCCGTTATAATGGTATGTGTGAGTGTAATACATACGGTCCTTTTCTGAAATAGTTGTATCACAGTAATCCATACATTTTGTCCGAATCTGACATTCTAACTTCAAAATAGTATAACTATTAAAAATTTATTAAATAAACATTAAAATTCCTATTACTGTTTTACCTATTTAAAGAAACGCTACTAAAAATAAAAGTACACTTTATCAAATAAAATAAGAATCATTTAATTCTGTACACTTTTACCAACGTATTGGTAGTGCATATAGATGCACTCATGAAAATTTGCTATTTTTTTTCGCTTGGAAATTCCAAGAAGACTTCTGATCTACTTGTTATTATTATACAATTTTCTACATAAATAGCAATGAAGTTTATTAAAGGTGCTTTCCTTCAAAATATAAGGGCTGGTCAGTGCAAGTTTTCTTGAGAAATGTTAGGCATATCTATTTAAATATTATATTTGAAGAAAAAATGCTTTGTTATAATAATAACTGTAGACCTCTAAGCTGATTTTGGCATAAATGCAATTTGAACTTTTTAGGGGAAAATTTGAATAAAAAAAAAAACTCGAGCTAGAACTTGAATGAAATTATAAAAGGAGAGATTATCAACCAGTTCAATCAACTCATCTTTGGGTTGTTTCTTTTCAAGAGCTCTTCATCTCTTCAGTATTCTTCATCAAGCTTTATTTTGAGTTCCTCTGGGAGGTCAAAGTAGTTTGGAATTATAATTTATTAAAAAAAATAAACACTTGACAACAACATCATTTAAACTATTATTAGAGCTATTATACGGAAGATCCTGTAATGCTTTCAGATTATACAAATGTTTCTAATAAAAGTTTTCTGGGGATTTGATCCAGGGAAACTGGGTGGTTATCAGTTGTTTGGCTGATATAACTAAAAAAAAACTAATAAGAATGGGTTGATTAAGAGTATAATCATTTATGGAAAATGTTTAATATTTAAATTGTATAATGCTATTTCAGTTTCTTTATTGTAGTTATTATCACATTTAAAAAGAGATTTGTATGATTTATTTGAAGCTTAAAGAGGGCTTCATTCTTTTTGGTTTGTTGGTATTTACTACTAGCTGGTAATCTTCTTTGGTCATATATCTGCTTCTTCTCCTCTTTGGGGATCCAGTGGGACGTTTAACACAATGATTATGGTACGCATGAATAACCTGTTTGATTTGATGTGCTTTTGCAACGAGACTTGGGAGGGAGGATAAACACTTGGGGACTTCGATACTACAGATTTCAAACATTGTATAAAATGGTGCTGGGTAAAAGAGTAGTAAAAAATGAGGTTGTAAAATCACGGATGAATTTTTCTCCAACTAGCCGTTAAGCCACCAAAATACTTACCAGTTTTTTTTTAGTTTTTTTCACAAAAAAACAGGTAGTTTTTTCTTTTTTACTTATAATTTGGACAAAAAAGAAAAAAGGATCATTTTCTATTTGAGATTTATTAGACAAAATGAATCATTTATTTTTTGATAAAATTATTAGACTTACCATTGATAACAACATGTTTTATGCACAGGTTTTTTTTTTCTTGGAACAATCTCTTCTATAGATAAGGAGTGTGGCAAAAGAAGAGATTAAAAATGGAGCGGTAAGGAAGGTTTATTTTGAAATATATATAAAAAGAAGAAAGTGAAAGAAAAGAACAAAATAAAAAAAAAAAGGATGATTTATAATGAAAAAAAAAAACTCCTGTTTGTCTGGCGTATAAGAAAAAAAACCTGCCTGTATGCCATGTGAAAAAAAAAAATTGATGTAATGGTGTATTTCATGCAAAAGTTATAAAAAACCTTATTCACGTGACGATGTGCCTGGTTATACTTTCCCCGACTTCATATACTTGCAATAATTGCTGTAGGTTTCCATTTATAAAAAGTCCTTGACTTTCTGCTAATGTGCGTGCTTCTTCCCGGAATACATTAAATCCTTCGATTATATTGTAACCATTGCTTGCTTTTTCGGGCACTTCTTCCGTATCTCCCGTATCTTCCGTATCTTCTGTGTCTTCTACACTACCACCATTGTTACCACTGATCCTGCCTCTGGTACCTCTTCCAGCCACCGAAACCCCAGTCTCCAGTGCTTTGTAGCTCTCGATTTGAATACTTCTCTCCACTCTTGCTTCTGCATAGATAATACCAAGATTCACCTGCTTTCCTGTTACTCTCTTTCTTGCTGGGTAGGTGGTTTTGAACTGAGCAGCGTATTTGTTAACTAAATTGTTTGTCGCCTGTGTTTCACTATCAAATTGTCTTATAAACAATTTGGTTTGCTCTTTATTGCCATCCACAAATTGCGCGAGTGAGGCGCGACTCTTGGTTTCTTTCAAATAGTCTCCAATACCTGCAAGAAATACTTAGCTTAATTCATTCATTCTTCCTCAATGCAAATTTTACTTACTTCTAGAAATTGAAGACATGTTTTTAGCAAATTAGAATAACGAAAGCGAATAATGAAGAGGTACGGTGCTGGGTAAAAGAGTAGTAAAAAATGAGGTATTAAAATCACGGATCAATTTTATCCAACTAGCCACCAAAATACTTTACAAGTTTTTTTAAAGAAAAAACCAGTATAATACTTGTTTTTTTTTTAACAAAAAAACAGATAACTTGTTCTTTTTTCACTTGTAATTTGGACAAAAAAGAAGAAAGGATCATTCTCTATTTGAGATTTATTAGACAAAATGAATCATTTATTTTTTGATAAAATTATTAGACTTACTATTGATAAAAACATGTTTTATGCAGGTCTTTTTTTTTTCTTGGAACAATCTCTTCTATAGATAAGGAGTGTGGCAAAAGAAGAGATTAAAAATGGAGCGGTAAGGAAGATTCATTTTGAAATATATATAAAAAGAAGAAAGTGAAAGAAAAGAACAAAATAAAAAAAAAACATTATTTATAATGAAACCCCCCCCCCCTGTTTGTCTGGCGTATAAAAAAAAAGGCCTGCCTGTATGCCATGTGAAAAAAAAAATTGATGTAATGGTGTATTCATGCAAAAGTTATAAAAAACCTTATTCACGTGACGATGTGCCTGGTTATACTTTTTATAAATCCGGATAAAAGTCATCCGTGTTTTTACTACCTTTTTTTATACTACTCTTTTCACAAAAACCTTAAAAAGGGTGTTTTCTGTTATCTTGGACAACCGTAAGTTTCCCTTTTGCTGTAGTTATTTTGATTTGCTTCGATGGTTTACAAGAAATACTAGTCATTTTATTACACGTAACTTGATGGTTATAATAATATATTTTATTTATTTATCAATTAGATCATGATCTAAACAACAGTCAATGTTTGACCAGCGGTCCAAGTCTGTCCACCAGCTAAAACAACCCAATCAGCTACACTACCAGCTTCAACGCAAATCATATTTTTATATTCTTCATTTCCGAAATCACCCATAGCTGCAGCCTTTTCAATCCAAGGATTCCATACAACTACAGCAAAAAAAAAAAGTTGATTAGCATATAGATAAAGCTTATACATTGCAAAAAAAAAAAATTAATCCATTACCCATATCCTTTAAATTGTTCTTTTCAATTTGAATAGATGTTCCATCACCAACTAAAAGAGAAATTTTATCTTGAACCTTCTTATAAACTCTATCCACTTCACCAGCAACTGTAACATTTTCATTCTCCTCAGTTGTTTTAGCACCATTGTTTACCTTATCAATGTATTCACAAGAAGTTAATCCTTTCACTTGAGATTGAGTAACATCCTAAAAAAAAAAATGTTAAAAAAATCACAGAAGATATATACACGATTTCAAATAAAAAAAAAAACTTACAGGAACGCGAAAGTAAGTATGAAGAAGAGTATTAAATTCGAACGTGTCCTCATCCTCGTTCTTTAAATTAAAAGCTGTCTTAAGTGACTTTTCGGTTAAACTAACGGTATAAGTTAAACGGAAAGAGTGAGGCCAGGCATTTCTGGCTTCTTGAGGAATTTGTGTATCTTTTAAACCGAAACGAACACTAACTTCTTCATTATCATTTACAATACCAAGATATTCCCAATAGTTATTACGTGCGAACCCTTTTATATATATATATATATATCAGTTAACTTGTATGTTGATAAGTAATTTTTGTTTTTTTATTACCGTGTTGAGGAAGTGCGATTTTTTCTTTGGTTCCAAAAATTGGGAAACAAATTGGAATTCCACCACGAATAGCTTTACTACCATCACGTTTGGCTTCTTTACTATATTTGATATTAATATATATATATGTATATATATTTCTTTTATCTCTATTCAACATATTTCTATTTATTTACCTAACAAAGATACGTTCTACTTGATTAACAATCCAACTAGTTACAGTAGCGCCTTTTTTTTAAAAAAAAAAAAATAACAAAAAGGTTAGAAAACGCGTATTATTTTATATTCTTTCAAGCTTAATATTCTACCGAAAAGTGCAACTTCAGCTTTTGAACCTGAAGGATGTTCAAGAAGAATAGTTTTGTTTGATTCGTGAGCAGGCATATTTATGAATTGTTGAAAAAATAAAAAAGAAAAAAAAAAGGGAAACCCTTGAAAAATTATAAGGAACTATAACTTAAAAAGTCGGGAAAACAAAGTATTTGGATTATTCAAGCATGACACATATATTTATTTATAGCTTTCATCTTTCCTTATTCTTTTTCGTCTTCCAAAAGAGTTAATTCGTCACTTACACAGAAGATACAACCCTTTTCTTTTTCTTCTTATCTGTTAGAGCTAAATCAGGTACATGGTTACGTTTAATACATAAATCAGGTCCACCTCACAAAGTATATAATTTCCATGGTAACCATGGCAGTTTAACCAGTATGAGCAACTCCATCAGTCAATAATTTCTTTGAAATTGTCTATTTTGATTTGACGTGTGTACTACCTACATATCTCTTATTGACATCGTTACTCTAGCACTCCATTGTCTTTCTCTCAAGCTAAAAAATAGTTACTGCACTGTCTTTTTCTATCCCAGTTTCGATTTTAAAATACCATCAATCACGTAGTTAATTTTTAATTATTTAGCGTTTATCTTTGATGATAAAATTTTATTTCTCACCTTATTCCTAACTCTATCTCTAAGCAGCTAATCGAGTCAACAGGAAACAGGCTATAATGTTACGAGGTGATACGAAAAGTTTAAAAGCCAAAGTATTTAAAAGTAATACAAGTTGATTTTTTTTCAAAAATGGATATAGAAAAATATCATGTGTCCAGTCTTAATATATTTCGGCTATTGTCTTTACAGTTAAATAAACAAGAAGATGATATAATAGTTCATGTCGTTAAGATAATATATATATATATATAAAAGTGATTGCATGGCTAGAATAAAGACCAGCAAGATTGTTGCTACAAAAATGTACTAGAGTTACGGACAAAGGCTTTTAAAGCAAGAAAAGAACTCTCCCATTATTTATTGTACTAAAATAAATCCTTCAATAACACTACAACATGGTATAGATATGTTATGACACCTATTTTATTTGGGAACAAAAATATGATTTAAAGATTTATTAGAGTTTCAACATTCTACTCTTTTCTAAAATGAGAATATGTTTATAATAATGTGTGTAAAGAGGTAAGGGAATAAGAAATCACTAATTCAAAATAACAACAGTATCTTTATAAGGTGGGAAATCTTTCACACGGGGGTACAACTTATATTTGGTAGGGTCGCTATTAATTGTATGCTCTGATAGCAAGATGGGCACATTTGGTGTACCATATTCGTAGCAAATTTGAAGAGGTAAGGGCCCATCAATAAGATTTAAATAGTAATGTGCTAAATATGGTTCATAGGCTTGGCCGAAGAACATGCAGATCGCAGTTTCTCTAGTAATTGTAATATTGGACATTTATATATTATTAAATCCGGAAGGTGTGTGAGTGTAATAATTAGAATAGAAAAAAAAAGGCGGAGGGGGGGGGAGGGTATAGGCTAATGTGCTTATTATATAGAGAATATACAATTTGATTATAATATTCGGATGTATTGCCACATAAAAATAGACAAGGGCATCATTGTTATACTCATAATAAAATATGGCATTACATTTTATTTTTTTGATATGAATCTCTTTCTTTGCATAAATTTATTAATTCAATTATAATTTTCATTGTTTTTTGAGTTTGTCAAATCATCTTTTGAAACTATGTAAAAAAAACAACATTCTTCTCGCCTCAACTATGATGTTTGATTATTCAATGAAATATCTTATCTGACAGAACATTTCCTTGGAAAATATCTGTAACGATATCGTTTTGTAAAAATGAATGATATGCATTGCATGTATAGCTGGACCAATGTAAGAATATTTTTTAAAATAATGCTTTATGAGCGACTAAGCCGAAGCATACTTAGGCTTAAATTCAAGAGCCAAATTTACAATTTGAAAAAAAAAAAAAACAATTTTATTAGAGACTTTTAATTAATTTAAATTTTAACAAATCTAATTTGTTAATCTTCCTCTAAAAAATACAAAGAGTTAGGTTAATTATAAAGATTGCAAATTTCAGAGATAACTTACGGGGGGATACAAAAAGTATTTGGTAGGCTCACTATTTACTTTATGTTTCGGTAACAACATGGGTTCGTTAGGTTTACCTTTTACATAACCGACTTCAAGAATACCAAATTTTTCAATGTATCGCAAAGCACGATATGCTGTAGGAGGATCGTAATCCACACCGAAAAATGTACAGATAGCATATTCTCTGGTGGTAATAAAATCTGACATCTATGACTTATTAAGGTTTAAAATTTATATGTAATATATTGAATAAAAAAATGTAATACCTGTATGCTTAATATATATAGAATATATGGTTTGATTATAATGGTAATTGGCATTGTCATCGACGCAATAAATGAAGCATCATTGTAATAAACATAATGAAACATGACATGCAATTTTTTTTTTTTGAAACCTGTTTTCTCATAAACCAACGTTATTTATACTTTTTATTGTTCAAAACATCACTTTTCTTAAATAGTTAACAATGCATAATACTTGATCAAATTTTTTAAAGATACGATTACAAATTTCGCTTGACATAAAGTATCATTGACATATATCTCATTTGGCGCTTCTGTTATGGTACCTTGTTAAATTATATTGAGATACATATTTTCAATAGGAATAATGGCACCAAAAGAATCCAGAAAAAAGTTTTAATTTGCATACAATATAGTAAACATTCAAAATGCTCACACTTTCATGGAGAATTTTGGTTTTTTTTATTTTAAAAAAGAAAGTAAGTACAAAACTATATTATCCAGTAATTATTCCAAGAATATAAGTATTAAGGCGCTTTGGATATTAAGGTCTCATTTAAATATGCGATTTTTGAGAGTTAAAGCAATGATATCATATACAATTACAGTAGAGACATGGATAATAATATATATTTTTAAAATATGTGATATAAACACAAAAACTTTTATTTAAAACTTTGGGCAATTTTGAATTTAAAAACGTCTATTTTGCCAACTTTTCCCTAGAGATGTGAAAAAAGTAAATTTAAAATTAATTCATAGTTCACATTAATTTGAAAATTACTTACATGAGGGTATATCAAATACTTTTTAGGGGCGCTATGAATTTTTTGCTTCGCCAGCAACATGGGCTCCAGGGGTCTGTTTACGTCGCAACAAATTTCAAGGAGACCGAATTCATCAATATGTGTCAGGTAGAAGCTTGCTATAGATGGATTATAGGGTTCATTAAAGAAAAGACAGATGGCACGCTCTCTAGGAATCATGGAAGTTTTAGACATTTTTTCTAATTAAAATTGATGTATATGTGTATTTGATAATAGAAAGAAGAGAAGAAAATGTCGTAATTATATAGGCAATATATAATTTGATTGTCATGCATGCAATAATTGAAGCGCCATTGTATTTTTCACATAATAGAATGTTGTATGCCTATTTTTTTTTTCTATTTTTCATTCATCTACTGGTAAAGATATTTTTGCAATCATAGCTTTTACGTCTTTAATCAATCTTAGGTTTTGTTTTGATTTTTTACCTATTTTAGGCTGTAAATTTATTTTTATGACGCCTAAAACGTTGGTTTTATATGACATGCGGTTATTGATTTTTTAGTATGGTAGACATAATACATAGTTCAATATTCTCCTATCTATAACGCACACTTTTGCTCTATAACTATTAAAAAAAAAGTATAGTACATCAGCTCACAAATTCACTAAGTATAGTTTTTTTTTTTAACACAAAACACCAACAAAAGTTATGTAGCACTCGCAATAATTCGAACTTAAGCTGCAGTGTTTAGATATAATCAACATTTTTCTCATATGGTTACTAATATATCAAATCATATATGGATCACAGATGCACATTATATAGTTATTTATTAAGTTCGATATTTATTCAAACGATTATATTAATAAAATTATCTATTTTAATCTAAGAAAAATAGTTATGATATGATACATTTACAGAAATTTTTGGATTATCCGAGACTTCATTAAGCTTAATCTTCTATTTTTTGTCTACAAAACGAATCAAGTAGAATAAATATGAGTAAAAAAAAAAAAAAGAGTACCTCTAGTAACTTGTTTTTTATGTTGAAATCAAAGTTTACTTACACGAGGATAAAGTAAATATCTGCAAGGTTCGTGTTCCATTCTTTTTTTTGAAACCAATATAGGCTCGTTGGGTTTACGATGTTCGTGGCATATTTCGAGATCACCTAATTCTTCGATATGCTGCAGGAGACGACATGCTACTTTTAAATCATAAGGCTCGTTGAAAAGCATACATATGGCAATTTCTTTTGTAATAATATCACTAGGCATTAAGTTAGTATTTTTTTAATAAGTGTATGTAATATAAACTAGGGTTTTAAAAGAAAAAAGCTTATTATATAGAGAATACGTAGTTTGATTTTAAGAGAAAGAGAAAATGGTTCATTTAAATTTATAATATATAAGTACGGGTATCATTGTGGTATTCACAATGATATTCGGCTTACATTTTAATAAGATTCATTTGTCGACAATATGTATTTGTAAAGAGCTGTACTCGAACTTTAGAATTGGTACTATTGTCTTCAAGTTAGATGTAGTTAATATTTCCCTCGTTTTTCATTTTCAAATTGCCAAATAAAGAGGGTTGCTAAATACAAGTGAAAATGTATTAAAATGTAGAGGTATGTCTGGAATATTGAATACTCATGCTAATTTCAATGTATTTTGTTATTATCTTTATTTACTAGTTAACCCAAATTATTTATATTTTTCATTAATACATAATCATATATTCTCAATAAGCATTATGATATTTAACGTCTCTTTCATTTTACCTGAGGTAAAGAATACAAGAATTTTCAAAATACCCATATTTATGCAGATACTATTATTATATGTAGCCCACACCGAGAACATTTTTATACGCAAAATTATGATTTAAGAACAAATTTTATTGATTTATTTACAATTTTAGAACAGTAAATCTTTTAGATTTTTTAACATATTCCAAGAAAGATAAACTAATCAGATATTTAACATAAAAACAAAACACAAGAAGAAAATTTAATTCATATTAGTTCGATTATTGTCCTACAAGCTGTCTAGACGTTGATAGAGAAAATACTTGGTACGGTTGGCAAAGATTTTTTGCTTTGGTAATAACATTGGCTTGATGTATTCACCATTTTGGTAACATATGTCAAGAATACCAGTTTGGTCCATACAGTTCAAGTAATCTTTTGCTACAACAGGATCATACGCTACGCAGAAGAATAAACAGATGGCGGTTTCTCTCGTAATAACACTATTAGATAATATATCGTTATTTAAACTCATAATATGTGTATGTGTTGTGGTTGAATAAAAATAAGAAAAGTAAACAAATGTGCTATTTATATAGAGGTATCGACTTCGACTATAATGGTAGTAGGGTACATTGTTATATATATAGTAGGTTGTTACATTTATACGTATAACATAATGAAATATAGCATGTTTGTTGAGATTATCTGTTTAAGGCAATAACTCGTCTTCTAGTTTAATAAATGAAGCTTCCTTTTCTTTGATATAACAGACATACATTCTAAATATGTTACGACTAAGCTATCTGTTAAAGGTGGGTCTAATATTAGTAAATATAGGCTATGTAGTTACATTTTTTCAATATATGAGTAAAATAAAATTTAATAAAGATTTTTTTGTTATTTAAATCTTTAGTAAAAAATATATATATAAATATTGGATACAAAAACAAAAAACAAAAATTAAGACAAGATAATGACATCTTTTCTCTTTAAAACATTAGCAGCTGTATATAACTGGTACGTAATAGGATTAGAAACAACTTTTTGTTTCCCTAACAGCATTGGTTCGTTTGGTTTACCCACTTCGTAACATAATTCAAGACGACCAAATCTTTCGATACGAAACAAGAAGTCATTAGCTACAGTTGGATCATAAGGTACACAGAAAAACATGCATATGGCTTGCTCTTTGGAAATATCAGTAGGATTAAACATTTGAAGGTTGTTAAAGTTGATATGTGTGATAATAAGATGAATAGTATGTAGAAAAAAAGGAAGAAAAAAAAAGTTAGTTATATAGACAATATATAATTGATTGTGATGGTGGAAGATTTTTATGTACATATGAAATAAATAAAAGTTTGGTTTTTTACTATTCATAATGAAACACTATATGCATGTTTATTCCTTGGTTTATTAACTGGTATAAATATATTACTTTATTTTGTTCCGAAATAACCTCTATTGGTTTTTTTTAAAAAAAAATATATTACGCATCTATTTTTATAATATTGTTGTTATTGTAGTGGTTATAAAATTACTATGGAATATTTATCTCTCTTCGAAACATCTCAACTTGCATCTCTCATCTCTATTCTTGGATACTTCTACAGATAATGCCCAATAATGTAAAAGCATTAATTTTAAAAAGACAAATAATCAAATGACTAAGTTAAATGTATAAAATTCACAAACAAAAAAAAAGAGACAGAGAAAGATTCATGGTTTGAAATTAAAATTTTATTTGTAAATGCGTCCCAAACTTTGAATGAAATTACTGTCTGATTGATGATATATGTTTTTCTTCTGGATACAAAAGATATGTGGTGGGATCTGTATTGATTGTGACTTTTGATAGAAGCAATGGCTCGTCGGGTCTACCACGTTTGTAACAAACTTCAAGTTGATCAAGATGATTCATGCGACTCAAGTGATAATATGCTAAAGCTTGATCGTAAGGTACACTAAAGAATTGACAAATGGCGCGTTCTCTGGAAGATGGAATGGCATACATTTTATGTTATTGAAACTGATAGATTGAAACCAAAAGAAAAAGGTGAGCAAACATGCTACTTTTTATATATAATGAGCCCTTGATTTGATTGTAATGGTAAGAGCTTTTTTTTTTTTTTTGTAGCGAATAATTGTTTTTTGATATGTACTCATAATGAAACAAAAAAGTAAATTTATTGAGTCCTCTGTTAATCACATCACAGACAAAGAAAAAAAAAGTTTATTAATAAAGATTATGAATTGAATCAGACTTTATATTAATTGTCTGTTTGGTTCTTCATAATAAAGACATCTAGTTATTTATAAAGTAAAATAAATGAGTTCAAGTTAAGATAATCACGTTTAAAACGGTAAAAGACTTACACAGGACGGATACAGCGAATAAATAGCAGGATTACTTTTAATTCTAGGTGATGGTAAAATCAAAGGCTCTTCAGGTTTACCTCGAATATAACACATATCAACGTCACCAAAATTAGCCATACGATATAATAAATTGAATGCTTTAGCTTGTTGGTAAGGTACACGGAAGAACATGCAGATAGCTAGTTCTCTTGTAATTACTACTTCAGTGTTCATTTTAGATTCAATAAAATAAAAAAGAGAGACAAACAGACCTACTTGCTAAATATATATAGGCTAAATTATTTGAATAGTAAGCATTAGTATATAGTCATAATGAAATATTAAATGTATGCACATGTGATAATATATGTACGTTCGAGCTCTGATGTTTTGTACAACAATGAATTACTCAAAAACATAAATGGTTTATGTGTTTATAAAAAGCATTATTTATTTATAATAACAAGGGGGAAATAAAAAAAAAATTACAAATTTACAGCAAGCACAAATCAAGTTCCTTATTCAACATATCTATAGTCAAGTCAATTTCAGTTCTAGAAGAATCATGCATTTTCTTGAGCTGAGGAGGAATTTTTCTATTAAAAAAAGGAGATCTATTTCATTGCAAAATGTATTAGAAAATATATAATATCTTATAATTTCTATTTTTACCTTTTATTATAATTGTCTTGTTCATGACCGAGTCGACAAAGGTTATTTACAATATCACGCTCTAATCCCTTTCGAGATGCAGCAATATGTAATAATTCTAATGTGTTTTTGGCTTTGGTATGAATATTGGGATCACATAAAAAACGATCCAGAGTAAATCCTTTACGTATTAATGATTTCATATGACGTTTATCTTCTAATTGGTTGATAACTGCATCACCTGCTCTTAAAAAGGAACGATAGAGTTGCCTCCCCTCATTTGATCGAGTGACTTGTGTAAAATATGATCTTCTTTGTGCAAACTGTGCAATACTACTGGCTCCTAAAGATCGACCTGTCAAACTAGCACTAGTAGCATGTTTGATTTCAACTTGAACATAATCTCCCTTTTTAAAGTTCTCTGTTTCTGATTGTTGAATAAATACTTTATGTCCACCGTCTGATTTACCACTGATCTTTGTCTCTACACCATATTTTGTTTTTGGTCTTTCAGAATCAATCAAGACTAATTGTTTAGTACCGATCAAGTTTTGGTTCTTGATAGAAGCTTGTTGATGGAAGGTATTGACGATTTCTTGAAGACGTCTTGATTTATCCTTTTCATCTACATCATCCAAGTATCGACGATGCGCGTGTGTCTTTTCTCTCATACTGTAGGCAAACATGAATGCAGTATCGTATTTCACTTGTTCCATTAAACTTACTGTATCTCGATGCTCCTGCTCGGTTTCTCCACAAAATCCAGTGATGAAATCACTACTGATCCAAACATCTGGAATGATTTTTCTCATCTCGTCTACAAGGTCTAAATAAGCTTCACGGGTATATCCTCGGCGCATTCTTTCAAGTACTGTATTACTACCGGATTGAATTGGCATATGAATCGAGTTACAGAGATTAGGTCTGGATGCAATCAAGTGTAATAAATCAGTCGGGAAATCTTTTGGATGAGGTGAAGTAAATCGAATACGCATCTATTTTTTTTTTTTTTTTTTTTTTTTAAAATCATCTAGTTTTATATATCTATATATATATATAATTTACCTCTGGGTTAATCAAACTGACTCTATCTAATAACTCTGTAAATCTTCTACCACCTTCTTTACGTTTATAAATTGTCCTAAACCCTGAATTACTAAGATCAGCGCCTAAACTAGACCCAGTCATAAAGTGTTTTGATTCAGATTCATCTCTATACGCTTTTTTTAAATACGAAATTTAGTAACATTGATTTAAATATTTTATGTTAAAAAATTATACATACAA
This sequence comes from Pilaira anomala, assembly GCA_025716855.1. Classification (NCBI taxonomy): domain Eukaryota; kingdom Fungi; phylum Mucoromycota; class Mucoromycetes; order Mucorales; family Mucoraceae; genus Pilaira; species Pilaira anomala. Next base: position 4,970 of record JAIXMQ010000015.1, on the reverse strand, counting down.
TTAACATTTTGTCCAAGCACAGTGACTTCCTTCACACCTTGATCATTTAAATACCGTACTTCATCTAAAATAGTATCAATGGGTCGACTTCTTTCATTACCTCTTGTAAATGGTACGATACAGAAACTACACATATTATTACAGCCACGCATAATCGATACCCAACCAGAGACACTATCAGTATCTAATCGCATTGGCATGACATCTGCATAGGTTTCATCAGCTGAAAGCATTACATTTGCTACACCACCGTCATATTCATCTTCTGCTAATGAAATTAAATGAGGAATCGATCTATATCCATCAGGTCCACATACAATATCTACTAATCTATCTTGTTCTAATAACTTTGTCTTTAATCTTTCTGCCATACACTAATAAAATTTTTGCATGAATTTTTTAGATATAGTGCGTCTCCCTTTATATGTGTGTACATATATAATAACTTACACCTAATACACCAACAATGGGTGGACTATCGAAATTGATTTTGGTTTTATAGTGACGCAAGTACTTGAGTCGCTCCCAAATTCTAACTTCTGCATTATCTCGAATAGCACACTACATATATTAAAAAAAGATGAGGACTATATCGTTATTTTTACAGTGATAAATAATCTATTTTTACATACAGTGACAAGGAACACAACATTAGCTTCATCCAAATTATCTGTACGTTCATATCCAGTTTTAGTCATGATTGAATTTAAAATTTCTGTATCATTGACATTCATCTATAATCCAAGCTGTCAAAATTATTTATCCAAAATATATATTATACAAATATTGATTTTTGTACCTGACACCCATACACTTCAATGTAAAACTTTTTTCCTTTACCTAAAAGTTGAGTTTGTGCTTGAAGGTAAGGTACGTTATCTGGATGGACATTATTAACCGGCTTTAAAGGGACTTGACGTTGTGCTAAAAAGTCCTGTAATGAAGGTGAACGACTATCAAATACAAGTCGTTTACTTTTGCTTTTTATAGCTTCTGTTGAGCTTGCAGCTGCTGCCACTGTGCTATTACTCGTTTGAGTGCTGACAGGTCGATAATGTTTAGGTACAAGTGCTCTTGTCTTTTGAAAGACTTGTTTAGAAAGTGGACGAAATGTAGACATGGTGAACACAAGAGACGATTGAAACCCGGGGTAGATAAAAAATAAATATAATTTGAAGGGATAGATATGTGTTTGTGGCTTAGGAAAAAATTATGTAAGAAAATCAGCGAATGCCAAAATTAAATCATGCAGAATTCATAAATGCATAAAAATTTCCTCTTTTTTTTTTTCTCTCTTTCTCTCTCTCTCTTTTGTTCATTCACATATAAAACGAGAGAAACAAATGGGAAACTGTATTAACAAGGGCTCAAAATTAGAAATACATAACCCAGACGCACAAGCTAATAAAACAATTGAAAAGCAAATTAAAGCAGACGAAAAAAAATTGAGAACCGAAGTGAAGATATTATTATTAGGTATATATAAAAGAGAATATATTTTTTCTTTCTTGAAATTCAAAAAAAAAAAAAAGGTAATGGCGAAAGTGGAAAGTCTACAGTGATAAAGCAAATGAAATTAATTCATGCTTCTGGGTTTGATGCGAGCGAAAGAGAAAGTTTTCGAGTGATTGTATTTTCAAATATTACATCAGCTATGCAAATTCTATTTGAAATTATTGAGCAACTAAATATACCTTTCGAGCACCCAAACTACAGTGTAAGTGAATTTTAGTCTGTAAAAAACTTTGCATAGATTCTGTATTGACTTGTTTTAATAGGAGTATATTCCTTTGTTTCAAAACGTTGAACCTTTAAAAAAGAATGAGCCATACCCAATTCAATATCTGGAACCACTGAAATTACTATGGTGTGATGCTGGTATTCAAAAAGCAAAGCAAAAAGGAAATTTGTTTGCGTTACACGATAATGCGTCTTAGTAAAGTGTGCCTATATAATTTATAAAAGTCATTTTATCTAAACTTTTTTTATAGTTTTTTTGAACAATTAGATAGATTTTGGCAACCAGATTATATGCCAACAGATCAAGATATTATCCGTTGTAGAGCAAAAACAACCGGTATTGTTGAAACTGTTTTTCATACAGGACCTTTAACTTATCGAATGTTTGATGTGGGAGGACAAAGAAGTGAAAGAAAAAAATGGATTCATTGCTTTGAGAATGTCACTGCTATTTTATTTGTGGTGGCTATTAGTGGATATGATCAATGTTTAATAGAAGATAGAGATTCAAATCAAGCAAGTTTTTTTTTTTTTTTTTTCTTATAAGTATAGTATTAACACCCTGTTTATTTTAGATGCATGAAGGTTTGATGTTATTTGATACCATTTGTAATTCTCCTTGGTTTGTGAATACATCCATGATCCTTTTCTTGAACAAAATTGATATCTTTCGAGAAAAAATTCTAACTTCCCCCGTCTCAAAATATTTCCCTGATTTTAAGGGTAACGATAAAAGCTTTGAAGAAACAAGCACTTATTTTAGAAATCGATTTCAAAGGTTAAATCATAATCCAAGTAAAAGTGTTTATACACATAACACGGATGCTACAGATACAAAATTACTTGAACATGTGATGGTTTCTGTTTCTGATATTATCTTGAATGAAAATATCAATACCTTAATGCTGTAGTTGTTACCCACATCATAATCTTTTAAAACAAACTGTACAATTATATATTATTTATTAAAAAAATATCTTCAAACCTTGAAAAGCTGGTAATATACAGTCGGCATTCACATTCAAATTCAATGGGTTTTGGTTCATTCCATAACAAATCGTCGTTTCTTTAGTTGGGCTACCAGATAAATACAAACGAATAGATTTCATATCATTTTCTATGCGTGCTCGAAGTATAATCACTTTCCCATGATTCTCTAATTCAAATCCACCGATATCCGTACTGTCGGATTGAAATAAGAAATCATCTGGTAGATCAAATTCTAATTTAATTGAATGTATCTCTGCTACTCGGGGAATATGTATAAAATTTTGATATGTAGCAGATTTTGGTAGAGGTGTAACATGTAAACCTGAACCTTTTAATGCCAAACTAGCTGCTCTCGCCAGTCTTTTCCCTAATACCTCTAATCCATCCCTTGATAAATGCAAACGATCATCTAATCCGCAATCTATACTAGCTACACCTACTGTATACATATATTTACCCATCAATTGTCTTTGTTGATCTTGAACTATTCTCCAGTTTTTGATTGTCTTTTGCACGTCCACTCGATGTGAACCCAACTGAACAAACACAACAGGCAAATTAGATCTTGTATCATTTCGAAGTGTTTCAATCCATTCTTCAAACCGTTCACCGTACGTATCTGCATCCTGTTCCTGTACAGTGTCTGATTCACCTTGATACCAAAGTACACCTGCAAAATAATTTCCAGTCTTGAGCGTACGATCGATCATAGCACCATATAAAGTTGTATCAAATGTTTCTTTAGTGAATTCTGTGGGTCGTTTCCAGTCATTTAAAGTAACACCTCCATGAGCACTGGCAATAAGTCCAACAGGTACATTTTTTTCATAATGAGCTCCAAAGGAAGGGCCTAAGGAAGCACCACGGTACTTGCATAGTTCAGGATGACGGACAGTTGGGTCAGGTAACGTATGATGTACGTTACGTTTAGAAAGTGCAAGCCGATGTGTAGGGTCGCTTGCTACACGCCATGTCTCGGTAGAATCAAATAAATGAACTTGAGATTGTAAAGATTCTGTTGTTTTTGGTCGGAACGAGTCATGTAAGAAACCATGCCCTCTCATGTTGCTTTGGCCGGCCATAACCCAAATGTCACCAACGTAAATATCGTGTTTGTCTCCAATGGTATATGGACCGCCCGTTTTAAAAATGAGTATTTTGCAATCGGTGGTAATTACTCTGGCTTCGTCAGTATGGCTGTCTCGTTGAAGTATTTGGTAATGAGAGAGTTCGTTATATTCGTAAAACATGATAAAGCGAGAAAAAAAGGTGAAAAAAATAGGTACTGAAAAAAAAATTGCTTGTTTAGGTTTTACGGACAATCTTGATTCCCTACCTCATTTTCCAAAAATGAGCGTATTTAAAATTGTTTTATAACGATTTTTAGTTAAGTTAGATACAATAAGATAAAATATAAAATAATAATAAGAAATAAATAATCTAAAAGAAACTGAAATATCAGCTAAGCTCGGTAGCCGCCTATGATATTTGCTGTTGTTGTTTGGTGTTGATAATTCCTTTTTGATTCCTTGTTTTATCAATTAATTCCAATAAATGACATCCCGATTTTTACTTGTAAACTTGACAATCTTCCAGTTTGCTTTCATTTTGATCTTCAAAACTTTATCACCAATCTTGATTTCTCCCTTCTCCCTCCAGTTTTGGTTATAATAGTAGTTTTGTTGGCTAATTTGACTTTTTGTATATTGATCTTTACATTTTGTTGTAACAATGGAATGAAATAAATGGTTCAAGTAGTGAATCCAATTCTTCGTATTATAGTTGATAGCTAAAATTTCAGGCAAATCAGATAAAATGGGAAGCTCTGTTTCTCTTCTAAACATGATTTCAAAAGGAGCATACCCCATAGATAATTGTTTTGATGTATTTATATCAAAAGTAACAAAAGGGAGATAATTGTCCCATGTTTTCTTCTGTTGTCTTGATAATATATAATGGAGAGATGCTAACTTGATTGTTCTGTTCATTCTGGCTCGATTAGTTATTATTAGTAGTCCATCAGTTTGTGGGTGTGAAAAAATAGGCTCTAATGAGATTATTTCTTGCGGAAAAAAGTGGTAAAAAAACAGTAGATATAAAAATAGATACTTTGGGGGAATTCAATAATAAACTTCCCCGAATCTGGATGTAACCTTACTGCTTTATTTACTATGTTAGATCACCACAACCCTGTACGTGCTCTTGAAATTACAAATGGCTTCAAGAACTTGAGTGACAGC